>OU779863.1:7572500-8822500 GCA_916999025.1 Orgyia antiqua | reverse complement strand
CGGGAACCATGATAGCTCAGTTGGGAGAGCAACGGTATTCCGAGGTCGTGGGTTCAAGTCCCGCTCATGGTTATAATTTTTTCCACTTTAATTTAGTTTAATCACTAAGAGTTCGAATTTTGGTTTGGTTTCTTACCATCAAAGGTTTCAATCTAAAATCCTTACTGTTGTGCTTGGCTATCTTTCTTTATAGAAGGCTAGGCTATCGTTCTTCTTTGTATTGCCTATTGATAGTTTAAAATGCCAAGTTTGTCATCATTTTAGAATTTCCGGACAGCCACGTTAAAAAGCGTGTTGTATATCACATAATTTATAATTCGCACGTCTAAATCGTAGTCGTTAGAGAATAAGGGCAGTAAGTTGTACATGCATGAGTGAATGTATGAACTATCTAATGAATGAATAAACGATTTATAAAAGGCATGGAAGCCTATTAAAGGCGATCGTGGTATTCTGCAAAGTAACAGTTACGTATTGACTACGTCGGTTACGAATTCTGAATATAAATATCAAAACCTCATTCCTAACTACAAGGGCAAGGTGGACTGTTAGAAATTCGCACAAGAGAATTTACTGGTGAAGGGAAAATATTAGCTAAGTTCATATACGGGGCTTGTCGACCACATGGCCCGTATATGAACGTGGTTCATGTAACGGACTGCTGTTCACGAAGTTGCAGGTTCGATACCCGTCAAACAAATGTTTGTACTGCGTCTAGGTGTTTTATATCTAGTATATAAAATTCTCCTGTCACGTTGTTTGTAATTATACTCCTCCGAAATGGCTCAACAGATTTTCGTGAAATTTTGTGTACATATCCGTTAGGTCTGAGAATCGAACAACATCAGCTATTTTTCATCCCCATAAATGTTAAGGGTGGTCCACCCCTCACATTTGTATGGCAAAACAACGTTTGCCGGGACAGCTAGTATATTAGGTATAAGTATGTATTTACAAAAGAAAATTAGTATATATTCTATCGTATTCTGCTACCCATAACACAAGCATATTTGCTTAGCTTGGGACTAGAGGACGTGTGTGAAATGTCTATGAAAATAAATAAAAGTATAGACTAGTAGCTCTGGCAACGACACGTAAAAATATCTAGATATCTAGTTCTAGACATGTTTACTAGTAGACACGACGTTGATGATCTGTGATGATGCAACAGTCAGCGTAATAAATATTTTTTTTTAAGTTAACATCTTCATTAATATAATAAATTAACCAAAATAATAAGGGATAAAACAGGAAGTTTCATCTTTTCATCATCTTCTTCTGGTCTTTCGTAAGATACGCAGATACTCTACATGAATTTTTTTTAAAGGAACGTACTTTTTATCATTTAGATATTTAGTTAGACTTCGAGAAGTTCTCGAGTTTACAATGAGAATAAAATGATTACATTTAGTGTATTCGGGCTATAATAAATTTAAATAGTATTTAGTGCTTTTTGCTACTATGGAGTAGTTTTCTAATTTTATTTCCGTTTTTATTACCTAGTAAATATTGTTACCGATCCTATGTGCACAACAAAAAAATGAAAATTGATAGTGTCAATAACACAATTCGGAAATGTTGACAGAACTTTTTTTTTAGAATATCTGTATATGTTTAACGATTTTTAACACCCTTATACATATAAGTTTGGTATGTATCTATCTATGTATTAATCTATGTAACGGATTGTTTGAAAGTGATTTTTTTCACTCTTAAATAAGTTTGGTATGTATCTATCAATGTATTAATCTATGTAACGGATTCTTTGAAAGTGATTTTCACCAACTTGCAGTAGTCGGATTGATCTGAAATTTTGCACACATATCATGAACCGATGACAATGCAATAATTTAAAAAAATAATTAGGATTTTCAAGCGTGTTCTTTAGTATTTGAACTAAGTAGATTATCTTTTATACAAAATTCACGTGTCACAGTGTTAGTTACCGTACTCCTCCGAAACGGCTTGAGCAATTTTTATGAAATTTTACATGCATATTCAGTAGGTCTGAGAATCGGCCAACATCTATTTTTCAAACTTTTTTTTTTAGTATGGCAAAACAACGTTTTCCGGGTCAGCTAGTAATTAATAAAAATGTTTACAACGAATCAGCCAACTCAACAAAATACACCATAGTGGTTTTTCATGTTTTAGTTAAGTTTAGTTCTGCACTTTGAATTGGTACCATGGTTGATTCTTTTGAAAATAATATTAGAATAAGTCTCTGTTTCCAATCTATGAACCTATATAAATCTCTTTTAGTCTTATTAGATGTTTGATATATTTCGAAGGAAACAATTGTTCAATATTGTGACATTAGACAATTGAGTTTAAACTTGGGGTAAGGAGTAGAACAATGATCACTATTATATCAAGTTTCTATTGTAAATATAAGTTCCGTAAAATAAAGGATATAACTATGTGTGCGTGCACCCAAATATTTTCATAATTTGTATACCAGACATACTTGTTACAGTGAATGACTCATAACTGGGTTATAATAGATATATGGTCTTATTCATAATGACTTATCGGAGGTTTAAACGGAGATTTTATCGGAGAGATAATAAACGTTTTAGCGTAAAAAGACTATTATGAATAACAAGTTTTGTCAATTTTCGCGAACCGATTTTATCTTACTTTTAAACCTCCGATAAGTCATTATGAATAAGACCAATAGAAGCTTTGAGAGGATACGATAGCAAAAAATGCTTCATACAAAAATATGGACTTTGGCTTTATTCTCTTGAAACACTATGTATTAAAAAAACTACAATTAAAATTAGCAAAGATTAATTTAATTACATAACAAAAGCTAATTACATATTTTATAAATAAACTTGTGTGTCTGGTTATAAAAATGGCGTGGTGTGGTGTTTTAAAAAAATTCATAGTAACAACTTTATCAATGTTAATACATAATAGGTAATAAAAATAGGTACTAAAAATACCTATGTATATGAGTAAAGTTTATTACTTTTTTACTGTTATACAATATGATTTTAGGTGTAAATGTCGTGTGCGTCGGTTAGAGGATAAAATGAAATACATCCGGACTTGCATGGCGTTTATTTGCGACTCCATATATTTAATATAATATTAGCTTATATAGTTAAGGAGAATAATCGTTTCTATATATTCCTAAAACTGCTGATACGCTGAGTGTTGCATACAATGAATTCATACATAATATATTTGTATACAATAATTTAGGCGTCGAGCAAACAATAGGACCATACATACTGTAATAAATATATTTGTTTATTATAACTTAGGTGGCCTAGCACAATGGTCTCTATGCATTCGTAGACTTGTTGACATTACGTCTACTTGCAAACAATGAATTCATACAATGTGTCCCTACAATGATAATCTTAGTAGTGGTACTAGGTAGATAACAATTGCAATGCTGCCCTTGTTTATTTAATTCAATGGTTTGTATTTCCATATAATGTTTGATATAAATCCTTTGCCTGTTAATAAGCCTACATTCGGTCTAATCATCGGTACAAATGACGGGCCTCGTGGTCTAGTGGTTCATATAACGGACTGCCGTTCACGAGGTCTCGGGTTCGATTCCCGCCTCGGACATTCATTTGTGTGATGTTTATAAATGTGTTGTTATTTACAAAAGAAAAGTAGTTTATGTATTATATCCGTATTCTGGTACCCATAACACAAGCATATAAGCTTAGCTTGGGACCAGAGGACGTTGTGTGAAATGTCCGTGAATATTTATTATTATTATTATTTATTATTATTCATACCTGCTATGAACGCTTTTCATCAAATTGGCACAGGCGTGTATAATTCACTAAGCTTTCATAAAATTTATTTAACTTATCAGTACTGGGGTCGATATCAGCAAGGCTCTTAACCTACGAGAGACTCATGCTCAAGGAAAACGCAAGTTAAAAAAAAAATATCATGGACATTTCACACAACGTCCTCTGGTCCCAAGCTAAGCTTATATGCTTGTGTTATGAGTACCAGAATACGGATAAAATACATATTTGTACTACTTTCCTTTTGTAAATACATACTTATAATACATAGAAACACCCAGACGCAGTACAAACATTTGTATCACAATTCACTGTTCACTGCTATCAGCGTTTTATTTTAAATTGCTTTGTTTCTCAAGACTGCTGGCTGGAGAGGGCGCAAAGGGCGATCTCAAAAGTGTCATTGTGTTTACCATTTAGGTATCCTACCGAGTTATTGTATAAAAAAGCGGATGTGCTTACAGTGCGCCAGTTGTTTATCCAAGAATTGATACTGAAGCAGCATTGTCTCCTAAACTATAATCCATCGTTGTGTAGGAACAAAAGAAGGTTCAAGCCTGCTAACCCTACGTGTACTCGATTTTCTAGAGAGTTGTCCATGCGCTTTTTCTGCCACCTAGGGCCGTTCCTATATAATAAAATCAACGGAATTCTATCCATCTACGAACTTAATAAAATCAAATGTAAAATGAATATATCTCATTTTTTGAAGGGTCTTAATTATGGTGAAACTGAAAAGTTACTCGTTATAATAACCTAGGATGTACTTAATTGGTGTCATCTGCTGTGGTTACAATTTCATTTATTTAATTTATAGACATGTAATTCTCAATTTATCATACCAACATAACACACACCACACTCTTCTTGTACACACAAATAGCTACACATGCACCCATACACATACACATGACAATAAAATTTTTATTTTTGAAGCAAATTTTTTAATACTTACTATACTAACAATTTACAAAGATAAATTATGTTTTGTAATATGTATCAGAATATGTTTTAGTCACACAAATTTATTTATTTTTTTACTCTGATTATGCTATATGTAACAGTAATATCTACGGGGGAGGCCTGGTATCCTGAAATACAGGCCCAAAGCCTAGTTTAGGTACCAGTCTCCCACAATACATGTGAGTGTAACTTTATTGTGCTGTTCATGTACACTATAATTTATTATGTAGTATTGTGGTGAGAAATAAAGAATTATCTTATCTTATCTTATTTGTGCCAATTCTACGTGCACAATTAAACATATCTAAAAATATGAAAACATCTATTGCTGTATTTTGATTATTTGGCTGTGTTGTGCTGCGCATTTATTTTAATTAAAATGTTTTGTCTTAAAATTTGAACAGTTTTTATAACAAGAAAGTTATGTTAACATTGCCGAAATATGTTATCGACTCTATCGAAATTCATTTTTTAGTTTAGTTTAATTGTGCATATAGAATTGGTACCGTTATTCTATAAAATATCCGTATAGCATTTATGATCATCCGATATTTGAGAAATGGTCAACAATACAAAGTGGGGGTCAACAATACAATATTATTATACATATTATAATAAAATAAATATAAATATTCATGGACATTTCACACGACGTCCTCTGGTCCCAACCTAAGCTTATTATGCTTGTGTTATGGGTACCAGAATACGGATATAATACATAAACTACTTTTCTTTTGTAAATACATACCTACTTATAATACATAGTAAACACCCAGACGCAGGACAAACATTTGTATGAAAATTATAAATACCACACAAATGATTGTCCCGAGCGGGAATCGAACCCGCGACCTCGTGAACGGCAGTCCGTTATCTGAACCACTAGACCGCGAGGCCCGTCAAAATAGGTTGTGTAATACTACGAATATATCACATATTTTATCGATGTTAAGTTAACTTAGGTATGTCAGCCGATTTTGGGGTCAAATATAAACCTACCTATGATACAGGTGGTAGGTAGCTATACTTCTCTCTTCTTTTTTGCTACTACCAAATGTTAGAGCTACCAAAAAGCATAAAAGTATTACAAACCGATCTGTAAGAATCCGATAACAAGCACCAAAACCAGCTAATGATATACCTAAGATTTTAACCTAATAGGTTTTCTGCTTTCCAGGAACGCAATGGCAATGCGGTGGTCACGCAGGAGATGGAGACATTCTTAACTCCAGAAGAAAAACGAAAAGAAAGAGTCGTTAGCACGTTAGTATTCATTTAAAGTTCATAATACTTTTTTTTTATTTAAAGCGCTTGGTCGCTTTGCGACTATATCGCCCTAAAATATAAATTAATAATTAAATAATTAGTAATAAAATAAATTAAATAAGTTATTATTATTATCATTAACATAACACTCCCAACACACAAAGGTCTAATGCAAAGGTCCATCAGAATCAAACCCATTGATGTTTTTTTAAATCTATATTTCCTTATGATGGTTTAACTAATAGTTTAATTTAATGATATTGTTACCATATACATAATATGAAACATTTCCAACATAGGTACAACATGACGAAGGACCCAGAATCGGCAGAATTCGACCCATTTACAGAACGCAAACTGGACAACCCTACTTCGTAAGTTTTTTTTTTTAATTTAAATTATGTAATAATATTTCACAGATTTAATAACTTTGTACCAAAATTTCATTTAAAAACTAACGAAATCTAAACCGAAATTGATACATACCTATATAAATATCACCGTATAACTAAAAAAGAATTAACAGTAGTATACTCGTAGCACTTACTGTTATGATTGCTTTGCGTATTTTAAACTATGCTGTGCGATAGACTATTGAGCAAAATCGATAAACATTACAATATAGTTCATTATTGTATTATATCCGTAGAGTGACGTAAGACATATATATATATATAATAACATTTGAGCACTACATTTCATTCTATGGTTGTAAGAGTCAGTCTAGGGAAAAGTGCAGAATATATTATGCCAAAGATAACATGAAACTAAAATTATTCCACCTAGCCTATGCCAAAATGCTTGGCAAAATGGTCATTCAAATACCCTGCAGTTAAGAGGATACCAAAATAGCTTCGTGCATTTTTCTATGTAGGAAGTTTTCATTGTTTCTTTAGATTGAATGGCTAGAGCTCTAATTTTTAAGTATATGTTTTTTCAATATATTATCTAGGATCGCATAAACTCAGAAACGCGATTGAAAAAAGTTTTCTCGATAGAAAATCTTGGCGAAATAACCTCTCAAATTTTTTATTTTTTTCATTTGTCGGTCTATTATCGCGTATTAACTAATGAAATAACTTTAAAAACATAAGTAACTATCATATATAGAAACACGTAAATCAGAATTAAAATATATTTAGTAGATTTTGAGTAAATTGGTAAAAGTATCCCTAATTCTTCATTTTCTGTGCCTACTGGCTGTGTTAATATGTACGTGTCGGCGATGATATACGATAATATTGATGTAGGCCCTTAAGTAATATACTCGAGCCCACAAGTGGTACTAAGTACTTAGTAGTAGCTAATAAGAGATCGAATCGAAATAACCTACCAATATTAGAGTTGCTATTACAAGACGTAGTAAAGAGACATGGATGCTAAGTATTTATTGGATTAGCTTCTTGTGCCCTGCTAATAATATGGGCGTCCGCCATGGTAGGGATAGCTTAATGAAGTCTTAACAATAGTTTATATGATCAGCTGACTGAAATAGTTTATATATTGGTCTGTGTTTAAGGATTAAAAATACCCCTTTTCCTTCCCAGGGTGCCGTAAAAATCTGGTGTACACAGATAATCTCTGTGAGAGACAAAAAACTCGAAACTAAACCTTGTGTCCACACGCCTGGGCAGCGTGGCACAGTAGACCATAATCCCTCCCAAAGTGGAGGAGGCGCGTGCCCACTAGTAGGACGTTAAGAGGGCACGATACCAAATTATGCTCGATACAAAAATATGGGTATCGTACTTCCCTTTTTTCTTCGCGAATTATAAACCGATTTTAATTGTTTATACGCTATATTATAGATGAAGAGTATATCTATGCTTCTGTCACTTTCTTTTTTTCAATACATAATAACTAAAAGAAATATAACCATCCGAAACTCCCGATTTCTTTCGGTTTTCTTTAGGTAAAGTTGCTGCGTCTATCACACATATTTGGTAACGTTTTACCAAAAAAGAAAGTGATTGAAGCATAGATATACTCTTCATCTTTATAGATGAAGAGTATATCGCGTAAAATCTATTAAAATCGGTTAAAATTTCGCGAAGAAAAAAGGGGACTACGAAACGTCTTTTTTTCAAAGAATTTGTAGGTAAAATCTGTTTCAGCTATATTTGGCCCTTTCAGCACGGTGCTCGGAAATAGGGATAGCAATACCTAAGGCAAATACCTAAATTAGGAGTACAGTACCCTCTTAATGGGCTGTAAAGAGAGATCAGCCTACAGTCAGCTAATAAGGCCCATAGGTATTAACTTTGAAAATAGATACTTATTATGTGGAGTACTAATTTATTTCATTAATACGCTCAGGTAGGTTCAGAGGCGTATTTACCCTAGGGCCATAGGGACTATGGCCAGCCTTAGGAGGGCGGCGAAAGCCTTTAGGTTTAAAAATTTTCTATATCTCCATTAGTTTATAGGGCGGCTAATTAATTGGCCCGGGGCGATAAGTTTCTAAATACGTCTCTAGGTAGGTTGTGTTCGGTTTTTTAATACATATATGTACATAATGTTTATTAAATTTCATATTTCTACATAGTACTTAATACCGTATATTTTATTTTATCAATGCTGTGCGCATCTGGATATTCGCAGTATAAAATTCATAGATAAAATATTATTCTGATAATAAAGATCTCACAAGTGCGTCATATTCATCCTAGTAAATATTATTTAGAAAAATATATTTTTAATAAAAATGTTTGATATTTAACTTGAAAAGGAGAGATAAGCTGCTTATAAGTATATTCAGTTATGGAGCTTCTAGAATATTATGATTTTTATTGCTGCAATAGTAAATACATCGTCCCACGTTTTCCACAAATAGTATTCAATCGATATCCTTTTACACGTTCAATAAATGCTAAATATACACACCGGCACAATTAGCGGAACAGAAAAAAAAGTGAGACTATGAGATAATAACGCATATATTTGACGGAAATGTAATTAGACACAAAATAACAAATTGATTAACATCTTTTAACAACGACTTTGAAAAGTCTTCGTTATTTTTTTTTGAAAAATAAAGAAATTTGAAATAAGTGAAATTTTTAGATGATTATGAACCATAAAAAAAAATAAAAAAGTTAGCATTAAATGAATTAACAATAAAATTAAAGAAAAATTAATAACGAGTGTTTCCCCCTCTTGCTCTGATTATGGTTTTCATTCGTCTGGGCATGCTACAGTTTATGTTATCGATGATTTCTTGAGGCAACCGCTCCCACTCCTCAAGTAATGCGTTTCCAAGTTCATTCAGATTGTTGGGGGGTGGCATTCTGGATTTAACCCTTCTTTTTAGCAAGTCCCAGACATGCTCTATCGGATTCATATCGGGGGAATTTGCTGGCCACTGCATCACCGGTATACCTACGTGGCTCAGATATGCCTGTACCGATTGTGCACTATGAGCACGAGCATTATCTTGCATTAGAATAAAGTCGTCACCAATAAATGGGACAAATGGTACAACATGTTCTTCTAAAATGTCTCTGATGTATCGATCTGCTGTCATGGTCCCTCCTGTGACTATCACTAACTCCGTGCGAGCTCCCAAACATATCCCTCCCCAAACCATAATCGAGCCGCCACCATAAGCCACTGTGTGTTCAAAATTAGACTGTATGTGCCGTTCTCCTTTGCGTCTCCATATTCGCTGTCTCCCATCGATCTGTTTTAAAAGAACTCTGCACTCATCAGTAAAGAGAACCTGCTGCCATTCGTTCAAATCCCAATGACAGCCGTTAATCGCGTATTCCTACGAACTCCAAGTTGTAAAAAACTGTCATCTCGCCTCGATGTACATCTTTTTCTACCTTGACCCCTCCTCCTCACAAGAGAATTAGACGATCTGTACCGTTGGATGCTGCGATGAATCGTTGATACTGGTCGACGAAGCCTTGAGGCAATCGATCTGTAGGTATGGCCATTTCTTCTCATTTCATCAGCCCTAATGATTTCCAGTGATGTTAAGTCAGGCATGATAAAGAGCTTTTAATAAACAAAATTGCCTATAGAATACAAATTTATAAAAACTACGAAGTGCAATTTTTCAAAAAAATTACAATTACGTTTAGTTATTACTCGAACAAGTTGACAAAACGTATTGTTCGGGAAAATAAAACAAATGAATGAAAAAAGTGTATGTCATCTAATTTACTATTTTCAAATTTGACAATAAATTAAAAAAATATCATAACTGGCCAGTTCCTCAAGTAAAAGATTTTAAAATCCTGCTTTTTGTGTTCCGCTAATTGTGCCGGTGTGTATATTATCAAGTGCTAATAATTACGTTGGATTAAATATTGACAATTATAATTTGACATAAACTAACAGTCTAAGAGCTCGTGACGATGTGTCGTTTAAATCGCCCAATTTAGTAAATCCAGAATTTCATATTCTAGAAGCAGCTGTTTCTATACTATAAGGGTCTACCACTGTTGTTTTCGTTAATAATCCATCCATCAGCCTTTCTCCGTCCGCTGTTGTACATAAGGCTCCCCCACAGACCGCCATAACGCAGGGTATTGTGCCGCTTGAATGGAATGGCACCCCGCGACTAATCAATAATAATCGTGTATTTTAAACTAAGCAAATACATGTGATTTTACTTAATTTTTAATACCGGTAAGACTTGATATCCAACATGGAGACATGTACATAAATCTGAGATCAATACACAACTTACTGTAACAGTAACTAAGCACTTGCTCTTAGACTATAATAGTTCTAAGTAAAATTGTTATTTAATGTTATGCAAACTAACTCTTCAGTGCCAATGTCAAAATAATTTACGTTAAGGGGCTACATCAATATTATCGTCGACATGTATCTATTTACACAGCTAGTAGGTATAGAAAATGAAGAATTAGAGATATTTTTTTGTTTACTCAAAATCTACTAAATATATTTTAATTCCGGTTTACGTGTTTCTATATATAATAGTTACTTATGTTTTTAAAGTTATTTCATTAGTAAATACGCGATAATAGACCGACAAATGAAAAAAATAAAAAATTATAGAGGTTGTTTCGCTAATATTTTCTATCGAGAAAACTTTTTTCAATCGCGTTTCTGGGTTTATGCGATCCTAGATCATATATTGAAAAAATATATACTTAAAAATTAGAGCTCTAGCCATTCAATCTAAAGAAACAATGAAAACTTCGTACGTAGAAAAATGCACGAAGCTATTTTGGTATCCTCTTAATTTGAAGAGTTAACATTTAGAACCACAACTAATTCCACTAGCAAAAGGTACAAATACTTGTAACTAGTTTTTGCTATGCTGTAGAAACTGTCGATCACTTGCTAGCGGCCACATCGTGCATCAGCTTACTTTAGCTATATAACTAAAACTTCCATTAGATCCTTCATAATAATATTATTCATTCAGATTTCTAAAGCATATAATAATCGGTCTCTTGATTTAGGCGTTAGGTGATCAACGTGTATAAATAGCAGGATAAATACATTTGTAGATCACAGACGGACACGGGGACTTACTACAATTGTAGCTTCTTCATCTTTCACTTTCACTTAAGTTTTTGCTTCGCGTCTACTTTTAGTACTTTATCCTGGCAATAAGCTCTTTACAAGTTTCTTAACATAACCGACACGTAGTCTTTACTACATAAAGGTTGGAAATCAAAACCGCTGCCGCTTACTTAGAAAACTTGGTGTTGCAGAGACATGGATACCTTAACTCATCTGCTGAAGGCGTCCCTAGGCACAGGTATCCTAGCTATGCCTAAGGCGTTCAAGTGCGTCGGACTTATCTACGGAGTATTCTTCACGATTCTGGTCGCAGTCGTTTGCACCCATTGCTCATACATTCTAGTAAGTAGCTCTACATTTCTATTAGCCAAGCGACTTATGTGCTGTATGCGTTGCTAAAAGCGAATTAATCTAAAACTTCTCTAGATTTTATTAGATTAAAATAAATATTTGAAAATAAACGATAACCTATGTTGTACTTTCTTTTTTCAACAGATTAAGTGCTCTCACATACTGTATAAAAAGACGAAAAAAACGCAGATGACATTCCCGGAGGTGGGTCAAGCAGCTATGGAGAATGGCCCTCAGGGACTGCGGCGATGGGGCAATGCATTTAGGTAAGTCATTTTATAACCTAACATTAAGATAGAATTCGATGACAACGCTGGAAGCAGACAACGCATAAATGTGCTAAATGGCGTTTTAATGGAGCTTATGAGAAATTAATGGAGTTGCACATGTTATGGGTTCGATTCCCATTCGGATCAGTTGTCCATCGTAAGTTTTGGTAACACTACGTTTTCTCTTTTTACAGAATATTTATACTGGTGTCCCTCTTTGCTACTTACTTTGGTACCAGTTCTGTGTACACGGTGCTTGTGGCTAAAAACGTACTACAGGTAAAATACTTAGTTCATTCAAACGTTACTTTTAAAATCTGTAAAGATAAAGAAAATAAAAATTCTATTTTGATGCGATTAGACGATAGTAATTCAGTTCTTATTATTATACAGATGTTATGTTTTTACTGCAATAAAGTAAAATACCAAGACACTGCCTTTTCCCGAACTATTATCTAATAAAAAATCCGTTCACAAACAGAAAAGTTATTGCTGAAAGTTGAATTAAAGGACTTTGAATTTGGCAAAACTATTGCAATAAATAAATATGAGATTACATGTAATATCTTCTTCTTCTTCTCCAGCCCATTTACGTTCCACTGTTGGGCACGGGCCTCCTCCTCTATGGAAGGGGTTATGGTCTACTGTGCTGCGCTGACCAGGCGTGTTGGCACAGGGTATATTTTCGAGTTTTTCGTCTCTCACAGAAGATGTTATCTGTCTGCAATATCCCTTAGCTGACTTTTACAGCACCCTTCGGAGGAGATGGGGTGGTGATACTTGTATTCTTAATCGTAATATGTATATAAGTACCTAACTAATTATGTCTTTTTTGTATTTTTCCAGGTCGTTGCCTATTACATGGGAGAGAAAGAAGAAAATGTAGAAATAAGACTGTTTATTTTCGCACTTCTGATACCACTCATATTCCTGGCATGGATCCGCAATCTTAAATACTTGGCTCCCGTATCAATGATTGCCAACTGTTTTATGGGACTGGGATTAGGTATCACCTTCTATTACTTAGTAGGCACTGGCGAACTAAAGACTGATCAAATTTCTTCAATGCTTGTAAAACCACCACTAGAATGGCCTGAATTCTTTTCATTAAGTATTTTTGCTATGGAAGCAATTGGCGTAGTGATGCCTTTAGAAAATGCTATGAAAACGCCTCGTTCTATGTTGGGAGTATTCGGTGTTTTAAACAAAGGAATGAGTGGTGTCACCCTCGTGTATATTCTTCTTGGTTTCCTTGGATACCTGCGCTACGGTGATGACGTCATGGATTCCATTACTCTCAGTCTGGATATTAAACTTATGTAAGTTTTCTGTTTCGTTTTATATTGATGAGTGTTTTTAATGATGCTGAATATTTAGCATTCACAATGTAGGTATCTATTAAATTCCCTAATAACGAAAACTTTAATTTTAAATGCTAAAACTTTTAAAATAATAAGCTTTTTTACTTGGCTTGATAATGTATTGACAGTTTCTAGTCCTAAATTATCTTGTGCAGCGTAAAATTAGTAGCTTGTACTTAAGTCACACTAGTTCAACCTTTACTTACCTTCTACAATGATATAACACACAATTATTTATTTATTTCAGACCTGCGCAAATCGTAAGAATCTCAATCGCCATCGCTGTATACTGCACCTACGGTCTACAATTCTACGTGTGCATTGAAATCATGTGGAATAGTTTAAAGGAAAGATTCACCAAACGCCCTGATCTCGCCGACTACTGCATGAGAACCGTCATGGTGACGGCGAGCGTGCTGCTAGCTGTAGCAGTCCCCACCATTGGACCTTTCATGGGTGTTATCGGAGCTTTCTGCTTCTCAATATTGGGACTCATCGCTCCCGCCTTTATTGAAGTAATCACATACTGGGACATCGGTTTTGGTCCAACCAAATATATCATCTGGAAGAATATATTAGTCCTAATATTCGGTTTATTCGCATTAGTATTCGGAACCAAAGACGCTATTATTGAAATTATACGCGTATACAGCCCGTAAGAGTAGAAACTTAGTGAACGCGGTTCTTCAAAGATTCTGTGTTATTGTGTGATCATAATTAGCTTACAGATTAGTTAGTAGGTACTTATAGATTATTTGGTACCAGTATTGCGCGTGATTACGTAGCCGAGCATAGTGCAACATGTCACTATAAATTGTGCTTCTTTTGTAAACAAATAATATGTCCATAGAATATGTTTGCAGCAAAAATCAAGGCCGTCGTTTATAGAGAACAACTAAAGACGTCGCAAGAGATCTTAAGTAATTATTTTAATTTGTTTACAGTTTATGTCCTTACTTAGATTAGCAAAGTTCTTGACTTAGTTTATAATAACTATAAGTCTGAGTGGCCTTATTTACAAAGTAATTCCTATAAAAGAACGTGACTTCAATATTTGCCCAAATTATAAGTGCACATATATGTGTAAACATATCCCTTAGCAATCTAGCTTCTGTTAACTGTACTTTGGGTACTTCTTGCAAAATCGTAAACAGTATACCTATGCCTAAGCTACGAGATGACAATCTAGAGACATGACAACATACTTAGTTTTTTTTTACTTACTATAAATTTATACTAAACGCGGAATTTGAATGTCTTTTTGGCTTTCAGACGTAGGTATACTAGGTAGATGGTTAAGGGATACCTGGGCAATGTAACCTATAACATTAAATAATTAAAAATTGCTATTATATATTGCTAAATTGCTAAATTTATATATATTGCTAAATTGCTTTAACATTCCCTAATTAGAAAGATATGTAGCTTGGTTGGGTTGAGTAAAGATATTGGATAAATTCACCACATGTGTGAAATGTATGCTGAATAGGGATACAATAATCAAACATCTATCAAACCTGTTAGCGTAAGTTCGCGCAACACACGAACCACAGATCACCCTTAATAGATTCCGCTTGCAAGGCGATCAACGCACACCTAACGCGTTAACGAGCATATGTATGAAAACTGGATATATGAGAACTCAATGATTGGTGTGATTTTGCTACGAAATACGAATTAAAATGCGTTATTCCATACCCCACAACTCGCGCCTTTCTCCAACGTTATTGCATGCGTGCGTTTGGTCACTAAAATCTTATAATGCTCTATCTATAAAGGTGATCTGTGCCATGAACATACGTTAGTAATTACAGGTAAAAACGCATTTATTTTCATTGAACCAAGTAGTTACCGATCAAAACTTGTTTACAACATAAAATACAATTGTTTTTTGTAGCGTAGGTACTTAAATACTGTGCTTGATTATTATTTTTGTAAAATCATGAACATATTCGTTGATTGTCTTTAAATCTTGTTTCTTTAATCATTGGGTGACTAGGATATTGCATTTAGTGTTGGTAAGCTTAAAAATTTTATAGTTATATACAGTATTTTGAATAGACGTGCGTATTTTTATACGTGTAGAAGAGTTATAGTTTTTATAAAGCATTGTAAAGATGAAATTTTTACATGCAGTACAAATGTTTACACCAGGGGATGCCAAAATGAGTGTTGTGGCGTAAAGCTACCTGCTAGAATGACGCCACGGAGTGATTCTATTTAAATTAAATCTTTGTGATGTCGCAACTAAATACAAATTTTAATTCAGAGCTCACGTAACATGCGGTTTACATTTCTTTTGCCTTGTTATGGCATGTTTATCGTACTAGTATCTACCTACCATTTTATTTCTTTCCAGTAAGTGGGAGTACCGAGGACAAATTGGGAGCCCCTGATGTATATAACTGGGTACAATAGTAACGTAGAAAATGTATACCAATGACTTAATCCTATCACTTGTATTAAAGATACGAAATAATCACAAGAGGCCTTCGAAAATATATAATAGATGAAGTTTTAGCAAATAATGTGTCTTATATTGACAGATATGATAAAATTGTATTTTGATGTTTTTTATAATGTCAAGGTTTTTATAAAAATACTAGCTGTCCCGGCAAACGTTGATTTGCCATACTAAAATAAAAAAGATTTGAAAAATAGATGTTGGCCGATTCTCAGACCTACTGAATATGTATGTATAATTTCATAAAAATCGATCAAGCCGTTTCGGAGGAGTACGGTAGCTAACACTGTGACACGTGAATTTTATATATTAGAAGAATTTGAATTTTTTTTTTTATTTTTTATTAAGATCACATTTTTTGTTAATTATTGTCACTAAAATATTTATATATTATCAGTTAAATAAGAATTCAAAATAGCACATTTGCATCATAGTGCAATCAAGATTTGTGAGAAAATTAATCAATGAAGTTCCTATATAATTGTCCATAATTGTAGAAATGTTTATTTTAGGTAAATAGTTATTATTCGCAACCGAGAGCGCATCAAACAACACATAACATTTTATTTGAAATATCAGTTATATGATATTACTTTGTAGTGTAATTTATATTATGTACTTTAAAATTAAATAAACTTATTATAAGTTTGAAGGCGATTTTATTTATTAAAAATATCCAATTTCTAAATAGATATTAGTTGTTTCTATTATATAGCTTTAATAAATATATTACTAGCTGACCGGCAAATGTTGTTTTGCGATACTAAAAAAAATTGTCAAATAGATGTTAGCCGATTCTCAGACCTACTGAATATGCATGTAAAATTTCATAAAAATCGGTCAAGCCGTTTCGGAGGAGTACGGTAACTAACATTGTGACAGGTGAATTTTATATTTAAGATTATAAAGCTGAAGAGTTTGTTTGTTTCAACGCGCTAATCTCAGGAACTACTTACTGGTTCGATTTGAAAAATTCCTTTTGTATTGTATAGTCCGAGGAAGGCTATATAACACCACGCTGCGGCCAATAAAAGCGAAGCATTAGTGAAATTAGTTGCAATTCTTCAAAATTTTTGTAAATTTCACGCGTATGAAGTCGAGGGCAGCAGCTATATTAGATAAACGTCAATAGGAATAACATATAGGGTGAAAAATAAAACAATAAAATATATTTTTATATTTATTACAGCTAATAATTATTTCCAAGAGAGCTCTATAATGTTCAAGTAACATTAACAAAATTTGCAGGCGTTTTGTCTTAAATACGTAATCGATATCCGAAGTTTTAACAGTCCTGTAAATGAGCTTTAACAATGTAAATTTTAATTACAGTAAAAGTTAAATATGTAGTTTTGGAGAGGGTAACCATAAGTAACTATAAAAACATGAAAATATTATTTTTGTATTGAAATTTTCGTGAGTTTGAGTCATATTAGAAATATTATGTTACCGGCTAACACTCATTGTTAAGGGATACTATAAACCTGGGTCGACATCATCGATCCCTTAATAGTGAGTGTTGGCCGGTAACATATTTCTAATAAGAAAATATTATGAGAAACCACAAATATCTTGAATAAATTAAAAACATCATAGGTGTAATTATTTCTAGAAATCTGTTGTTAGCTTCGCTGCTGTTTCTTCAGACCTTGATAAAGAATTATTGTTATAATTATAACAAATGCTGATAAGTAAACATTTAACAGCTTTATTGACTCTACTCCTCTTTTAGTAACTCAGCAATTCAGGTACCTAAACAAAAAAAAACACAGTAGACCGATACTTACAAGTTATACTTTACACTTGTGCCAATAACCAAACCAATTTTAATAAAGTAGAATGCAGAATATGACGCCGTAGTGCTGAAAAACAACTGCTAATTCAAAATGAGATGGATAGGGACAACCGGCAAATATAAACCTATGGTTTATAAAAATACAAGCATACCTAATTAAGTTTACTCATAAATATTCTAATAACTAATATATAAAACTAGCTGACCCGGCAAACGTTGTTTGGCCATACTAAAAAAAAAAGTTTGAAAAATAGATGTTGGCCGATTCTCAGACCTACTGAATATGTATGCAAAATTTGAGAAGAATCGGTCAAGCCGTTTCGGAGGAGTACGGTAACTAACACTGTGACACGTGAATTTTATATATTAGATTCACGTGTCACAGTGTTAGTTACCGTACTCCTCCGAAACGGCTTGACCGATTCTTCTCAAATTTTACATACATATTCAGTAGGTCTGAGAATCGGCTAACATCTATTTTTCAAACCTTTTTTTTTAGTATGGCAAAACAACGTTTGCCGGGTCAGCTAGTAATTACATAAAAATATATTTATTTACACATTTTGGAACAGACACATGTACCAATTCTACGTGGACAACTAAACTTAACTAAAAATGAAAACAACCATAGCGTATTTTGGTTAATTGGCTATTTCGTTGTGCACATTTTTATTAATTAACATCGTTATTCTATAAAAGGTGTGGCCAACTTTTGTGCAGATAAGATCTAGTTTTTATTTTAAAATTGAGTCGCGATCGACCTATTTCTTGGTAAGAATGGGGACGTTTATGCAATGTGCTTTTATACCGTCCGTGCCCCATGCCCCGTGCACTCTTGAAAATAGTAGAAAACTACTAATAGTGGTCACGCTGAACGTCTCCCTACTCGAAGCATGAGCTGCGTACATGTGTTCATTCCTG
The DNA here is from genome assembly GCA_916999025.1 of Orgyia antiqua. Lineage (NCBI taxonomy): Eukaryota > Metazoa > Arthropoda > Insecta > Lepidoptera > Erebidae > Orgyia > Orgyia antiqua. The sequence goes on along the minus strand of OU779863.1, from coordinate 8,803,820 downwards.
TATCAAGTACTAGAAACACTTGGCATTGAATGCGTCCCCTCATGGAACTTGCCTGTGATCGACCAAAATTGGTCGTGCGATCGACTTGTTGGCCACTCCTGTTATATAATACACAGATTTTCTATAAAAAAGTTATGTTAACATTGCCGAATTGTGTTATTGACACTATCAATTTTAATTTTTTAGTTAATAATTTTAGTTATGCATGTAGAATCGGTATCAATATATTTCTATGAAATAAGGTTTTTTTTTCATTGTCATTGATCGCAGAACTTTGTAGAACGAAAAAAAGACAAAATTGGAGAAAAATTTGGACTAACTCACAATTAATTAATTATACGACATTAAATTGTGAGCCAACCTTTATTAGGATTTTGAAACCTACTTTATTTTGTTTCTTGAACAGTTTTCCCTTTTCAATAACAGATGGCGCTATAAGACATCATTTTTTATTCATTTATCTGTAAAGTCTAAGAAACCCCCGTGCCTTAATTATAAATTTTGTTTAGCAAGCGTTTGCAAGGCGCCACTCCTTAGTACAAAGCACATATTGCTGTGCTAACAATTATGTTTATAAACTGGTAAGGCGACGATGACTGCCATTGTACATTATGATACAAAGTACTTGCTATTTATACGTTAATAGTAAATTTTTTCTACTCTAAGCATCTACTGCATTTTACAACATATCTATGCAGATGCTTATAATGTCTACTAATTAGTATAACTGTCTAAAAATTTCTCTCTAGTCTAATAATAGACAAATGCCAAGAGTTAGATACTGCGTTACTTAAAGATATATATAAACGCATCTATCGTAATGAGCGGCCGCCTTCTTAATTAACGCTCAAACGTATTGGAATCGTTTTCAAAACATAGACGTGTTCAACATAAACTAGCTGTTAGCAAATTCTTATGATAGCTGTATAGTTAAAAGCAGCCGGCGTATTATGAGCTTTTTAAAATCATTCAAGTTCCAGGCAGGCCAAAACTGCATGGCTAAATTTGGTAATACAGCAGAAATAAAACTTTTAGTTTAAAATTTTTAGTTAGTACTTTAACTTTTAGTTGTACCTTCTCCTTAAACATGTTAATGTATGACTGGTTTAGCGAACTGACTGACTAAGAATTTTGTTCATAATATGAATTTGCCAGACAGTTCAATTCACGGCGTAAACTGCCTGTAAATAAAAGCTCATAATACGGCCGCAGGTGTTAGTCGTACCTCAAGTGGAAGTGTAGCATTTATAATGGTGTAGTTAGCTATCCAAAAGCTGAATAGGCTGTGTACTGTAAAGCTTCTACTTTACGTTAATTTATAATAATAATTTAAAACACATTTAATTACTTTGTTATATTTTTTATAATAAAGAAAAACTATTTTATAATCATTTTTCCAACATCCTCTCTTCATGTCTATTTCTAATCTCCCCAATTCTATTCTTTTTATTTTCAAATTTTAAATTTTTTATTTCTTTTTTAAAAACAAATCTTAAGTGGCCTGTATCATTGTATAGGTTATATTCAATGATCACAACCTTTACATTCTCCCCCCCTTAGAGGATAAAAAAAAATTTTTTTTCCAAAAAAAAAAATTTTTTTTTTCTAAGTTACAAAATACTGGACACCCTACCTAAGGTTGGAAAGCATGATAACAAACTAGAATGAACCAGATTAGATCCAGCTAGGACCTAGCTTTTCGAAGCAATACATTTCGAAAAACTTGAAAAGCAAAAAACCAACCAAAAATTGCCTTTCTAATCTTAGTTATCCGAACCACACTAACTACGATGCCCTTATATCATATCACTCTTTTCATAAAATATTAAACTACTTCATCTTTAAAATTGATTTATCCAATAATAAACAAGAGTGATAAGGCATCCTTAAAACTATCACACCAAGACACAAAGCATATATCATCAACAATCAATCAGAAAAATGTTCATCACCAAACAATTAATGCTCTTATAAAAACTATCGAGCTTCAATTATGAGGTCAGCATCATAGATCCGAAAGATATGCTAATTTAACAGCTTTCCAGCTTAATGAGAAAATTTACATAAGAAACCATTATAATTGACAGAATCCATAGATTATCAAATTAAAATTTAAAGTATGCTCAGATAATACTCAACCTTCTTTTCAATTATTTAGGTATAATTTTTACTAAGTAATCCTGAATGCTCGGGAATGACCAATTTATTCCACATTTAGAATTCCTTCTCGTGAGATAAATTTACCAACCATTCTTCTGGGAGAATGTAAAGGTTGTGATCATTGAATATAACCTATACAATGATACAGGCCACTTAAGATATATTTTTAAAAAAAGAATAAAAAATTTAAAATTTGAAAATAAAAATAAAAGAATAGAAGAGATGAGCATGGGACATGAAGTGAGGATGTTGGAAAAATGATTGTGAAATAGTTTTTCTTTATTATAAAAAATATAACAAATTAATTAAATGTGTTTTAAATTATTATTACAAATGCAATGAAGCTTTACAAATGCAATGAAGTTTTACAAATGGTGGAGGGAGAATGTAAAGGTTGTGATCATTGAATATAACCTATACAATGATACAGGCCACTTAAGATTTGTTTTTAAAAAAAAAGGAATAAAAAAATTTAAAATTTGAAAATAAAAAAAGAAAAGAAAGGACATGTAGAGAGGACATGAAGGGAGGATGTTGAAAAATGATTATAAAATAGTTTTTCTTTATTATAAAAAATATAACAAGTTAATTAAATGTGTTTTAAATTATTATTATAAATAAATGATTAAGAAGAAGTATTACAAATGCTAAAGGATGTGATCCGGCAAGTGGAAAAATTGTATTGTAGCAGAGAGAAGGACACGCTACAACTAGAGCTCAACCCTAGGGCGCTAGTACCGAATTTCGTAAATGAGCGTCGTGCACCCACACCGTTCTCGTCGCCCATATCCAGCCCGTCACAAGATATGAGGGGTCGTCGTCAGATACAAGATGCAGCTTCATCTCCTTTAAGACTACTTTCGTCGGAAAATAAGAAGTCGATAGTCTACTCTTATGGAAAGGGTTCAATGCCCCTATAAATTTAATAATAAACGTTTTGTCATCCGCAATCTTCGCCTTCCTAGCGATTTCATTTAAATAATAATAAAATTCCGACAGACTTTTACGATTTTGACGAGCGTTATAGAACAATTCTTGGTAATTTATTTCTTGAAACTCTTCCCTTAGTCTATCAAATACCTCCTGCACGCTTTTGCACGTGTCTTTAATGCCCCGGAAGAAAAGTAAGGCGTTACCCCTTAAAAATGAGGGCAATAGTGATAATTTTTCTTCTTCAGACGAGCATCTCTTGAAAGTTATTAAAGCGTAAAACATTTCTTCAAATTCATCTAGGCACTCCTGTGCGCAACCACCGAAAGTTATCGTGGCTAGATCCATCTTAGTTATAAATAAAATGTTCATCACCAAACAATTAATGCTCTTATAAAAATTATCGAGCTTCAATTATGAGGTCAGCATCATAGATCCGAAAGATATGCTAATTTAACAGCTTTCCAGCTTAATGAAAAAATTTACATAAGAAACCATTATAATTGATAGAATCCAGAGATTATCAAATTAAAATTTAAAGTATGCTCAGATAATACTCAACCGTCTTTTCAATTATTTAGGTATAATTTCTACTAAGTAATCCTGAATGCTCGGGAATGACCAATTTATTCCACATTTAGAATTCCTTCTTGTGAGATAAATTTACCAACCATTCTTCTACCACAAGTAACGTTTTAAATAATCAATCATTCTATTATCTAAGTAATTATAAACTATTCGCTAATCATTATTATCTAACTATTACCCAATAAATAAAATAAAAATATTATCAGCAACCTCTCACTAAAATACAACTTCTTTCAATTTTCAACCTTTCACATTTCTCTCCTAATGAACAAATACTTTACTCTAGCACCTACTTTCCTAAATCCTATCTTATGAGTTCTATCTCTAAAATGCGCGATATCCTAAAACAGAATTCCATGACAAATAGCCTATGGCCTTACCATGTTGCATTCAAAGATATTACCCGTTGATACGACTCATCCAACTAACTCTACCAAGCCACTCCCTTCGACATTATAACTCAATACAACCCATTATTATACCTATTAATCGTTCCACCTTAATACTATAATCATAATCTAGTACGAAATACTCACTATCCAATGTTAATATATTTATCTCACATTTTTAACTAAACATTCAAAATATAAATATGAAAAAATAATTAAATTTTTGATGTGGTTCCTTATCATTGCATCTTTCTTATGTACAAATTTGCTGACGTCATTATGAAGTCTCGCCGATCCCGAACAATATGAAACACACCAAAATAAAACAATATTAGTAAATTATAATTATCACTATATATATAACCTTAATCTAATTGAATCACTAAACCAATTTACATCATTATGCAAATAATTATTGCGAACATTCTTGGTAATTTACTTCTTGGAACTCTTCCCTTAGTCTATCAAATACCTCCTGCACGCTTTTGCACGTGTCTTTAATGCCCCGGAAAAAAAGTAAGGCGTTACCCCTTAAAAATGAGGGCAATAGTGATAATTTTTCTTCTTCAGACGAGCATCTCTTGAAAGTTATTAAAGCGTAAAACATTTCTTCGAATTCATCTAGGCACTCCTGTGCGCAACCACCGAAAGTTATCGTGGCTAGTTCCATCTTAGTTATAAATAATTTATAAAAATTTAAAATTGTAAGGGTTCTTCTTCACATTAATTTATAATAATAATTTAAAACACATTTAATTAACTTGTTATATTTTTTATAATAAAGAAAAAACTATTTTACAATCATTTTTCAACATCCTCACTTCATGTCCTTAACCCATCTCTCCATTCTTTTTTATTCATTTTCAAATTTCAAATTTTTTATTCTTTTTTTTAAAAACAAATCTTAAGTGGCCTGTATCATTGTATAGGTTATATTCAATGAGCACAACCTTTACATTCTCCCCCAATGTAAAGGTTGTGATCATTGAATATAACCTATACAATGATACAGGCCACTTAAGATTTGTTTTTAAAAAAAAGAATAAAAAATTTAAAATTTGAAAATGACAAAAAAGAAAAGAAGGGGGGAGGTGAAGACGACACAAAGGAGAGGATGTTGAAAAATGATTGTAAAATAGTTTAGTTAATTAAATGTGTTTTAAATTATTATTATAAATAAATGATTAAGAAGAAGTATTACAAATGGTGGTCACAACCTTTACAGTACACAGTATCGATTTTCCAATCGATATGTAACAATTATATCGTTTAGATTTTAGATGAAATAATATTTTTTAACACCCTTGCTCGTAAAGCTGATGTAATTCCAACGGTTTTAAATATGTAAAGCGGGTCATAAATAAAATTGGTCAAGTGCGAGTCGGACTCGCGCACGAAGGGTTCCGTACCATTATCTATGCAACATAAGGCAACGTTATTAGTATCGAGCAAGAAACGGTAAAAAAATCATGTTTGTTGTATGGGAGCCCCCCCTTAAATATTTATTTTATTTTATTTTTAGTATTTGTTGTTATAGCGGCAATAGAAATACATCATCTGTGAAAATTTCAACTCTCTCGCTATCACCGTTCTTGAGATACAGCCTGGTGACAGACGGACGGTCGGACGGACAGCGAAGTCTCAGTAATAGGGTTTCCGTTTTTACCCTTTGGGTACGGAACCCTAAAAACGCGTGTGTTACCAAAGCAAATAGTTAAGTTATAGTCCATACAAATTTCATAACAGTATTATGTACCATTTCAAATATGGAACTGATAGCCGCCGCCCGACTCGAGCAGCGCGCTGTTGCTATTCAAATTTCGAACTAATCGCCGCACGGCGGCGCCAGTCAGTAGGCAGCGCTGGCGCGCTGTTAAAATGGCGGGAAAGCAACAGTGTGCATTCACAGATTGAGTTTATTTAATGTTTTTTTTTCAGTTTCCTCGCAAATGTGTTAAAAAACGTCGTACGATATAGGTACGTTTTGCGTATTGGTTATAACATGCTCGGCTCAATTACGCCCTGGCATGTTATAACCATCTTTACGCACTAATATCGTAATGTACTATTACATTCTACTGTAAAAACAAACTATTTGTTTAAATTACTCTAAGACTTGAAAGGTAGTTATATTCTGTTGTTTTATTTGCGAATATTAGTATTATTACCACTGCATTGCTATTTGCTACACACGTGTGCTTCCTTACTAATTTAGAAATGCGAAAATCGGAATTAAAATTGAAAAGTCTTGACGAGCTTAAGTGTTAATGTGTGTAACCAAACCATAGCGCGATTTAAATGATTGGATATCAGAACAGACTTGTGATTTTTTTGTTTGTATGTATTAATCAGGCAGGTTTACTCAATGGCTCTTAATGGTCTAATTGTATATTTTACAACAGTTAGTTATATTAAATAGAATAAATAATAGATTGAGATTACTTACTATTCGCCGATATATTGGTAATAGGGCTGCTATATTTCAATAGTACCTAAATACCTATAACATTACGTAATAATTAAGCTAGTTGTTACAGCGAGTATAATAGTTTTTACAATAACTTCAAAATTATTAATTACAATAACTTTTATTTACAATCCGATCATATTAGCTAAGTATGTAACAACATAATTCGTGCAGGCACTATTCTCACTGTAGTTAATACAAATATTTATTAAAGATGTAAGGATACACATAAATTAATTAATATTTTATAAAAAGATATAAGATATATTTAGATAAAAAGCGTATAAATATAGGTACCTAATTGGTAATTGTAACCTATATTTATACGCTTTTTATCTCACTGAAGATAAGTTTTTTTTTCAATCAATAATACACTCAGTTTTCTATAAACTATGTGTACGTGTATAAGGGCTACATTAGGACTGCCATCCGTCCAGGAAGACTGATTTTAGTTTGGAGGGCATCCGGAAAGAATTCCTGTAGTTTTTTTAAAATGTCAAGTCTGATCCTGGATGCATGTTATCAAAAATGTTTGTCAAATTTCTTTTTGAGCTGTCCGTGAAGACATACCTTCACACTCCGCCTTATGCCAAAATTTCTAGACGTATCGACAATTTTGGTGATGGCAACCCTAAACTAAGTAGATAAGTAAATTTAGACTCAACGTCTGTTACCCGTTTGCAATCGAATATACCCAATGATAAGCGACTGATGCTGACCGGCCCGGTGATGCGGCGATATTACTCGTAAGTTGTGGGCGGAGTTTACAGTTCATAGGAACGGGAACGAGCGTTTTACGGCGCGGTCAATTCGTGGACTTTTATTTAGTTAGTTCAACCGATTGCTTTCAAGACACTTACCATACAATAAGTTACAGGAAACACTAGTTTCTAACGGTTCTGAGATTGAACTTTAGCGGGTGAAAGAATGTGATAGAATCAATGTACCAATTCGAAATAAGTTTATATACCTACCAAATATTTTTTTTATATATCCTATTGAAAGCATTGCTAAAATGAGTACGAATAACGCTAGATCGTTATAACCGGGTAGGTACTTATTATTAAACATCTTACATAAAAATCTATGTAATCTACCTATACAATTTTAATAAAGCAATTATTTGAAACAGTTTGAACACCTCTGGAACTAGTTAGGTTGAAAGAACTGACTTATTTTAGCCCATTTTAAACGGCAAAAACTGTGAAACTTTTTAAAATACATTTGCACTGGTGAATGCGCTAACCTGTCATAAAAAATATTTAAGTTTTTTTTCTGTTCTTGCCGTTACTCAGCCTACATAACTACATATGTGGTTCATGTTTATTACTCCTTAATACTTTAAATTGTTAATATCCATTAACAATAACCATAACATAAAAAAAATCTTGTTCTAACTGCCGCACTCAGAGACATTTAATGGTTACTTAGGGAGCTCTTTAGTATTGATTTAAAAAAGTAAAAGTTAAGTTAAAACTTTTTTAAATCACTACTAAAGAGCTCCCTAAGTAACCATTAAATGTTAATGGTTACTCAGGGAGCTCTTTAGTATTGATTTAAAAAAGTAAAAGTTAAGTTAAAACTTTTTTAAATCAATACTAAAGAGCTCCTTAAGTAACCATTAAACGTCTCTGAGTGCGGCAGTAAGACTTATATTGTTGCTTTCATTTGTTTTTTTTTGTAGAGTAGCTAATACGAGTATAGGTAGACATAAGTTAATTTTTTTTAATTTTGACTAAATTACTTAAAAATTAAGTTTTATAAAAAAAAATTATGAGAAGTCTGAATTATTGTATACAGGATTCCGTCTCCCAAAAGAATAGTAAAATTTCTTTAAATAAAAGACTTGTGTAATGGATTCCCGAGTTATAACGTTAAAATAATGTTTATAAGTTATTGTCATAGGTTAGGCCTAACATAGATTAACCAAATAATGTGTCTATGTCTATCACTCATTCTATTTCTATCATCTAGGTGCGCGTGAAATATGTATTTTCATCTCTGATACTGGCTATACACATACGAAACATTATTAAAATATGAAGTATGATTTAGCCAAGCCGTGACGTGTCTCCAAGATTGAACGTGTACCCACTGTCTGGTATAATTGTGCCTACATTATATTAATATAAGTATAATAATAATAAATACTAATTGTAATAAATATAATACTTGTTTAATACCAAAAGAAAAAGAAACTTGAGTATCATACAAAAAAATCCATCAGTTTTTGAGAAAATTAAACATAAATGGACGGAGGTCTAATCTGATTTATTAAAAATCAATGATACAAGATAAAGCATAAACAATAGAAACTTGTCATAGAGGAAAATAATATTTGATTATTCCCTTAATACTCTGTATAAACAAAACAAAATTTCATACAAAAAAAAAAAAAGTCTTACAAATTATACATAATATTCCGATCTCAATGCACAGTCTTCGTCATTTGGTCAATATCAAAATAATTATAAATTATTACAAACAAAAGTAATGCAAATCTGTTATAATCACAAAAAGCCCTAATTTTTACAATGGCACATAACCTTTTTCTACGAGTGGTCAAGATTTAATATATTTACGTAAGCCATCAGATCAATAATTTATTAACATCTTTAAATCCGAAAATTATGTTTCATATAAAAAAAGTATAATATACTTTTGTATTGTTACTGAGATTACAAAATGTATAGAGATTCCTTTAATGCAATATCATCAAACCTACTATTTACCAACCAATATGTAACAAAAAAAAATAGTCAACTTAAAGCATTGTTTCTTCAAAAAAAATCAATCTCCGCATTTCCGTAATGAGTATTTAATATAATATGTGTTTAATCACTAATAATCTTTATTCAAATCAGTAAATTAAAAAAATACTTACATATTTTTGTACGTATAAAAACTTGATGTTTTTATACGTAGGTACATAAATGTTTTTTTTTTTTTAAATCAGAGAAAATTCTTAAGAAATTGTGCAACATTAATATTGCAAAAAAGTAGGCAGATTTATTACCTAGATGCGATAATCCAGAGTACTAAACAAAGTGTATGTGCATTTAACAATATAGACTTAACAGATCTATTCGAAAATATTTATATGTTAATGCTATATACATCAGCCGAATCACCTTTATATGTTAATAGTAGATATATTATAATATATTATTTACATCTAAACTATATTTAATAAACATTTTTCCAAGTAACAATTTAACCGACATTATTGCATTTCTCACTGAAGGTTTATTAAAGTGGAATCTATAACTATCAATTCCTTATTTTTTTTTTTATATTATTATAGATATACTTAGGTTATGGGGTTTATAAAAGGAATTATTTTTTATATCACTTAGTAAATAAATAAAGTATGATATCTAATTTGAAACTTGTCTAGACAACATCAAACCGACTTATATGATAATTTAAGAACAGGTACTTATTTTTAAGAGCATTGAGGTTCTACAAATGAGGCAAATTCAATCGTTCAAAAGCAACACCACACTCAATTGTTTATTGCATTTCTTGCAAGTGCTCCAAGTACGACATTACTAACAAAAACACTCCTTTTAAAAACCCGTTCACATACAAGACAAAGAATATTTTCTATACAAGCGTCCCTAAAGTAGTATAGGCCATAATTTGGTGCCTAATTTACTGAAATTTCTTTTTAAAATTTGTACTGAGAATTTATATATGATTGCATAGTATGCTATCGCGTAAGATGGTACGCTAACAGTACTTATATATCTTTAGGAACACTTATATATAGTTTCTAATCGACATTAAGGCTCACTAGCATTTTCAAACGTAAGTAAACTTTCAGAAAATAGTCTACCCGAGATATAAATGTAAAATAATTATTTTAATCCAAAAATACACACATATAGATCAATAATATCATCACGCCACGAATGTATGTCTATTTATCTAATATCAAATTGCTTGTAAGTACGTAAAGGCAGCTGAATGTACGGACATAAAATCACCTATGTACTAATAACTTGGTAAAAATTTACGAAATCCTAATTAATGATTTTATTTATAGAGTTTTGTCTCTCTAATATTCTCTATTGCGTGCAGTAGGAAGACACTCGTATCGACGGTATATTATCAGACAAAAGATCTATAGATGGCGTAACTACTAACATTATATATCTAATTGTGAGATTCAATAGATCACTTTATTTTTGTTAAATATTTCTTCTAAAGAAAAAGAGGTTGTACAACACAATATTATATGAAGATAAGCAAGGTACATTAAGTGATATTTTTATAGCAATGAGGTAGCATAGCCTATTGTATCTTCTCCAAACTATGTAAAAGTTGGCAAGGGTTATATAATTTTGAGTTCTGATCTAATCATAACATTGTTTCTAGACTGATCTGCCGTTAATATTCCTTGGACAAAGCTCTTACGCAACCAACAAACAGTGCAATTTGCAAAACACACTTCAATGTCTGCCTTGACAGATTCTATAACAATCATAAATGCTTACATAATCATCCGAATACTACAGAAAAAAAACCGCTAATATTTTAAAGCCTTAGATCATCAACATACTACAACCGTTAACATTTTCAAACATCTTGAGTAAATTGAGAATATCGGAATACTTATATCTTATACAACTTCTAGCATGTACTACAGTTAATAAAAATGACTGGCCATAAATACAACATGTAAATCACTCAGATCTATTTAAAATCATACATTTGTGGACGAGAATCGACAAGACGTTGAGTTATTATCCTTCCAGAGTCCACAACAGGTGTGAGGAGTTCTTCAGATGGCACTTGTATACGAATTCTGTTATCTGCGGATAGATTCGTGGATCCGTTACTGGGATAAAATCCAAGGGAGATGGGTTTGTGGTGTATATCATCATTGTAGTTTTTGAATTTAGATGTATTCATTGGGTGTAAATGTGAGGGGCTGGCACCAGCAGGGTTGTATGGGACATGAATACGGACAACGTCATCAGAGAGGGGTGACACTGAAGGTGGGTAAGGTGTCGCACGTGGTGTAGAATGCGTTGTAGATGGCGCCCTCTGTATACTCACACCGCATATACCCGAACTGAAAACGGCAATTTAATTAAATTAATATACATATTTACAAATTCAATTACATTCAATCCTAAACGTTATGGTACATTGAGGCAATTACATCTCCCTTTTGTGACGACGATAAAAAAATCAAGCATAACAATGAAATACTAAAATAATGCCTATTTAGTATATATTATCAACACCAATCATTCTCACGCTTGAGTTTCCTACAATAAAGTTACCAGTACCATGTAGTAAGCAGTGAACACAATAGACATATCTAAGAAAGACATTAAGGCTGGACACAGTACTAGACCGAGGGTCAGCGCTGATGGTCGGTCTAGCAATCTAAATAAGTCAGTGCCACGATGAAAGTGAAATATTATGTAATATGTGAGGTATTTCTTCTGTCTCTTACAGAAGCATCCCTGTTATACCCATATTTTTCCTAGGAAGAATTATTTTATTCTTTCGAAGCCCATGTTAGTCTTACTATTGAGCGTTAACCTTCATTTACTTTAGGGTATACGGTCTTATGTAACGCTGACTAGACGTGTTGGCATAGGGTTTAGTTTCAAGTTTTCCGTCTCTCACACAAGATGTTATCTGCCTACAGGCGGTTCTGACAGCAACCTTGAGAAGGAATGATGTGATGACATTTGTATTCTTAATTCCATCATTACACAGGCAAATGGCGAATCATCAGCTAATTAGCATTAAATATTCTTAAGCAATAATTAGCATGAAAATATGATTTTAGCTTTGACGACACAAATAGGGACACTTAGTTCTTTTAGCCATGAAGACATAGAATACATGTGGGTACCGATTCAATAATGATGATGACCTAATTTAATTCAAAGCAATAATTTATATATAGGCGTAACATGTGAAAACTAAACGTTTACGTGTGTAATGGAGCATTGTAATACAAACCAACATATACACAAGCAGGGGAATACACACAGACATACAACAGTGATATATTCAACGTGATAGGAATTACGATTGTGAGGATAATAAGTACTTTAATACGGAAATAATCACGTGTATTTTTGAAGACGCGTTGACATTCAGTATGTAGCAAAGCTAGCATACCATCTTCGCAGGTTTGCATTCCTGAAGCTATTTAATAGGTACATTAAATGAGTTTTTTTTCACTATTATCAATATTATAGTGCCACCAACTTATCTGTAGAATGTAGCGATGGCGCCACGATCGACAAATGTTGCCACAGAAATGATCAACTTTGGCCACTTTTAATACTCGTAAGCATACCTTTTTACCGTCCCTGTTGCTCGCTATCACAGATATAAGATATATTATATAGGTTTATGAATGATAAAGAGAAAGGGCTCGACTAAACGGTAAGGATTTTCAGCCATTTGGCCTTGGAATAGTTAAAGAATACGAGTATGTAACTTTTTAAATAATTATTTATATTTACTAATTTTTAAAATATGTATTGCATGTTAAATAAAAATAACTTTATTTATTTTGTAATCATTTTCGTTTTACTGAAAACCTTTCATGCAGTAATTATGGTCTAAGGCAGCCGAAGTATGTGCAATAATACCCTAACTGTGGACAACGACTGACAACAACAAAATTACGTTTTCAAAATGGCGTCAGTAGTTCCACTTTTAGCCGTTCTACAGATAAGTTGGTGGCACTGTACTATTATACTTTTTTTTTTTTTTTTATAAATATATTCATGGACATTTCAGCCAACGTCCTCTGGTCCCAAGCTAAGCTTATATGCTTGTGTTATGGGTACCAGAATACGGATAGAATACATATACTACTTTTCTTTTGTAAATACATACTTATAATACATAGAAACACCCAGACGCGGTACAAATATTTGTATGACAATTAGAAAAATCACACAAATGATTGTCCCGAGCGGGAATCAAACCCGCGACCTCTTGATCGGCAGTCTGCTACATAAACCACTCAACCACGAGGCTCGTCTCGAGACCATTATTATATTGAAAACTAGCTTAGGCCCCGCGATTTCACCCATGTTTATAATTATACGCAAAATATACACCAAATCTTTACAAATCATACAAAAAGCCATCCCCTTGAACCACTCTATTAAAAAAAACGCACCAAAATCCCTTGATATACCTATATACCTAATATATATACCTAATACCTATATACCTAATATATATATATATACCTAATACCTATATACCTAATATATATATATATACCTAATAAATATACCTAAGTTACATGATTTCACGGTTGAAAACCTGTAACATAAAGTACGTATTAAAAAGAAGGGAGGAAGCCCGGGCCCAACACTGGGACGTAAATGGGCTGGAGAGAGAGAAAGAGATCTAAAAAGGGCCCATAAATACCGTAACCTTAATCCTTCATCCCTCAAAATGAGCAATTATTTCATATTATAATTATTTCAACCATTTTTCTAAATAAGTTTAACCTCACATCGAAGGTCACTTAGAATATTATATAACATATATACCTATTCAATTATTAAAATATTTACCTTCTTGTAAATATTTTAAAACAACCATTTTTATTTAATAACTGCAAAATGCGTAAACGGGAAACTGATTACAGTAATCGCAGCAAATTGTTAGTTTGATATCGTAATTTATTGTAACTTTAGTTCACGTCCTTAGAGTATTACATAAACTGGAGCTGTTTACTTTAACACAAATATTACCCTGGGGCAAGAAGCCGAGGTATCGCACACGAATACTGTAACGTCATTTTATTGCACGCTACGCACGCCCCGCCCAAAATCACCTTACCCTAAGACAAGACAGTACCCCGTACACAATGGTACCTAATTTAACTAAAAAAAGATTTTTGATATTGTCGATAGCACAATTCGGACTGTTAACTGAACTTGCCTATTATAAAAACTGTTTATTATAGACTAAAGATTTTAATTACTTAATATAAATGTGTACAATAAAATAGCCAAATAATCGAAATATGTACAGCAATAGTTGTTTTCATTTTAAGTTAAGTTTAGTTGTGCACGTAAAATCGGTACGAATGAGTATGAACATTGCTGTCGTACCTTTTTCAGCGGTGATGCTTTACAATATTAACGCCTGTTAGATTAATGCTCTAAGTAGCACATACGCAGTAAAAAATGTTAACGCGATATAAACTTATATATTGTTAACAGTTGCCCGTGACTTCGTATGCTTGAAATTTGGAGTAACTATCTACTCTACACTTTTATCGCACTAAAAAGAATTTCTACTAGATATTAAGTTAATATGTGTACCAAATTTTATTTAAATTGGTTCCGTAGTTTCGGCGTAAAAAGCGACATATAGAACAAACAAAGTTCCTTTCTCATACATAATATTTGTTAGAACTAAATAATACCCACAGTTTAGTTACTGCCCACTCTTTGCTTAATAACGTGATGATATAAATATGCATTATGTAAAAACTATTTGTTACCTCTAAAAATTCATACAGTAGTTTTTCCGTGAAAGAGTAACAAACATCTTTACAACCACCCATACATTGTAGCAAACTCTCACGTTTATAATCTTAGTAGAATTAACTTACTGATCAGCATTTTACTTAGTAACTGCCAGTATTAGCTTACAAATGATGTGTTGGATTCGCAGAAATTATGCATAGTCTAAGCTAACAGGTACTCAGATATTAACCTGAATACCTGTTACCAAGTAAAATAAAAACAAGTCATCAATAAAATGTCCATGGCATACATAAAGATGATAAAACTAATGCTCGTTTATACATTATCACGTAGTTATATCATTGTTATTTATAATAACCCATAATTATTAGTCATGATGTCATATTGTCTATTACTTGAGATTACAAATTACTACTTTTATACTGTCAGTCTTAGAATAGGTTTCGACTTAAATTTTACTAAAAAACGCCCTATGTTCTTGAAATATCAGTGTAAAATCGATATTTGAATAATCTATTTAGATCAAAAACTAAAAAAACACGCTTGAAAATCCATATGTTTTTAAATTATTACATTGTCATCGGTACTTAATGTGTGCAAAATTTCAGATCGATCAGACTACTGTGAGTGAAAATCACTTTCAAAGATTCCGTTACATCCATACTAATATATTATAAAGCTGAAGAGTTTGTTTGTTTGTTTGTTTGTTTGTTTAAACGCGCTAATCTCAGGAACCACTGGTCCGATTTGAAAAATTCTTTCAGTTTTGGATAGTACATTTATCGAGGATATATAACATCACGCTGCGATCAATAGGAGCGAAGCAGTAGTGAATGGCAACAGCTAATAGATTAATACATTGACAGATACGTTCCGAACTAAGCGTGTTAAAAAGAGTATTCAAGGGTTTGAAAGGGGTCTGAAGTTGAAGATCGTACGTACGTAACAATAGTAATTTTTCCCGTATATTTGATTGACTCCAATATATTGAAATTAGTTTATAAAATCGGTAATATTGATAATTTGGTAAATTTTAGTTTTTGTGAAACATTTTTTGTCCTATAACATTTACGTGATTCATTTATTGTTTAGGGTATAGATAATATTTTAAAGTTTGTGTATATGATGATGTGCATCTACATCTACAAAAAAATCTCACCCATCTGACCCGGTAGCGTCGTCGCTGACATTGCTGTGTGTATCCAAGGAATTGTCAGGCGCATGAGATCTACCACTAGAGAAGACACTCAGGTCCGCAGTACTCGTCACGCTGGTATCCGCAAGGGAACGTCGTGAGCCCATCGCTGACACCGAATCATCACATCGCATACCACCAGCCAATCCACTGTGTTCTGTACATACAATACTTATTAAAATTACATAACAAAAACACATAAAATAAGCAAATAGTGTATATCAATGTTCTAGATATAAAATGACGTATAATGGGCAAATAATGATTGCGAAACAAATACAGAATGTGCATAGCGCACAAATTATCTACTAATTGCATTTTGTGACTCTAATGCAAACAAATTTAATTTCTTTTATTGAGTTTTTGTTTCAAATTATAAATTTTAACTAACAACGCACTGATAAAACTAATTCATTCAAATTTTATTCACTACGTACATTACTGCTCTACATTTTCTATCAGTATAAAGTCTTGCTCGTAAAACCAAGCAAGAAACCCAAAAAATAATAACAGAAATGTAAAAATTCATAGTCATTATTTACGTCTTTTAAAAAGGACACACTGTGCTGTCTACGTAGCAAGCATGGCATAAGCATAGGAACAATATATTTAGACAAGCAAAAAAAAAACTGCTGTTCTTACCTTATACATTTCATAACACACACTGAAAGCCATACAAAACGTATTCAATGAATCACACATGCATATTATTATGAGACCCAAAAACAAATCTCTGCTCGCAACTGAATGATTATAATATTTTATCATTCTTATTTATTTATTACACGTACATATATTTACATTGGACAAATGAATAATATAAAAAAAAAACAATTCAATATTTACTCATCTTGATATTGCTTCTATTTACAAGGTAATTCAAAGTATTAGGACTGTTCGAGCGGACTAGAAACTTGTCATTTATGGAAGGTTTGACATGGATATCCATGGAAGCATTGGAATTACGAAGTGGAGCGCCATATTGGAGATTATCATCTGAAGTACAAATATTTACTGTTTCAATATACTATCTTTTAACATATAAAAACCACAAATAATGGATATTTTAGCATTTCAGCACATTATCATCTTGCGCTATATGTAGCGAGTTTGACTGATAAGTCTTGATAGTTTTACCATCCCATATTTAAGAAAAAAAAGTCTAAAATATATGTTTATATTGTATAACAAATAATGTGTTATTGCGTTGTATATAAGTAAATAAAGAATATTCGTGAAGAAGTGTTTAAGTTTTTTATTTGACGTGTACTTTTGTGTTATTAGATAAGAAAACATGGGAGACTAAATCATTTAAAACTGTATATTGAAGTACAACTAAAAGCGACACTGATAAGATATAATGTGTGCTGTATCTACGTAACTTTACAAATAGTGATCTCTAATTTATATATCGCTATAACATACCAGAAACTATTTGTATGTGTTTTTGTATGTTTTATCGTATGTTGTTCCTCATACCACGATGGGCGGCAATACTAAAATCAAATTTATGATTACGTGCCTTTCATAGATATATTTCATGTTTTGTTATTACATCTAATCAATATAATTGGTTTAAAAAGAAACTAAAATACGTGATTGCTTTGAATCAATTTATTATTTTACTTTGTTTTATTTTTTGTGTTTTTAGATTTTAACTAAAAACTAAATGATAAGTAAAAATTTATTAAACTAACAAAATACAAAATGATCAAATAGATCTGATGATAGGGGTGGGTTTATGCAACACATTATTCATGTAAATAACAAGTTACCAACGTCAGTTGTCAAACAGAGATTCGTTTAAAGCCGATACTAATAATATAAACGTTATTATTATAAGTCATTCTAGAATTATAGAAGATAGGCATCTTGTGCATATAGAGCTAACGCCCGATAAAAGTGCTGTAGTAAACAAACATGTTAATAAAATAAAAATATTAATTAAACAGAATGTAGGGTAATGATTTGGGAAGTAGCACAAACAATGCAGGAAGCTAGGAACCTTCTTAAGTTCTGAGGAGTTACTTACAACAACTGAAATATATAATGACAAATAATTCTTATAGAGGTTGCTATAAAACTCCTCAAATCTTAAGAAATGTCATGTTAAATGCATATCGTTTAAATCTTGTTAATCATGACATAAACCCACCTCCATACCACCATGAAACATGCTAGTGCATAATTCTATTACACATGATTAATACTTAATTCAATACAATATATAATTTAATGGCTTGAAGTTGGATAACCTTTGACAGTATCAATAAAGACAGCTAATACTAATTTAATTTAATTACTAATTATCGCCAGAACACATATTTAATTAGAGTTGGTCGTATGTTTAACGAGGTGTGCCGGGATGTAGACATCGATATTTTCAACACCAGTGTTGCAAGGCTTAAGAAAGTTTTGAGCTGTATTTTCTTTGAGGATGGTCGCGATTGATTTGTTTGTATTATTTGTTATTGTTGTTGTTTTGTTTCTATTTAATTTATATTTTATCACTGTAATTTTTTCATAGTTTTTATATACATAATATATCCTTTGACATAATTTTTATAATACAATAATTTGAATGAATTTAATAATATGCAGAATTCTACCTATATATTTGTGAAAACTTTTAATTGGCCATATTTTTACTATTTTGTTTTTCTATATAAGTATTTAGCTGTAAGTTTTCCATTAATTGTAAAATAAAATAAAATAAAATAATAAAAAAAAAGGTTTAAAGTCAAATTACATCACGATTTTAACCTTCGAAAAATACACTTAAAAATAAATTCCGATAGACAATACTGAACCAAAGGTATCCAACCCTTTAATATCTATATATACTTATATATAAATGTTTAATGAAACAATAGTGAAAACGAACAATAAAGGCAAGCTATTCAGTGTCATACGTCAGTAATAGACACTATGTTTTTAACATTAAGCATTCAATTATAAACACCACTTAGCTTGAGCGTCGCCAAAGGAGATTAAAACCTTACATAACCTTCCAGTGGGCCGTAGAGCTCCTAAATCTTATAAATCAACCAATAATTCTTACTTTTTCTCATCATGAGGGTAGGCAGAGACTAATACTGTCATATTCGCCACTGGATGGTTACCTGCTGACGACGCCCACGCCTCTTAATAAACCAAAAAGCTAAATAACGTTCCTTGTACAACAATGATTCACAAAATAATACCAAATAAAACACACTAAAACTACAGTTAAATCCAAAACTAAGACAATACAATTCCGTAATAAATATTTTTAAATTCGATGTACTTTATTTTGCATAGAAACTCACTAAAATTACACAAGCAATACATAACTCGTATTATTGTTTTATTTACTTTTGCTTATATGCTATTTGCAAAAGAATAATGACTGCAATGAAAACTAGTATTTCATTTAAACCCAAAAGCATAAAATGAAACGGTCCTACATACATACAAATAAAAAAACCCTTTTAATTAAGGTACGTAGGTAAGATTGGAAGCAAAACTTTGGTAAATTCAATATGATTCCGAGTGACCAATCATGTCTTCCGTGTAATCACTTGAGTAAAGTCGGGACCATGAAAACCATAAATTTATATTTCATATTAATTTTATCAAATTATTCAAAAAGATAATTTCGCATTTTTATATAATAAATACTTACCAATTAGAATTCATGAATGAAACATCACAATGTTAACTAAATTCATAATTCTTTCGTTACGACATTGGCATTTTTTACATTACACTGAAACCTAAAATCATGGTCACAAAGTGTAACGTGATTATACGTCAGAATACACAATATTGTAATAACTTTAAGCTACAGCTAAGTATAAATTATTATAAAATATCTTTATATATGTTTAAATGTAATACAAATAAGTAATTATCAGTACCTACTTTATACAACTCTTTTATCATTCCACCGAAAATGAACGAACACAAGAATAAATACCTAAAGGGTTTTCAAATCCTATCATTAAGATATACTAATATCATAGACATCGTTGCTTTATCAAGATGATTTAAATCTTCTTATATATAAAAATCTTATATATAAAAATCAATTGCTGTTCGTTAGTCTCGCTAAAACTCGAGAACGGCTCGGGCGATTTTTGTGATTTTAGTCTTGAAATATTCGTGAAAGTCCAGGGAAGGTTTAAACGGTGACAAAATATATGAGGATCGTACGGAGTAGCGGGCATCAGCTAATCTTTAATAAAATTATCACTCATATAACAATTTCTTTTTAATTGGTTTCACTTAAATGTACTAAAAAGGAAAACAGATTGTTTGCAATTACCTATAAAATAAATGAATTCTACATATATTTTAAATACTTTTTTATTATCTTTTAATCTTAATTTCTTCAGTTGACAAAGAAGCAACAATAATTACGTTTCCCAGTTAAAATGAATTATTATCACGATACGTATAATTTTGTACTAAAAATGTGAATTGTTGTTATTCAAAAAAACTACAATATAACATTATTATGCTAAATAATAATAATATTCGCGTAAATTTTAGAAAGTCATGAGTGTTTCAGTTTTTATGACTAAAACATTCAATAATTCTCACATACATAATAAATGCGAAAATTAAACTAATGGGAATAATTTTTAGTCGGGCTTTTGAAATTTTGAATCATTTTTTGTACGTTTTATGTTACTTATTTTAAAAGAATAAAAAATGTATTAAAATTGCGTATAATAAATAGCAATTATTGTAATTAGTCTAAGTATTAAATGCAATTCAATAATTGTTTTAACAGCACAAATGCATTTGAATAAATTTTCACTATTGTTGTGGCGCTAGAGCAGGGCGAGTTGAAAACTTATATCGCAAACAGTAGCGATAGAGAGCGCATATAGTTGCAATAGTTCATATCGCTAGAGGTGGTTAATATCATCGGTTGCGATATTTATACCAACAAGTCTAACTTTGCAATCGCTTCAATCGCAAATAAGTTGCGATAACTCACATCGCATATGGTTGCAATAGTTTATGTCACAAAATTTGTGATGGTTTGTATTACCGGTTGTGATATTTTATACCTACAATCCTAATATTGAGATAGCTTAAATCGCAAAGCAGATACGATAGTTAAAACCACACATGGTTCCAATAGTCTATATGGCTATCTGTTGTGATAGTCTAAATCGTTGGTTGTAATGTTTAACAGCTACATTCCTAACTTTGCATAGTTTGCAATAGATTATAATCGCAAATAGTTGCGATAGTTCATATCGCGTAAGGTTGCAATAGTTTACATCGCTAAAGGTTTATATCGTTAGTTGCTATGTTTTATACTTACAACCATATTTTTTTCTTTTTTAACGAACTAATGTCAATTGGAAAATTTGTTTTGTTAGCTATTGGTACCAATTCTACGCACACAACTCAACTTAACTAAAAAATAAAAATTGATAGTATCAATAACACAATTCGGCAATATTAACAGAACTTTTTTAATAGAAAATCTGTATATAATAGACTAACGATTTTAATTAATAAAAATATGCACAACGAAATATCCAATTAATAAAAATACGCCATGGTTATTTCCATTTTTTAGCTATTTTCATTTGTGCATGTAGAAATGGTACCACTGTTTTTGTTATATACAAGTTTACTATACAAAGCTTTTTTAGTAAACAATTTTGTAGGGTCGACGTTTTGAATTCGAACATTTAAAATGAATAATATAAATAACTTAATTATAATAATTATGCCATAAGGTATAAACTCATTAAATTACTTTTGTACTCAAAGATTTTATGATACTACGTCATGATTTACCAAAAATAAAACAAGAGTAGTAACGTCCTATCTAAATCAACGTAATGCAATAGATATGTGAATATTTGTACAACGTAAGGTAATGGGTTCGAAAAGGATGACAATAAATAATAGTATGTGATCCCTGTATCGGCGGACATTACTCATTTTCGACGACATACAATGTATGGGATAAGACAGTGTAAGTTGTAAGTATTATTAAATAACAAGGATATTTTTTTTTAATTCGTAATAATGTCGTCGCCTTGTAATTACTCGATTCGTAAAATATCGTGGTCATTCTATTTCTCGATTCATTATCAGACAACTCTATGTATGTCATTAGTCTTGGAAAATAAATGTAAGTCACATTAAAAAAAAATTATAAATGTTAGTATTAACTACCTGTTGCCTCTCGATGGAATTTTAAATATACAATACAAAATCAGGCGTAAACTTCACTATCAAGTCAGAAATAAGGCAAGTCTGTAATTTATTACGTCCCTTTTTGAATTTAGACTCCTTAGTTATTTATGAAAAAAAAATTAGAGTAAAGAATAAATTTATGAATAGCATGCTTTTAAAAAACAAACACCATGCACACTTAATTTATGTGAAGTATCTAAACGACATGCTAACATCATTATATCATTTATACAGCTACAGGAAGGTAATCTGGTGAAATCATTGAATATAAACACCGAATGAAAGCAAGCAAATGATATAACATAATTTGTCAAACATGGAACGAATCATTTTACATCGACACATGTATTCATACCGATTTATTTACCTAAATATAAATAAAATATTGCATTACACACTAGCTCTAACCCGCGACTGCATACGAATTTAGAAAATCTTCCCCATTTTTGTAACATTTTTTACTTTTTAAATTATAGTGGAAAAAGTGATCACCGCAAGCAGGACTTGAACCCAAGACGTCGTTCTGTTGCTTCGCTCCTATTTGTCGCAGCGTGATGTTATGTAGCCTATAGCCTTCCTCGATAAATGGGCTATCCAACACAAAAATAATTTTACAAGTCTAACCGGTAGTTCCTGAGATTAACACGTTCAACAAACAAACAAACAAACTCTTCAGCGTTATATTAGTACAGATAGATGTGTCGATATAAATGATTTGATTTTATAAATGCGTGACTTGGTCTGAGTTAAGACTCTCGTCTGAAGTGGTACGCGAAGTAGGTAGAGATCCGTCAAGATTACCTGACACTGTATCACTCTGTGACACACGAAGCTCGTGTAATTCCATCGCAGCCTTCTCGCGACTGCAACAAAAACAAAATTAATAGTATTTGACATAAACATGATGTTCAAAACTCAAAAAAAAAAACTAAATACACAACTAACTTTAAGAAGTCGCTCGACACTGAATTCACATTGGCTCCAGTACCAGTAATAACTGTATCATTGTAGGAGATTCCTCGGTCCCTAACAACAAGTTCACCTTATTAATAGCGGTAATATTCAACGGCAAGGAGGTATGCAGCTGTTAGCTGTTAGTAATAACACAGGTATATTATTTATGAACAATACATAATCACTTATTACATACACCTTTACTCTTTACTAATTTATAAGTGCGAAATCCGGATGATGACACAGTGTTATTTTTGACTAGCATAAGTGTTAATGTGTGGAACGAAACGATAGTGCGATTTAAATAACATACAACGCCATCTATTGAGTAGAAGAGTAAACTTATGTTTGTTAAAGGCGCGTTTACACGGGTCGATTTTCGCCGTGCGGCGAGTCACTTCAGAAATTGCCTTACCAAGCCGCATCGCCAGCCCATTTACACAGGTTACTAAAATCGCATGCGGCTCGGTCATTTCCATCGAAAATGTTGAGCAGAATAGCCGTTTCTGCCGGAATTGAAATAATTAATTATACAATTATTCAACAATTGCTTAAAGAACGAAGAGAAGAAAAAACAAAAGCAAAGAAGAAACACTTTCATGTGGCGGGCGATCGCCTGCTACTGATCGTTTACACGGTCGATTTTAGTCACCAGTCGCATGCGGCCGGTCGCCGTGCGGCCAAAGTCAGATGCTACCCAACTTTGGGGCTTGCGGCTTTAGTCACTTGCGACTTAGCCGAATTGTCATTTAGATGGTGGATTTACGCCGCGCGGCAAAAATCGTGCGGCTTTAGTCACCCGTGGAAACCCCGCATGACAAATCGCCTCATCAAGCCGCATCGCTAGCCCATTTACACAGGTTACTAAAATCGCATGCGGCTCAGTCATTTCCATCGAAAATGTTGAGCAGAATAGCCGTTTCTGCCGGAATTGAAATAATTAATTATTCAATTATTCAACAAAAAAAGAACAAAGAGAGAAGAAAAAACGAAAGGAAAGAAGAAAAACCTTCATGCGGCGGCCGATTGCCTGCAACAGATCGTTTACACGGTCGATTTTAGTCACCAGTCGCATGCGGCCGTTTGCCGCGCGACCAAAGTTGGATGCTACCCAACTTTGGGGCTTGCGGCTTCAGTCACTTGCGACTTAGCCGAATTGCCATTTAGATGGTCGATTTACGCCACGCGGCAAAAATCGTGCGGCTTTAGTCACCCGTGTAAACCCCGCATAAGGATTGATTTATAAATTTCACGCGTACGAAGTCGCGGGCATCAGCTAGTTTTCCTATAAAATAAACTCCTTCCATACGATCAATAATAATTGATTATGTGATGTCAAGATATAGAAAGTAAGTTTCATTTTAGTAACAAAACTGACTCTATTAAATTAATTCACACAGAAATACATATGTTAAAATAGTTCCTCTTTATATAACAACTCATTATTCAAGAATTTATAATCACTAACACTAACAAAGTTTAGCTAAATATATATTGCATGTAATTTGTTAATGTTTTAAATACCAAATACATATATCTTATCTCATTATATAATACTAGCTGACCCGGCAAACGTTGTTTTGCCATACAAATATCAGTGGGGGGGGTCTTTTGAAAAATAGATGTTGGCCGATTCTCAGACCTACTGAATACGCATATAAAATTTCATAAGAATCGGTCTAGCCGTTTCGGAGGAGTACGGTAACTAACACTGTGACACGTGAATTTTATATATTAGATAATAAAATTCTCGTGTCACAATGTTCCCATACTCCTCCGAAACGGTTTGACCAATTTTTATCAAGTTTTATATGCATATTCAGTAGGTCTTAAAATCAGCTACTATCTATTTTTCAGACCCCTAAGTGATAAGGGTTGTCCACCTCTAACATTTGTATGACAAATCAACGTTTGCCGAGTCAACTAGTATAATATAAATATTTATTATATTAAATTAGATTAGAGAAAGATTAATACAATCGCCTTGTGATCTTATGGACGTGTCTAAAATTGTATGTTTCTTAGGCATCAAGAGATATATCATAATTATGTATTAACCATATTCTTATTCTTTTACCTAGCCCATTAATGGCACTATCAAAGATAGGTCTCCTCTATATAGGAGGCTTTTAGTCTTGTGCCTTGCTAACCAGATGTGATGTGACTATAGGGTTTATTTAAGAGTTTTTCGTCTCTCCTTGGTTAAGTGGTAAGCTACAAACATTGGAGTTGTAACATTCACTAATTACGATAAACTTGTGATAATATACCTAAATTAAAAATAAATAATATATCAATGTTGTTTCGAAAAAGATATACCTACTGTAATATATATTGCGTACTCACCGTAATATCACATTGGCTCTTGTTTGTTTTTCAGTCTCAGAAAAGTCTTCAGCACGCTGTCCAATTTTTTGTTTTTTATCTGGTTCTACAAATACACCAAGGCGACGCTTTGGTAATTCGTTGGGAGGTGGCGCACCTGGATAATCAAGCTTCGCTCTTTTCAACTCCTCCATAGACCGTTCCAAGTGATAAATTACAATATCATCTTCATAACCAAAGTCTTTATGTAACTTAACCTACAATAATTAGCCACATATCAGTTATTTCAAAAATTTACTATATTATAAAAATTAATAAAAATACTAACTTGAATGTAATTAACTATAAGATCCATATCGTTTAACTTCATTATTGCTTTCTTGTGTAACTTGAGTATGGTGTAAGCCATAGCTGTTATTACTCTTTCTCCATCTAACAGATATATATCCCAAACTCTTAAGCATAGACTAAATGGCACTCTTTCTACGAAACAAACAAAGAACCATTTTAAAGAATACAAAATGGCATCCAGGCCAAACTTATCAAAATGATGTTTTAATTTGGGCATGAATTTTGTGAGTATTTTGTCATGGTGTTCGAGAAACCTTGTTAGTTTGGGAAATCCTTCTATATACAGTCCATGCATGGCATATTTCTTATCTGATAGTAGTACAGCTAAAGCCCAAAATGCATCTTCTTCATCCATATACATGAGCAGTACTCCTGCCAGGCCTGACATACCTTGACAGTAGCCAACTTCTGAGTTATACATACTATATGCACAAAGTACATTAAATAATGAGCACTGTTTTTCTGAATATCTTTCTCTATAGAATTGATGTTCACGAAACTGTCTATTAACATCTGAATCTATTTGCCTGACATCTGTAGACCACAATTTTGCTAATTTTAACATTTCTTGAAATTTCCCAGGATTTGCAGACTTAATTTTATTAACATCCATCAACTTGCACCATACTTTTATTCGCAGTGAATTTGGAATGCCTTTGTATATTCTCCTGTGCAGTTTTTCTTTCGTAGCTGATTTGTCCCAATGACCGAGCATTTTAACCCATTTCTTTTCTCTCTCCACTTCAATATTGACTTTTTGTGGGCCTGTTTTTTGAGGCAATCGATCATCATGTATGAAACCATATCTGAAAATATTTAAATTTCGCATATAAAGGTAGCACATAAAAAAATATTAATGTAGAATAGAGCTATATTCAGGTGCCCATAACAGGTGAAAAGTAGCTTAGCTTGTGACCAAAGGACGCTCTTTTAAATGTGAATGAATACTTATTATTATTTACATATTTGCAAGCACAAATACCCAGTTGACTTTCTGCTTAAAAATAAAGGGTGATTTTTTAAGAGTTAAGTTTTTAGACTGCCAGCTCTATTGGTTATGGCGGCCAATTGTCATCTGCGATTGCGAAAATTTTTCAGTAAACTATGACATTTCATCATGGAAAGACTTATAAATGAGCAACCATTGCAAATTGTAGAAATTTAAGTATTATCAAAATGCGTGCTCAACAATCGGCCCTGTGTACACATGGAAAATTTTGTTTGAAGGCCTATAAAATTCAATTTCTTCAAGAATTGATGCCGAATGAACTACCACAACGTCTAATTTTTGGTGAATGGACTTTGGAACACCTACATGAAAATCCGCTGTGTTATCGCAAAATTGTGTTTAGCGATGATTTAAGTCGTTAGTCTATGTAGATAGCCGGAACATGATTAAAGCCTCAGGACACATAACACGCGTAATTCGTGAAATACAGGCCAAAATGCTCGAAAAAGTGACGCAAAATTGGACCTCGCGAATGGGACACTTGAAAGGGAGTCGCGGGCAACATTGACATGAATTTATCTTTAAAATATAAATGGAAAATGTTATCGATTCCAATAAAAAAAATACTTGATGCAAATTGAATGCTTTATTCGATTTTTAAAAAAAAACAACGATTATAATATCACCCTTTATTAGAACATACAGATCTAATAATTTACCTATAATAGGCCATTGTTGGGGAGTTTAATGTTGGTAACATATTATTAGAAAAAATAATGATCACGTAATATGAAGAAAAGGTGTCTATCAACCAAAGTACAGTTTAAAAAGGCATACACAGTATAAAGTAAAATGTCACCACAGCAAAATTAATAACACAGCAAGTAGGTAACAAAAAATGCTTATATAGTAGAATCTGATACAACGGCATTGAAATGATGTGACTAATAGCTCACATGAAGCAATAATTATGAAAAGCATATTCTAAGTTATTCGATAAAATATGTTATAAAGAGAAAAATACATGTGATAGACGCTACAACTTCTAAACATAAGGGGCTTTTGCATGGTCATTTTTCTTTTACTTATTATGTTTAAAAAGAAGAAAATGAAAAATCATAGATACACAAGACCTAGATACTGTGAAAAGAATTATCTCCAGTGGCACTATCCATGAAGAAAAGAGGGGATTATGATGCCCATATTTTTGTATGGAGCATATTTTAATTTTGTATAATGTACTTAATTGAATATTGGATAGCTGTTGGAATCAGGCAACGTCGTTCGGTCATGGAGGTACTTTGAGTATTGTACGAAAACCGATTACTTCATAATTACATCATATAAATTGGATTGTAAATTATGCAGTCCTAATAATCAGTTTCTATTGTAAAGTTTTTATGTAATAAGACAAATCCTGCTAGCACTACCAAACCAAAATAAACTTAAAACATAGATAAAGAGATTTTAAGAGATAACACAATTTAGTAAAAATTTATAAATTTTGTTGTTATATAATAAGTGTAAAACAGAATTACATTTTATATACTGAATCTACACAGTATAATTCTTAGTAATATAATAAATGCTATAGTAGTTATCAGTCTATCACTCTTTCACTCAAATCTACAAATGGTGTACACACATACATAGCCTAAACACTGAGAAAGAACATAAGCCACTTTTGGATGGTATAGGTCAGGTGTGGCCAACTTTTGTGCACATAAGATCTACTTTTTATTTTAAAATTGAGTTACGATCCACCTTTTTCTTAGGTGAAAAGAGGGATGTTTATGGAATGTGCTTTTAAACCGCCGTACACTCTTGAAAATAGTAGAAAACTACTACAAGAGGTCACGCTGAACGTCTCCCTACTCGAAGCATGAGCTGCGTACATGTTCATTCCTGTATCAAGTACTAGAAACATTTGGCATTGAATGCGTGGAACTTGCGAGTGATCGAACAAAAATGGTCGCATGATCAACTTCTTAGCCACTCCTGGTATAGGTATATGAGTAAATTTTCTTTTACAGCAATTAGGTACAGTTGTACTATGTTTTAAAATTATAATATTCTCATAGTGTTAAGGAAGACTAAACAAAATTTTTGTAAATACAAATACTCATAAAAGTGGGTTTTATTTTCCTTACTCAACTTTAAAGCAACATAACAATGTTTTTAAATGTAATTATAATATATTCATATAGAATTGTATACTGTGGATTACACATAACTATCATAGTTGTTCATCAAACAGATGTTTGTTCTAAACGGCACATGAACCTACAGCCCAAAACTGATTAAATATTCATATATTGACAGCTGACCTATTTCTAAAATGTCACCGTCTTTTAAAGTTCATCATATTGTACCTAAAAATCAAATGGTAAAACATATGGAAAAGAAAATAAACTTAACTAAGAGCAAAAATGCTGTTAAGATATTAATACTGAATAAGTAGGTATCTAGAATCTAGAGTAAAGGCACAGCATAAACATCTCCACACTAGAAATAATACACAATCAGTGACATAAGTAAAATAAATCGCAGAAGAATTCGCAAGGTATAATGGTAGTTACTCACCGATCAGTTTTGTGGTATTCCTCAAATTCAGGATCCTCCCAAGGATCAATCTGTCCAACCAGATTCTCTCGCCCCCTTTCGTATCTCTGAAAGATTCGCTCCCGCTCCTCGGCAGCCCGTGCCAACAGTGCTTCCTCATTCATAACACAGCCTGGTCAAACCACATAACGAGACATACACGATCTATGATTCTCATAGAGCCACGACCTACAAAATCAAATACGTAGGTATCAACTGTACGTACAATTTATACGAAACAATGCAATTAAAAGCCAATATTAAAACATAAAACGCCATTCATAGACGCTAAATGTTTGGTATGCTGTCATGTCATAAATTACCAAAGACCTCAAGAACCAAGTTATAGGCAGGAGACTGGAGATGAACACACACAATCCATGTGAAAAGTTTTTAATAATTGATCACAGTATAGATAAAAGGATATATTTAATTATAATCATGTTTAATAAGATTACAGAAATACGCCCTTTTTCCAAACAAAACTTTAAAATTGCGAAATGAACATGAAATGAAACTAGGATGTGTATAATTGCCTGGGATACTATCCAGTGTTGCCAACTGTTTGAACCAATTTCTAACCCTTTAATCAGCGCAACCTAAACTTGGGAAAATATTCCAAATTTTCCCAACGGTATACAATACTGTGTTAACTGTGTACAATAATAAGTAGGATAGGACTATAAAATATTTTGTTACCTTTATTACCTTACCTAATTTATACTTCCTGTCTTGAAATATTGTAGACGGACAAAGATTCTATATTTAAGTTACGGTAGTAGGAAATGAAAAAAAAAAGATTTTTTTTATTTCATGTGGTCACGAGTATGATTCCAGAAACAACAATTATTTATGTGATTTATTTATATATCAGCATGTTTTTCGTAATAAGTTTTGCACGTACCTATTAATTTATAATTTTACATAAAAATGGCATGCAGCTGAGCTCAGACTCAGATAGAGCTCCCTTAAACAATGTGTCCGTTTTGTAGGTAATTATAAGGTTTTTAGTAAAGTATGCCATAAAAGTATTCAGAATGCATATTTACACGGGCACGCTTCATTAGTGCTAAATAACTACCCTCTATTTGAGTTATTTAATTGGTTCTGGTAACAACTGCTCTCACAGTGTGTTGCCATAAACAATAAAGCTCAAGATTCATGAATCTCTTCCTGAATGTAAATCTTCTATTAAATAAAATTCACGTGTCACAGTGTTAGTTACCGTACTCCTCCGAAACGGCTTGACCGATTTTTATGAAATTTTACATGCGTATTCAGTAGGTCTGAGAATCGGCCGACATCTATTTTTAAATTTTT
Source organism: Orgyia antiqua (assembly GCA_916999025.1). Classification (NCBI taxonomy): domain Eukaryota; kingdom Metazoa; phylum Arthropoda; class Insecta; order Lepidoptera; family Erebidae; genus Orgyia; species Orgyia antiqua. The sequence continues at coordinate 8,772,883 of OU779863.1, read as the reverse complement.
TTTTTCTACATTTTATGGCAAAACAATGTTTGCCGGCTCAGCTAGTTAAATATAAATTCGACTAAATAAATTCGATTCAGAAATTGATTAGAACTGAGGATTCTGGAAACATTGTATATGTACAAAACAAACTTTTCATTGACTGTCTTTAAAGTTTTATTAAAATCTATTCATTATCTTGACCATCCAAAGGTATACAATAAACTTATTTACATTTAAGTGTTATGACTTTACAAGCTTACCGCTTACGTATTTCTTGTCATTAGTATAATAGCAGGACAATTTTTCAACAACTTAGTTTACAGCTTAGTTCTGAAGTTCTAATAATATATGTCGTAGGAGACTTGATTAAAATAGTTTTCTTAAGGATTTTTAGTTTTAGCTTATGTTCCAAGATTGTGAAGTGGGTCCTCAAATGGTGTCAATGGTGAGTAATTCGTTTATTAGATGAGAATGAATGGTGACCCGTTGAATATTCATAAAAGGATCCTTCCAAACCAGTTACACGTGTCGTAAGCCACGGATCAATCTCATCGTAGTTATTAGAATTTTGTAGTTAACGTAGTTAGTTTGTCCAGTATGTCCAGTATTACAAGGTCTTTAGACAGATGACTGCTCTAGCAAATACAGGTGATGTCTGCGATGTTTCTCCGATATATATATTTGAAGTATAATCTTCTTTAATGTACAAATTTTACCTTGCCATCTTGACATGTAGCAATAATTCAAGCTGGACTCAAGCCTTAATCTGGTTGATATTTTTCCAATAAAATAAAAAACAACAAATTTCACAAATTTGATGTACAAATTTTGTGTCGATAATTGATGCTTATGGATTGAATTTTAGCAGCCAATAATTTAAATAATCGACTATGGTGGACTAAATGACTGGTATATAATGCTTTTACCATAAGTCCGCTAAAGTACTTGTACTGAAAGATTAAATAAATAAATAAAAATGAAACGATTGTATTTGTTGACTAATTTATTTCGTACAGTCCGACAGCCGTCTTAGACTGTGCTCTTTTTTATATTTGGCACTTTAGTTTGGCAGCGGCTGGACTGGAAGTACCTATCGTTATATCTATATTAATATACTCTTTGTACCTATCTCATGCCTATCTCTAATCTGTTCTCTTGGTGTTAAATTGTTGACTGTTTTTTTACAAAAAAATGTTTAAAGTAAGTTATTTTACTTATTTTTCTTTAAATTATGTTATATAATAAAAAAGGTTTATGATTAATTTGCCATTATAGTCTTATTGAACTAACTTTCTTATTGCAGCTTTTATAGTTTTTAGGTTATAATGATTTTTTATCTCCTGCTGAATAAATTTAGTACTTAGCTACATAATACACTTTTTCATACCCTATTTTGCTTATTCGTATATAGAACTAGCGGCAGTAAATATTTATAGTCATTAAAACGCTTTCCCCCTTATTACAAAACGCGGCTCAACGTTAAACCCAGGTTTAACAAAATTTATTTACGAGGAATTGGATAGTTAGACCCGCTCTGACACTAGTTTGGCGTCGGTTTAAGACTAAGGTCGTTGTTAGATCTAGGATTTGAGAAAAATCTGCTTGAAATGCGCAATTGAAGTGTTTAAAAACCAGGCTTAAACTGTGGCTTAAACTTAGTCCACGTTTTGTAATAAGGCGGTGTGTGTGTAGAAAATTTATTTTTAGGTACCAACTAGCAATCCGGTTTAGCCTTGTCTGAGTAGACTATTAAAATTTCGATGTATTCCTACATTTTATATTAAATGGTCATTGTCATATTTCCATCAATTTATAAAAAACCTCAACAATAATACACATAAATTTTTACTATTAGAAAGCTATATTATTTTAATGTTTGTGAAATAATGTTAAAAAATTTCATTGAATGACATTTGTATAAACTGCATTGACTCAAATTCATTTCGTTTAAATAATCAAAGGGCTGAGAATTGTAGATTTTAAGTGGAAGAAAAAAAAAGATCTTTATCGCTTTATCTTTAAAGATACTAACTATTTGCTTTAAAGTTATGTATCTTCTTTTATTTGGCAGGGTTTAGTTGGTTTAGTAACTGGTGGTGCTTCTGGTCTGGGGCAAGCTACTGCAGAACAATTGGTAAAGCATGGTGGACGAGTTATAATATGTGACCTACCAACCAGCCCTGGGAAGGAGACTGCTAAAAAATTAAAAGAGAACGCTGCGTTTGTACCAGTTGATGTAAGAACCCTGTATCTATTTAAATAAAAAAATTCTAGTACATTAATTAACAGTTCTGTCTCTTTCTTTTTGGAATTAGTATTTGAAATTCCCGAGCTGTGATCATGAAATGAAAAAAAAAACCTATGTTGTGGGTTGGTTAAATAGAAAAATAGAAGGTTCAGTTAAGGGACATAGATTGGTCTCTTACAGATGGACTGATATTTAATTAAGTGTTGTGGGAGTTGTCTTGTAAATGGTTTAGGACTGTGACAAATCGGCGTGAAACCAGTGATGTTCTTTGGGGCGGCATAATTTTTTTCTTACTTTAAGGCTGATAAAACAAGCATATGGCTTTCTGGATGCTAATTTATTATGTAGCTTATGGACATTTGAAACACCAGATATATCACTTGTGCATTGCTTATCCTGTAAGAATTTTGTAACTCCCTTTATGAAGAGCCCCATGCTATAAGACCAGGTGTAGATGGAAAGAGCATAATAAGTAACAAAATGGCAGATAGGAAAATTGAAAACAGGAGTTATGTTTACCATAACCTTTAATATTTCCAGGTCACTTCAGAACAAGATATTAAGAATGCACTCCAAACCACTGTAGATAAGTTTGGTAGGCTGGATGTAGTAGTGAATTGTGCAGGTGTAGCCACTGCAGCCAGGGTCTACAATTTCAAGAAAGAGCAGCCATTTGATTTAGAAAAATTCCAGAATACAATTAAGGTTTGTCTATAGATTTACCTGTTCTTGTTTACAAATGTTTGTACTGCGTCTGGGTGTTTTCTATGTATTTACAAAACAAAAGTAGTATATGTATTCTATCTATGTATTGTCCTTGGTTTATAGAGAATGATGCCCAGTCATCGTGGTATAATCAGTCAGTCACCTTAGAAGGGCCTGTGTTGGATGGTTAGATAGCAATGCACGAAAAAAAATATGTTTTTCTTAATTTCATTGATATAATTTTTTTACAGCAGAAAATTTAAGAAGTATTTCCTATATTATTGATAAGCTGTTACATAATATCTTTGTATACTTATATTATTAATGTTATCATCAGCAAAAATATAAAAGATAAAACATAAATCTGCTTGTGTTTATCGCAAATTACGAATAGGTCGTTATTAGACTTTGACAGGCGATAATTGTAACTTATTATCGTTTTACTTTTCGATTATATTAGATTATAACTAGCTGACCCAGCAAGCATTTTTCTAAGAAACCCTTATAGCAGTGTGTTCTTAAAAGATAGACTTAGGTACATATTCATAGATTTTTTTGTAGGTCTATGGTCTACAAGTAATGTACACAAGGTTGGTTTACCATGTACAGATAGATGGTAAACCAACCTTGTGTACATTACTTGTACATTACAGCGTGCTCGATAAAAGTTCCCACATGTATTGAACTTTTCTTATCTAATATTCTTAGTAATTATCATCATGTCTCAACCAGTGTACACAAATCTTACCTACCTCTCTATCTCTAAGCCGTATTCAGGAACCTATTGCCAAAAGCACACAACAGTCCATTCAGTTGTTTGACCATATGCAATGGCGGAAGTTTGAAATATGTAAAGATAAACATTAGAAGCTAGACTTTGTATACAAAGAAAGTTAATAGAAAAAATGATAAAAATATAAGATCCTTCTTCACAGCATGAATTCTAAGCCATAATACTGGCGACATCTATATCTAGTCCTGAATTCGTAGTCATAGTTAAACTGTATTGACAGATAGAATGCTCGTCATACCGATCCCCAAATATCGGCAGAAGAATGATAATAATGAGTACCTATTAATTGTTACACCTGTTAGCTGTTACCGTTCCCGAAATCAGCCTGGTGACAGACGCACGTAGGCGAAGTCTCAGTAACAGGGACCCGTTTTAGCTTTTGGGACGGAACCCTAACCCTTTGTTGTATTTAGGAAGCCGAACGCTGTGTTCGCCTCTTATAAATAACTTGCTGTTGCCCGCAACTTGCACGCGTGGAATTTAGAAACGAAACCACTCTATCTTGACGGGCTTCGTGGTGGAGTGGTGTATGTAATGGACTGCCGATCACGAGGTCGCGGGTTCGATTCCCGCTTGGGACAATCATTTGTGTGATATCCATAAATGTCATACAAATGTTTGTACTGCGTCTGGGTGTTTTCTATGTATTATAAGTATGTATTTACAAAAGAAAAGTAGTAAATGTAGTCTATCCGTATCTGGTACCCATAATACAAGCATAGAAATATAGCTTACTTTGGGACCAGAGGCCGCTGTGTGACAGTCCTGAATATTTATTTATTTATTATTTATTTATCTATTAAACAAAAACTGCATCAAAATCCGTTGCGTCGTTTTGAGGATAAGGCTCACAAAGGGATATACATACAATAATAACGACTTTGTTTGATATTAATTAAAGAACTTTAAAACTAATGATTGTTACAGGTGAACTTAATAGGAACATTCAACGTGATTCGTCTTGCTGTCGGCCTCATCGGTAAGAATGCACCTGATGCGGATGGACAACGAGGTGTTATCATAAATACGGCCAGTATTGCTGCATTTGATGGACAGGTATGTTTGACATTTATTAAAACACTATTCTTCACGCTTCGCTAATGACACGTTTTGTTGCAAGAGATTACGTTTTTGGTTTCCTAAACTCAATTTAAACTCCATATTCTTGTAAGTCGCGAATCGTATCTAAAAACAAAAGCTTCAAATAATGCTTTTTCATAATAAAACTGCATTCAAATCAGTTGTACCATTTAAGAGATTTTAAAGTTTATACAAAATAGTTGAATATGTTTAAACAAAAATGTATTAGTACTACATGTATGCTATATACCATCATTCTCCTGCCCTTACCTAAATATTTTGGGTCTGCGCAAGATGTCTACAATTAGATAATGAGATATGTATATCATGAGACTATCAGAGCATTCCAAACTAGGCCTAATAGTGAGATCTGGACTAATTTTCTTTCTTTTGAAATATAAAAGTTTTTATTTAATATTGTGTGATTTATTCTTGTAGTATTACAAGAAGACAAGTCTTACATTAATCATTATAAGATTTTGATAATTTCACAACCTGAGGTTTTTATTTCTATGCGCATGTGGCAACTATTTTTGTCAGTGGTATTTTGGTTTTATTGCATTGATATTAATTGCAGAAGCTTGATTTTTTTTAATAATATATTGCACTGCATTTTTTGGTTTGTGTTATTCATATGCCTTGACTCCCTTCTGTGTTGCTAATATTGTAACATAAAATGTTTGATAGGATTCTATAATCTTCACTGATGAAAATTGAATTGTTCAGAATCCTTAACGGCTTTAAAAATATATCTGTTTCAATTGCTTCTCACGCTTCTTTACTAATATTATAAAGCTGAAGGGTTTGTTTGTTTGTTTAAACGCGCTGATCTCAGGAACCGCTGCTGGTACGATTAAAAAAATTCTTTTAGTTTTAGATTGTAACTTTATCGAGGAAGGCTTTATGCTATCTTTATATATATAAATCTTCTGTACGTGTGTTTGTAATTGAACTCCTCTGGCTGGCTGGACCGATTTTGATGAAATTTGTTATGTGTATTCAAGGGGATTTGAGGATGGTTTAGATTCACAATTGGCTGGACCGATTTTGATGAAATTTTTTGTTATTGATTTTTACACAGAATTGTATGGCAAAACAACGTTTGCCGGAACAGCTAGTATATATATATAACATCAAGCATCAGTGAGAAATCTTGCAAAAACGACGAAAATGTACGTACGAAGTCGCGGGCAACAGCCAGTAGTAGTTATTATAATGAGATAGTAGTAACATAGATACTACTGTCTTGAACTAGGTATTGATATTGAATTAAAAACCTGATGTTTTTGTTCAAATTGTTAACAATAGCAATAAGTGATATTACTCAAGAAAAATCGCTTTATAAACCAAAATATTATTGGATATAGTAAGTTCAATCAATGTACCTACCTACTATTGTTTTTATATTTGTTTGTTATCGGTAGAGTAGTGTATAAACCATATTATTTGTAAATTTTATTATATATTAGTATGGGCTTAGTAAAGTTTATTTATGTGTTTAGTAAAGCTTATGTATGTTTGAGAGTAGTTTGATTAACAGTGACACCAATTCTGATGAGTTAAAAGCTCACCTAACTTCACTGAAATTGACTATGGTGTATTTTGGTTTACTATTTATCTTGTTGTGTGTTACGTCCTTGTGGTGACGGATTAAGAAATAAGTATAATATGAAGGATGGTGACAAATCCACGTTAATAGTCGCTGAGAATTGTAATATAAACCAAATATGTATATGAATACTTTTATTTATTTTTTGCTGTTTAAACAACAATAAAATTGTAAACTGAAATCTTTTTGAAGACCTACAAGCAGACTCGTACAGTAAAAAAAATAGAAGTTTAAGATAAAACTAGTTATGTCCATGCTTTACCTTATTCTTCTACCCTTTTATATAGGCAGACAGCAGTTGTAGATCCTTCTAAATGTTTCTTCTTGCACTAAGCTGTTGTCTGCAACTTTTTAGGAGTGAAATTTGGCATCTCTACAGCCTTTTTCTGCTTTAAAAAGGAACCTCCTTTCTTAGACTCTAGACTATATGTGTTTTAAAATTCATTAATTTTATAGTTTTAGCATGGAAGATGACAGACAGACAACAGTAATTTTCGCAATTTTAATTCTTATTAGTAAAAACTATTAGACGTAATGTTTTTGTGCTATGGATGTTTATAACCATATTGAGTATATTTATTTACTATTAGTAGTTAGATTTAATAAGTTTCGTAGTTGAAATATCATTAGCGTACAGACATCCAATATAACTTTTTATCAAGTACTATTTTCCTTTGCAGATTGGTCAGGCTGCATATTCAGCTTCCAAGGCTGGTGTAGTAGGCATGACGTTACCTATCGCCAGGGATTTAGCTAAACAGGGAATCAGAGTGGTCACTATTGCTCCAGGTAAATACAATTGTAAACTTATGTCTTTAGTACATATTCAGGTTTAGAGTAGGCTTCTTACATAGTTGGTGCTACACCATACCGTCATAGATTCCATTGAATTATGCACCAACATGCTTGGTTTAAAAAATAACGAATTATATATGGCTTGAATTCGGTGAAAGTTTAAAAAATTAATTAATAAGCTTTTGATTCACGGGTCCGAATGATATTAACAATTTACATGTTATCTCATTCCCTCCTATTGGGTGCTGTAAGAATTGGCTAGATGAAAATCTAAGTCGAAAACATTTCTCAGAGAACCTTGATTTGCCCCAATAATTTCAAGAAAGTAATGGGACGTTAATGGTCTGAGAAGAAATAAATTCTTGATTAAATTAATTTTTCATTTAATTTATTTCTCTATGCGAGTTATGGTTAATTGAGATTAAATTTTTTAATTTCCTCTGTAATGCCCACCTTCATTCTTAAAGTTAAATACAAACGATCCTTCGTTTATAAACATGATAAACAAGAAGTTAATCTTTAGTGCGTATAAGAATACACACACACATTGTTTTATTTGATTGGTTGTTATACTTACAGGTTTGTTCCGCACACCAATGATGTCTCAATTACCTGAGCCTGCAATCAAGAGCCTCGAAGAATCCGTACCGTTTCCATCCCGACTTGGTCAACCACAAGAATATGCATTACTTGTACAATCTATCATACAAAATCCTATGCTCAATGGAGAAACTATTCGCCTAGATGGCTCTCTCCGTATGCAACCTTAAGTACATAAACACCAATTACGTCAAAAACTTAACTGAAAAGAAAGCAATTATGGCGCAAACATAACCACTTTTTGCTAATTTAGATATTGGTTTTAAATTCTAGCCCGTCAATGTCGTATATTACGCAGTATTTATCAAAAGAAAGTTAAAGAATTGCGGAATAGCTTTTCACACTAACATTATTAAAAAAAAAACTGCCATTGATATTTTTGTTAAGTTCACGGGCACACCGTAGAATTGGTACCATAGTCAAAAACTTTATAAATGCATCACTAATTTGTTACTTGTTTTCTGAAGACTGTTCAATTCCATTAGATAATATATAAGTGTGGTTTTTGTGTTAAGTATAAATGCCGTATTAGGTTTTTCTTGTGAACTAACTTGTAGCATTTCATTGTTTGATACAAATATAAGAACCATATGGTTCCTACGTAAAATTGCCAGTGAAAGTTTAGCATTTCGGTAGATCAACACAACAATGTCCTGAATTGTGTCTAATACGAGACAGCTAAATTATGTGCTTTTTCTATTACAAATTTAATAAACTGATGTTTTTACAGTTACTATTTATAAAGGCAGCTTTTAAATAATAATATTGCCTTCTACGAAATGTAATTTTATTGCTACGTTAGTCCGTTTGAAAAGTCGTGTTTCAGTTAAAATTCTACTTATGCTTCGACTTATGTTACAAGTGTGGCATTGTTACGCCAGTATATTGCAAATGAAGAAAGATAGGAGTCTAAAAGTAGATTTAGGTGTTGGGAATTTTGTTGTTTTATCTGTGAAATATATTTTTTATATTGTTAATCTTGTTTTATTTTTTTAGGTACCTATCTTAGAGTAAACGAAAAATTCGATAGTGATTTCAACAAAAAAATTTACTATTGCAGTGTATATGTATATTGTTAAACAAAATCGGAAAAATCAAGCTTCTATATTAACTCATTCGTAAATATGTCTTAATTTGTTTAATTTACTTAAGAGGATACCAACTTCGTACATTTTTCTACGTACGAAGTTTTCATTGTTTCTTTAGATTGAATGGCTAGAGCTCTAATTTTTAAGTATATGTTTTTTCAATATATGATCTAGGATCGCATAAACCCAAAAACGCGATTGAAAAAAGTTTTCTCGATAGAGAATCTTAGCGAAACAACCTCTCTAATTTTTTATTTTTTTCATTTGTCGGTTTATTATCGCGTATTAACTAATGAAATAACTTTAAAAACGTAAGTTACTATTATATATAGAAACACGTAAATCAGAATTAAAATATATTTAGTAGATTTTAAGTAAACAAAAAAAATATCCCTAATTCTTTATTTTCTATACCTACTAGCTGTGTTAATATGTACATGTCCACGATAATATTGATGTAGGCCCTTAAATATTTGCGTTTAGAATCGTGTGATAGGGATTAACCCATATTACGGGCGTCTCAAGAAGTGCATTCCCGGATTTTTTTGTTACAGCAGTACCTACCTACTGTTGTTGTTGGTTTCTGTTTCTTAATACTAGCGTCTTGTCCCGGCTTGGTACGGGTAACATTCTATGAATACTTCCAAACAACTTGACATTTAAAAAAATCTGTTTCATAGTGTAGTTTCAATTCAACTATCAAAAGACAGACAAGGGGAAAATATTTTGTTCTTATGATGCACCACGGTCTGTAAAAGTTTGAGTTTTTGATGAACATAGGTTTTTAGGGTTCCGTACCCAAAGGGTAAAAACGGGACCCTATTACTGAGACTTCGCTGTCCGTCCGTCCATCTGTCACCAGGCTGTATCTCAAGAACGGTGATAGCTAGAGAGTTGAAATTTTCACAGATGATGTATTTCTATTGCCGCTATAACAACAAATACTAAAAATAAAATAAAATAAATATTTAAGGGGGGCTCCCATACAACAAACATGATTTTTAGGGTTCCGTACCCAGTATCTCAAGAACGGTGATAGCTAGACAGTTGAAATTTTCACAGATGATGTATTTCTATTGCCGCTATAACAACAAATACTAAAAATAAAATAAAATAAATATTTAAGGGGGGCTCCCATACAACAAACATGATTTTTAGGGTTCCGTACCCAGTATCTCAAGAACGGTGATAGCTAGACAGTTGAAATTTTCACAGATGATGTATTTCTATTGCTGCTATAACAACAAATACTAAAAATAAAATAAAATAAATATTTAAGGGGGGCTCCCATACAACAAACATGATTTTTTACCGTTTCTTGCTCGATACTAATAACGTTGCCTTATGTTGCATAGATAATGGTACGGAACCCTTCGTGCGCGAGTCCGACTCGCACTTGACCAATTATTTAAACCACCACATGACTTATTAATGACTGGAATTAATGCCAACGCCATCTGACGTGTTCGTTGCGCTAAAAACAGTTCCCGTTCTATGTCAAATCTTTTAAAAAGAAATTTCAAAAATATCTGTTATTTCAACAAAAAAAAAACCTTCAACGTATTTTATATTCAGATTCAAATTTATCTTACATAATATTAGCTATTAGATTCCAGCAATGGTGGTTGGTTAAGAATTTCGTTTTTGGTGATCCCTAAATTAGTTCTCCTAATTTCTCTATTAACTTTATTTCAACTGTAACTTCTTATTTATGTATAATAATATATTTATATGTAATATGTGTATGATATATGCTTAATTACATGTTTTATAATTTCTTCTGTATTTATTTAACCTTGTACTCTTTTATTTTTATTGAATATCGTAGCCGCCTGTTCTCACTAGCTTTCTGGTTCTTACTGAAAACCAGCGCTGTGATAGCTTACTACGAGCGAGGAAGCGAGGAGCCTTCAACGACTGCTACCAAGTGTTATTGGAAAAATCAAAGAGTTTTTTTTCGCATTTTAACGTCTTTTGGTACTATAAAAAACCACTTTTCCGGCGAATTGGTAGTTGTATTTTTACATTTAGGCACAACACATGATTTCCTAGTATTAGGTTTGGACATTTTTAAAAGTATTCATGTATAATTTGGACGGCACGGGCGCGCGACTGCGAGCGCACTGAGTGAGCCAGACTGCGTGAGTTGTGCGATGACGTCACACCGTAACAGGCGGCCCGCGTCGTCGGTCACAACTTATTTTACTTCTAAATCGGAAACTAATTGACGCATCAAAGTAATTCTTTCACTAGTATTTTTTTTTTTGACAGAGAATATGGAGTGCTAAAAATCACAATTAGTTAACATTCTCCATTGCTGAGGATGGACCATTTTCAGACTCTAATATTAATGTATTTTATTATGTATATTTCAAACTTTGTTCTGTGGTCGAGGTTAACAAAATAATTTTATTTTCTTTCTTCCCGGGATTTTTTCGGTTTATCGTGGAAAAATAACAAACAGACACATACAAATTTTGCCTTTATATTTTTCTATTCAACAGCGGATGCTGTTTGTGCCGAGGATCATATTATTATTATGAATACCTCTTTATCATAATAAGATCTTTTTGTAAACTCATTCAAGTTACCAGTCTTATGCATTGAATTTGTAAAATTACTAACGAACTATAGTGACTGTCATGTATGCATGTCTGCACTCTGAACCTCAACTGGGATTATGATAACTTTTATTAGCGATATCCCAATCGTAATGTAGGTACAAACAAACATGTAGTGTATTAGTAAAGGTGTGGGGTAGTTTAAAGTAAATGAAATTGTTTTAAACGAAAATATCATTTATTTCTACAATAACGGGCAGCGGCGCGAGCGCTTAGGTGCGTCTCACAATATTTATTAATCATCATGAAAATAAATTTATGGACGATACTTGGGCGTCACCTCACACCGCCTCACAATACATATATCTATGTTGCCATCTAAAAATAGATCATTGTGTTTTAAACTTAATGACACTTCTAAACGATATTGACAATAAAAATAAGTTTAAAGTTAGCGACAACATTAACTGTTACCTTATGTATAAAAGACGCATATGTGAGGTAATGTAATGACACGGTACACACGTGGTTATCGTGTAACTAACGTCGCCTCAATCTAACTGAATATCACCATGACGTATGACAGGTGACCAGTCGTTATTGCAATATTGATACCATACAAAATTATAATATTATTGTTGTGATGTAGATTGTTTATTAAAAGTAAGCTGTTCCGCAACATGTCAAACTATTAGCTTATACCATTTTGAATTCCTAACACTAAGCTCATTTTGTATAAAGTTTATTATCCAATCTGTTTAGTCATTGTAATATATAATACTTGGTGTGATTTAATTGACAAAAACCTTGGATAGCGTCAAATTTAAAAATAATAATACAAATGTTATGCTACGTAGGTGGATTGTCAATTTACAGGGTTTGTGATGATTGAGGGGATTTGTGATGTTGATTATGTGTTGTGATGATATGTATTACGCATACGTAACTAAAATAACGAATTAAAATGAAATAAAAAAAATTCTGTGTTGAATGTTTAGGTCGTTTGTGATATTAACTAGAATTCGCTGTTCAATGTCTATTGCGTGTTATAGTCATGTAACATCCGGACTTGTATTATATCAAATTGCAACGAACGACTTGTCATCGTGTTTAAGGTTCGTCTCCTCATGACGTAACACAATAATATATTATAAATAGCCATATCCTTCATGTATGGTAAGGAAACAATTGCAATATGTCAGCTCCCCTTGAACAGACAAAATAATAAGCCATTTAAGATGAATGAAAACTGTATACCTCACCCTATCTATATGTACAATTGAAAAAATACTAACGCGACGCGCGAAACAAATTAAGTGCAACAAAAACTATGCTTAGGTACTTAATAAATTTACAGCTAATATGAACCCTTCAGGCAGAGGCCTGTCGATCCGCTCAAATTCACATCCTCACATAAACTTAACCACGAGAATACTATACACAGACTAAAGTTAACAACATCGACTGAGATTAATCCTAACTTATCGTTAATGAACAACAAAGTGGTAAAACTTACAAATTGCAACGTTTTTGTTTGCGCGCGTCACTTAGCATTAGTTTTAGCAATATTTTGGAATGTGTGCGACGCATACATACTTATTGGGCATTAAATTATACCGATCACATACAACGTTGTTAAAACAGCATAGCACGTCATGATGAAAATAATAATGCATGTAATTGAAGCGAACATTGCGATCGGATATCTCAGACCAAATGAATAAAAGAAAACGGAGCAACGCTAACTATAACAGCCGAATCAAATCTTCACAATACATTTTTAATTACACTATGTCTTTTAAAAATGTACTCTGAAGTGTTGATACACAATAATTATTAAAGTAATTTATGTAGTTACTTTTGAAAAAGTAATCCATTTTTTCACGTTCCATATCATTTAGTTTGTTTTTTCTGCACGTGTTTTGCACAATGTGATTTTTATTTACATTATGGTTGTGTGCGGTTCACGTTTGTAAATGTTTTGCGTGTGTTCTCTATGAGATGGTTTTAATATGGCTTTATAATAATAGTAAGCGCGTGTTCCGTCTTCTTTTATGAACTTGGTCTGAGCCAGGTACATATACGTTGTGCTGCGCGAGCGATTCAGAGCGAAGTGACAGCGCCCAAGTCATGCCGGTGCGCACATTGTATCACTACATCTTACAATCTAATTGAACTCAACATTTATATTACATAGAACACTCAGCGTGTTTGGTACCTTAAACATTAAAATACTTATTATATTAAACCATAAATTATACAATATTACTTACACAATCGCTAAAATACAACTGTACGTTGTACATAGGTACTAAAACTTAACATTATATGTGAAATAGTACATTTAAAATTTCTTATTACAGATTTTTTTTATAATCAATTAAATATTTATATGAATGATGATCGTTGAAAAAATCCAAATGTGACGCGTGTGATGAATAAATGAAATAGCAAAGTAGTTTACTTATAAAATTATAACTACGAACACTGGCACCTTAATATTGAACAGTTTATTGTGAGTGGAGAGTTTGTAAACATATTGTGATATTATTAAAGCGTTGTACTTTTCTTGTGTGATTTACGTATCGTAATAACATACTGTGAATTATTACTGCACTCCGTACAAACAACGTATTAATGGCACTGTTCTGTTACTTTGCCCTCTACTAGCGCTCAATAGACGATGACTACATAACTACACATTTAAAACTTAAACAAGTAAATTATCAGTATCTAACACAATAATAATGGTGTTCAAACCGATGGATACATCCATATCTTTCGCATGTAATGTAGTCGTAAGCTTCAATCGAAATATGTTCGATGCCTCTTATTAGAAACATGAATGGTATCGTGATTAATATATCTATCAATATAATACTGTATATTCTTAAGCAAAATATCCATGTGATTTAAAATACTAATATTTATAATGGTAACGTCGTTTGGTAAAACAGTTTTCATGAATCTAATCAAAGCCATCGAATATTGAGGTACAAACGGCTTTCGAACTAGTGCTAATGTTTTGTTACGCGTCTATTATGAAAGGTTACTTTTAATAGTCGTGTTGATAAACAACGTCTAATTTAAAGCTGCACTGGACAAAGTGTTATGATTTAAACTGGTCACAATTTAACGCCGTGCCAATTATATGACCAACACCGCCTAATGTACTTAACTATGTCATACCATCACAGATCAGCTTTGCCTTCAATAAAGCGTCTAGACTCGTGAAGCTTCGACTCACTGCATTCCTCTTTCATCTATCTCGATTGTGATTTGTTTACGAAAGGAATGTAGTAATATTGTTGAAGATTACTATGAATTAAGGACGAATAATTTACACAGGAGAATGTTATAGTTAAATTAAATATTCGATTATGTTACATGTGTGAAACCAATACTTGTATCCTGTCACGTGCTTATTCCAGGGCCATCTTCACAGTTCGAAGCTTCATCATGTATCTACCATATTAGTAAAATATTATGCCTAAATATATATTTATATAACAAGACGTACACACTCGTGAATCACTATGAGATATATTAGCTTTAACTATTATAATAATATATGTATCGTGGTCATCGTTTAAAAAGATATTATCGAATAGTAATATTAATGCATTATGATTTTAAAACGATAAATATAATATAACTTACGAAAAATGTCATAATTTGAAAAATAAAACTCAACTCGAGGATTCCTTGAATCACATTCATCAAATAAATTCAATTAGTACATATATTTAGCAATGTGTACATTTTTAAAAATTGTATTACAACAATGTGTGAAGGAACTTTTATATAAAGTTTGTTAATTATTATAACAGGTACTAGGTACATAATTATTTATATTATCAAATATATTCATTGCCAATTGTCTACTTACTATATTGTAAACTGAACATAAACTCGCGGTTACAAGACGATGTCATCAAATTAATTTCTATAGTTTTCTAGTGTATCTGTCTATCACTGGACGGTATTACAGATAAAATACGATGCCGTAGTTTCATTAAATATATATATAATATATATATGCTTAGATAAAAACTAAGCTAAAATAAAAGAATAAAATGATCACACATAATTTATAATATCTACTCGTTGACCCAGCCTATAATATATTATATTTAGCACTTAGTGCTTGACATTACGTAAAAAAAAAAATATTGATATAAACATTCACATTAACACAAACCGTTGAATCACAATTTTTAATTTCTTATATCATTTGTTTATTAATGGGTAGTCAAATGTATAGAGTAGAGTTCACAGGTGTTTACTATCGATGAGCTACAAGCATGTTACTAGCTCTTACCGTTCATTGATGTGATCACTTTTGGGAATAACATCAGGTGGACCTATCTACTAACAAATTGACCCAAATATAACACAATAAAAACGTTTTCAAATTAAATTTGTAACGTCCTTTTGAAGTTACATACATGATAACATTTATATTCAATATTAAGTATAATCACTTCCACTTTTAAAGTAGATTATAACACGTTTTAACGTACGCTACTATATTTATTTGTTAGAAAAATACGAAATCATGTACTTTCAGTTAACATATCATATATGTTAATAAAGAACAATATGTTTTATATAAAAATACATCGTCTCCCTCGGCCAACAACCGGTAGACGCTAGTACCTATATATTTTATTTAAAAATCTATGATTTTTAAGGCGTCTTGAATGTATATTGAGAAATATATTACATAATTACACAATCATAAGTAGAGTAAATCATTGTATATGTGCTAATGTTTTATTTACAAGAGTAGCATTTTGTACTGGTATGGCCGATAAAATTGATTTTTTATTTATTACAGACATTTAAGACAATTCTAATAATAATATACATGATTTAAGTTGGAAAAATACTTTAAAATTCTGTATAAATAGATTATTTAATAACATTTCTGCAATACAACAATCAAGTTCATTAAAATGTGAATACCGTGTATATGAATGACACCGGTCCAACCAACTGGTCTAACTTGTGCATATACATTATACATGTTACGTCACTATTTAACTGAAATGACTTTGTTCAATATTGAAATAGTGCTTTACATTACTACAAAGAATATAATCGTATATTTAATGTAAGTAGTGTCAAAGTTAGGGAAAGGCGAGCATTAATGTTGCGTAGCACGATTAAAGCCCGATACAACTAACAATTATAATAATTAATATTATACATAATGATTTTAACTAACATAAAAAAACGGTTTCATCAAATTTCTTCGTTTATAATCACAGACACTTTCCTAAATATGTATTGTAATATTTCCCTTTACTTACGCACCGGAGTAAGTGAACTTACACATTTAATGTACTTACTCAATTTTGGAGTAACACAACATAGACTGCTAAATAAATTAACCATAGCTACACAAAACTGGTGTATAATATTTGTATATTATTTTACAGACATAGATAAATTATTTGTTTTATCTGTATCGGACTAGGCATGCGTGGCACCGTCGACCTAGCGGCAGTGCTCGCCGCAATAACTTAATGAATTTGATAATCACACACCAAGTTATAAACTAAAACTAACTAATAAGTAAAGTTTGTTGCATATTTTATTTGATGTGGTGTCGGGAGGAACGCCTGGCGCTTTTGTGGTCTGCTTCTCAACATTGGGGTTTCAAGATCTGTAAATAGAAAATTACATGTTTCACGTTACGTATGTTGAAGTAATGTTAAAAGTTTACCAAACCAAGTCGTGATTTGTGGTACAATAATATGACAATCTTTTGTTCCTTTTTTACGTACCTATTTGATTATAATTAAATTCAAATTTAAAGAAAATTTACGTGTCATAAATTCAATTTTCTATCACCCGTAATACATGTATGTCGATGTATGTCATAACTAATTATGTAGTAATCATAAAAATATAACAATATAGTAAGGATGGCACAGGAATATGTATGCCTACAAAGTCATATTATTACACCATAATGTGACCGAAACGTGACCCACGTATACATAGCTCTGTTACTACAGCCATGATAAGGCTTACTCTTATATGTCACGTCTCGATTCTTTCATACTATTTTAAAGCCCACTACAATATAATTAAATTCCACACAATATTAAGGCATAATTGCAGAAAATATAACGTGCTAAAGCGAAATTAGTATAAAAGACAAAAAAAGGAAGGAAATAATGATTCATCCACTGTATGTAGTTAAATTAATATTGGTTTAACTTGTTAATAATTTCTTATTATTATAAATAGGCATGTGCTATTAACATTGAAATTTATTTTATAATAGAAGTTAAAAAGGAAATTGAGAAAACCCAAAGTTGATGAAGTTTAAATACATGACGTACTTATTTTATTTAGTAAGAAATTTAAGTAATATATGATAAGTTTTAACTGTTTTTAGTTGAGAAATACCTTAGTGCCTATCGTCTATGGTGAGATGATAACACTTGTTCGTATGTATTTTGTACAAATTTTACTCAGTATCAAATTAAACTCTATTGAACTCTACATTTATCGCACGTTTATCCCTGATACCTATATCCGAGTTATTTAGTACGACTCTACTAATAGAGTAATATGTTGTTCCTTACATTGGTTTAAAGTTATTCCTAGCTAGAACAACTAAGTGTGTTCGTAAGTAAATTCGTAGAATTTTGGTCGTAAGGTCATGTGAATTCGAAACCCAACTCGGTTATACTTCTTGTTCTATTTTCATGTTCGCCCTCAAATCATAAACATATTTGTAATGATTTAGAGTTGTACGTTCATTTAATAGAGTTGTTTTCTTAAGTCCATTTAGAAGTACTTTACCAGCACAAAAAAAAACTGCTTGGATGCTGACTGTAGTCCTCGTTAACATTTGATATACATATTTTTACTAGATATTATTATTATTATATATTTAGTACAAGCTGGGCCACGCGGTGTTACCTGCGGTAAAAAAGATAAAAATCTACACGTTTTCGTTTTTCCAAGGGAACATTGCATTCTTACTGGATAAAAAGTAGCCTATATGTTATTTTGATGTATAAGCTATATTATTGTAAAGTTTCATTAAAATCCAATCATAATAATAATAGGATTAGGCTTTTTTTAAATGTATGTATTTTTACCCAAAATCAACCAGTTATTTTTATTAAAAAGCATAAAGTTTTAAGTACGCGTAACCTAGTAGGCAGTATTTACTGCTCGTAGTAATAATAGAGTCATAGAAACAAGTGTCAGTTGGTCGGTTCAGGTATAAGCCACTAATTAGCCAAGGTGATGGAATAGTCATACACGCACGTAATTTACTGGCGTACAAATATTTTAATAAAATACGAATTTTATTAATTTTATTCGTAAAACTATATGCTAAGCTTAGCATATTGCTAAGCTTTGAACAGCAATAGTATTAATTTCTATATACAACGTCTCGTATTATGTTATTAATTTTTTTTTTGGCTTTTGTACTTTTGCTCGGAATGGGCATTGTTCATATTTTTTTAAAACTCTTAATTCGAAAACCATTTCGAGGAATAGAGTTTCTGATCATGATCCATTAGGTTTTTTCGGAAAATTTGCTATATTAACGATTATTTTTCCAAAAAACAAATGATCTCTATTTGCCCTTGAAATGAAGGACTTAAAATATTAAGGCGTTTTTAGAGATATACTACTCTGAAGTGGAGTAGAAATTGGTCTAGTATATCAACTTGTCAACTTTGAAAAGATAAAGTACAATCTGTATTAAGTCAATCAAGAAAAGTTTATACACAGATTGCGTAAAACGATGACGTCACAACATTTAAAGTAATATCTTCAAGATTTTTAAAAAAATTCTGTATAGTGAATATTTCAATAATATTGAAATTAGTTGCTTAAAATAGTCTATATTTTCTGAAAAGAATATAAAAACAGTAGGTCAAAAATTATGAACAATCCCAATTTGTTCCTAGCAGTACTTTCGTTTACTTTTTACTGGACACTAATAACTTGTTTTAGCATTTTTCTTTCTCTTATACTATTTACTTACTACTACTTATAAGACATTGAAAATGTTTAATGCCCATGTACATTTTTAAAAATCAAATTTTAACTCTCGTCGCATTATTAATATAATATTTAATACATTTTTAAAAATACTGTGTGATAATTGTTAAAACGTGATTGCATTAAATTCACTAGCGCGTAAATTAAATGCATAGCAATCTACCCACCGATATATACAAAACTATCACCATAAATTCTCATCATATTATTGTATAATAGACAAGAGAAATGCTCATAAATACTTTGAAATCTATAGTTGTTGTCAGGCAAAGTGTATCAACTATCTTAGCTAAATTAAATACTCTTACAGTGAGTAGTGCCAAAAATTGTAAGCTTGTTTGGGATTTTATTTAAAAATGTGCAAGTGCGCGAATAGTCTCTGTGTGAACTTTTATTTACATAGTTGCTTACTCTATATTGGCGATTGTTGCTCAATAGCGTCGCTGGGTAGGAAGCCGCACCTGATACACACAGAGCAGTTCTTTTAAATTAAACTTCGAAGCTTTATACATTTTTGGCGAATTAAAAGTAAAATTCATTTAATAATTTTTCATCAACGTCTAAAGATTAAAGCTAATACTATTTCCTTATTACTATTTTCTGTACTTGTAAACGTGCCTCGACTCTCCAATTATAATCTGTTAATTTTCGTTAGTTTAAAATTGAGTAAGTTGTATACGTTTACGCATAATCTATTTATACTAACACGTTTTGAAATACACGAATAAAAGTAATACGTCCGTCTTGACTTCGTAAGTAATTCACACATGCAACTTTTAAACTATAAGAATCACTACATAATCGGTAGCAATGCAGATATTTACTATTTGTATACCTACACGCTTAATTTATGAGGCAATAAATTTTATGTTTTGCCGCTTATTTTAAAACAATATTGTAGCTGGATTCTTACGTTTATTAATAATACACTTTTGACAGGATTTTTCTTTTGTTAAGGAATTTCGTCAATATTTTATGTATTTATTATTGTTAATTTTAATACTTTATGCTTTATCTAATTGTAAAATTGACTTAAAATAGGTAAGATATTAAGAAAAACCGTGTAAGCCAACCGGCAGATTTTGGAGAACTTATTTGTACCTAAGTATACAATTTTTTTAATTTATACTTCGTACTCAATTTCACACTAATAAAGATTAGGATTATGAATATTGACGATGCTATCCTGTATTATATAACATGCTATGCCTATTATAAATACTCCTACCCACTAATTAACAAATTTAAGGCACCGCGCACATATTTTGTTGGTATTTAAATATAGTTTTTCTTAAAACTGTTAAGTCTATTAAAAACCATTTTTAACAACCTTAACAAATCATCACATCCCAACAATATTATGAGCTATCTGATTCACACAACAGAAACATAGGAACGATATAGCGATATTCAAATTCGTGATATTGAAAAATATTCAAATTATTAAATCCCAGGGTAGTATTAATAATATTTCAAAGACTGAAATTGCTTGTAATTGACAGCAAAACAGATTAATCTTTTTCATTATTTATGAATTATGATGAATTGCGACAGTAATTATTCCCTAAAAAATCTTTTACTAAGGGAATAATGCTGCCTATAAATATCTATTTTGAGAATTCCATATAAATGTTATAATATCAGTTATTATGACTAAATTAATTATTTTCGCCCTTTGGTAATAGGCGGATACTGAAACAGATCAACGGAACATCCTGTACATCTCACTAATAAAGTTACTAAATAATTATTGTATTGTTATATAGACTTGAATACAATGAAATAAATATAAAACTGGATCGAATGTTCGCGTTGTTGCCTAACATACGATACATTATCAATAATTATATTGTTACGCTGAAATCAGGACAAAAAGAGCACATATTGAAGTGATATCAGTTTCTGGGTTACGTTTTATAAAAATATAACTCATGTTAATGGTACACGGAGTATCTATAATACAATGTGCAAATTATTATGGTTTTGTTTGTGTTTGGTGTATTTTAACTTAAGTACCCACTATAAAAAATTATTTAATCTCCAGTAAAAAGTCGCAAAAGATTTTGTAGAACTATGATATAAGCGAACTATGCAGTTACTAAGATTTAAATTATTCTAACCCTATACACAAAAGTCCGATATTATATACATCTATGTTCTGTTTAATCATTATTATAATATTTACTGTAAGTTTTAGCTTTATGAGAGCTTTTTTTCTAACGATTGTTTGCTGTTTGTCATTGACGTTATGGTCTTGCACATTTGACACTTTGAAACGTGGATCGGTAGTCATAAAGTAATGATGATACTTTATCGTATTAGCCTCAGATTTTGCAAAATTTTGTAAGAGTTATTATATATCTACGGTGTTTGCATAGGATCGTGAATTAACACCCGTATTCACAAACAATATTTACTTAAGTAGGTAAGTACTTAAGTGTTGATGCACTGTGCAAAGGGTAACACTTCTCAGTGCGTTCCGTTCATCGAGCCTTTGTATTCATAGACAAAACTTAGCTATGCGTTCAGTTTAACAAACGCATAGTGCGCTTCACCACTTAAGTATTGTTTGTGAAATGATTTTGCTACCCCTGTGCGTCCATGCCTACTATGAGACCTCACAGTAACGTTTGTGAATACGGCTGCAAGTGTTACAAGTTCCTGTTACAATCCTGTGCGCCTATAATGTCATAATAATTCTAATTTACTGGTCGTATCACTAACTTAGAGAAGCGTAGTGCAATAGTTATAAGTGACCATGCATGCCTACATTCTAAAAATAATATTTACTGTATCATATGGTTTGATAAAAATTATTAATGTCATGTAATTAACACTACAATCGCAATATTATATTATTTTAAAGACATTTGAATAATTTTGAATGAATTTTTGTTATAGTTTTACCTGTACAACATTTAATATTGTACGACTTCGGTAACCTCTTACAGAATCCATGGTAGTTAATGCATTTGTGTAATGTGTTTGGCCTGTCACCCATACCCATTACCCATTGGTATTTTGATCGTGTCTAGTTTTATTATGTTGTGATAAGTATTACTCAAACTAAGACCAAGCAAGTGTGCAGAAATAATAAATTATTATATAAAAATAAAAGTTATCGAGTCGCAAATATAGTAATAATATTAGTAATATTTGGGACTCCGCAACTCTATAAATAAGTACGGCTATTTCTTATCACCAAACAATGTTATCCAGAGATGCAATCGATTTTAATTTAAAATACAAAATGATTAGAAGAAAATCGTGATAGTTAAAGAAAGATAAGGTAAAATATTATGGTCTTATTCATAATGACTTATCGGAGGTTTAAAAGTTCGCTAAAATAGGTTCGCGAAAATTGTCAAAACTTGTTATTCATAATAATCTTATTACGATAAAACGTTTATTATCTCTCCGATAAAATCTCCGTTTAAACCTCCGATAAGTCATTATGAAGACCATTAGTCATTTCGATCCTGATGACGGCTGGACCAATGAAAAATACAATTTTTTTTGGTTTGCAACTCTCATTACGGGAACCTAGAATAGGGATGTTGACTCATGTTACAAATTCATGTAAAGTTATGTTTTATAGATTGAAGACAGTATTTTGATACCTAAAATATCGTTTTGAGAAATTAATATCTTGGTAAAATGAAATAAAAATGAATTTTAATTGCATTATTTTGTACACATTATCACGTGACTGCGAACACCAATCGGGCGCGGTGACGTAGATAGCCAAGATAACCGGGGATAAGGATGTCGGAATTGAAATCAATATGGGCGGTGAATATATCGAGGAAAAGTATCGATACGTGGATATATCGGTCATATTTTCGACTAAATTGTAACCAACTTAGGAAAAAGCTGGAAGTTCTCGAAACGCCGTAACCTTTTGTTTTTTTATGTATGTTCCCCGATTTCTTGAACGCACTGAGACCAATTTGGAAAATTCATAAATTTTCTGTCATTTTATAAAAGATTATCAATAAAAATTGGATTATACTTTACACAACGCCCTTTGGTCCCAAATTAAGCTATAATTTCTTGCTTTTGTTATATGTAGGTACCATAATACGGTCATATTATGTAAGAAAGTTTACGTATACTTTTTCTGAAGACAGTGCAAATATTTTTAAACAATTAATATTGAATACTGATAATAAAAGGAGATAGGTCTATTTTTTATGAAAAAATAAAAATCTAAATTAATCGATTTAAACATCGACTATTTTTCTAATTGGACACTCCTACTATCTGGCTTCTGACGTCATCGCCGTCATTTGACAGCTTGGAGCGTTTTAGCGGGAATTTAAAAAAAAAAAATTGTTATGGTGTTCAAGTAAGAGCTATCTACAAAATGAAAGCATTTCCAAAAAACATTCAACATCCCTATACTATATGTGTGCGTCTGTGTGGCGCACGGCTATTTGTTATTTTACACACTGTTTATGTTTTAGCATGCACCGTAACATGAAAATCGATACAACCTGGATAAGCTTATTAGTGAGAAACAACCGCTGTGCTGTTATAATGTAGTATATACATGTAAAAGTAAAATAAATACCTTCAAATATAATAGATAAGAATAACTATACCGTTTAACAGAGTCTTGTATTTAGTGTTCATGTATTTCTAACATATTGTTTAAAACACCAACAACAGCAAATTGAAACATAATTATTGACGTATTAAATTTACTTATGTATGATATGATATTTTATCTTACTGAATACATTATCTCTACTGCGGTGTACTGACGGCGTTCTCAATGAGGGTATGCTAACATAAAATAGTACAAAATGAGTAAGTTTAATGGCTTACCTAAACACATTACTGATGCATGCATTAATATTGCTAATGCAAACTTCGTAATCAATTCAATCCTGTTCACTAAAATATAGATAAAAAGTAACTTCTTGCTTGCAATCAGCACGAAATAGAATATTATTTCGAAGACATATAGTAGATGTCACGAGGGATCATTTAGCTATATGTTAAATATTAATTAGAGCCATGAAACATTGGCGAAGCTCATAAGAGTTTAGTGCGAAATGTGTTTATTATATGCAGTGTTCACATTATATTATATTTCTCGATGTAGAAACTAATCAGGCACATAAAAAAATCATTTAGTGATACAAGAATAGAGAGACAGAATATTAAACGGTATAGCCTCCAACATTATAAGATGATAATGGTGTATTATGAGTATATAGATATTAATGCAATAATAAGTGATAAATAAACATATAATAGTATCATATGATACAGAATAACATACAATCTGTCAAGGGTCGACGTGTGCTCGGCATTCCGGTTAACCATTTCACCTCCATTCGGCCTAGAATGAGATATATGCTGCATTTCTTATCCGCTTATATTGCTGAATGATTTAAGCTCCTAATTGATTTTATATCCTTTGTAATTAGTACTGCATATGGACCAATGTAGGTCACTTATAGTAAGTGAGACAACATTCAGCATGTTGATATATGAATGTGAATCCCATTAAAACTAACCCATTATGGTTAATCAAATAGCTAAAGGTACTGACTTGCGCTTTGCGTGTAACATCTCCATCAGAAGCGTCTGCGTAGGCGCTTGACCGGCACAATGCCGCTGATAGAGGTGTTCTTCTCCACGGGCCGCTAAGGCGTGGATCTCAGGTACAACCATCACTAATTTGCCGAATTTATCCTGAAAAGTGAGATAACAATAGGTTTTATTTTTTTTGCACGCCATATCAACATCATACTCGTAGTTGTTATTGCAGTATTGCTTTTATTTTGTGTGACTTCAATTTTAACTAGGTAAATGAGATATCAACAAAATATTTATAACAGTTCATCATAATCCTAATTGCAAGTATTATGGTTTCTTTTTTATTTCGAAGAAAGCTTATATACACTATTTGCACTAACATTGTGATATCGTAGACGTGTAATTTGCCGAGGTGTGCAAGGCCTAATTATTAAGCCAAATCAGCAGTTTTATTTAGATGATGACTCCGTAAAAAAATTGCTACTTTTAATCTTGATACTACGTTTTAATGTTGGTTTAAGATACTGATTACATATTATATGTTGTAACCATAACAATTCTGAATATGTAAATGGCTAGTGTCTTTATACAACATTATCTAGCTCAAAGAAGTCGGGGCATCTTGATTAGCCTAGAACCTACTGTTCCATGTCAAAATCATCTGTTTTTTAATCAAAACATCAAAATCATTGGATAGTGATAAAACAATACTTGAAGAAAATAATAAACATGACACAATACGATAACCTTTTTTATTTGAGCTCACATAAAGAAAGATGATAAAAGAAGATTATAGAAAGACAAAAACCGATATGAATATGGGCAGAAAGCAAGTGAATGTGGTGACCCCTAACATGGGGACTTCAAAAAGAAATGTCAGCAAAATCTAAATAACGACAAAAACCAAACAGATTCCGGTAATACTCTGATTGTGATCCTTTATGCAGAAGAAATTTGTATGAATAAAGCCTTGAAGTATACATTCATCGCTTACACTATATTTACTAACCTGTATTGTAGGATAGCAAGAGAGTGTATAGTCGAGAAGTGCAGCTTGAACTGTTTGATAACCATCTCGAACGCACTTCACATTAACGATGCCTCTTACTTCTGAAATGGGAAGAAAATCCTTCAAAACAAAAACAAGTTATTTTCATGTACCTACTAAAGAAAACCAAGTAACAAAAATAAAAAATAAAAAAATCATTCGCATGTGGTATTTTAAATACACTTAAACAATAGAAAATAACAAACAATACCAACAAATTAATAAATAATACTAACCGGGGTTAAGGAGAAGCAAAAATTTCACGCAAATGTAGTCTGGAACATCGAACTTCAACTCCAAAAGTTTGTTCTGGAGCTCATTAAAGTGGTCAGCAAGAGATGGGACGCCCAGCAGGCCCAGACACAGAAGGTCGAATTTCTGGCCGTTGTGGAGGGTAGTTTCATCAGGAAGACCGTTGTGCATCCTCTGGTGTAAGTGGTCTAGCACCAACATGTCAGACCATGAGTGCTGCAATAGTTTCATCTGATCATCCACCTGCAACAAGTCATAGCCGCATGCTACACTCTGCCGGGCGAGATTACGTAATGAATATCTCGCAACAAATTGTTGGTAACCTTTAACTAATTTCTCATCACTAATAACAACATTATTAATATGATATATAAAAGCAGTTAAAGTAAATCATTCGCCAGTGCAACATTTCTCTATAACAATATAACTGCTTTTATATTAGATATGTACCTATGATTTATTAGTGAGAGTTATCATGGTCCCTACAAGGCTAGTTACGATGTGGTTTTGTAAATGCCGGGTGTAAAAAGTAATTTCCAAATATTTTTGAGCTGATTGAAGTCAATAACACTTTAAAACTATTTTTAAACTGGGTACCTTACGTATATAAATACAAAACACTATATTGGTAAGATCGTCATATCAGCTTGTAACAAATTCAAATGTCGTGTAATAATGAAAACATTATCTGAGAGTCGCAACCGACGTCGTTCTGTGACCTACATTTTATTGAGTTGCATTAGAAAACACGGGGCGGAGCTCGAGCGCGTTAAATTTGCTGTTTACGAAATGTTACAACTGAATTTTAGAGCTCAGAGGCATTGCCACACCGCACACGGCTTGCTCAACGATGGATCGAGGCGATGAAATCCAACTATTCCAAGAGAATTATATTTTGATTTTGTGTTCAATTGTAACAAATTATTAATAAGAGCGTTACTATGTTTTATTACAACGATATCCTAATACTACAACAATACGTTGAGTCCCTATAGCCTCAAAACTATAATATAAGTGAATATCAAAAATTCGTTTCTATTTGTGAAAATATAACTACGCTGGGTTTGTGAATTATAAGCTGTTTTGGATCTAGAACAATTAACACTCCCTTCGAGTTTCGAGCGGCCATCTTGACTTGTTACTAGTTAGTAATTGGTAGAGCGCAAAGTAGGTCAAAGTCGTCTTGGATTGCCGCGTACCCCAAGTTTAGCATTACTCCACCGTTTTGAATTAAAAGTGATCTGCAAATAACCACGAGTCATAAAATTATATAATGTGTTTGTTAAGTTTATTATGAGTCGATAGTGAAACTCTTGTAGGGATTCATGCTTGCACTACTACGACGTCCTTATTTAGCCAAGAGATTTCAACTCATAATTATTATTTACATTGTTATACGTAATATTGCAACTTATGTGTCTATAACTTACTTAAAGAGTTGTTCAAACCAAATGTCGATTTTGTCTTCGGTTACATAGAGCGCAAAAAAAACTTAAGGTAGAAACCATTTGTCATTATTATCGATTCGACTCCTAACTCAACTACTACTTGAATAATGTTGCAACCACGGAACATCAAAATGCTGTAACTATAGGCAAGTGTAAGACCTGACATCTTCATAAGTTCTAACAAAGGATATAACTCTTTTAAAGAGAATTTTCGGAGACTCATCAATTTTAAAGACTAGGCTATTAGGACAATGCAACAGTTTTAAGCTAAACATTTTTATAACTTTATAATGAGTGTAAGCCACAAATGAATGCACGTTTTCTAATAAGAAAAGACCGGCAGCTCAAGTTCATCGCGTTATTATGTGACTAACCGCAATTAGCATTACATAAGAGAAAGCAAAGAAAGGCCACAGAACTTGTTACGTCTCTGTTACCGGCGGTTACGCGTCGCGGTAAAAAGTGCTTTCTCGCGGCAACTCGGCCACGGGCAGTGTGTCAAGTGCGACGGCGAAAGTGCAGCGTTGCCGCCCCGCGTGCCCGCACCGTTACATCACATTCGTCTGGGAGAAGTTTAGGTCATCAACTCCTCTCTACCGTGCCCAACACGTGGCTGACTATGTAAATAAAAGGCCTTTTTGTTTTACTGTATTGACTGCAAATTTGTCTAAGAAACTACTGACTACCTACATGTTGAGTATTTTTGCCCGTATCCTAAAATAAAATCGATAAAACTTATACTAGTGCCCAACTTTGGTACTGTTATTATACTTGTGTTTTACCGAATTCGTCCTAATTCTGAAAATGAGGCGTAACTAATATGTCGCGTCATTTTAGCATAAACAAAAATTGCTAGTTGTGAAGTGGAAGCTGTCTGTAGAACAGAGACGAAATGATGTGCACGAACCGGCAACGTCGCTCGCCCACATGACCGACTGCGGCTCTTGCGTAAGCGTACGACGACCACGGTACGGCCGCCGTTGCTACCATTGCCTATGCTCCCCTCTCGTCGATTAACTCCTGCTGATTGATTGAATTCCTACCCGATAAGCTTATTAAAACGACGTACGATAGACGCTATATGTTTACGTCTCTCATGCGCTCAATTTGTAACAAACGTTTTAGTCTTTAGTGTTCTTAAAATGTTAAAGAAGTTATCTTTACGAGCTGAATTTTGCCTACAAGAGTTCTATGGAAGTCACGTGAAAGCAATAAAAACCTAAAATCCGGTATACCTTACATCTCAGAGGTGTTACTCGTCGTTTATGGGAACAGATAAACTATTTATTTTCCAAAATTAAATACATAAATAGACGTAGAAGAGCAGTACGACAGCAGTGGCAGGCGGCACGCATCTTGAGAACTTGACCCAGTTGGTGCGGGCGGCGCGGCGTATCGATTGCGAGAGGTACCGCGTCGCCGCTGCGTCATAAGCGCCCCCTTACTCACACAATCACATCGTAACTAGCCACTATCTGTTTGTACTTAGGCAAATTACTATAACTATTCGCAGAGCGTTAAAATCAATTGTGATAAATAATAAAGCATCAGCGCAATGCGTCATAAACGCCAGCATTTTTGGTGTACACCAGGATCAGGGTCAAGGATACGGGATAGGAATATTCATACTTATCTGTCAATTCACCTTTAGATACTTAAAGAACACGGTGTTTCTTGCCCAGTCCACTTGTGAAAATAAGTTCTGGTCCAGTACTTTGCACATTAATTCAAAGAGATCAACCTCACACTGATTGTAAGTTTGGCTCTGCAAGAGTCCAAAGAGCGAATTCTGCCACTCCCGATCATCTATTGTTTGTACGAATTCGCGGATCATGGGTGAGACCGGCAGAGTTTCTGTGCTAGTAGGCTCTGCTGTGCTGGATGGGGTGGCCGCAGCTGTAGCAGGAGCGTCGAAGGCAAATGCATCTGGAGACGCGGAATGTGGAGAGTGCGCCTCCCACTTGTTATGTGCGGGTGGTGGCGGTGCCTGTGGTGGCTGAGGTTGTGCAGCCAGCAACGCTGGCCCCGGTGATGATTCTGGTGAAGATGTCAACGATGACACCTGAGGTATTTGTATCTCTTGCTTCACCGGAACCGCAGCATATGCAGAACCGAAACCCAACACTAATCCACTGTCACCAAGCGAACCACGTAGAGTTTGTACAGCTATTTGTCGCTGTCGCATCATTTGTAATTTACGGGCACGGTCTCGTTTATACATAGGCCCGAATTTGTTACGTCCTCCACGCATGCGATCCGCTCGTACCGCTGGAAAAACAAAAACAAATTACATACTGAAGACTTGGCTCTTTCACTCAGAAGGTTTATTATGATAAATGAAATCGGCAGTTTTTTGCTCATGTTTACATGAACTTTGCATAAAAACGTATAAATTTAAATAAATTCATCTTAATTTGCTTCATTGGAATAAGGGAAGAGAGTAGTAGTATTTGAAATTGAAGCTTCTAGTAACCTAATGGTGGTAAAAATTCAGTGACATAAAAAATGATTGATTTCGACTTAAATTCTAAATGATATTTATATCATTTAGAATAATCAAATGCTGTCGATGAATTCATTGTGTGGACAGTTTATAGGAATTTTCAATAAACAAGTGGATCGATCTGAATTTATTTGACTTGTAAATAAAAAGAAAAATAACAGGATATTGACTGCGATCAGGCAAGGTCATGTTAGAGAAAGTATGCGCGTGGTTTTGGTGACAGATCCCCATCCATATGCATCATAAATAATTTATTGTATAATTTTTATATTATTTAATAAGTTGTAATTTATAATAGTGGCCTCATACGCCTACATACGCGGGGCAAAGTTTATAATTCTGGCGGATTTCCAAATCTTGAATTATTTCTCAACATCGTATTCCTATTGTGTACTTGAAATTGACAGACTAAGAGGTCTATGATACCAATTCTACATGCACAACTAACTTCACTAAACTATAAAATGAAAACAACTACAGTGTATTTTAAGCAATTAGCTATTTTGTTGCGCACATTTGTATTATTTAAAATCTTTAGTCTATAATACAGAGTTTTTATAATAAGAAAGATCAGTTATCATTTTTAAATTGTGTTTTGACACTATCAATTTTCTTTTTTAGTCAAGTTTAGTTGTGCACATAGAATTGGTACCAGTGATAGTAAACACATACGTTTGGTGGCTGATATTTAATGCTGCACGAGTTAGTAAATGGCGATCTAAGGCAGATATTATTTATTACAGGCGAAGCAATGCGAATTTATACAAATATGTAAACCAGTTGCGCTATGAAGTATCCAGCATTGCACAGATTAAGAGCTCAAAATTTTTAATCGAGAAAGTAAACAAGGTCTATTTGGTTTTGACTGTTTTGTTACAATATTTTAACAAAATATGTCAATGTGTCTGTCGTAGAAAGAACCACAACCAAATTCTGTTTGCTTGTCATTTTATATCACGATTTTATCGAATGCATTTTGGATATACAGCACAAGTACACAATGGGAAAAGACAAGAAAGTAGAAATAGGCAGTAGAACTCAAATAAAATTAAAGATTATCGTCTTATTTATTAAATGAATTATTTTATGTTAAACAATCCTCGCATAGAACAGAAATAAAAATAGGATTGCGGATATTTTAGTAAGACGTTCAATATATATTGATTTTAAATACAATATGACACACAAAAATGTAGCTACATTATATGTGTTTATCATAAAACTAATTAGACATAAAATCGAATGAGCTCATGCATAGAAGATGCACTAATGCGATCTAAACCTCAAGTTTACGGGTCTTTACCTGTATGTTTAAGCAGCTATCCATCCCTATTTGATATTAATTAAAATACATTGTCTCAATTGATAAGGTATTCATTTGTTCTTACTAAAACAAGCATGTAACGATAGCATTGAGTCATATCAAACTAGGTCATCGAACGTTTCGAGTAGCATTCCTTTTGATTATATAAATACAAAAACGTAGATAACTTTATAGATTGAAATAAAATTACTATAAAAGGGAAAGATATGAGATATAAAAATTATTGCTAGTGACTCTTTAGCCATGCTTACGGCCAATATATAGTTATCTCTGGATCTACCAGTTACATTAGATATTTTGCAAAAAAAGAGTTCATTAGCAATAATAGTTGTTGAAGATTATAACTTCTTGAATATATTGATTTGGTAGGAAATGACATTTATTAATTAATTATGCTAATGGAAGTATTGTGGCATAACTATTCTCTTAATCAATATAAAGTGAAGGTATGTGTACCAAGTAAATTTAAATACATTCCTTGTTAACAGTGATATATTTGGAAACCATTGTTAATAAAGTTCATGTTCCGATACTTTAACACTTCAACGCTGTGTATCCAGTTCTTACTAAATATTATTCTGGCATTGTAAATATCATATTCGCAGGAAATTGACATTAAACGAACATCGTAGACTAATAATTCTGAACCTGGAACGGAAAAGGGCTTTCAGTGAGTCGCCGGCCCGCCCAACTCACCGAGTTAAAAATAACAACCAGTTTTTATGTAGCCAACGCTCGTTAGTGGGAAAAGGACGACTATAGGGCTTAGTAAAGGGTTCAAAAGAGATCGCGAGCGTAACAGATTTAAAGCATTAGCGTACAGCGTGCAATTCCATCAGTTTTGTATTGCAGACCGCGTTGTTTCAAGAATCGAATCTGTGTATAAGTATATGAGTTTAGCGTGCAAGATTATTTAAATCGATTCGCTAATAGGCTAGCTTTTAACATATTGAATATTTATCGACATCTTCTCGCATCTACATATTTTACGAAACGTTAATAGTATTTTATTAATATCTGTTTCACCGATGGAGACAATAATCTTATTACGGGAGAAAGTATTAATTTTTATTTGGTACTAAATTCAATTATGGTTGCAATGTATTAATTAATCTATGAAACGGATCTATGAAAGTGACTTGTAGTAGTCAGATTGGTTTCAAATATTGGACACATTTTAAGGATCGATGACAATGCAATAATTTAAAATAATATACAAGATTTTTCAGCGTGTTTTTTAGTTCAAGAACTAAGCAAGTTAGTTAATTATGACCAAAATCGCAAGGCTACTTCCATGTTTTTCTAATGCAAGTTGACATAAATTACAGATTTCAATTGAATTAAAAAAAGCTTATTAGTTTGTTTCAACAATATTATTTTTTAAATAAATTTATTTTGCATGACATACCTACATATTTATAAAAACTTGCTTAGATCTTTATCTCTTGAATAAATGTTTTAAATATGTTTTTTCTTAAGAAATTGTCTATGTTTTAGTGAATTAGTCTGTTGTATTAAGAACCATTTACTTATTGTTAAAATTTGCTAGGATATTATAAAACGTCACTAACAGTTAAATGAATTTAATTTTCTAGATATAAAAATAAAGAACCAGTAAAGAACTTAGCACTTTACCATAACATTTCATGAATCTACAATCAATTAATAAAATACTAATTTAGGCAAAAGTTCCCTGTGACGAATGTTTTTAATTGGATATTTTGGCATATTTCATTCTGTTATTTCTTGATATCATCTCACGCACTGCCTTTTTTATTAGCCTTGTGGTGTATGCTATTTAAGTTCCTCATGTCTAGACCGACTAGTACTGTTGTAGTCTTCCATTGAGAATTTTGGTTTAATGCTCCGTGATTAAAACTTCATGACAACACTCGATCAGACTGTATAAGCATTATAAAGGAAAGTACTACCTACGGCATAAAATGCCTGGCAGGCATGGCAAGAAATTAGTTTCCCCGTATTACAAATTACATTCTATTACTATCTCCACGAGATCTGTTCTGGGGCTCAAGTATGCTATTACAATGTTGTCACAATGATCAGTCACTGACGCCATTATGGCAAATTTTATCAAGTTTAGTAGTCTACTCTAGTATAAGTGAGGCCACAATGGCGTCAGTGACTGATCATTGTGGACACATTGTAATAGCAGACTTGAGCTCCCAGGCTAAGATTTCGGTGACACCTTTGTCGGCTTAGTAAAAATAACAAAAAATACGCACAGTTTCACGTAAATATGGCAATGACGGACCTATCTGGCGAGTTTATTGGATTATCAACGTTATAGAATGTAAAAAAAATGGCTGCGCGGATAGTTCGCTTTTATTTACTTGTGCGTTTTTGTCTATTTTAAAGTATTTCTAAACGTTATCTAATATATAAAATTCCCGTGTCACAGTGTTAGTTACCGTACTCCTCCGAAACGGCTCGACCGATTTTCCTGAAATTTTGTGTACATATCCTCTAGGTCTGAGAATCGGCCAACATCTATTTTTCAAAACATTTTTTTTAGTATGGCAAAACAACGTTTGCCGGGTCAGCTAGTATCTAATATAAAATGAGATATTCTAACATCGAACAGTGTTATTTAACCAGAAATTCGGACAGTTGAAGAAGTATCCGACTGTAACAGTGAGTACATGATATAGTGTATATCCATAACATCAAAACAATTGCATTTTACAAATAACACAATACTATCTGTTGTCTTAGAGTGCAATATCTGCAATTAAGAACATTACATATATGGCAAAAACGCAAAAAAATTTAACTCCATAAATATAATAACAATTGACTACCTACAGAATTGTTATAAACACAATTTGCATTAACCGCTCACGTACCCTATTACAATGATTACACTGTGACAATATGTATTTCGTCCGGAAACGCTATTATTCCGGATCTGAATGCTAGTCTTTTAAGAAAACGTTTCATTTCGCACAGAAATCATTGTGCTTGCTGTTGTTGAGAATTTAATTACGACGATGGTATTTTAAGATTACATTTTATTTCACTCGTCTATGATTAAAACTAAACAAATTGTTTAGGTATTTCATTGAAATTCATTGTACTGAGGCAGAATGAATTTTCTTGAAAATATAACATTTAGGCGAAAGCGCACCAAATCAGATTCAACAATAAATAATGAAAGTACAGAGTCACACTCATCATATTTTGACGATACAGCTACTAGCTTGCCAGACTTATCTGATGATGGCAATACAGTAATAACGAACTTAAAACATAAAATTGAACAATTAACTACAGACCTCAATAGTGCTCTAGAGAATAGTGACCTGAAAAATGTCATAGCGCAACTGCAAAAAAAGAATGACCTGTTGAAAAATATGATGAATAGTCCCACATAATTAAATACACCAAGAAAGTCTAACGGAAGTTATACTCCTAATAAATTGCAAATTAATGTTAAAAACGACGATACCCAACAATCTGTAACCAAATCTGTAAATCATAAAGATAGCATTGAGAATCTACACAGGGAATCTACAAAAAATCGTGAACGAAACAAAATATGTGTTCTCAGTACAAATAAAATCAACAAGGTTCGAATAATAACTGAGAATATCCTACATGAATATGACATATTGCATTACTTGACACCAAATAGTGGTATTGAACAACAATTATCAAATATAAAATCAAAATTGTGCGAATACACCCTTGACGATTATTGTATTCTTGTTATTGGGTCTGACGATTTTCAAAATTCTCGTGACTATTACAAAATTGTTGACAAAATAAGAATGACTATAAAAGAAATAAAGAACACCAATATTATTATATGCCTATAGAAGAATAAGCCAATACGCACATAATATCGTTGACTCAAATCTTAATTTGGAATGTGACTATACAATGTTTAAAAAATCTGGAATTATTAATAATTTTGGACTTTCTACTATATTAAAAGACGTCTCAAAATTGATTAGGAGAATAAGAAATAAGAACTTTAATCTGGATTTAACCTCACAAGAAACCTTATTGTGTACAAAATGTAATTCTGATATTTATAAGAAAAATAATAATATAAGTAATGATGATGATTTTTTTCGTGTATAAAAAGCTGAATATGTTGCATCAAAACATTAACGGCCTAATTACTAAATGTGATATATTGTATATTAACGCGTTCAATGCTGAATAATTTGCGAATTTATAGCCAATGCTAAAAAAAGAGTCATTCGCCCAGTGCTGAGAACGCGTATGTGCGTTCAAAAAATTTTTCGCGTAGTGCTAAGAACGCTTATATGCGTTCATAGAAAACTCGCGTAGTGCGGCTGGACGCTATAGCGCGTTGTCTTTTACCTTCCCGCAGTGCGGCCGACGCTTATGTGCGTTCGGTAACTTTCGAGTTTTATGACTGTCATATAACAATTACGGGTCATATAAATGTGTTGGATGGATAAAGGTGCTTCCACACTAGTGTTTATTTGTAAGAGATTTTGTGAAGTTTACGCCATAATATATCTTCGTTCGGTTTTGTTAAAATAGTAAGTTATACCTTAATAAAACAGTAATAGTAAAGGTACCTTCTCCCGAAAGCCCTTTTATTCTTAATTTTTTTAATTTACGACTTTTCGCCCGCCTCGTAATAGACTCGCTCTTTTAACTAAACTAATAGGTAGTTTTAGTCTATTTATAAATGGATAAATAGACTAAAACTACCTATTAGTTTAGTTAAAAGAGCGAGTCATAATAAAATTATTTCAATAATCTATTGTACTAAATTAGGTTATTGTTGTCGTCGCCGCCGCCCCCCCCCCCCTGCAAGATTTGTAGCAGAAACCTGACTAGTGTGTAGTCTCCTTTACAATTCCACATTTTACGACCGCTTCGAAACAATAGACACCCAGAATACACGCTATAAACGCACAGGTGCGGCGCACTCCGCTTGCCTGCAGATTTTTTTTCGTATGGACGCGTATACGCGTCGGCCCGCACTTGGTGAAGATCAGAAAAACGCGCATAAGCGTTAGCCGCACTGAACGTATTAATTTAGTAGATCTAATTGATTCTGGAAAAAATATCGATGTAATCTGCCTAACAGAGCACAATATGAATGTAACGGACTATGTACATGTATCGCTGCTAAATTATACATTAGGTGCATATTATGCTAGAAATGATAGGCATGGAGGTTCTTGTATAATTGTTAAAAGGACGCTGGCATTTAGGAAAATTGAAGTAATTGATAGCCTTAGTATATGCAAGGTAATCGAGTGCTGTGCCATTGAATTAATTGCTCATAAAATTATTGTTGTTTGTATATACAGATCGCCAAACAACACTTTAGATAAAATAAATAGATTTTTAAATATTTTGATGCCATATTAACTAAAATAAATAAACATAAATGTCAAAAAATTATTGTATGTGGTGATTTTAATATTGATCTTTCAAAAAGAAATCCAACGTCTCTGAAGTTCGATCAATTGTTAATGGGTTATAATTTGAAGGTGGGTACTAGAAAGGCCACTCGCCCTAGTAGTAAAACCTGTATAGACAATATTTTTCATAATGGTAAAGGTGATTGAATTTGGTTTGTCGGATCATATGGCTCAAATACTGGAATGTCCTATTGAGAAATCTTGTTCTCTAAGCTACTGGTACTCACAAAAACGAGACTTTGGCAGGGATAATCCAAGCAAATTTAAAAAGTATCTACAGAGTATTTTCCAAGAAATTTATCATAATGGTGATCCTGAGGTGGCGTATGATACTTTTTATGATAGTTATAGGCTTTTTTATGATCTTTGTTTTCCGATAAAAAGAATTAAGAATAATATTCTTAAGAAGCCACGATGGATCTCAAGAGGTATTAGGACATGCTGCAAGCGAAAGAGAACTCTTTTGTGGAAGTATAGAACAAACCCCCACAGTTGATTTTAAAAACTTACAGTGCTCGGCTTGCAAAGATAATAAAACTAACACAAAAATCTCAAAACAATCACTCTATATCTAAAGCATAAATCCAAAGCAACGTGGGCTATCATATGGTAATAAATTAAACCTTCCGAAACAAAATATTACCTGTATACGGGGTAATAATAATAATATGATATCAGATCAGATTTATTACTATTAAGAATAACGAAATTTCAAGAACCCCCCGGTTCGTAGCTTCACTAGTTTTACCAGTGCGTTGATATCAGTCAGTCAGCATCCTTATTTATTTACACAGAAAACTTGCAGACCAGGGTGCGATTTCGTGGGGAGAAGCAGGCATAGAGTATATAAATATTTGTCGCCGTTTTAATAAACTTTTTAGCTTGTTTATTGTTAAAATGAATTAGCGGAAAATACCTAAATACTACTTTGATTAGTAATTTCGTTTTTATCCTCTATTCATAGAGAAGATGAAGTGCAAAATTATGCAGTTTAGAGGTATAAATAAAATAAGTGATTTGATTACTTTAATTTATATTCTGGGAGTGATGGATCAATACAGAATTGAATTTAGATAGTTACACTGGAAGGGGCTCAAGTTTTTGAATTGTTATTTGGAATTCTTGAGTACTCCAACATATTAGAAAACTTTTCTAAATCTATAGCTATGCCAAGAACATAAAAGTAATGTTTGTAATATGGGGTAGTATCCAAATGATCGAAAACTTTTTTCAGTTATACGAAACCAGTCTCGCTGAGTGCCATAAGAACATTATGATTAAAAATATAGTTCTTGTATATTATTATTTGACATTTGTTTCTTGTGCAAAACTTTTAATTGTATTTGTTTTAATTTTACGCAAATTGTATACCTAACAGTTTGGACAATCATTCTTATCAAAGTTTTTATTTGCATTCAAAACAAACATTGGATTTGCATAAGTCAGTATATTCCAACTACTTTCTTTGTGATATCGCAGTCAAACTTGTGAATAAATTACGAAATAATAAGTGATTTTCTTGTAATTTACAATTCCAGTTTCTTACAAGCAGTTAACATTCAGAAATTTCTAACATAATTGTAATATTTGTTGTATTGTTTCATATTCTACGTTGATTTATTATTGTTAACTGTTTTGGTCATTTCTTTGCTGGATTGGCTAGTTTTTCTAAATTATAAATAAAGTTTCACCTTAAATGTCATGTCATATTTTAGAAACGAGTTCACGTCTGCCAAGCACCTTATAATGCTCATTTAAAAAGGATTTTTACACTACACTTGAAGTTTCAAATCGTTATTTGCTTTTTGCTCCTTAACTCCTAGTTCTTCGTTTATTTAAGTAGCCTATGTCTGCTTTTCGTAATACTACGCTAGGAATCTAATACATATTTATTATATTCATTTGTCCACAAAAGATTTCGATAGTACCTTTTCTTTTTGTTTATGATCTCAAAAGAAATTGCATTTTTATGTAGATACAGTAAATAGTGGATCTAAGCATTTAATTTTAAAACATAATGAGCATGTTGCCGATAATACTATTAACGAGGTCAGTTGTTTATTACAAGAATAAACTAGATCAAGGTCAAGGTCATTTTTACAAATCAAAAACATACGTAGTGGTGACAAACAGCCGGTGGTGAACAGAAATAGACAAACGCTTAAGTTCACTTCGGAATTTGGTGTTATTTGTAGCACTGGCCCACTGTCATAGATGGGTCAAGGTCGACCTTAGTAAAGAGGTCACGGATTTGCAACACATTGAATCCCGCTATGATCGTTGCTTTTATGAAATATTACTTTAGCCACTCTTGATCATTTTATACCTGTTACAGTTAAAGGTTTGACCTTGGCATACGCGTGAGGGCCACCAAATGAAGTAATCGTGTCACCGAGATAAAAAATAGTATGTACCAAAAGGCCGGGAAGAGGTGGGGATCGCTCCTTGTACCGACGACTGTAAAACTTGGTCAAGGCTGATACTGCCCCTCTTTGCCCCTTGCCGCCCCCGGTCCGAGTACTAGCGGAGTGGGCCGACCGCATCCGAACGCTTGCACGCACTCGATCGCGCGCCCAGATAGCGGCAGCGGCAATCGTTACACAACCAAGATAAATCACTCTCGATGATCCGCTGAACTGTGTCAAGATCTCATCAGTAAATTGTTGAGTAGACTATATCTATCAATAAGAATCCTATAAAATTCTTAAGAAGAATTTCTAAGGTTATTTTTGTAAAGATCATCTGTTATATACAAGAGTATAGTCGTTACCTTGTGTATAACTACATATCTAAGGGTTATTTTTGTTCTGTCGGAAATGTTCATCAAAATCCTTCCAAAAAAAAACGGCTGGTAAAACAGTCGTAATAATATGAACAGGTAATGCCTAAAAAATAGAAAGGCCCGATATACGAGGCCGCTCTGTCGAAACACTCGATTCGGGTCAAGGCAGCGCGCCGAAATAGTCGAGTGGCGCGCGCGTTTTTATTATGATCTAACATCTGTCGCGCTAGTCGGGGCAGCCCGATCCTTGCGTGTTTACCTTTAATACCTACTTTAATTTCAACAACAACTAATGACAGTTTATACCTAGCTTAATAAATGTAAACAGAATATAACATATTTCTATTATACATTTCTGGTCATAATATTTTTATGAAAGTATGTTATAGAGAAAGACTAAATTAAGATCATTTAGTCTAGGTAGGGATTTCGTACTTAACATACTGGTGTTCTAATGATATTTGTTTGTCTACCGAAACGACTAATATCACGTCTCATATATAATATATTATACCACTTTTTCTAGATTATTCAGTGCATTTCTGTGCTTTACATTCGGTGTAGGTGCACAACTATGCATTACCAAATGTGTCAGTTTGCTTCTCATACTCAAATTAAAACGAAGTATGGCGATAGGTTTGTTACATAAGTCAGCATATAGGTATGTACATTACAGGCAGCGAGCCGTGTAACAACCATCATTATTCGTCGAGCACGCTGTGCAGTTTCAAGCTGCCGCGGTTGCACTGCTACATACATGAACAATCTTGATATTACGGTTAATACTTAACAAAATAGAGAGCTTCTTTAGCGATATGAAATACGTGGCTTCCTGGATATTACTTTGCGATAAAGAAACAAAACTGCGTATGCTCTGAAAATATGGAAAATTCTTAATAAAGGTTACGTACGAAATTTTTACGATTTCCAGCCATTCTGGCAAGGAGCTTTAACACCCACTTTAGTGGTCTGTTACTAACATTTGTATGTATGTTGATGGATAAGTAATGTGATACGTGTTCAGGTCACATTTGGGTAGCCCATTGCGACAGCTCGAGCGAACGTCTTGTGAAACGGCGCTTGCGCACTGCGCTTCGTACCCCACCGACGACTACAGCGACCGATTATGTCGAAACGCACGATAGTCGTCGGCGCACTCTTAGTTCACAACCCCCACTTAACTACAAACTACTTGAATAAGTAGATTATATTACTTGTATAAGCAAAGTAGATAGGTTTTATAAGTAGGTTTATAAAATATCAGGTACCGTTTGGTACCTATCCAAAAATTCTAGCTTAGATAAATTAACCAACTTCTACAATGTGTGTAACAGGCCTTTATATCGATCACTATAGGCAATTTTTTTTTCCTACTTAGATTTGGTATTTCCACTATAGGCTATAAATGTAACTTCATTGTGAAGCTACAAGTCACTAATATGCGACAAGCTTATCTGACTCTACCTGGTAGGCAGTAGATGTTAAACTGCTGCTTACGTAAGTCTAGGGATATTTAGCGTAACTAAGGAAATAGTCATAACCTGTGTACACATATAACAAAAGGATTACAACCTAACTCATACTACCTACTTTTAAAAGTATAAATTTACAAGGTTTTTTATTAAAACATCACGATAGTAGTAATTTCGCGAATGAATATTTGATAAATATTAATAAAAATAAAAATTGTTGACATTTTTACAAAATTTTATTTAATTAGTAAATATTAATTATGTACATAATTTGCAGTGTCTATTTAATCGGTAGTTTAGCAGTGCGATAGCGTTGCACAAGGCACACTGCAGGTCGAGCAGGCGGTACGAGGTTCTCGCAACCGCTATTATTCGGGTCAGCCAACTATTTGTGAGAATTGTGTCATCTGACATGTTATATTTGCGATAAATATTTATTATAATTTTTTTTTTAAATTTTATTTTTCCTTGTTTTTATTTAAAAATATTGTTGACTTAGACTTTGCCATGATTTTGTGGTTTTGACGAAGCATTTTGGGCGGGCATCAACAACAAATGTTAGATACAGTTTCGTGTTGTTTTTAAGATTTTCGTCACCAAAAAGATGAAGATAGTTAATGGTTTAGTTGTGTTTTTTGTGTGTTTCTTCATTACTAAAAGTAAGGCTGTATAGTTTATACGCTTGTGATGAAATGTACACAAAATAAATAACACATTTAAATAAAACAATATTGATTATTATTGGGCAATCAATTAGTTAATAATAATGTACAAAATTATCACTATTAAAGTATGATCTATTGAATCATATCTGATACAAGAAATTATACGTAAAACCTATGTTAAATATTTTAAATTAGGTACCATAGCTAGATGTTGCAAACAGTACCTACAGCATCTGGCGAAACGCGCAATGGCGAATGGCCTCACGCACACTTGCGCGTGTTCACGTAGTATTACGCACAAACAACACAAGCAGCGCGCGCGCCGCATCGCGGCCCCGCTTGCAAGTAGGTCAGGGCGCTCTGCGGCCGCGCGCGTTTTAAATTTAGAACGATCCACACTTCATGCTCCGCCCCACGCGAATCATCTAACTATAAGTTAATGTATTACCTTCAAATGGTCCACCTGTAATCGCACCATTCTAACTATTTATTATTTTATAATTATGACTTTCGATTTTGTTTATCTAATTGCATTCTCTATCCCTTTTGCCATCGTTGAAAATAGTATCTTACTACATTCAAAACATATCCGAAATATAAAACATCAGTAGGGCCTTCTGGCTCAGCAACAAGGTCAGCATCTGATCTGGTTTGGAAGACCGTGTTCTAGTTTAATAATGCTTGCTACAAGAATTGTAGAAACGACAAGTAATTAAAATGTATGTAAAATTTACAGTTGTCTTTTTAAGAAAGGAATATTGGACATTTTATTCTTGTAGTATCATTATATACTGCAATGGGGTAGTTAATTATAGAGTAATTTTATCACTAACAACTTGTTGTTAGATCTAAAATTATGGTTTATCTTTTTTGATTCTTTTTTCTCTTGCTGTTTGCCTATCTCGAATGACAAATTAATTTTTAATCTTCACACCGGAATAAAGCAAAAAGCACCCAATTTTGTGTTTATTATAGTCTTCATTATGTTCCGTACTATGTGACAAATTGTTATATCTGTCAAACTGCACTTCTTTCTTTCGCCGTTACTCTTGGTTGACTATCCACACGTATCCTTTACGAAGATTCTAGTAAATATTTTAATGTATTTCCAATCTACTTTAAACTTTCAGTAAAAATCATCATTTTAGTTGCCAGTTTAACCACGATATTTAGTCTGGTTTTTAAAGTCAAAATGGACATTTACGAGTTTATGACGAATAGACGTCTGC
The DNA here is from genome assembly GCA_916999025.1 of Orgyia antiqua. Classification (NCBI taxonomy): domain Eukaryota; kingdom Metazoa; phylum Arthropoda; class Insecta; order Lepidoptera; family Erebidae; genus Orgyia; species Orgyia antiqua. The sequence goes on along the minus strand of OU779863.1, from coordinate 8,729,674 downwards.
GGCCGTATATATGAGCTTTTATTTACAGGCAGTTTATGCCGTGAAATGAAGTGTCTGGCAAATTCGTATTATGAACAAATTATTAGTCAGTCAGTTCGCTAAACCGGTCATACATTAATATGTTTAAGGAGAAGGTACAACTAAAAGTTAAAGTACTAACTAAAAATTTTCAACTAAAAGTTTTATTTTTGCCATAATACCTAATTTAGCCATGCAGTTTACGGCCTGCCTGGAACTTGAATGATTTTAAAAAGCTCATAATACGCCGGCAGGTCCCTTGAGACAAGTTATAGTGAAATGTGTCCGTTCTGGACCTATTTCAGGTGATATTATTGTTTCATTTCGAAATAAATTAAAGAACTATATTGTAATTGGAATAATCATATGTTAATTTATAATCAATTATTACTGTTGGCAACGTTAGCTTATAGCGTTCGATATATTGTCGATATTGTTGCTGAAATAAGTTTAATTGAAAATAAAATTATATGTTTATGGCCTTTAATAATTAATAAAAATAAATAACTTCGAAACGTGTCCTAGTAAGAATCCTTTCTGAATAACCTTCAAAGAGTATAAGGCTGTGTGTATCTCGGTAACTCAGTATTTGTTCTGGCTCGACCTCTACTGCAAAGTGGGTGAAGGTCACTAGGGGAATAGTTGTCGATTGACTCAATTATTAGCCATCTTAACATTTTATAGTAAAATTATGTAATAATAAACATTACGTTATGAACCACAACATTAGTGTGATTGACCAGTTGAAATGGCTACGTACGAATTATGTTCTGAGGACCAGGAAGACAAATAGACATTCGTTTTATTTTTATCTACATAAGTATTTATAATAAGATGTTAGTACACAATTAACAAGCCTATAGTTAAACGTTTTAGGAATAAAAAATCACTCACCTTCCAATTTCATCCCGACGTCAAGACATTTTTGGAATCGACAAAATGGACAGCGTTTTCGTTGTGTTTTGTCTATGTGGCAAGCACGTTCAGCGACGCACGTATAAACCTTCTTATTCTGAACGGTCCTCTTGAAAAACCCTTTGCAGGATTCACAGGTTAACAGCCCGTAGTGGTAGCCGCTGACTTTATCGCCACATACTGGACACAGTTCTTCGATTACATCCTTAGTATCGGTCTGGTCACATACGTTGCCTGCTGCTGGCAAATAGGCGCTTGCCTCCCCTGCAGCGCCTGTAGGAAATAGATATGAAGCATCCAAATTGGCGTATCCGAAGGATTGCTGATCAGGAGGACATTGGTACGCGGCACCCTGGGGCACATACTGTTGCGATGTACCCGAAGGTCCCCCGCCGGAGCCGGATCCTTCAGGGCCTGGGCTCAAATCGAATGGGGACATATTTAGGGACATGAGGCCTGTTTGCTGGTCCATCGTCATGCTCGGCCGCACAGTGCGGCTGTGTATTACAATCCCTACAGCGGCGTTCAACCGCAACAACGTTCACACAGTCACCGAGTTCACTAGCGGTCTGGCCGCAACACTAGCTGCCGCTCGCGGGCTGCACCTGTTCAAGCACTATAGAAAGAGGCACATAAATCCAACACATTTTTTCTTTGCAAGCGAGTCAAGAAACATACAGGCGTTGAACGTTTGTGTCTGTCACCAAATGTGCATGTACGATACAAGAGTCACACGAGTGTTTACGGCGCGTGGTATGTTACGATCGCACCGAGTGTCGCTATCAACAGACGGCACGCGTACCACTTGATAGACGTTCCGCGATCGACTGGCGGCTGTTGGGTAGCCGGCCGGCGACAACGACGCGCGTGCCGGCGCCTCCCGCATGCGCGCCCCGCCGTCACCCGCAAGTCCCCGCCCGCTCACACAATGGAAAACGATTAGGAGCCCATGTAATAAGTGAAAGTGAGTCGGTGACCCACTTTCCCGCGATCCAGGTCTATGTTAGTGCGCGTTCGCGCGGTTGCGCCACCGAGCGGGTGGAGGACGGTGAGGGGGGCGGCCCACTGACCCAGTTGCGCGCAGTGCCGCAGCAGGGCAGGGTTGCCGCGAACATCCAACTAATGTTTACGTTCGCACTGCATTCTGTTCGCTCTACGTATGTATACATACGTAATTGCAACAAGCGTAACAACCACTTGTTTATCCGATGGATTGGCATAGGTACTATGTTGATTCCGTATGATAAGATCATTCATCAACACTTAGCTATCTAGGTAATTTTATACAACATACCTGTTAGCCAACTAATCGTGTTTTAGGCTAGGTAATAGAAACGTTTATAGAAAATAAACATTATTATCAATTACAGAATAATCACGTATAAAGTATTTTACAATAACATAATTTTAGTTATTACACAGTAAAGCCTATTGATATATGGCCTATTTACCAATTGAAATTCAGTAAATATTTTTGAATTTTATAACGATCAACGAAATTTATTCGCGTGGGAACTATTGCATTGTTTTAAGCTTCTGAGTATCGTCAAGAATTGACTCTGCCTTAGATAATTTCAGGACGAATCTGTAAAAACGTTAGTGAGTCAGTGTAGCCTGGAATGATTAAATTTTATGAAATTTAATAAATTAATGCATTGTCTACAAAGTATATAATAAAGTCTAAATCATACAACCATTATATCTAATATATAAAATTCACGTGTCACAGTGTTAGTTACCGTACTCCTCCGAAACGGCTTGACCGATTCTTCTCAAATTTTACATACATATTCAGTAGGTCTGAGAATCGGCCAACATCTATTTTTCAAACTTTTTTTTTTTAGTATGGCAAAACTACGTTTGCCGGGTCAGCTAGTAATCTATAATTCATTGGTTTATGTGTTTCTATAACTGTTTTAGAAAACAACGGGAACCTATTGAATATTATTTAGTTATGGGAAAATTTAATGTTGAGACTAACAAAAAGGACATCTAGAATACATCTAAAGAATGTAGAGGATCGATGTAAACAATTTTTCTTAATCCTGCAGTGGCGGACTAATTTAGATTCTAATAAATGCATATACATAAAAAAAAATATAATTATAATACATTAAAAAAGCCAGTCAAAAGCAAGGCAGACTCGTGCACTGAGAGTTTAGCACTCACCAAAAATAAAAACGTAATTAAGAGGGCACGATACCAAATTATGCTCCATACAAAAATATGGGCACCGTAGTCCCTGTTTTCGTCGTGGATTTTGCTTCCAGAGGAACGAGATCTTTTGTTTAACTACAGATAAACAAAAGTTCTCTGTGGATATTTTAATAATTTTTTATAGAATGAACTAACTAACCTATAACTAAGTAGTATTATTTATCACTTTTTCACTCATTAAAAGAGCTAAAAAATGCATCATAATCCGCTGTGTAGCTTTAAAGATATATGCTCACATAGGGACATTTATAGTTATACCAAAATAACGACTTAAATTAGGAGTACAGTACCCACTTAATACATAAAGCATCAACCATTCCACTAACTTAATATTGAAGACTAAGTTTACGTTTTAGTAAGTTTGTGATATACGGAAAGCATAATGGTATAATATAACAATAATATAATAAAACAGTAACTTTATTGGAGAGATAATAAACATTTTATCGTAAAAAGACTATTATGAATTACAGTTTTTGATAATATTAGCGAACTTTTAAACCTCCGATAAGTCATTATGAATAAGACCATAAGACTTTCAACAGAATACCGTTATTCATGGTAAGAAAAAATAAAATTAAACAGACGGGGCACTGAAGTGATCCAAAGAGTTTCTTTTTTGTTCGAAACCCTAATAAGCCCGTGCAGTCGGTGCAGTACGTAACTAAAAAATATCAATAATCTCTTACAGTGAAGAAGCGCGTTATTTCAAATTAAAATTCGCCAAAAAAAATGTTCATTTCTTGTATTTATGTATAATATGAAGATTTGCATAGGCAGTAAGTATAGATGAGCGAGTAGTTTTATTGATCCAAAGTAAGGAAATGGGAATTTCCAAGCATCAAGAAACTAGACATTTCTGAGAAACAAGTAGTAATTCCGCCAAGTTTTAGTATCGTTCCGTTCTTCTTACTGCTCTTTGTCTCGCCAATTTATTGAAGATCTAGCTAGAAACCAAATGGGGGCTCTAGCTTTAGGTTAGTTTGTATACAAATTAACAGTTTCAATTGCTATGTACTTCTATTTTAACTAACACTATTTAAAAAATTATGTGTTGATGTTATAACATACTGCGAATTTTTAATTAGCAATTATAAAGTAACTATACATAAATGTAGGTAATTTTGGAGGTATAAAGAGAGCCATTCAATATTAAAATCAAAATAAAGATCTTGACCTGGATTTTGTTAAAATCAGTCAACAGGTCATGAACGAGTGACTGTCGTTGACAGCCTTGTAATCGCAATATAATTTGATTTAACGTATTCAACAACGCTAAATACATCGCAAAAAGACACGACAGAATTGCCTTTTTTTTGAGCTGACCATAAACCAAAATTATGGTACATTGATAAATATATATTAACTTAAATGAAATTCATACATATGTGAAACGTTTAGGTAATAAGAAAATAGATGAATGTAATCAGTTAATTATATAAATGAAATTTATACTACTATCAGCGGTTCAAAAGCGACAAAGGCACATTATTGTAACTACTTTACAAAACATATGAAATAGCATATCGTGCATATTAAAGTTGCAATGACTCAATAGTTTCGATTTCATAATCAAGACCTGAATACCGGATGAAAAAGCGACAGCAAGCCAGGTTTAACCAAAGTGTGTCATTTTCGCTATCGCACAGACACCACGGCCACTGTCGAAAGTAAGAGTGGTCTGAGTGAGAATCGCACGCGCAATGCTTTCTTTATGCGCGCTGTTGACGTCACACTTTCTCCGTGCGGTGACGCGCGTTGATGTAACGTATCGTAACCGTGCAGTAATCACATTGCCTTACTAACATACTAGTGTGTCACGTGTCTATCAATATCTATAGATTTTTATTTGTAGTACATACAATATTCACGCTATTTTGAATGTATATTTATGTTTTAAACCCTTATTTGGTTTTTAGAAATCTCTCTCTATAAACTTAAACACTAGTGAAGGATTGCAATTGTACCCATAGAGTAATTCAGGAGAAATGTTTAAGATTGCCTATAAGATTTGGATTCTATTATGAATTACATTAAAGTTTTGTATAAATATAGTTATAGTTTTATGATATTTGTTTTGTAAATTATAAAAAAAAAAATCGATATGCCTGGATGCCTCTATCACCGTCTTGCCCGTCAAGATATAGCACACCGCAGTCATGTTAGATAATAGATTCTAATAAGCTTTACAAAATGTCAGTCTAATCTGGTTATCAGCACTAAAAAGGTCGATATTCCGTGGACAACGTAAAAAGCTTATTGTATATTAAACGTATTCTTTTTAAAATTTGGTATTCTTATTGTATTTTTTTAATGTAATGCCATTAATCTGAAATACCTGTTAGGTAACTGACATGAAATGAATTTTTATTGAGTTACAAAGATTGCCCGATTTATTTATTTCAGTGAATAAACTTAAATATATAAATTCAAAATATATATTTTAATCCAGACTTATTTACATTACGTGTTGATATCGAAACTATACCTACTATACTTGCGGTACATTAAGGGGTTAAATATCATGTTGCTGTTATGGAATCAGATATTTTGTATATGCATTATTCCTTCGTAGTATATAATAAATATTAGAGTGAAACTAACCATTCCACATAACATCTATGAGATTTTAAGCTACTGCATAGCTTCTATCGCGGGCCTTGAGCGTGGAGACCGAATCCAGAAATTCCGTAACGAAATTAACCTAACACCCCCCACTCCGGCGGTGATACTTTTTAGACAGACGGACGGACAGACAGACTGTCTGTCAGTCAGAATGATAAATATTCCTGAATAACTTACATGTATTGTAAGATAATAAAAATATTTTGAACAATTTTAACTTCTCATTTATTAAATACAAGAAAAATAATTGTTTTCTTATCGGTCACCACGCTCAAAAAGTGTAACTTGAATATAAAAAAAAAATACTGCATAAATAAAATAAATAAATAATTATAATTGCATAAGTTGATAAAAAATGCTATGCAATAGCTTTACCGCGGAAGTCCCCGAGTGCCACAAGTCTTTTTTTATAGAAAGGGGTGTCATTCGACCTTTAAGTATATCTTTTTTGCCTTTACTTATTATAAAGATTTCTTCTGAGGTATGGGACACATGACACACATTTACGTGACCTTAAATCTTTAAAATTACGCAACAGATTTTAATGCCGTTTATTTATTAGATAGAGTGGCTAAAGAGGAAGGTTTAAATATAACATTTGTTCTACTTAAACCTTTTAATAGTTTCCTTCTGATTAATGGTTCCGTTTCTGAATTCCACCCGTACGAAGTCACGGGCTAGAGCTAGTTCAACATAACATTAATTTATTTATTGAGGAATAAAAAACAGTTACATGCTTTGAATAGTTAATACAAAAGAATCAGTTTTAAAATATAATAACTATACATGCAACCCACAACATTATCCACATATTAGTAACCAATAAAATTGGTAGAAGCGAAAAGAGCACCGTAACATCTGCTTTTAATATTATGTTTACATGTACTTACAATAAAATTAGTTAATCATAATTGTTAAATATATATATTTAACAATTGCTTAAACTTATGCTGAGATAAAAGTAACGGATTAGAGGCATAGGTAAGGTTATACTTTAAAAACCTAAGTATTTTTTATGTACTTGCGCTTTGCAATTCGACGCATAGCTAACGCTAAACTCTTTCTACCTTCTGCATTTGGATAGGAGACTACTCTCGACTTGAGAATCAACACACAGTGTGTTTTTTATGTAAAAGTTTTCGTAATCGCAACCTCGGTCGAATGAACGAACCACGTTGAAGACCGCCCGCATATAACGATGAAATTAAGATGGTCAAAACCGTTCTAAGTCAAATTACCCAGAAAATACCAGCATGGTGTGACTTTGCCTAATCTACATTGTTAACTCTGACTAACTGTTAACTTGAATTCACCTGCTGAAACATACGCTGTCTTGTTGAATTAGTACAGAAATAAAGGAATGTTGGATCAATAGTGCCACATTTGGCGAAAAGTTGATTCTTAACTATAAATCTAAGCGAAATAATATAGGAAAGGTCAGACTTTGCATTGGGACCATGCTTTTGGACTCCGTAGTGGAATCTGACAGGGACACCACACAAATCAAAGCTTACCATTATACAGTCAATGTAACTGTTGGAGGTGTCTAAATGGTGTTATTCACTACCTACAGCTTCCTTTGGTCTGGTCGAGCAATATGAGCAGATATTTACATGGCCGAATTTTGAACAATGATGTCGAAACTGACAGTAAAACATTACAGACTCGTGAAACAATCTATACCATTCGTCATTTTTTCATACTAGGCGGACTAAACATATACACAATTTTTTTATGTAAATCTTTCCAGACGTTGTGGATAATTAAATTAAAAAAAGCAACGTATAACTATTAAATAACACAAACATAAAAGCTTAGATAGTGACCAAAGGACGTTGAATATTTATTTATTTATAGATACATGTTACATCTTTATCTTTATCTTTACTTCTTATAAAACAAAGTCGTAATTTTGTATGTATGTCCCTATGTGAGCTTATATCTTCAGAAACCCGCAACGGAGCTTGATGCGGTTTTTTTAATAGATAGAATGGTTCAAGAGGATGGCTTTTTTGCATAATTTGTTAGGGTTTACTGTATATTGGATGAGATATGATTAAATTTGCCGAGAAATTCGGACGCGCGCTATCTATAAATGAAAACGCTGCCTTATCTAAGTGAGGTACAACAAACTAATGTATGGAGGAATTATTTGTTACGTATAGTTCTTCAAAAAAGTCCGCGAGGGCGATATGTCTATCTTTTAAGAAAAACCCGTTGTACCCATAATAATATCAAAAAAAATTTCTAATTCAATAGGGTGTTTTCAAAAGCTATTTATGTGTATATAGTAATATTTTTTATTAAATTAAGTAGCTTAGTTAGCTTACGCAATTATTATAGATTATAACTGCTCTTTACAGCATGCAATTTAATTGAATATCTTAGGAGATATGACGAAAAAAGAATTACGCTCTATAAAATAAAATACTTTGACTTTTGCCAAGCAACGCGAACGTTTGCTCGGTCTTCTATCCATAGGTACTCCAATGTTTGGATATGTAAGGATGTTTATTGTGCTTTCACGTAAAGACTACTGGATGGATTTTCATAAAACTTTCCAATGAAAAATGGAATAGAAAATGAACTTATTTTTTATACTTTTTACCGCGGGTAACACCGCGGGGCGCAGCTAGTGTATCTATAAAAATGAACAATAATTGAGTCAATAACAAGTTGTCTATCCTAAAAACACGGTTAAGTAGGTAGGTACTAGTTGGACTCGTACATGAAGGGTACTGTACCGTTATTATCACAATATATTATGTATTCATCATACTGTACCAAAATAACGGGATGAGGGCAGGAAAATGATGATGTTGAGTATTTATAGCGTCGACTGAACTTCAAATTATTAATTTATCAACTCAACATACATAAACTGTGAAATTTTTTAATGTATTAACTATTCTTCTCTTTTTCTTCTCAGTCTATTAATGTCCCAACGAATTTCTCTACTAACTATTCTTTGCTGACCAGACGAATTTGGCGGTCGGTCGTCAATTACATTTTAGGGGTCTGTTTTTTAAACATAAATCTCTTGCGGTCTGCAGGATATTAAAGTAAACCGTACTATTTAAAGAAATGTCGATCGGCATCCGGACCGCGGTTTGCCTTTTGGTGATTCCAGGCTCTATGCCTGGAATCACCTAAATGCAAACCGCGGTTAGTTTCTAGAACTCCGTTTTTCTCACATTATGTTATTTCCTTATATACACTGGCTTTTACAATACCTACCCAGACAATACTGCAATATTCTGATATTTAATGTAAACAGGTCTCAGTGAGAGCTAATAGACGACTTTTAAGACTTCGAACTATGTAATGGCTTACAGCTCTATAAAAAGTAAACATCACAGTCACTACAAACACATTTCTTTTGCGTTATAAAAACTGTCACAAATGTATTAAATTGTCCTATAATAAATGTGCACATGACACAACCACACACTGACCATGGTAAGCAGCCAACGCACTTTAATGCTGGTAGGTGGTATGTTTGATGTTATTTTTTAATTATGCTGGTCTTTTTTTCTGAATTTCGGCAAAAGCCTAAGAAAAAATCTATTACCTTAAAATTACGAGAAGATCAAACTTAAGGATGAGTACCTATACAATGAGAATATTGTCTAACTACCTGTCGACTGTGACTTTGTCCGCCTGAAATCAGATTTTTATAATAACTGAGCCTATTATTCTCAGGGGGATTGTAGCTCCTATTAATTAAAATCCGAGATTACACCTTAGAAACATATTAGAAACTTTATTTCTTAAATATTATAGATACCTTTCCTACCTAGCCCCATGAACGTTCCAATGTTAGGCACGAACCTCCTCCGCATACGGAGGATATTTGTTTGATCTCGCTGTCCAGACGTAAAAAATAATAAATTAATGTAGAAATATATGTACAGTCATTATTTCGGTATATTTAACCAAAAAGCATTCATACAATTTTAATAGATAGATTAGACTTGTTATATTGCCAGAAAAAAGCCAGGCATTTTGTAAAAATTGTAAGATCTAATTTTGACTTTCGTTATAGTCTCTCCGTCAATTTGAATTAAATATTGTGCTTAACATAGGAAATACTAATATGTTTTTGCAGAACAATCGCGGCATCCTCATTTTAAATCATTTATTTGTTCTTCGCTCAGGGGGTTGGCGAGGTAGTCGTTTCCAAAAGTAGGTTTTTATGCCAAGTGCATTGGGTCACTAGGTCAAATAACAATGTAATGTAATATAGTTTGTAGTTGTCGATATAAGTTTTGCTTGTTTATCTGTATTCCAAGTATTTAGGTGTACGACCTACTAAATAGTACCTACAAGTACATTATCATGACACTTCATTTTTAAACCTGTAGAATCGGTATTTACAATTAGTGCATTTCTGCAATTTCTTGCCGATAGTAACGGCCTTTGGTAAATACCTATGTGTATTATTTTTATTTGTATGACACAATTTGAGTACCTAGGGTACAGAAATCTAGGGCCAAATTCTTTTCGTTTTTGATAATTTCGTTTAGATGCTCGAATGGGGTATTATGATAAAGAAATTTTTATGGCAAATATAAATAATTAGTTTAGTCGACTACGACAGATTATAAGCTTAACGTGTATGTACGAATATGTATCTTTGTTCCTATTCTGGCACTTTTTTATACTCCCTTGATCGCCTTGTACTATACCCACGGATAAATATAGGTGCTACTCTACTCTGCCGGCACCACACGACAAGTTTCGAGCATACGTTTTATATAGAGATCGGCATTACGTAAAATAAAAACGCCTCGAAATTGCCTCTTGTTTAGTTTTTTCTCTGTTATACCTTTGTCACCTAATAAGAAAATAATTTTTAATAATTTTCTAACAACAAATACATCACTTTTACTCTTTACTTCCTTACTCCTGGATGTAAAGAGGTATTACCCTAAAAAGACATGTTTTTAGTGAAAATTGTGAAATTTAGTTTACACGAAAAATCTAATTTTAACTATAATTGGATTAAAATGAAGAGATAAATAAATGTATTTGTTAAATGACTAATTTCCCTTATTAACTCGGCTCAAATCATTACTACCGGGACAACAATTAAACAAACATGTACTATGCCGTTCAAATGAGAATAGGATTGACCCCGCGCCATGTTGTGACCTCATAGCTGTCAATTCGAACAATTTTAGTAGGGTTAGCAAAACAAGATATTTTTATAATATTATTTATTTATCCCTAAATCATCATCGTTTACTCATTATCGAGCAGTTAGCGAGATAAATACAATTACAAACAATAGCAAATCGAGAAAAATACAAAATAAAAACACTAACAAACAAAAACTGCGACAAATAAAAAAAAAACAATATAAATAAATAGCCTCAACAAGGCACAATAACAACGACAAAATGGCGGTTGGTAAAATAAAATACAAACTTGCCAACGGTCGATGGAACGAAGTATGCTAAGCATAAAAAGGAAAGACAGGATAAGAAATAAAGACATAAGGAACATCACGCAAACCATTGAAGCCCTGCACCACTGCAAAAAACTAAAATGGAAGTGGGCGGGTCATGTTGCTCGTATGAGCAACGACAAATGGACAAGAAACGTTACTATGTGGAGCGGACCGCTTGGGAAGAGAGGCAGAGGAAGACCAGTGGAGAGATGGAAGGACGAAATAATAAAAGTCGCAGGAACAAATTGGACAGAAAAGGCAGAAGAGAGGGACACATGGAGACAACTGGAGGAGGCCTTTACTCGTAGAGAGGTCCTTAATAATACCAATTAATATCTAATATATAAAATTCCCGTGTCACAGTGTTAGTTACCGTACTCCTCCGAAACGGCTCGACCGATTTTCCTGAAATTTTGTGTACATATCCTCTAGGTCTGAGAATCGGCCAACATCTATTTTTCAAACTTTTTTTTTTTTTAGTATGGCAAAACAACGTTTGCTGGGTCAGCTAGTAATAATATAATACGATTTAAAAAAAATGTATTTAAGGAAATAAATGAGGCTTTATTATTATTATTATATGTAGTACCTAATTATTGTTTCTGAATTCATACATGCTGCTTTTAGGAAATTCTTTTTAAAAAAAATTCGAAACTAAAAATCCTGTAACGCAAAGAAATAATCGTATTATATTGAGCACATATTCATATAGACGTTATAATCTTGCTGAGATTTGTTTAAGAACCAAATTTAGACATTAAAGTAGCCCGATAACAGAAAAACTGTAACACGGAATTATGTCGACGAAGATAAGAAAACTAGTGGGCACGGATTGCCAGGCAAATACAAAATAAAAGAAGTAATAAAATTGGTGCTTAAGTGTTTCATATACAACACTGAAAATAGCAACCCAATTCAAATTAACAAAACGACATCAAGAATTAAATAAAAGTTAGTGAAAATTTAATGTCATTAACATGCAAGTGTTTGGCGTAAAATCTCTATAATATTATTATGTATCCCGAATTTGACATGGTAAGATTGATTATAAGGCGGTTATATAAAGGTGCGTAGAACAAGTGTCGCCGCCAGCACCACGGTAATATGAAGCATAGAGATCCGATGTACAGAAGAAATTTAACAGAACTTTATGGGGGTGAAAAATAAATGGCTTTTGGATCCAGATCAGGGCACGTATCTGTTTTACGCCAATCACCGGAAAAACTGCACGGCGCCCTTTTCTATCGGATGACACAGGTGTTTTTAGACCATTATTGTTTTTGCAAGTACTTACTGCCAACAAGGGTCGTCACGATGTCACCACTGTTAGGGATACCTTGAAGACCCGAGAACTAGACGCGTCTCAGGTCGAATATATGTAACATCGAAAAGAATTTTGATATACCTATGTTAAAATTTATCTTCTTCGCCTTAAAGGTTAATTTTTTAAAACCATTCAATTTTTTTATTTCCTAAACCCTGTAGTTTCGGCCCTGCGTTGGTCAACGTCATTCACATTCTTCTAACTGTCGACGAACCTATTGCGGACAATTTTTTTTTTTAAATTTTACTTGAAATTAGAAAGAAACTATTAGAAATCAACACAAAATTTCGTTTGTATTCCCTTTAATTAAAAGAAGAAAAGCTACAAATACTGTGACACGAATTGAATTACTAAGGGTATTGACTAAGGGTTTGTACGAAACCCTAAAAGGGAGTTTAGGTACGAACATCGTAATTATTTGTATGCGAATCAGCGCGGTACCTACCTAGTATCTACTAGAAAACAATACAAAGAGATTTATATGGAAACATGTTAACTACCACGAAATGGGTAAGTATAAGTAACATAACATGTGACTGATTTATGTCGCCATCACGTACATATAATAAAATCAAATTAGAATATTTTGGAAAATGTGTCAATAGTGTTGTTCCCATACATATTATAAATAAAATATTCGATAAAAACGTTAGTAGGTATAATATAACGGCATATGCTACAGAATACCTAATCTAATAATATATGTACATAAAGAGGTTTTATGCCGAATTGCAGACCATTCACTGTCCTCCCTACACTCCGCAGTGTTGATCTGCGAAGATGCCTATTGTACTTCCGTGTTATGTGACACTGTTTGCGGATTTATTTTTTAATGCTTTACATTAATTAATAAAATACGTTAAGACGATACTGACGTGTGACGTTGTAGACGACGAATGTAGGAAATTAAACTTTGCGTATTGGATTACTTTATACTCATTAAAAACTAAGATTATTGAATATGTACATTGTACATGTTTACAGTTCTGCCGTGTATGGTGTTATAAAGATCAACAGAAAGTATCTAAATGGGTGATATAAAATTTGTTTCATTTAGCACAGTCTATTTAATGAGTCTAATCGATCGTTGTTCCATATCAACTGAGAGATAATATCCCAACTATTCAACGTTGTCTAAACAGAAATTTATGTGTGCAATAAAGAATACAATACAATGAATGTGAAAGTGAGTTTGTTTGTGACGTTTTCACGCAAAATCTAGGTACCGAATGGAATTAGACGAAATTTGGTATATAGATAATTTATAGTCCGGGTGATAACATAGGCTACATTATCTCGCTAAAAACTGTACGAGACGATAAACACGAACGTTTGTTAAATATGGTAACCCGAGTAAGCTCCGCAGTTGTCATAGCAACGCAGAGAAAACGTCCACCTATGATTTATTTTCTCTACCTTGGCCAAGAAGGTTCAATCCCAGACTTTGACACATGTGATTTACGCGGTAGCTTGGAATAGAAACTGCTTGTGAGGTGCTTAGTCCCAGCAATTATTTTTTATTTATTGAGACCCTATAGTTGTATTTGACGGGCTTCGTGGCGTAGTGGTTTATGTACTGGACTGCCATTCACAAGGTCGCGGGTTAGACTCCCGCTTGGGACAATCATTTGTGTGATATTCATAAATGTCATACAAATGTTTGTACTACCTCTGGGTGTTTTCAATGTATTATAAGTATGTATTTACAAAAGAAAAGTAGTTTATGTATTATATCCGTATTCTGGTACCCATAACACAAGCACATAAGCTTAGCTTGGGACCAGAGGACGTTGTGTGAAATGTCCATGAATATTTATTTATTTATTAAAAAGTATAGTTCTTAGTGTCGATTTTGATGTTAATTTTGCTATCGATATCAGTATTCATTTTAGTTCTTTTTGTTTTAATCCTAGCTTTCATTTCAAATTCGAAACTAATACGTGCGGAGCCGCGGGCAGAAGCTAGTTTTCAATAAATGTGTATATAAAAATAGTGATTTGGTGATTATATCTAATTATGGAAGTACCAAAACATGCTTCGATCATCATTGGTCAAATCAGATAGCTATAGTTCCATTATTTTTTAATCCTCATATCGATATTTGTGTCCAGCAATCACTTAGATTATAGACCGTATGTTTCAAGTATACAGATGTTTGGGATAACAAATTAGGTTGCCCAACCCAATAGCTGCAAACAAACGGGCGACCTGATTCTGTGATGAGACGATTTCACTTCATTTCAGATACATTTCGCAATAATAAATTTAACTTTTAGATGAACAAAACAGTTCAGTGTTGATTGACAGACCACTTTGTCTGTTTTGAATTTGTTTACCCATGTGCATTGCTTACCCATAGAAATTTAAATATTTCTGGGATTGGTCTATTTAATTAAATTAAATTAATAATTCTAAAGTAATTTTTCACAAAAATATCAAGTTGTAGTGGAATTTATCGTAGTTTACAATTATTAGTCTCATATTTTTGTTTGACTGATAAGAACAATTTACAAAACACTGCATAATTTAAATTTTAATTGTATGTACCAAGATAAATATGAATATTGAAATTCAATATTAAAAAACAGTGCCAATATAATGCACTGTTTTTATAATAATATAAAAGCAAGTAAAAAGTAGTGATATGATATAAGAGAGCATTGATAAGCATAATAATGTTATAGAACCGGACATTGCACTTTATAGTAATGTTATTAATTTCTTTTTAGGGTTCCGTACCCAAAGGGTAAAAACGGGACCCTATTACTGAGACTTCGCTGTCCGTCCGTCCGTCCGTCCGTCCGTCCGTCCATCTGTCACCAGGCTGTATCTCAAGAACGGTGATAGCTAGACAGTTGAAATTTTCACAGATGATGTATTTCTATTGCCGCTATAACAACAAATACTAAAAATAAAATAAAATAAATATTTAAGGGGGGCTCCCATACAACAAACATGATTTTTTTACTGTTTCTTGCTCGATACTAATAACGTTGCCTTATGTTGCATAGATAATGGTACGGAACCCTTCGTGCGCGAGTCCGACTCGCACTTGACCAATTATTTTAATTCGGGCCAGTTGATAAATATTTTAAACCTAAAATTTTTACAGTTGCCTACTGTAATAAATTTCAGCAGTTTGAGTGACAGCCTTAGTATTGCAATTTTAATTGTCCTCATATTATAATTTAGAATAGAAACGTAAAAAAATTCACACCAAATAATGCCATTGCGAAACTTTGGAATAATTTTACCCTAATTTAAATTTGGTGCCACTTTTGATAACAAGGATAAATTGCTGTTGTCTGTAGTACATAACATTAACCTCAATTTAATCTTACGACATGTCTATCCTTAAAAAACAATTTAAATAGAACAGATTTTTTTATCAACTTCGACTATAAATGTATGTAGTTACGACTAGGAGGATGCGGTTTTCATAACAAAGTTTAGTTAGTACTTTATTTTTTATCCTACTAAACAACGTAATTATTCCAATTTTTAATAATTTAAGGAGGCAAAAACTGCCTGCATTAAGTTAATGAAAATTGAAAGAAAGTTGCCTAAATCTTATAGATATACTATGTATACGTACTAATCGTGAATATTAAGTTCAAGTGTTAAATCGATATGGACAGTAATTATTTATTACTCATTATTGATTAGCTTTGGATATCGCTTTTTTACTTACATCGAATTTTGTCTCGTACTGGTTCTAATACCAGTGCAATACAAAATTCAATGCAAGTATAGATTTCTTACAGAGTAAAAGAAAACAATAAACTATTGTATGTGTATCCTTTATACGTTAAATAACTATTCTTGCAATATTGTATAAAGAAATACACAAAACTTCAATTAAATAAATGAAAATGCCTGTAACAAATACCTTTCTCTTTTATTAATTTTATGGCAGTGTTATAGGACGTCAGGTAACAGGAAACAAACTTTGTTTCTGTAATAAATACATATACCTACAACAATACATTATTTTACTAATAGTTTCATTACTAAAAAGTAAAATTGTCAGAACCTGGACTTTCTTTAAAATGTCCGATTTTTATATAGTCTTTAACAGACTACATACACAAATTCTTATCTCGTAAGTAAATTGATTCTTTCGGGAGGTGTTTAAATATAGGTCACTGTTTGCAAGAAATATTAGATGGTACCGTTCGATATGAATAGGCTGATAACATTTTGTAACAGATCAATTCCAATGCAATCGATACTTACGTGCATTAAGTAGCTAGCTCGGTAATACACACCAACAAAATCTAAGGATATCTTAATCCTAATTTATTTTGCGACTTTATAGTTAAAAATCTTATTAGTTTTCGTATAAGTTTATATACTATTTGAAACCTTTTGAATTTAATTTTCGAAATTTAATAATGAAAATTAAAAAAAGAAGAATAACAAAATACGGCGGCAAAATTGTTAGTAATTTGTTACGGCAAGAAAAATTAAAATTGTTTTATTAATATTTATTAATGAAAAGGTAATTAATTGTTTTTCTTTTTTAATTGATCGTACCTTGTGAGCTCTAAAAATCATGTCACGTCATCATTTGAGTCGAGATGAAATGTTACGTGCCGTGGGCATGTTGGAAAATGGTGCAATTCAACGCGTCGTTGCTGAGGGTCTACACACTAGCCAAAACGTGATATCAAGATTGTGGTCAGGTTATCGCAGTACTGGGGACGTAGCTGAACGGCACACGGGTAGATATCGTGTTACTACGCAGAGACAGGATCGATTTCTCCAAATGACCGCCAAAAGGCAACCACAGCGATGCAACTACACTTGGCTGCAATGAAATCGCACCTGCGGAAATTTTTTCAAAAAGATCATAAAAAAAATTTTAGAGGAAGTTCTCCAAGAACATGTGGTACCATCTGGTGTTATTCTTGGAGAAAACTTCCTCTTTATGCATAACAATGCAAGACCTCACACTGCTGCTATAGTACGCCAATAGTTGCAAGAGGTAGAAATCCCTGTTATGGAGTGGCCAGCCCGGAGCCCGGACCTTAATCCGATCGAATATTTATAGGACGAATTGAAAAGAAGGGTAAGAGGCCGAAAAATTGCTCCAGCCAACATTCAGGAGCTACAAAATGCGCTCAAGGAAGAATGGGAAGCTGTGCCACAAGAGTTCATCAAACAATTTCTCAGTCAGCTCAGTCTCAATTTAAGGGACAGATTTTTGCCGGTAGAGTGCGCCATTTTTCAAGAAGTACTCGTTTGAACTATTGACACTTGTGGAAAAAAATATTCTGAGAAACGTGGATATAAATATAAGTTTTAGGAAATTTTTCGAGTGCTTTAAACCCAACAATACAGAGAAGGTCAAGAGATATTCTGATATTCTATACTAGCATCGGTACGTCCTGAATACTTGCGCCGCCAGTGGCAGAAAATAGAACTATTATCTGGGTTGATTATTGTGTACACGAAATATTATGGAAAAGCCTATACCGTTCGGACTCCTTGTATCTATACTTCGTGGTATGAACAATCGATGTCGATGCGTAATTAATGTAAGAGGTGGCAACACTGATTATTTATTAATAATAAGGATTTATTAGTTTTTTATATTTTAATTAAAATTAATAGTTTTATAAGAGTAATGAAGCTTTTTTTATCACACTTATTTTCTATGACGATTAACAAAATATTATTTTTATTTAAAACAAAAAAATACAAAACGCTTTTTATTATAGACCTTACAATGACCTATCATTCTCCCATTTACTATATAGAAAATTCTTCATAGATTTTTAAATATTTGACCAAATATAAAATATCCCTAGATTCTGTTGATGTGTGTATATAAAGTATGTATAGTGGAAACAGGTAACATTCATTTAAATGTTTGGATTTGAGATTCAATTGCTGAAATTATACTTTTCAAATACATACAAAATAAGAGAAGTTTCGCAATAGAATGATATTTATATGAAGCGAGGACGCGGGACGCCCTTAATGAGCCCAGCCTGTGTAGACGTCACTGTCCTTTTAAGAAAAAGACAAAGACTAATGCTTAGCTTTTAGCGGGAGGAGCGTAGGTTATATCTGTTGGTTAGGTGCTAAATTAATGTAAAGTTGCATTATTAATTCACCCAGGAAACTCTACCATTTAACAGTCATTGAAAATTCCACGTTAATGAATGTTGAAACTGGGTACTCGAATTGCTGAAGGCGAACTTGATTTAGATATTTTTCCTTGCCTAAGGTTTGCCCCGTTCATATCTCATCTGGCTAACCTTACCGCTGCCGCCCCAAGAGGACTAACCCTCATTAGCAGGTTCGCCCCTTACTGGCCTACTATTAGTGAAAATTTAGTCTCAGTATACGGGGTCAGTAGATTTTGTAGTAGTGGTTTATAAGTTTACAAGTTTCGCTAAACATAAGTAGGTAATTTAATTCTTGCATTGCCAACAACAAAGTAGATGACAACAGAGTATACTCTTTTATTATTATTTATATACCAACATATTGTTTAACGATGTGATTTAATTTGTCTGACCTCGTTATATTCCATTTTATTATCTTCTTTTTCAATAAATTATAGATTGCCTACTTAAAGCAATTAAATAATAACCTTTAATGATTTATGTAGTAGGTTGATACTGTATCAGGCTTTATCATAAGCAAGGAGAAAATTATAATATCGTGCAATCAAAATCGTCACTTAGGGCATTATAAGGGTTTATTTTATATTGCCGTGATAAGACGTTAGCGTATCTCGTGCTGGGAGGCGTTATGTTCATGTCGTACTCCCGTTATTTCGTATTTAAAGTGAAAAACATATCTTTACAGTTATAATCTGCTAACATAAAATAAACCTCTAATTCGTCCACCATTCTAGCTTTCCACGCACTGAGTAAGCGTGGAACTCAGAGCTTGTAAAAACTAATACTTAAGTTCATTGCGCGTTGGTTTATTTATTGTAAGTTCCACAATTTGATACCTTTTAGGTCCTAGCGTTTTCCTTTCATGTAAAATTTTTGGTTAAAATATTGGTAACCATGTAACATTATGGTAAACAGTGCGTACACACTATTATGCGTTTTACACAAAATTTGCATGAAATAAGTAATGTATACCTACTTTTCTAGATTGATTGGACGCCCTTGTCATCCAACCAAACGCACTTGGTGGAATTTTTTTGGAGATAAAAGTCAGACCAAAGTTCTCCTTATCCCTGGGCTTCTAAACATACGTAACAACATAATATTTTGCATGAGCTAACATAATTGCCCATTTTACATTTGATATACATTCTACTGAATGGACATAGGCGAAAATGCGAATTTAATGCGAAAATTAGATGATTTCAAATTCCACGCCGTCGAAGACGCGGGCATCAACTACATATAATCCTTATAAATTGTAAACAAAACTTGTATAACTTAAGTATTCTTGTATACGTATGTAACTACAATTAATAAAAATAGTTTCTGAATTCGCAAACCAATTTCAACGAACAAATTCATTGCTTCCTAACAATCATATTGTAGCAAATTACGACTAAATCTATCGAGGCGGTATGTATAACTTGGCCAAACAGTAAAGTACAAATAATTAGGCGGTGACCCACTTTTTTATCAAAGTTCCCGTTGTTGTCGACTTACAAGACGCTCGCGCACTCACACCAACGTGCGTAGTGCTGCTTGCATATACACATCGGATGTACACCTGCGAATTGCAAATACCACTTATATTATAGTTTTAACATCAAAGATAAACAGTTAATAGATATACAGTATAGTGGCTAATTTTAAGCCATTTCGAACCCACCTTACTACTCTTACACACTTTAGGGCTGTACCAAAAAAAGTAACGTGGAAATTATACAAAGGTTCCAAAATAAAGTACTTAGGGGTGCTTTGAATGTACCATGGTACGTCCGAAATGCTGACCTTCACAGAGACTTAAATGTGGACACGGTCGCTAATACTATCAAAAAGTTTGCCGAAGCCCATGAACGGGAGGCTTCATCAACACGTTAACGTCGAGGCTATCCAGCTCCTTTACAATACGGATGTAGTTAGAAGACTTAAAAGAACAAAACCGTTCGAACTAGTTTTTCAAAAGTGATAGTGTTAATTAGTGCAGTGAGTCCTAGCTTTAAGGAACACAAAAACAAAGTGCCTTCGCCTTAAATAGAGACAATAAGAAAAGTGTTGATGGACACATTCTTAGTTATTTTTCAATTTAGTAATTTAAGTTAGATTAAAATTACTCATTAGCCTTGGTTGGCTAGATTGTAATATTTTAATGAATGTGGTCTCTAAAGACCGGAGTCATCAAGATAGAAAAAAAAAACAATAACGAACCCGCGTTACCTCTCTCTTCACTATCTTCTTTATTAGTGGACTCTAACGATCCAGTGATTAGGCCTTAAATTTGGAACTTTTCAAACGTCTAGCCTGGTACGAGATTCACAGTGGTTAATAGCCGATTCCAAAGACAGTGGGTAACTTATCATTACGGATCTCCAAATTAATAATTAGTTAATATTTCCCTAAAAAGGGACGTAATTTTAGGTGCTACTCATAACAGGACTGAGAGGAATAAGTAACTACCTAATTATTAGCCCAGCGATAAATTTCTTGAATAGACGAAATCTCAAGTAATATCTAATATATAAAATTCACGTGTCACAGTGTTAGTTACCGTACTCCTCCGAAACGGCTCGACCGATTTTTATGAAATTTTACATGCATATTCAGTAGGTCTGAGAATCGGCCAAAATCTATTTTATATCAATTTTTTTTTTATTAGTCGTGCAAAACAGCGTTTGCAGGGTCAGCTAGTATACTTATAAAATAAACGAACATTAGAGTTTTGTAACTTGCTAAGTAGATTAAAAATGTAATTTTAAGAAATATTGCATTAAAAAAATTATGTCAATGACAAATTTGTATTTTTGGTAGAAAAGGTTATTAAATATCTTGTATGTGCATGAAGTATTAATAAATAATAAATAAATAAATAAACTGACGGACTCATAAACTGCATCAAACTTCAGGATTACTTTGAAATGATTTTTTTTTAATAAGTATGCAAACTTTTTAGATTAATTTATATAAGTATGGAGAGACTGGCCCTTAATCTTAAAAAAAGAAGCAATATTTAAAAATAGAACTGCAGTATAACAAATGAATATAGCCGCGAAAAGAAAATTTACTCGTAGTATCAGATTTGCGTGTTATTTATAGCAAAGTTTTAAAATTCATTCTTATTGATTTTTTATTCTTTTGTCAATTGAATTATTGTTACCAGCAGAACTGTTGGGTTAGCTTTTTAACTCATCGAGAGTTTCTGAACCATAATATGGATACTTCGTCCGAACAAGCTGCTCAAATTGTAGCATTGGTGCGCGAGGGCTTGGATCAACGAACGATTGGTAGAAATTTAAATTTAAACCAGTCTACGGTTTCTAGAATATACAGAAGTTCTTACAAAATTAGACGTGGTACAGGCAGAACTCGAGCATGTGCGGCGGTTCGTGCATGGTCTGTGTTGGCATATCGATGAACGGGCGAACAGAACTTGTGTTCATAGACATGGTCCGTCAAAACGGTAGTTGAGTGGGTTTGACTGCACATCGCTACATAACAGAGATCTTAGAAGATCACGTGGTGCCTTACATGGGATTTATAGGCGAAAATTTTACTTTATTGCAGGATAATGCCCGGGCGCACGCTGCTGCACAAGTTCGACAATATTGCGAAGAGGTTGGGATACGTACAATGAATTGGCCAGCACGCAGCCCAGATCTAAATCCCATTGAGCATCTTTGGGACAGTTTAAAAAGAGCTGTATATGCGAGAAATCCTGTGCCTACGACAGTGGAACAACTAAGAACAGCACTCAGAAGAATGGGCCAATATTCCGCAAGATCTTTTAATAACCCTAAGCAAAACTATGCGGAACCGATTAGAATCCGTAATAAGGACACATGGAGGTAATACACCTTATTAAAACACAAAAAAACCCTTGCATAAAGTTTGTCTATTGTTAAAACCAATTTTTTTATTAAACCAATTTTCTTTAATTTTCTGTTTTTTCTTCAAAAAAGTTTTAAGGTCCTTTCCAGTACACAAACTTAAACGATATGAGCGTACGCTGTTTTAAAGTTAAAGAACCAATCTAGACGTTTCAATTTAAATCTGTGTAGAAAGTTTGCATACTTGGTTAAAATATTTATTACAAAGTCGTTTTTTTACTTTGATGCAGTTTATGAGTCCGTCAGCGTACCTATTTAATTTTTATTAAAATCATGTTTAATAAAAATTTTAATAATAATTATAATTCACTTGGAAATTAAATTGTGAATATGTCAGTAGTAGAGTCCGGTCTCAATTGAAATAAAAGGCAAAGAGCAGCGGATACTGTTGTCACATTATGTAGAAAATAACAAAACATTCAAGTTTCTCTCTTTATCCTAAAACTTTTCCGTAACTTTTTGTCGTTACAACACGAGTAGTAAATTAAAAGGAAAGCTACTGAAAGAGGCAGTACTCTATGTTCGAATTACAATTAAGCTTGTCCTATAGTTTTAGCCTAATTTTAAAATGATTTGTTATTGTTTTGTTGAGTCTAGTTTGTACCTTTGTCTGCGATTGAGGGTTAGATTGCGTGTATTTGACTGCATGAATTATAAAAGTGTAAAATAAAATGAAGTACCTACCTACTGTATGAATCTGTCTTTTAAATTTATACGTAGGTATAAATATATCTAGTATATATTTCTATGAATAGTGAGAACTATTTCTCAAATACATGTAAATAAGCGAAACCTTGGCCTGGTTACCACGATTTTAGCGGTATTACAAAATAGTCAAGTGATGCGGCGCGAGCGGTCACGATTGTGGGTGAATAGGATTGGAGTGGGGATAACTCACATCAATACACCTTTATTTAAAAATATTTGACAGTACCTAGTAAATTATTGTTGTGATAGATAAATATAATCTCAATAAAAAAAAAGTTGTAAGTTACAATATGCTACACCAACCACCTTTGCCTAATGACAATGAAATCTCTATAGTAACATTATTCTGAGACTAAGAAGTACAACACGCTACAGCGATCGCTAGTCCGATTGTCATGTGTGACGAAAGAAAGAAATTATATAGTAATTATCTTCTGATGTGGACATTTTATCTTAGCCACAGCTTCTGCTAAAGGCGTTACTTGTCACTTTTGCCTTTACCATACGTCTATGTCATAGAGAAGCATTGTATGGATCAAGTTAGACAGTAAGGTTTCTTAGGTGCCCTGATCTTGTCTTGTCACCGGCTGTTTAACTTTGGCTAAATTAGATATCGGCTCAGAAGCGAGGTAGGTGGGGTAGAATTTCTACTATGACTGAACTTTAACTTTTATTAATACATATTTCAAATATTATAATTTTCCATAAACCGCCGTAGTATAAATACTCTAACTTAATGCCACCCAAACAGCTACATGGTAATATACCTACGCGTATATGATGCAACGATTTATGTGCAACTGTTTAACCTACACAAATTTGCAGTTTTTGAAGCCCGGACAGATTTTAGTGTAATCCTAATACATCCATACACATATATGTAATATTTTAAGCCGATATGAATCTGATAGTAAATAAGAAAGGGGTGGGAGAAATGTTCGGTACGACCTCACTTCTGATTAGTGTAGAAGCTCTACCTACTCGTAGGATAAATAACAAACAATTATACAGTAAGTATACAGTCGTTTTTACATTAGATGCATTAGAAAACGAATTTCAAAAAAATGTTCTTAGCTAGGTTTTGGTTTTGGACTGCCGAGTTGTCATAGCGAATCCGTCGACTGATACGTATCGTTTTTTAATTTGGGCAAAAAGGTCATAATGCCAGACTGACACCAGAAACTCCTTGTGTGGTACTTAGATCCAACATTTTTTTTTTAATTGTGATTCTTTCGTGGTTGAGTAGTTAAGTATTAGTAATTATATATTCTATACTACGTCGATATTTTTTGCAGTGTTAACATTTTCTTACAATTTTAATAACAATTGAATTTAGTGTTTGTTTTAGTTTGTTTTTTTGATATAAATTTTAGTTGTCATTTTGGTATCGTATTTAATGACATTAGTAGATATACATGTTTTTTTATGTCGATTGTTGATTGATGTAGATTTTGCTATGCATTTCAGTATCGATTTAAGTATCTATGAATTTCAGTTCAGATTTAAGTTTTTGTTTTACGTTAGATTTCAAATTTGATTCGGCCACTAATGCGTGCGAAGCCGCGGCCAGAAGCTAGTCAGTCTATAAAATCACATACTAATCTTTTTGAGTTTCATGAATATGAATGATTTCCACTCCTAATATAGAAATGTGATTTCTGTTTGAATGTTTGTGCTAGTATTGTACTCTATTAAAGGCGCATACTATTTATATCCAATTTATTCGTCCGTTGTATTAAATAAACTACAAAAATAATTGATTACTAAAGACGAAGAAGTGATATCGATCTTTCATAAGCATCGATTATTGTAGTAACTACCCATTCTTATTTGTCAGTCTGTGACGTAAGTGTAAAAAATTGGTCAAGTGCGAGTCGGACTCGCGCACGAAGGGTTCCGTACCATTATCTATGCAACATAAGGCAACGTTATTAGTATCGAGCAAGAAACGGTAAAAAAATCATGTTTGTTGTATGGGAGCCCCCCTTAAATATTTATTTTATTTTATTTTTAGTATTTGTTGTTATAGCGGCAATAGAAATACATCATCTGTGAAAATTTCAACTCTCTAGCTATCACCGTTCTTGAGATACAGCCTGGTGACAGACGGACGGACGGACGGACGGACGGACAGCGAAGTCTCAGTAATAGGGTCCCGTTTTTACCCTTTGGGTACGGAACCCTAAAAAGGGACTTCTTAGTTCAGATGCAGTTTACTTACGTTTATGCAAGAAGTCATAAAAATTGGTTCAGAACGATTTAACATGAAGTTAATTAACTATTTAATTCTAATCGTTATTGAAAATCACCCACGTGAACACTCATGAATATCGTAACCTTGCTTTCTACAATTTAACAGCAAACAAAAAAATTGTATATAATATGTTTCAAAATCTATCAAACAAATTTAAGGTATATAATATACAATTTTGAAAATACCACGAGGTGTATCTTATTACATTATAGTCCTTACTTATATATAAAAAGTGAAAGTGAGTTTGTTTGTTTGTAACGTTTTCACGCAAAATCTACCGAATGGAATTGCACAGAAATTGATTTAGAGATAATTTATAGTCCTAGAATTAAAATAGGCTATATATTATTTCGTTAAAAACTCTGTACGACGTAATAAACCCAAATGTTTGTGAAAAATGCTGTAAAATAATAGTTTGGCCATTTTGTTTATTTTACAGTTGTCATAGCAACTCATAGAATCCGTCAATTTGTAGGTATTTTTAAAAAATTTGGTCATAAACGTCTTAAGCGCAGACTGACACATGGGATTTACGCGGTAGCTAGGAATAGAAACTCCTTGTGTGGTACTTAGTTCTAACATTTTTTCTAACTAATGTGCTTTCTTAATTAAAGAGTTTGGAATAGTTAAGTACATATTTATATTCTATACTACGTCGATTTTTTGCAGTACTTATTAAATAAATATTTTCTCACAATTTTAATAAGATTTGAACTTAGTTTTTGTTTTGGTTTATATTTTGATATTACTCGTTGTCATTTTTGTATCGTATTTAATTTTGATTTTAGTAGCTTTAGGTACGTAGTATTTTGTGTCATTTGTTGGTTGTTGTAATTTTGCTATTGATTTCAGTAGGTATCGATTTTAGTATTTATTTTAGGTTTGATTTCAAAATCAATTTGGCCACTAAAGCGTGCGAAGCCGCGGACAGAAGCTAGTATATAATATAATTATGTAAAATACAGTAAAGTACAAATGGAATTTTCCAAAAATATTTTTCCGTAGGGTTGGTATCCGGCGGAGCGAGACAGGCGCAATACTCGGTATTGTGTATTATGTAATATTCTTTCACGCATCCGTTTTAATTGAGAACAAAATTAGAAACATTATTGAAAAATTATTTAAATGAGTATTTCGAGTATCTAGTAATTAACGTTTCAAAAATCAAATCGCGAATCAAAAATACATAGTACTACTGTAAGTTTTCGGACGACGGGGTATTTAACAGCACTAAAAGAATTTTTAAAATTGTTTCATGTAAGAAGATAAAATATACACATAACACCCAATGTTAGTATAATACATTTTCGGACCTATATTACTAGGTGCCTAATTGCCTATGCTATGATACGTTGAATTAAAATAAGGCCGTAACTACAAACTTTATTTAGACCAAAAAATTGGTCAAGTGCGAGTCGGACTCGCGCACGAAGGGTTCCGTACCATTATCTATGCAACATACGTTATTAATAAATGAGCAAACAACACACACAATACTTAATTAATCACGTTTGTTGTATGAGAGCAAGAAACGGTAAAAATATCATGGTTGTTGTATGGGAGCCCCCCTTAAATATTTATTTTATTTTATTTTTAGTATTTGTTGTTATAGCGGCAATAGAAATACATCATCTGTGAAAATTTCAACTCTCTAGCTATCACCGTTCTTGAGATACAGCCTGGTGACAGACGGACGGACGGACGGACGGACGGACAGCGAAGTCTCAGTAATAGGGTCCCGTTTTTACCCTTTGGGTACGGAACCCTAATAAAAAATAAAAAATTGGTCAAGTGCGAGTCAAGTGCAAGAGAGATTTCAACTCTCTAGCTATCACCGTTCTTGAGATACAGCCTGGTGACAGACGGACGGACGGACGGACAGCGAAGTCTCAGTAATAGGGTCCCGTTTTTACCCTTTGGGTACGGAACCCTAATAACATCAGTTGGCATGTAATGTTTTGTGGCATGATTTTTAAACGACATAGGATCTACCTACTTATGAATAGATGGAGAAATGAGGATCTACTCGTATTGTATATTTGCATGCCAATTCCAAAACACGGGACAAAAATACATCTATTTCTTTGTAGAAAAGAGACGTCCTACAATTGGGCACGAGCCAGTATAGTATCAGTTTTAACCATAAGACAAAATTAACAAAGTGCCTATGTATTATTAGCTGCATGTTATTGTATAAAGTCGAATATTAATAC
The DNA here is from genome assembly GCA_916999025.1 of Orgyia antiqua. Taxonomy (NCBI): domain Eukaryota; kingdom Metazoa; phylum Arthropoda; class Insecta; order Lepidoptera; family Erebidae; genus Orgyia; species Orgyia antiqua. Next base: position 8,701,930 of record OU779863.1, on the reverse strand, counting down.
TTTATATATTACTAGCTGACCCGGCAAACGTTGTTTTGCCATACTAAAAAAAACAGGTTTGAAAAATAGATGTTGGCCGATTCTCAGACCTACTGAATACGCATGTAAAATTTCATAAAAATCGGTCAAGCCGTTTCGGAGGAGTACGGTAACTCACTGTGACATGTGAATTTTATATATAAGACAAGCTGACCCGGCAAACGTTGTTTTTCCATACTAAAAAAAAAAGTTTGAAAAATAGATGTTGGCCGATTCTCAGACCTACTGAATATGTATGCAAAATTTGAGAAGAATCGGTCAAGCCGTTTCGGAGGAGTACGGTAACTAACACTGTGACACGTGAATTTTATATATAAGATTTAATCAGCAGAACCCTGTAGTTTCACTTGCCTACTTACAGATTAATAAAAAAATGAAGTGTTTTTTCCTACAACCCTGAGGGTTGTTTCAAATTTTTATCACATGTTGTAAGTAATCATCCCTTGTGGGGTGCTTCGATGATAACAATTGTTTATTATAAAATGTGTAAGCAAACATTCATATAAATGATCAGCACACGTGGAACTGGCACAAGGCTATCTGTAGAAACGATTGCGCAGTTTGTAAGGAAACAGTGGATATACCGAATATAAAATTGGATGAAAATAAAAAAAGTATTTAAATTAAATTATACCTTTTCGGCCTTTTTCTAGCCTGTACAAATCTGTCTTTTCTATTTATGAGTATTTCATTAGAAGGGATTTCGCATAATATTGTTGATTCGTAGAAAGTTTTTATTTATTTACAGCCAGTATATAAAAATAACTAGCTGTTGCCGGCGACTCCATACGCGTGGAATCCGGGGGAATGAAATTTCCCCGTTTTTGCAACATTTTTCACTGATGGTCCACTCCTATTATTCCTTCTAGAACACTGAAAAAAATATTTCCCAATTTACCATTCCGAGCTACGATCGGTCAACCAGATATTTAAAATTAAGTTTGGTACCCAGGTAGTCTAGAGAGCCCGTGAAAGTATATATGCTAGGTACTGTTTAATGTGGGAAAAAATAACATTTTTATAGGATAAATTTTATATTTAGATTTTTTTCATTGCTATGAACTTAACTGTGACGCGCTCTATCAATAACAGTAAAATAAATTTTATAAACATTCGACAAAAGTTCACAAATTTTGACGGTTGAATTAATTTTCCTGTAAGACACAACGCTTTGACACCCAAAAGCTGTTTCGAGAACTTACTATTAGTAGAACATAACGCATCTCTAAAATATTCTTCCAGTACCCATGAGAAGTGAGTTCGATTCTATCATCCTCGGGGGCATTGTTCCGGAGACGTGGACCAAGAGCGTGGGTGTTGTTTTTCAAGAAGAGCGATAAAACCCGCTTGAAAAACTATCGACCTATCTCGCTCCTGAGCCACGTCTATAAGTTGTTTTCGAGAGTCATTACAGATCGACTCTCGCACAGGTTCGACGACATCCAGTCCCGAACAAGCCGGTTTCCGAAAAGGCTTTAGTACCATAGACAACACACATACGCTGCGCCAGATTATACAGAAGGCTGAGGAGTATAATCGGCCTCTGTATCTAGCGTATGTAGACTATAACAAGGCCTTCGATTCGGTCGAGACTTGGGCGGTGCTGTAGTCCCTCCAGCGGTGCCAAATTGACTACCAGTATATCGAAGCGTTGAAGTGTTTGTATAGAAACGCCACCATGTCACTCCGAATCCAGGATAGGAGCACAAGACCAATTCCACTGCAGAAGGGTATCAGAAAGGGGGGCGTAATTTCCCCGAAACTGTTCACCGCTGCATTGGAAGACGTCTTCAAGCTCCTCAATTGGGCCGGACTCGGCATCAACATTAACGCCGAATACATCACTCACCCTCGATTTGCTCAATGACCTCAGCAGTGTTGTTTAACCAAGAGGTTGGTTTAAGGATGAACATGGATAAAACCAAGGTTATGTTCAATGTCCATGTCATGCTATTCTCAAAGTTGTCGGTCACTACGTCTACCTATGACAAACATTAATCCAACCTCAACTTTGAAAAAGAGATCAAACGACGAATCCAACTCTGCTGGGCATCGTTCGGGAAGCTTGGGCATATCCTCTCGTCCAATATTCCGCAGTACCTAAAGACGAAGGTCTATGACCAGTGTGTGTTACCAGCGATGACATACGGAACAAAAACGTGGTCTTTGAATGTAGGCTTCGTAACTAAGCTCAAGGTTGCACAGCGTGCTATGGAGAGGACTATGTTCGGTATTTCCCTACGAGATCAAATCCGAAATACGGAGATCCGTAGGAGAACGGGCATATCCGACATAGCCCGAAAGGTTAGCACGCTAAAGTGGCAATGGGCAGGCCACATTGCTCGTAGGACTGACTGTTGGGGAAGAAAAGTCCTAGAGTGGCGACCACGTACCGTACGACGCATTTCGACGATTTCGAATAAGCGACGATTTCGTCAAGATCGCGGGGAAACATTGGATGCAAGCGGCACAGGACCGCGCGTTGTGGCGTTCTATGGGGGAGGCCTATGTCCAACACTGGACGGAGAGAGGCTGATGGATGGATGGATGAACTCATGAGAAAAAATTGCCGTTATAACTATTCTGTTTTCGTTTATCATACCGAGATACACATGATTATAGGACGCCACGATTTTGTTTGAATTTTCTATAGCAGTTGCAAGACGAAAAATACTGAGTGCTTTATACAAGTGTAACTTAAATATAATATTAAAATTACATTCATATTTGGACGAGTTATGAGTTGCATGTAAGGTTGCCTAACTCAGCAAGGCCATGTGAAGTGATTGGACAAAGACCGTCAGTCTCAGAAAACGTTTCTAATCTAACAATGTGAAGTTAATTGTAAAGGGTTATTTCAGAATATAATTATCATTAATATAAACAATGAAAATTATTGCAGAAAATTTCAGCTATTTTTTACTCATCTTTCTACTGTACGTCTCAAGTTTCGCATCAGCGACACAGTTATACACCTGTTTAATGACTGAAAATTATTTTTATGGACCCGAGTTGTAAAACATGTGGGATTTTCTTTACAATGTATAATTCACCCAATTTCATTTTTATGATAAGAGTTCCAGAGGGAACATATCTGTTTAGTTTAGGGACCATAATATGATATTGGCAATACCGCCAGCAAGAAATGGCACTGAGCAATCTCGACGCTACTAAGCATAATGTTTTCACCGTGACAAAGAACTATCGAGACAAAGTAATCTGAACCTGAGAATACTTATCAACAGTTTTCTAATAATTGGATACGTACAACATTTTTCTCATCCAGTCTCTTATTATTTATTCTTAAACTTTCTAGTTTAATAAGTTAAAGTTTTTGTAAGTATGCTTTTATTTTTAATTTTGTAATGACTACTTTTAAAATCACATATTAACAACAGAATTTCTTCACAGTGTGGCGGGCGAGTGACGTCTCCACAGACACACTCATTGGTAAGCGTATTGCAACATGCGCGGGTGCCGTGTCCCACTTATCAAGATAAATTGAAATTCAATTTCGCCAAAGGGCAACTGTTGAACAGACACAGAATAATAAACAATTTGAAGATTGTCACTAAGAAAACGGTTTTGTGACGCATTAGAATTTTCTAGAAACCTTACGCATTATTAGTTTTATCTAGATATTACAAAATGCTGTCTTGTAGCTGATTATGGTTAAAGTAGTGTATATAACTGTAAAATCTACAATATCTATAATAAACAATAAAATCTACACTAAAACATACCTGAATCTATAGTTTTAAACAAATTTAACTTGCATAACTATGTATTTGAGTCATTCAAAGTAACATTTGCTCGCAGGAAAGTATAAAATATGTGACGTATTAACGAAATCCTTTGTTGTTTGGATATTCTGGTTGCACATCGGAGTCAGCTCTTGCTCAATCCGTTTAACCTTCGAAATGGAAAAGAAACGCACGCGCGCAGCCTACATCATTCGCCATGTTAAAACGTATATACTTGATACAATATGTTAATTCATTTAAAACGAAAATACTTTGGTAAATAACACGGAAGGAACTAGTTTTGACAGGATAATCGGCTACTAGGCAATTACAAACAAACTGTATTTTGAACATTAATTCGATGCTCATGAAAAAAACATGGCCTGTAATGACGAAATTTCAACACGGTGCAGTAAGTTAATTTAAAAAAAATCTACACCCAATTTATTGATATGTGTTTTAACATAAATCACGCTTTTATATAGAGACTGTAACCGTGCACTTCTCTATGGACTACAGTTAAAGAGATCATTAGGTAAGTATATTACGAGTATTGTTAGCATGTGGATAGGACACTGCCTGGCCTGGGAAGGTGGTAGGAGGCATTAGCATTAATCGTCACGTATTTTATAGACATACGTTGTTATAATAAACTAGCTGGCAAACGTTGTTTTGCCAAACAAAAAGTAAAAAAAATAAAATTTACTCACGGAGCCCGAGACCTTTCCAACGAATGCAAAACTGTGGAAATTGGTCCGTGCGTTCTGGAGTTATAGCGTCAAGAAGGAAAACCCGACTTATTTTTATATAGTAGATTATTTGAAATGTTATCTGGGTATATAAAAAGAAATTGCAATGAATTTTGGGCTTATGAATGTCTTATGTATTTTGTCCGTGTGGTGACGGATTAAGAATACGAGTGTCACCACCCCATTTCTTTCCCAGGGTGCTGTAAGAGCCAGTTGAGGAACAATATGAGCAGTTAACGTCTACTGTGAGAGGCAGAAAACTCGATACTAAACCCTGTGACAACACGCCTGGTCAAAATCCCTCCCAAAGTGGAGGAGGCTCGTGCCCAACAGTGGGTCGTTAATGGGCTGGAGAGAGATTATAAATATATACGATCAAAATCTCATGCACAATTTATGAATGGAGAAAAACATACACACGTGCATAATTTTGTTATAAATACGCTATGCCAGGCACTTTCGACAGTAAATATATTTTCTGTACTATAGGTCACATCAGCTGCATAATATGTCAAATGCTATATCAATGCTATATCTATATAATGCATTTATTTAACAATCCCATATGGTTAGTTTTAATAGGAGCTTGAAGGATTCTCTCTGGGTTAGTTATTTGTTCGCTATCGGCTTTTAGACATTAACACGCTTTTATTAGCTCATGTACTATTGTACACGATATGTAGGTAACCTAGTTTGATGTGGTTTACCCGGTTGGACATATTAACTAACTAGATCAACGTTGCTATCTATGTTCTGGAATAGAAAATCTAATCGAAATAGTTCCCTTATTGAAATTCGTTGTTTGATTCTCATTGGGAGGACATTACACATATTTTGCTTGCTTTTGTTTCAAAAATAATTAGTTATATAAGAATAGCTTATACAGGTACACTAATGCTTTTATTAAGAAGTATTAGTATTGTTCAGAGAAAAGGTTCCTTAATCATTTAACATTTATACTGGCTTTTCGGGGAGTTATAAAAAAAATTAACAAAAATATATGGTTCTTCATGAATCAACCCTAAAATATTCACCAGTTCTCCAACATGTATACAAAGTTACAAAATTCTAATTACATATGTATAAATACTAAGTTTCCGAGAAATTCATACATGCATATGTCTCTAATTACTAATTTTCGTTAAGCACAGTAAGCGAAAGTTCACAATAACATTTACAACGTGCTTTTACAAAGCACGTATGATACGTGAGCAAGTCATATCTCATACTCGCTTTTCTCCGAAGATTCGCGTGCGGTTTGTAGTATTTATATTATATTAGACAGTTTTAATACCTCGCTGGTATCAGGAATTAGTTGACGGCAAATGTTAAAATTTGTGTAGCCTCGTAAGACAGGAGAGCTCCACTATTCAAAGATACAAGGCGTATGTAATGCATGTCGGTATGGCAAATGAAAATTAACTGTTTTACAGTTATTTATATTGTTCCTCGTTAAGACGGGATTAATATTAGAAATATTACAACCAACTACAGATACAGTCCGGAAAATGGTACTTTCCGAGCTTATGATCGTCGTCGGTTCCATCGAATTCCAGTAACTAAGGGCAATTTATTTGTTATCTATCAGTTGTATCTTCGAAACCAATATTGGGCACTTAGGTACGAAAGCTACAATCTAAAAAGTAGGATGTACTAAATTATAAATTGAAGAATAGATGAGAAAACAACTTCTTTATTTATATCGACATGATAAAATAGTAGGTGTTTTATTATGTATATTTACTACTGCTGATATCAGGTAGTTAAACGATTAACAAAGCAATATTAATAAGCTGACTCTAAACAATATACTATATAAGCCATTTGGAGGGTCAATTCTGCAATGAATCACGCAGCTTATTTGTTAATAGATTTGAAATAATTGAGAACTTTCTTTAGCAGTCTCGACAGACTAGCGTTGAATACTTATATATATATTTGGATGCGATAGGTACTCTTATTTTTAGGGTTCCGTACCCAAAGGGTTAAAACGGGACCCTATTACTGAGACTTCGCTGTCCGTCCGTCCGTCCGTCTGTCACCAGGCTGTATCTCAAGAACGGTGATAGCTAGAGAGTTGAAATTTTCACAGATGATGTATTTCTATTGCCGCTATAACAACAAATACTAAAAATAAAATAAAATAAATATTTAAGGGGGGCTCCCATACAACAAACATGATTTTTTTACCGTTACTTGCTCGATACAAATAACGTTGCCTTATGTTGCATAGATAATGGTACGGAACCCTTCGTGCGCGAGTCCGACTCGCACTTGACCAATTTTTTGATAACATAAAATACTAAGATATTTACAAATTTGATTCTTTATTCAGTATTAACAACGCGTAAGTACTAATGCGAAGCGGATTCTTTGTGAAAATACAGACATTTAATATAAAAAATCGAGACAGGGATCACGTAGGCTATCAGTAGGCCTTATCGCTTGTACTCCTGCGAGACCTCAGTCTCACACAGTTTAAATCGTTCTTACTAAGTAGTTATTTAAATAAATAAGTAGAATTGTGCCTGGTCATAAGGTTAACGTTTTGATAGGAGTATTTGACTTCTTGGCTATCAGTGAATAATTGCGATATTAATAGAATTATGTTTAATATAAAAAGTGTGTGTATGTACTAGTATGCATGTAAGAAGTTTTAATTCGTTTATCATTAGCGGCGCATTATACTACTTTTGAAACTAACTTCAAAGTACCGGTATGCGCGTGCATGGATCGTAACTTATCTCTCATCATTTTTGCATGATGCTGCAAAAGACTTAAAACTTCAAAAATATTAGCACCACATAAAACTTAAGCTAAAGCACTACATTAAATTGTATAAGGTAGGTGCCTAGGTACTTTGTACCCTCAATAAGTGGGTGCGAAGTTCGCTGGGTAGGGTCTAAGCTGTCTGCAGTTATCTACATAACAATTTGCGTAAAAGATAAAACTAAAAAGGTCTCTTTGAGATGAACGCAAGCAGTAACATTGTGAACAGTTTGTATGAGAAAATCTGGGAAACTGAAATTGTTATTTTTACTAAGGCATTCTCGAGTCATAAGATACTAACGAACAGCAATTGATTTTTACATGACGAAGATTAGTTAATGTGTTTTAACTCTGTTACTTCAATATCAATTATTTTACAGAGTTAAAATACAGAGATTGACATGTTACATTTTTAAGCAACTTCCAAATAAAAAAGGAGGGGTTTCGCAAATTGGATTTCTTTTTTGAGATAAAGTATTAAATTACATTTTTTATTTTAGGTTCGATTTCAAATTCGATTCGCCCACTAATGAGTGCGAAGCCGGGGGCAGAAGCTAGTAATTTATAAATGAATGACTGAATGTTTTGCTAAGCGCAAATCTCTAAAACTGCTGAACCATGTTTTAAAATAAGCTCTGGCCACCATGCCAGAGAACAGCGGAGGAGGTCGGAAAAAAAAAAAAAAAAAACTGCTGAACCGAATTTGGTAGTTCTTTTTTAGAATATTCCTTTAATTACGAATATGGTTCTTTGGACGAGAAAAATTTAAAAAAATGCTCGCATAAATGTAAAAAACCGGTTAAGTACGAGTTGGACTCGCACACTGAGGGTTTCTTATTTACTATGTAGATCGATAAGCGTAAATAATTGCATCAAAATAAATTATTAAACTATAGTTAATTTTGCCGTTGTAAATATGGATACATGCTCCATGAATATTATTGTGTTTATAAAAACCATTTATCCAAACTAGCCGTTGCCCGCGACTCCGTCCGCGTGGAATTTGGAAAAAAATTTCTACGCTTTCCCGCTAACGAAATGCGAAAGTAACTCATATTTGCGACTTTCGGAATAAAGTTTTTCGTGTTTATGTAGTGTACCCAAAATTTTGACGCTAGTAACCTACCACCTTGCAAAAGCGAGCTACTGCTGCAATTTCTGCGAGCAAATTATATATTATGTACCTACCATTTGGAATAACGCTCATTTGAAAAATCCAACAACATATCACCCAGAGTACAAATATCAGTTCAAATGTATTGAACTTTGTAGGGAATCAACTACCGAGTTACGTTAGTGATCTGCTCAAAATTCAATCAGGTATATATTAATTATAATATATATAAATATTCATGGACATTTCACACAACGTCCTCTGGTCCCAAGCTAAGCTTATTATGCTTGTGTTATGGGTACCAGAATACGGATATAATACATAAACTACTTTTCTTTTGTAAATACATACTTATAATACATAGTAAACACCCAGACGCAGTACAAATATTTGTATGACAATTAAAAACATCACACAAATGATTGTCCTGACCGGTAATCGAACCCGAGATCTCATGATCGGCAGTCCGTTATATAAACCACTCCACCACGAGGCCCGTCTATTAATTATGACAAATTATGATCCATAATTTTTTAATTATACATAATTGTATGAACGTGCTGGTTTTCCTTTAAAAAACTAACAAAGAAGGTGATGTTGAGGACGATAATGCTATCGACTGGAGTAGTAGTGATGAAGAATATGAAAACATTTTCACTATTACTCCAGTCGACGACAATGCTTAAATTAATAGAAAATATTAAATATTTTTTTACCTGTAATCATACCGTTTTATATTTTTATGATATTAAACTAACATTTTTTACTTTAGACAACATGGCTATGAACGTAATAAAATTATTTTTAATAAATATCTTAAAAAATAGTAATCGACTAAGCATTCGCGCTCGCACATACAGTGGATTTTCAATGTGTCTGGCAAAATGTAAAAACCATGAAAACTGTCCGGCTGTTGAGGTAACATCTTTTTATAGGTAAGGAACATAATATAAAATTTAGCTTTTATACTATAACGAAAGTATAATTATAATTTATTAAAGTTTAGGGGTATCTGGCAGGGGGTAGCAACTGTCATAAGTGTCCGGCAATGGATGCAGAGATTTCTAAAGATATCCTGAAAGAAAATAAAAAAAATGAGCTTAATACTCTAACCGATTTGAAGAACTTTTTTATACACCTTTACTGCCTGCTATTATACCTGCCCAGGTAACCACAACCAAACTCTATAGTCGATAGCCGTTCTTACCTGTATAGAAGACATGTACAGAGAAACTTTCAACTTTTATAAAATAAGGAAGGTCTGGCCGTCGTGGGCTCTTGCTCTATTACTCATATTTTGAAATATTTTCTTATCGCAAATATAAATCAGGATGATTATATTTTTTGCAGTAAGGGACCGTATAGATCTACATATCGTATAAGTTTTAAGCTGCCACCTTAAGCCGGACGTCTGGACAGACGGACTCCGAGGTGAAACTATAAGGGTCTGTCCTAAAAAGTACGGAAGTGAAACTGCTGGGCACAATAGTGTCATATAAAATTAAGTCCTAACAACCCCATCGTGATATACAAGCTTGATGATGTGTATTGTTAGTGGTAATGTCTCGAACACGTTGATAAAAGGGACCACATCCGTGTCCGGCTTGTTTATATTAATCATCGTATCAGGATATAATGTTCTTGGTAAAGCCGCTATTATTAACCGTTGTGTTGTTTGTCTTGGAACACGCTCATTGCTCAGATACTACGCGAGCGCCGTGCACTTACCTAACACCACTGAAAAAATATCCTATACATAAAATTAACGTATGTCGGTGTTAGTTATCAATCTTTTTCGAAACTAATTAACGACTCTACCGATTTTTATGAAATTTTGTGCACATCGGGTTGGTCTGACTATCAGTTATTTCCCTTAGGTCATAATAATATATTAAATCATGTATTAAATATCATATTAAATACTTGACAAATGCTTTTTGTACAATTATTGTACCTAACTAAATTGGTAATGCTAACTACTTCAGCCTGAATGCCAAGAATGCAAAATGATATTTTATTTAAGTACAATAATTTTATGTGAAGACTAGCTGACCCGGCAAACGTTGTTTTGCTATACAAATGTCAGTGGGGGAGGAGGCTTTTGAAAAATAGATGTTGGCCGATTCTCAGACCTACTGAATATGCATGTAAAATTTCATAAGAATCGGTCAAGCCGTTTCGGAGGAGTACGGTAACTAACACTGTGACACGTGAATTTTATATATTAGAAGAAAGATATTATGATATACTAGATATACATATTATACTTGTGTATGTATGACGAAATAACGTAATGGATTTCATTAGTGTAATTATTTTTGTATTATAGGTAAGGTTATTTTAATAAAAAGAAACTTTATTTGGCTATAAATATAATTTTCCTAATTTTAAACTAATACTTATTTATTTTACGAAAACCAACGTGGTAATTTATTGGTAATCTTAAATAACTTTATTCTATAGGAGGCTGATTTGCAAACATTGCATTATTCCTATGACGAAATACTAGCAATTTATACACTCATGTAAGAAAAATCTAAAAAGTCAATGTCTGTACTTGAAAAAATTATTGAATAAGCGATCTTTATTGGCATAATAGAAGCCAAAACAATGGTTTATAGAATTTTTGTCTGTATGTTTTGTACGCGCATCACGCCAAAACTACTGCATAGAATTGAATACCGTTTCCAGTGATATGTTGGTATATTACTTAAAGTATAGGCTACAATTTATCCCAAGACAATATCTAATGCCTTTGGGAAAACTTGCTTTAAGTTTCATATTGCCTAGTCATTCAAAACGTTACGCGAACGAAGTCGCGGGGAACAGCTAGTCTTGAATATCTATACAAGCGCCTGGTCTGGTATAGGTATTATGTTTGAGTTAGTTAACCTATATAGCCGAACCCTTTACCTTATTTAGTAATTGTTGATTAGAATAAAGTTAGCTGCAGTCTCTCAGGACCTTGGATAGCAGCAGGAGAGGGGGTCGAGCGGGCCAAGGGGCGGTGAGGCGAGGTGGGGAGGGGAGCATGGCCACGGATGACGCGCGCCCTACTGGCACACTGACACACTTACCTAGTGACAGTGGTACTGCTTTTGGTATGACGAGGTCGAAAGCGTCCTACCTACGTATAAGATTAGGTATGTGTATATTGATAGACGTAGTCATAGTAAACACTACTACGGTCCACTGCCTGCTCTAATAACATGACAGACACATCTAACTATTAAGGAATACGGTACGAGCAAAAACAGTTATTGGACAGCAGTAATATATCAGGATTTACCGACACAATTTCCTACTTGCAAATATAAAACCACAAAGCAAGTAGTAAAGTATAATTTAACTAATAAAGAAATAAAGGGTTACTTAAACAAAGATTACTTAATTGGAAGCGTAGAATATCGTATCTTCACACTAACTTTACACACAGTTAAATCATATTTAAAATAATAGAATACACATCTTTATTTATTAAATTACTTTAAATAGAAAACAAACAACCTGCTGAAGTAACTAGCCCAACTAGACAGAATGTCCGCTCTGGTCGACGTTATCATTATTTATTTTTTATATAACCTAGAAACAGCTGTCAACGTTTCAGGACATAATAAGTAAAACATATTTGTATTTTTAAAGCGGTTTACAGTTCAAACTACCCTTAAGTTTTTCCATGTTACCATGTTGATTGTCTGTTCTAAAATATGGTTTAGTCACACCAAAATTTTTTTTTTTTTGCTTTGATTATGCTATATGTAACGGTAATTAATGTTAAATGACGATATCTACGGGGGAGGCCTGGTATCCTGAAATACAGGCCCAAAGCGTAGTTTAGGTACCAGTCTCCCACAATACATGTGAGTGTAACTTTATTGTGCTGTTCATGTACACTATAATTTATTATGTAGTATTGTGGTGAGAAATAAAGAATTATCTTATCTTAATTATCAAATAAATGCAGTAAAATCTGTACAGGTAGAGTCGCACTAATGCCTAATATTATCCTGACGCCTACATTGCTACGAATAATAATAGCTAAATTTAATTTATATGTTAAAGATCTTTATTTACTCAAGAACATTAAAGTATACTTAAAACAGCTGGTTTCTGTTGGGCACTGAAATTCAGGCGTTAAAATTAATCTAGTCGATACGCTCATGGTGTTGTAGCATTATGCGTGGTGTAACAATCATTTACTTTAAGGGCCTACATGAATATTATCGTATATCATCGCCGACACGTACATATTAACACAGCCAGTAGGCACAGAAAATGAAGAATTAGGGACACTTTTCCTATTTACTCAAAATCTACTAAATATATTTTAATTCTGATTTACGTGTTTCTATATATGATAGTTACTTATGTTTTTAAAGTTATTTCATTAGTTAATACGCGATAATAGACCGACAAATGAAAAAAATAAAAAATTAGAGAGGTTGTTTCGCTAAGATTTTCTATCGAGAAAACTTTTTTCAATCGCGTTTCTGAGTTCATGCGATCCTAGATCATATATTGAAAAAACATATACTTAAAAATTAGAGCTCTAGCCATTCAATCTAAAGAAACAATGAAAACTTCGTACATAGAAAAATGCACGAAGCTATTTTGGTATCGTCTTAAACAGTTTATGCAAGAAGCAGTGCTATCAAAACGATTCGAAATCGAACGCGGCGCATACCCTGCTGTGTATTCATAAACGTGACGGTAAATCTTTACGCTCAACATTCCTATCTTATGTTCATAATTTGATGGCTACGATAGTTATACACACAAAATATACCTATTTATAAGAATCTAACTACTTTGAAAACCAATCGACACCGTTTCTATTTCAATTGTTAATAGTTTGTATTGCGAACATAAAATTAACAAACGTTTTCCTTGTATTTTAAAACGTGCAAGAGAATAAAAATGGGAATGAGGTACTTTCCAATGAGTAATGACTAACTACTACAATTAAGCAAGAAGCATTTGCACCTGACATTTTATATGTATATAACAATGAAAAGGGAAAGAATAAATGATTCATTTCAAAATCTGCTATAAATACCTATATAAAAAAGTCATGCTTTGGCTACGTCAATAACTAAATCACTTTCAAAAATAGGTTCAGATAGTCAAAAAGTACATTAATAATAAGTAAGGTATTCATACTGTGTTAAATATAATTTTCTATCTCTGAAATAATGATGACCTTTCAAAATATTGTTTTTAAACAAAACCTTGAGCGCTTACCTACATACATATCTTTTTTAAAACATTATTTCTAATTACCGACTAAAATAAATCTCTATTTCAATTAATTGACGAAATATTTCTGTGTCAAGGTTCTACGTATTGCACAGAGTTGAAAGGTAAAATCTACATAGTTATTACAACCTTGCTGAATATGTATTTAGCAATTAATTTTTAAACATAGTAGAAAATATTAGAAGCATTCATAACAGCGTACCTACAAAAACCGCTGGGATCACTTGTAAATGTTCTTTTGAACCTAGATTAATTTAATAAATATCATAGTAATTTACGAGTGTCTTAATCTGTTTTATACGTGTTGACAGAAAGTAGTAAACCAGTAGTCACGACATGATTTTAGGAGGTATTTTCTTTATTGTTTCAAAATTTACGGTACCTATTCAACCTATTCAAAATGTACATATTATGTACATTTTGAATAGGTTGAATAGGTACCGTAAATTTTTGTTCCAGTGTAAGATTTCGACGCTTTTTTCAACATTTCAGATGTTGAGGAGTTTGAACCCTCTGGGAGCCTCTGGATAAGCCGCCCTGGGAAATGTACAGGGACATAAACATACCCTTTCATGAGAATAGCTAAATTTAATCGGAGTAAGCTAAAATTCTTTTGTCGATTTAGAAATATTTAGATAAATTGAGACCAATTTTAAAACTTTGTTACATAAACATACTAAATTAGAATTTGATTTTATTTTTACAGATGGTAGGATGTAGTGTTCTAATATCAATATATTTAAGAGGATACCAAAATTCTTCGTGCATTTTTCTACGTACGAAGTTTTCATTGTTTCTTTAGATTGAATTATATTTTTCAATATATGATCTAGGATCGCATAAACTCAGAAACGCGATTGAATAAAGTTTTCTCGTTAGAAAATCTTAGCGAAACAACCTCTCTCATTTTTTATTTTTTTCATTTGTCGGTCTATTATCGCGTATTAACTAATAAAATAACTTTAAGAACATAAGTAACTATTATATATAGAAGCACGTAAATCAGAATTAAAATATATTTAGTAGATTTTGAGTAAACAAAAGAAATAGCCCTAATTCTTCATTTTCTATACCTACTAGCTGTGTTAATATGTACATTTCGACGATAATATTGATGTAGGCCCTTAATATGATTAACTATTATTCTATAAATTTTTTCAATTTAACTATGGTTTGAGCTACGTAGCATTTTATTCTCTTAAGAAAACATGCAAGCGTTGGATTTAATATAACTAATACAGGCCATGAAGTTAATAGAAAAATATCAAACCTTTTCCCCATTAGATTATGTACATATAAGTATACCTAAACAATATAATAACTCCATTATGTGTATACTAGAGCGACATAATGAACATCCACCACGTTAGTAAACAATCTCAATAATAAATTGAATAATCAAGGACAGAGTTAAGTAGAGAGTATTCCCATGTGTAAATCAATGTTTATTTGACCTTGATAAGATCGTACGGAAAAGTACAGATTGTTGCTGTAGGAGCCATGTGTACATATTGATTTTGGCTTCATGTAGTGTTGCTAAGCAACAACTCATTATTTGCTAATTGCTCAGTAAATTTTTTTATAGGTGGATAGTGGGAGGTAGCATACGATGTATGAACTTCGCTGGAAGTAGATGTTAGTATTTTCATGGCGCAATAGAAGCTTTTGCCTAGGCCAAGACCATCTACGCTGGGTAGGTGTATTTATATAACTTGAGAAGAAAAAAACAGAAACGTGTCAAAAAGCCAGTAAACAGGTATGGATACAGTAACAAATGTCAAAATATAGAGATGATGTATGAAAGCAGTCTTGCGTATGAAGATGTGATGAGAGGACCAGAGCGAGCGGAATTGTGTAAAGCCATGGAAGAGGAACTTCTGTCGTTTAGTAATAATGAAGCTTGGGAATTGGTCGACAAACCAAGTGAGTGTAAAGTTGTGCAGTGCAAATGGGTGTACAAGAAAAATTTAAACAGTGATAACACAGTGCGGTATAAGGCTAGACTAGTCGCTAAAGGGTTTTCCCAAAGAGAAGGCATTGACTATAAAGAAACCTTTTCTCCGGTACTAAAATATTCCACCCTAAACTTATTGTTTGCTATTAGTGTTTAGATTTAACAGTCACACATTTGGATGTAACAACAGCCTTTTTAAATGGAGACGTAGATGAAACTGTTTTCATGCAATTGGCTCCAAAATTTCAATGTGAATGTACTGGGCCCCAAGTCTGCTAATTCTGCTATTACAATGTTGTTATAATGGTCAGTCACAGATGCCATTATGGCGTCATTATGACAAAAAAAGTAATAGTAGACTACCAAATTTGATAAAAATTCCGCCATTATGGCACCATTATGGTGTCATAATGACACCAAACTTGATTTTTTGTCACAGATGATGCCACTGTGACGCCATAATGGTGCCATTGAGCTATCATTGTGACAACATTGTATTAGCAGACTTTTATTTTTTATTTATTTTTTTATAAATAAAAATAAATAAATATTCATGGATATTTCACACAACGTCCTCCGGTCCCAAGTTAAGCTTATATGCTTGTGTTGTGGGTACCAGAATACGGATATACTACATATACTACTTTTCTTTTGTAAATACATACTTATAATACATAGAAACACCCAGACGCAGTACAAACATTTGTATGAAAATTAGAAATATCACACAAATAATTGTCCCGAGCGGGAATCGAACCCGCGACCTCTTGATTGGCAGTCCGTTACGTGAATCACTCAACCACGAGGCTCGTCAACATCGAACATTGTTTGTTAATAAAATCTGTTGGTAATTTTAAAACATTTGTAAGTCTATTTGTTGATGATTTTTTCATTTTTTCAAATTCAATTTCAACTAAGTAAAGAGTTTAAATTGAAAAACCTAGGTCAATTAAGGCAGTGTCTAGTATATAAAAATATATAAAAATAAAATGTTTTTTACCCAAGAAAAATATATTGATAAGCTATTAGATAAATTTGGCTTGAGTAATTGTAAAGGTGTAGACACACCAATGGAAATAAATTTGAAACTTGAAAAAGGAACACATCATTTAGAATCTAGATTTCCATATCAGCAACTTATTGGTAGCTTAATGTACCTTTCAGTTTTCACCAGACCTGATATATCCTATTGTGTTAGTTATTTAAGTCAATTCAATACATGTTATACTGAAACACATGTTAGCCATGCTAAGCGTGTCTTAAGATATTTAAGTCTTATGGAATAATGTATGTAAAAAATAATTTAGATGTAACTGTTTATGCAGATGCTGATTGGGCATGAGACATTGTAGACCGCAAATCATATACTGGCTATTGTTTTATTTATTCAGGTAGTGTAGTATCTCATGAAAGTAGAAAACAGCAGACTGTGGCCTTGTCAAGTACAGAGGCGGAATACATGGCGATGTGTGAAGCTTCTAAAGATGCTATTTTCTTAAAAAAATTGTTAAATAAACTTGTAGACAGGCGTAACAATCCTATTAAATTATACAATGACAGCCAAAGTGCTAAGAAACTTTCAGAAAATTGTGTGTATCATAGGCGTAATAAACACATAGATGTTAAGTTTCACTTTATAAGAGAAGCAGTCTATAATAACTTTATTCGGCTTCGTGGTCTAGTGGTTCATTTAACGGACTGCCGTTGACTAGGTCGCGGGTTCGATTCCCGCCTCGAACATTCATTTGTGTGATATTTATAAATGTCATACAAATGTTTGTTCTGCGTTTGCGTCTGGGTGTGTGTCTTGTTTTTATGTATTTACAAAAGAAAAGTAGTTTATTAATATGTATTCTATCCGTATTCTGGTACCCATAACACAAGCATAATAAGCTTAGCTTGGGAACAGAGGACGTTGTGTGAAATGTCCATAAATATTTATTTATTTATTTAAAAAATAAATAAATAAATAAAAAATATATATTTGTGTAGAATATTTGGAAACTTCTAAAATGCCAGCAAACGTTTTGACTAAAAGTTTAAACAAAAATAAACATTATTACTTTATAAAAAAAATGGGTATATTAGACTTTAATTTATAATTTGTTTTTAAAGTTAATTTTGTAAAATGGGGTTTGCATTATTTGTTAAGTGGTGGTGTTATTGTATTGGTAACAAATAATGTAAACTGTACAATAGTCATTACTCTGTAATATAGTTACAAAAATTTAGTTAGTCTGTTCAGAACTACCGCTGTGTTTTATTTGTTATTTCGTCAAAATTTACAGAGCCGCTAAAAATCAAAAAGAAAAAAATTAAGACGGGGTTTTTATTAATATTCTCATGGTATGTAAATATAGCGTTGTTTTTATTTAACAAGAAACTAATTATAAACTTCCTCAGCATTATGTATACTAAGTATACTGTGTCAAGGACCTTTAAAGTTGTTTTAAGAGGGTACCCGTGTAACAAATAATTCAATAGTATCAATTGATCTTAACTATTTAATTTTACTATTGTTTTGGTGCTGACCTTTTTATGTAAGGCTGCATTGTTTTTGTCATTGTTAAGAAGAAAATATCAGTCTGACCTCGTCATTGTGAGCCACAGAGCCGGAAAATACCGATTTAATTAAGATGTAATTATCCAATGATGATTAATTTGTAGTATCAATATTATTGCCCGAACGAATAACGAAGCAGCTTAACTGAACATAAACGCGCAACTTCTAAATAATGCGCACATGTGCTGGTCAATATCTATTACCTGTATAGTGTTTCTTTGATTAAAATATATGTACACTACAAATAACTCATAGATAGCAGTCAGATAATAAAAAAATCGTTGACACAAAGATTTGGAAGAAAACTTTCGCTCTGTCTCTGCTCTATCTTCTATGTCTCTAAAACAATGTCTTAGAGACAAAGAATTTCTTCCTGCCGATTAATAACTTAATTTATACATCCAAAAAAGCGATGCATTACGATAAGATTTAGGAGTCTTTACTTATAGGTCGAAGTCGCAATATAAAATTACTACAACGATTGTTATTAAATAAACTTATTAAAAATAGAATAATAAATTATTGTTTTTATTAAAAATATAACTAACGGTAACTTCTTTTTTTCTAAAGTAAATAAAGCTTACTTATTATATGTAAATGAAAAGCTTCTTGATACTAAACGAAAAAAGTGTTCATTTTATAACATGTTCTATATAATTTAATTTTAATCTATTTACTATTATAATAATAGTCAAAATACACACAAAATCTAGGTTATAGACACAGCATCACGGTGATAGAGGGATTTTAATACAACATGAGTATAGTTGACGTCTGGGGTCGTTACGAATATAGGCCAAGTTTACACTAAACTGGGTCAGGGGGATTTAAACAACTGGGAGTAAACGATCGTTCCTATACCTACTTATATAACGGATGGCCGCTATGTCGAAATTTGAATATATATCTTATCACTTACGCATCGTAATTTATCGTGTTGATATAATTGAAGCGACCAAAATAAATAAATAGAAATACATATAATTATGTACATAAATATGTTGTGCTCCCCTTATCTTAATTATGACCGAATTAAAGAGATAAAGTTATTATTGTATCTGCGTGCACAATTAATATATGCATTAGATTCATATGGTAAAGTTTGTTTTATATCTAGGGAAATCTATGACCTGGACTGTATTCCCAAAGGTTGTGATATGTTAGTTAAATAACAAGGGGAGTAGGTCATGATCAACAGGAGACGGTCGGAGCGAACTAGGTCAGAGAATCACATTCATGTCTCCCTCTCGTATAAATAGAGGATGGGTATTGAACGGAGGCTGCAAGTAGGTTTCAACGCAAAGTACCTATATCAAGATATATGAACCACTTGATATCTTTATAACGAGCCTTCTGTACGTCATGTTACATTTTATAGGGCAAGTATGATTAAGTGGCTATTCGGGTAACAATCTTTAGTTAGAATTGAGTAATTACTAGCGCTTTTAGCGTGATATAAATAAACCCTACCTATGTATTTTTATGATGAATATACACAGCGGTAAAGTTTTACCAAAATCCATTCAGTAGTTTTAGCGTAAGTAACACATTTATTTTTTTAGCTTTCTCATAACAGTATTATTTAAGAGGACAGTAGCAACCAGGATTTATTTGAAACACAATATGGAAGAAAAATTATTAAAATATCCAGATTTTAATAGTTTTTCTTCCATATTGTGTTTCAAATAAATCCTGGAAAAAAAGTATTGATTTTGCCCAGTTGAAAAATGGAAGCTGATGATTGAAAAAGATCCGAAAGCGCTTTCAACCTTAATTGCTTTTATGGAATGTTCTAGAATAGACAATATAACAGAATTTAACGTTATGTGGATGGTAATGAAGTTTAATAGATCACGTAAAGTTGAAGTACCTACATCTAGTATTATGCAGCCGTATTACCCTTGACGTAACCGTGAATGCGTCGCGCATGCACTCATGTTGCATACCACATAATCGTGTTGCCATCACTTAATAGTACAATCATATATACGATTTATACTTACATTTATAATATAAACATCCATATATTGCTACAAGTAGGTCAAGTTTATAAAAACCAGGTCAGAGGATAACAGAAATGCATTGGTCACTAAAATGTAGGTCGCACGACCATTATACGTATTTAAATATAATATCTATAATTATGTTAGGTATGTGATGTTGGTAACGTAGTCACTTAATTTAAGGTAAATATGTCCTACTGTCTTAATGTTATTGTTTTTGTATATAATACGCATAAATGCTTACTATGAAATAAATGTGCGAGTACCTAATAGAAATATGAGTAGTTAATTGTCTGAATCAGGGAAATACGGGTGTTAATATTAAATTACAACACTAAGCATAGATGCAGTTTTGCTTACGTCTGTTTTGAAATGTGACTAGTTAATAGTAAACATAATACGATCTAATTATATTTTCTATGCATTATTTGTTGTTTTTGTTTTTTTTTTATGACTTGGATTTCAAACTTGAATGAATAGAGTCTTGTGTGTGAAATGTGATCCCGTCCTGCGTTTAGGTGACTCAATGCGACGATCTAACGTTCTTTCTATCTTATTCTATATTCTGTGACTAATATGTAGTAAATATACAGCTGAAGACTAAATTTGATGTATAATAATAATAATAATAAAAAGCCTTTTATTTTCCTATAACATTACAACGTTTTCTTTTAAATTATTTAAATCTATGTTAGTGAGGTTTAAAAGATACTTAGTTCTAATGTTAGTTTTTCTTAGAATCTATACTATAGGAACCCCTCGTAGGGTATAGGCCTCCTCCAATTCTTTCCACTTTTTCCTATCTTGTGCTATTTTTGTCCAGTCTTTCCCGACCGTCTCTTCTATGTCGTCCATCCACCGTCTTTGTGGTCTGCCCTTGTTCTTTTTCCATGTGGACCGGACCATTTTGTGCTCTTGAGAGTCCATCGCTGGTCTGTGCATCTAGCTACATGGCCAGCCCAGCTCCATTTCAGTTTTAGTGCTTGGTGTAATGCATCTGTCAGTTTGGTCTTGTTTCTTATTTCTTGGCTTCTTGTTTTTTGAATTTTTCTCAGGTGAAGCATGCTCCTCTCCATATCCAATATGATGCATAAGGATGATTAAATAAATTTGTATCTATTTATTATGTATATAAACATATACATCTTAAAAATTATAATTAAAACTAATTAAAGTGATTTAAGTATTGCATGTCAATTGCTAAAATCGTCAGAACCTGCTATAATTTGCTGATTTGTAATACAGCTCTACCTATCGTTATGGCACTTAGTTTTGCAATAGAGAGGCCTTAAAATATCTGTATAGATTGAAGTTGATTCATAAAGACGAGAATTTTTATATTGAAAATTACGTAAGTACTTTACAAGCACATTCGGGCATTCGACACATATTTAAAAACTCTAGATGTTCTTGGTTCTATGATAAGGTCATGCCTTATTAGAGTTATTAGATAGCCGTCTGCTCATCAAAAAGAAGTCGAATCATACAGTAGTTTCATTGGGATTTTACAGTGACAATAAAATATGAAACTATGTTGTAGAAAACGTGTTACTTGTCAGTTTATTACAGCAAGTTAAGAGTACAAAATCGAGATAGAAAAATAACATTACAGTACTTTCAAAGATACGGTAGGTTAAAAATTAATATTATCATGACGCGTTCATTTAGCGTATTAAATGCTTTGCGCAATCGCGAGTTTGGTACAAACATGTTGTTATCTTTTTTCTTATATATAAAATTCACGTGTCACAGTGTTAGTTACCGTACTCCTCCGAAACGGCTCGACCGATTTTCCTCAAATTTTGTGTACATATCCTCTAGGTCTGAGAATCGGCCAACATCTATTTTTCAAATTTTTTTTTTTAGTATGGCAAAACAACTTTTGTCGGGACAGCTAGTAAACATATAAATTTATAAGATATTAGCATTTCGCTTGCGATTTCGTTCACCGCCTAATTTTATAATAGAACTCTGAAAGAATGGTATTACTTATGACAAATGTAACAAATTCCAATAGCTAGTTATCATCCTTGTCGATTTAAGAATCCATCTGTGTACAGTTAGACTCTTATTCAAGAGAACCTAGCTGTACTATAGACACATCTCTTCAGACGCAGAGAAATACTACATATTTATTTGCCACAAAGCCACATTGCTATGCGAATACAGCGTGTAAATACACCATACCATTTTATCCATAACATTACGATAGAAGTAACATACGTGTAAGTAATCATAACTTAGTTTAAATGAATGAAAGAGATAGAAATAAATGTTTTGAAAAGATTCGCCTAGTGGCTCGATCCGAACGAGCGAATAAGTAGGCGAAGGTCAGGCGCCATTGTAGTCGTCAACTCTACGTGAATATGGTGACGCTACACCTTGAGACCGCAGATAAGCTGTATTTAGTTGTAGCGTGAAGCTATTAACATGTGACTACACATAGCTATCTATGCACTTATATTACATTTAAAACAATCATTGCAAACAATCAACAGATATTAATAGTAAGAATGAAAGACTCCGTAAAACCTACACAATTCCCGTCCTAAGTAATTTTAGTATATTCACAGGGAGGTCATTTGTGTACGTTTTTAGGGTTCCGTACCCAAAGGGTAAAAATGGGACCCTATTACTGAGACTTCGCTGTCCGTCCGTCCGTCCGTCCGTCCATCCGTCCGTCCGTCCGTCCGTCCATCCGTCCGTCCGTCCGTCCGTCCGTCCGTCTGTCACCAGGCTGTATCTCAAGAACGGTGATAGCTAGAGAGTTGAAATTTTCACAGATGATGTATTTCTATTGCCGCTATAACAACAAATACTAAAAATAAAATAAAATAAATATTTAAGGGGGGCTCCCATACAACAAACATGATTTTTTTACCGTTTCTGGCTCGATACTAATAACGTTGCCTTATGTTGCATAGATAATGGTACGGAACCCTTCGTGCGCGAGTCCGACTCGCACTTGACCAATTTTTATTTATGCTATCTTGGATGGTATGGGTCAAATGTCAAGGTCAAATTTACTTTAAAACAATGAGATAACTCATTGTTTTAAAGTAAAATTTAGACACAGATATGATAACGTAGATTCAGCCTAGATATAGGAAAGCTTAAAATAGATCACTAAACCATGGACTTTTCATATCGGTTTCTACATAATCGTAAAATTAACAACAACACAGAGCTTTATCATAATTACATACATATTAAACCTTTTATATGTAAGCAAACTTATAATTATGCTGTATACGACTAATAACTTAAATATAACAGTGATGGTATGGTATTACAGTGTCAATTTTTTTTATTTTACCAATGATCAACTATGAAGGGAAAACAAACGGATAATCACGTTTAAAACGACGCGACGCTCCTGGAGGCCACGCAAGAAGACTAATAATACGCTCTATGCAAAACAGGACTAAGGACAATAGAAGTGACAAGTTATTACCCACACACAGATTTACAAGATGGTGGGTACGCGTTCAATCTTGAATATGCGTAAATTTAGCTTGGCTAAATTGTACTTCAGAGACTAATGTTTAAATATTTATGTGGCTTTAAATCATGCGAGTGTTGTAGCCATAGACACTCTATTTGGTAAATCAGTGTTGTTAGAACTAACAAGTTTTCTAAAATAACTTTTCGATATGTTGTTGTTGTTTATTATGTATATTGAAGCATTATGCCAAATTCTAACTTAAACTGCTTGTCCCCAGAAATATTGGTTTTGATATTCGTCAAGGAACTCGCCAAAAATTTCTCAACGGTTACTCGCTAAATGACTATATTCGAATAGTACTGAATAGTCAAATTACGGTAAGCAAGCTTGATCGAGTTCAGTTTACGTCGAAAGCCTATTTGTCTTGTAAAATTTTATTAACATAATGAAATTTTACAAGAAAAAGAGCTTTTAAATGCGGAATGAAAGTATGTATCAAATAGGTTTATATTACAGGTTTAATTCTAAAAAGTGCACTAGGTAAATGTAGAGGCATGGCCACAAACCTAAGTTTAATAAAAGGGCGAGAGACACTAACGGGCTAACAGGTTGTGTGTAATTCACTCCTCTCTTTTACAATTTTAAGTCTATATCGAGTGTACGTACAATGTATAATCGTGCGTATTATATTTCATTGAATTTGTTGGTGTTATAACACAGGTAATCAATGTGCAATAAAACATTAAAAATGCATTAATATACATTTATAGAAAAAGTACACGTAATAGAGGAAATTCTTGATTACTTAGTCCAATTTTTTACAATGCAGGCCAGTCATAAATAGTCATGATTATCACAACTATTTCCAAATTCTTGAATCTAGGTCCATCCGTCTAAACTTTTAAGTAAACAAAATAAGTTTGTATCAAGCCTGCAGATGTTTGTTGTAATCGACTGAAACTTATAAAACAATCATATTTAATATCGACTTCGTCGCTGTTTCAGAAAGTTCGAGATGTGAAGCAGTAAAATCAGTAATGGACGGCAAACTACGCGCCAGTTCGCATAGTAAATCATGACACTGACATCGTAGTTGTTCTCCTCGACCTAGTCTGCTGGTGAGCCATCTAAGGAGAACTATCGAGAGCATGGCCACCGAGCTCTTAAGGAGATATTATCGACTGTCTTTTAAGTTTTTAATTTTATTTGCTTGAATTACCGTTAAGCTATACTATCTATATCTATACTAATATAAAGCTGAAGAGTTTGTTTGTTTGTTTAAACGCGCTAATCTCAGGAATCTATGGTCCGATTTAAAAAAATCTTTCAGTGTTGGATAGTCCATTTAGCAAGGAAGGGTATAGGCTATATAACATCACGCTGCAACTAATAGGAGAGAAGCAGTAGTGAAAAATGTTACAAAAACGGGGAACATTTTCTAAATTCTACGCGTACGTAGTCGCGGGCAACAGCTATGTCATAAATATGAATTGTCATTCTTGTTGAATGTAACTAATAGTTACTCGTTTCAGAATTATTACCTATATTAAACCAGGTTTATCTCAATATGCTACGTGTTTCAGTTAGCTAAGTTGTACGTATCTAATAAATAACGTAATGAAATTGTTCTTAGTTGCAAATTTTTTAATAGGCTTCTCGACCATATCGTTAGTTTTATTCAAGTACCTAATTTTCTTATAAAAATGAACAAAACGTAAGCTAGCGCTTACGTTTTGAGATCAACTGCACCAAATTAGAAAAACCTTTTTTCTACGTCGGTTTCTTAGTGTTCGCCGGGTTGGAACTTAATACATAGTTATATGTCTAATCTAACTTACTGAAAAAAATATAGCAGTTTATTCATAAAGACAACAAAAAATCTGATATTTTGTTTATAAATAAGTACAAACTATTCTTAGCTCTTTTATAAGCCAGTCATATGTAGAGTAGCCTAATGTCGTAATACTGTGTGAATATCGTTGGTATTATAAGATGTGAACGCTTTATACATTACAAACAGTAATAAATGGACTGATATTATAGCGAAACTAGCTGTTGGCCGCGACTCCGTACGCAACATTTTTCATTACTGCTTCACTCCCTATTGGTCGCAGCGTGATGTTACATAGCCTATAGCCTTCTACAATAATTAGACTATCCAACACAAAAAGAACTTTTCAATTCGAAAAAGCAGTTCCTGAGAGTAGCGCGTTCAAACAAACAAACAAACTCCTTCAGCTTTTTAAATAACATCACCGGTCTTTTTAAAACACTAATACAAATAGAAACTTGTTTACTTCGAAATCCTTAGAATAATCATGGAATAATTTTAAATGTGATATAGTTAGCTGATGTCATAATGTTATGATAGTTGAAGTACGCAGTGTCGTTTAGGTGAGCCGTAGATTTTATGCAGCCTGTAAAACATTCCGTGTAACATTGCTCATGTGATTCATTAAAATATAAAAAATAACGAATATTTTTTTAAATATTCTAAAACTACGAGTATCGCCGGTTGCGACACTGAATCGAATTAATTACCTCGCAACCGGGCGTAGTATTAAAAAACGGTTTGCGCAAGAGTCGATCCGCACCTTGACACAGATAGCGCTCAAACTGTCGTTTTGAATACACAAAAACCGGACGCTGCCTCCACTACTTTAAAGTTAGTTGTGCATAGCTGACTCGCACTTAACATGCTCATGATTACATGTGATGGATTAATTAGATATGAAACAAAGCAATTGTTTATTACAAATATAATTTCAAAACTGTTAGGGGCGTAGTGTAGATAGAGATACCAAAATACACTTGTTAGTTAACACTGTAGAGTTTGTACGACGTATTTTTAGATTTAATATTAAGCAAGTTATTCAGATACGATGAATATTGGTTACTCCCTTGTTCATAGTCAGTGCCTAAACCCATAGGGTGATGATGTCATTTTTCTAATTGTCATACGAATGTTTGTACTGCGTCTGGGTGTTTCTATGTATTATAAGTATGTATTTACAAAAAAAAAGTAGTATATGTATTCTATCCGTATTCTGGTACCCATAACACAAGCATATAAGCTTAGCTTGGGACCAGAGGACGTTGTGTGAAATGTCCATGAATATTTATTTATTATTTATCGCCCTATTATGATACTAAGACGATGTCCTCTTAGTATCTAATAATCTACTGGTCTTTTGCCCGTCACTTTTTCTGTCTGAACGCCAATATATATATTCACAATTAAGGGTTTTTGTAAAATCTTTACTACCTACCCGATAATGTTTCGAATATAGTAAATCAAAATGTTTAAAGCTCTTAAGTCCTGTTGTAACGACGTGTGACACGTCAGTCAGCCAGAAAGTCACATTGGTCACATTTTGACATATTTTCACGTATTTGCAGAATTCATTGCGTATTGATTCTGGAAAAGGAAAATCCGATGAATAACGGAATGATCCACGTAGTCAGAAAAGCGGGTAGTCCATCTTTACAAACTGATAACAACTGGGGGAAAATGTTCTGAAGTGGCAACCGGATACTGGACGAGGCTGTAAAGGTGGTATAATTTTCTGACATAAATTATTGGTAAAAAACAAATATCGAACAAACATTACTATCCCATCAAGTAACAAATAACAAAAACGAAACCACATTATAATAACTAATCTGCGTATCCATGTCGTTTATATCCACTTACAAAAATACAGTGAATTAAATTTCCTTGAATTGTAATGGAAACTTTCCTTCCATACATTTGACTTGAAAATGATACTTACATATAAAGTGTTTTATAGTGAAAACTACGGACTGGCTACTGAACTAAATTTATTACGAAAATGGAAACTAATTTATACAAAATCTTTGCTAGACAATTACTTATGTGGAGAAACTAAATATGTGCGAAAGTCTTGCAGAAGGCTGGTCATGATCGTCAATTCTACTATCCAGCTATCCAAAAACAAAAAGTTAAAAAGAAACTCCATTATTGATTATGTTATATATAGAAATGGTTCCAATTCTGCATTCACAACTGAACTTAACTAAAAAATGAAAACAGCTATGGCGTATTTTGATTAATTGGCTATTTCGTTGTGCATATCTTTATTAATTCTACATAGTACATTATACATAGTACATAATTATTAATTCTCGTTCACATTTTTAACAATCCATAATTTATAATATACAGATTTTCTAATAAAAAAGTTCTGTAAACGTTGCCGAATTTTGTTATTGACATTTTCAGTTTTCATTTTTTGGTTAAGTTGTGCATATACTCGTAGAATCGGTACTAATATTAGGTACTTCGTTTTATTGAAAAAATATATGCCACTATTAATCAACAGTCACATTTGTTCCTATATTATGCACTGGCCTTCTGTAGCAATAATTAGGAGTAGATAATTGCCGGAGGCATACATGTGACTACTATACTATAATGACTTTGCATAATCCGGTTGGTAGAGATTTGTTTCGATGTCGCTAGTAGTGTGCTAATTGATTACAATAAGTTAAACATTTTTATTAAAAAGTTTATCTATCTCTTTGCCATCAAAGTTATAATGAGAGAAATGTAAGGATTTTATTTTTATTAAAAATTCAAAGAGTCCTTTAATTATAGCTGTAATGATATTATAGTAGAGCTATATACTTAACAATTTATTCCGAAAGCATAAATGATTAGGTAAGTTCTATAGAACTAATTTGTCGATAACATAAAAATATTCAAAGTAAAATGGTTATATATAGTGATCCTCTACAAGCTGAAGTACTTGTGAATTTAAATACAATCTTAACAGTACCTAATTATTACCTAACTACTACAGTTTTGTGTTTTATTTTTTTTATACTACAAAGGTGACAAACAAGCACACAGCCTGATAGTAAGCGATTACCGTAAGCCTAAGGACGTTTGTAACACCAAAAGTATCACTCGCGTGTTGCCAACCCTGTAGGAACCCTTTATCGCCCTTTTTGAAGAGCCCTATAATGTTACATGTGTACTGTTACAAAACACCGTAGGCTGTTTTGAAAATTAACTTAATAAAAATAACATGTAACTAATAAACGTCGTGCACGGCCACCTCGCTGCTTATCGCATAATGTACAAGTATTATGTTCATTTTCTAAGAAATAATGGCGAATAAGATTCATTTGTGTGATTTTTAACCATCAACACTAGGCTATTGATTCTGAACTGATTTGTTTAGCATATTATGTGAGCAAATCATCATCTGTAGGTACCTATTCTCTTAAACTAGAGCACTTCAGTGTTGCGACTGGGGGATAGTCCATAATATTAAACCTCATGATTTAACCTACTTTCCTTATAGACCAGGCCGGCCTTTAAAAATGATAAAAAGTGAAAATAAAAATAGTAGGATGAAACCCATTAGAAAAGGAGGAGAATATTATAAAAATGAAAGGAAAAATAATTTACGGGCGATCTGAGGTCGGGAAGGGGATGGGGGATTGGGTTTAAGGTTAAAAAATGGTTTTTCTCGATTTTCGCCAAAACTAAAAGTCTTATGGAAAAAAGACAAATAGCAAAGTTGTAGGTAATAAAAAGATCTAAAACTTTTGTGTTTACATTTTTTTCACATAACCTCTAAATTTATGTGAAAAATTCAAAATACCAAGTTATTGGTTTTTTATTTTTATGTTTTACAATAATTTTTCTTTTTTCACGAAATTTGGTGAAAACTTATCTCTTTATGTCCCAAATACACTGTAATTTATTGGATTAGAAATAATATTTTCTTTAAAAGTAATATTTTCTTTAAAAAATAGTATGCTTAACGTAACATAACCTAAATATTAAAATTGAACGATATTATAGTGCATTTTCTGAGAAGATTTTCTATAGTAACATTTTTTTTTCACCATCAGAAAGTAGAGATTTCTATGAAGAGAAATCATACCAACTTTTGAAAAGCTGATATTCTGACGGGTGAATTTTCGATTGAAAATTAGGGTACTTTTTCGATATTAATTCAAAATAAGGTGAAAAAATAAATATTCCTAATCAAATAAATTACAGCGTATTTAGGACATAAATAGATCAGCTTTCACCCAATTTCGTCGAAAAGAAAAATTATTGTAAAAGATAAAAGTAAAAAACCAAAAACTTGGTATTTTGAATTTTTCACATAAATTTAGAGGTTATGTGAAAAAAGTGTAAACACAAAAGTTTTAGATCTTTTTATTACCTACAACTTTGCCATTAGACTTTTTCTATAGGACTTAACAAAATAAAGGTCAATACAAACTAAACAGAAAAAGTCGTCATTTTATTAAATAGTTACCAGAAAATTCCTACCAGAAATTGGGTTTATTCTCGAGTTTTCCGTTTCTCACGGAGATGTTACAGGTATGATGACTCTTGTATTATTAATCCGTCATCACAGGGACTATAGGCGTAAAGCCTACTACCTAATGCAAACTGATCTAGCAAAATTAATAGATACAACATTCAAAAACGACTATCTAAAATATGTATGTGCTCACAGTTTCGGGAAATAAAATTTTGAAGCATATTATGTTAAATATATAATTTAAATAAATCATAACTCATAAAAAGTCATAAAAATATAAATATGTTCCTCTATCAGTGACGAAAAACGCGACACTAGACCGTATACCAAGTACAATTGGGAAACATTAATGAGATAAAAAAAGAATAATTAAGATCGCTTCATCCAGTTAAAAGTTATGAGGTAACAAACAAAAAAAACATACAAACGAATTGAAAACTCCTCCTTTTTTGAAGTTAATAAAAGGATAAATACGCAAGAAAAAATAGTAGGTATACCTAAACTATAAATATATGATAAGATTTGTAACGCAGTGCATGAAAAAGTAGCGGTGTTGAAATCATTGACACATTCAATATAGAGTTATGTAAAAAGTAACTTAAAATGTATTTATGATAAATATACAGTGTAAATATTTATAGAACATATACCGGTTAAAAGCTGTTGACACTGCATACATAGTTAGGTATTTTGTAAACAATACATTTCTTTCGGAAACAATATGTGTCCACAAATTATTACGATTAGCTAAATCAAATTATAAGATTACTAGCTGTTGCCCGCGACTCCGTACGCGTGTAATTTAGGAAAGTTTCATAAAAATCCATCCAGTAGTCTTTACGTGAAAGAACAACAAACATCCTTACATTCATACAATCCAACATTAACCAATCATCCAAATATTAGAGTATGGATAGATGACCGAGGAAACGTTCGCGTTGCTCGGCCAACAGTTTTAGTATTTTATTTTGTCGCGCGTAATTCTTTTTTCGTCATATCTCCTAAAATATTCATTTAAATTGCGTGCTGTAAAAAGCAGTTATAATCTATATTAAACGTGTAAGCTAACTAAGGTATTTAATTTGATAAAAAAATTACTATATACACATAAATAGCTTTTGAAAACACCCTATAGAATTTGAGATTTTTGCGACATTATTATGGGTACAGCGGGTTTCCCTTAAAAGATAGACATTATGGCGGACTTTTTTGAAGAACTAGAAGAAGGTAACAAACAATTCCTCCATACATTAGTTTGTTGTACCTCACATAGATAAGGCAGCGTTTATAGCTCGCACGCGTCCGAGTTTCTCGACAAATTTAATCATATCTCATCCAATATACAGCAAACCCCAACAAATTATGGAAAAAAGCCATCCCCTTGAACCATTCTATCTATTAAAAAAAAACCGCATCAAGATCCGTTGCGTATTTTTAAGATATAAGCTCACATAGGGACATACATACAAAAATTACGACTTTGTTTTATAAGAAGTAAAGATAAATTATGATAAAACTAGGTGTTGCCCGCGACTTCGTACGCGTGGAATTAGGAATTTTTTTCCCATTTTTTTTTTTTGCGACATTTTTCACTAATGCTTAGCTCCTATTTGTCGTAACGAGATGTTTTATTAGCCTTTAACCTTCCTCGATAAATGGACTGTCCAACACAAAAAGGACTTTTTTATTCGAATCAGTAGTTCCTGAGATTAGCGCGTTCAAACAAACAAACTCTTCAGCTTTATAATATTTCTACAGGCGACTCCATCGATGACTTGTTAAATAATATTTCCATAATTAAAAAGGTATTTTCAAAAAACAAATGCCTATTTTAGGGAATGATTGCATATGGTGGATTTTTCGCGCTCCATCCTTTGATAAAATCGAATACTTAAGTTTTTCCAATAGTTACTAAAAGTAAAAAGTTCGATAAACGTGTTTGTTGACTAGTCTATAAAATGAATGTTTAATACATAATAATACATAATTCATTGAAAACAATCCATACTAATTGTTTGATCGTAAATATTATGGTAATAAAAATATTTTAAGAGAAAATATTTTCATAATGAGGATATTAGTGTAATCAAGGGCTTTATTACAT
The DNA here is from genome assembly GCA_916999025.1 of Orgyia antiqua. Classification (NCBI taxonomy): domain Eukaryota; kingdom Metazoa; phylum Arthropoda; class Insecta; order Lepidoptera; family Erebidae; genus Orgyia; species Orgyia antiqua. Next base: position 8,669,880 of record OU779863.1, on the reverse strand, counting down.
CTTATGAGTATGAAAGTGTTCTCTGAAAAGGTTGGGATTTTTTTCTAAAGTACCTAATAAAGTACCTACACCTGGTTTGCTCAGATGAGGCAGTTGAGGATTTATGGGTTTTGTAAATTATTATGTCTTTATACTTTTGTTTACTGGTCTCACTACATAAAGTATATAAAGTAATACTTTGTATAGACAGATATTAATTATTATGTAATATAATTAAGTTTTACCAAGCATAAAACCAATCGTCTTAAAACTATTGAGTAATATAACATTTTAAGGAGGTTTCAGTTTAAATGAACATACATATATTCCAAGCTGTGTCGAGCTTGCTCTCGTATGTTCGCCGAATCACGCACCATGGAAAGCGAGCGTAAAGAAGATTGCATCAGCAGTTGCAGCATCAAAAATAAGACACGTTTGTGCTTACCCGCAGTGACGTAGAATGCCGGTGAAAACATAACAGGTTTATTTGGCGACATCCTTTATTTACTCAAATTTACACACACCTGATGTGTAATGGTCGCATACGTGGTACGCATTTACAAACATTTCTGGCTTTGTCGCAATCAACAGTTTCAATTAAAAAAAAAAGAAAGAACTTTAGAGTTCTCGTCGATTCAATTGAGTTCTTAAAATAAGGCACAGAATAAATTATATTGCTCGGTTGATTGGTACCACTGGAAGGTTTGCGTCACGGTAGCGACGAAGTCGACTAAGCGCCCCAGCTCGATAGCAACATTGCAAAATACATAATTTACTGTAGAAACATTAACTATTTATTTGTCACACTAATATTATAAAAGCGAAAGTTGGTATGTATGTGTGTTTGTTTCTCCTTCGAATTTAAACAGCTCAATGGATATGTAATTAACCTAGTCGTTTACTGAAAAACCCTACATTTAATATTTTATCCTCACTATCACAAACATTTTAACAAGGGATAATTTAAAATATGACGTAATAGTTGAATTAAAGTTCTGCTGTAGTTGTGAAACCAAGCGTAATTTTTACAACTAGCAAATGCAAGAAAAAAAAGTAAGTGTAAGTGTACTTTTATGTTTCAAGTGTAATACATGAGTTTATAACTACATTAAAGTTTGTTTTTAAAGAAAATCTGTTTATTTCGTAATCTCTGAAAGAAAAAATTGATATTTTTGTTTGATATACGTAACCTGTAAAGCTATAGGTACCCAAGTATAATATTAAAAATGCCACTATAGTAATGTCACGTAATAGTTGTAGTTAATCTAGTTAAAACTTTAAACAGTTTGTAATAATGTGAAAGCAGTACCTAAGTAACCACTTAGTACGTATACTACTACGCATACTAAAATGTGATTATAGAACTTATTGTGACCGTAACACAAGTTTCTGGTTTACGTAATACCAAGGACGTATGTTTTCCCTGACATTGGGAAGCCTTATAAACACACGTACCTAGGTAGTTCGCGTACACCCCTAGATTATATAAATAACAGAATTACTTTTTATTCAATCTTAATGTTGACCTACTATGAAATTTCAGCTTAATTTCAAATTTGGCAAAGCTATCTACCACTGATAATTGCGATAATTTGAAAATCAAGTATTTTTAGGTTTACGTATTTAAATATAGATGAATAAATCTTGACGATACTTGATAAGTTTTTTTGTATCATCTCACATTGCCTAATATTATGCAGTTAGGAACATATAAAGCCCCTGAAAGCTTTTAAAATGTACTTACTCCTTACGTCACGGCGCTAACGATGCCTAGTTGCATTCGTAGATTGATTCGAAATTAGTCGAATGATTTTATAATTTGTATTGAATAATTAGGGCAAAATTTATACCTGTCTAAGTATATCTTTTGATAATGTTGACTGAAAAGTAAGTAATGAATCTCATATCAACTGTTAAATAGAGCGATATCATGCTTGCTATGCCGCTTGTAAATTAGCAAACTGAAAACTGTTTTTATGCAAGCAATTGGAAGCTGTTAACAGGCATCAATATCAATGTCGTTAAAGATAGGCATCTGTCTCCCTCTATTTATTGTTTGAAAAAATAATATGTTACTAATAGGCTACAGTTTCGCATATTTAATTAAACTAGTGTCCACCACCCGTTAGCATTCTTAACTACTTAAGCGGATACATGAAAGTTATTGACACTTTTTACGGATTTAGACGCGTAGGTACTTATATTTGTTAAAATTTTTTAGCCTGTTGTTTCGGAGACTTCAAGAAACTTTTAAGTTTTTGTGAACGCGAATGTTAGAGAATAATAATTATGAAAGACTGACTTTAAACACAGGCGTAGTGATAAAAGTGGAAAGAATTGGTCTAGCTAAAGATACTTTACATAACACTTTAAAATATAATAAAAGAGGACCGTAATATTAGAAAGTAAAGTTAACTATTTCTGAGTCCTGTGATTGACTAGCTTAACCGGCTAATAAATTGCTCATAATGTAGAGATCTTATAGTTGTAGTTACTTCAAAGTTTATTATAATACTTCTAAGACTAGCTGATATTCCTAATAGGGCATAGAGATTATATATTCATTTCATAAAACTAGGTCGCGTGCTAACCGAATGCGCTGTGGTAGAATATCCAATGTAGAAATAAATTATAATTAAATGTTCAAATATATAATAGCTAAGTAGTTTTTTATTATTGCAGTGTTCTACATTTTCTAGTAAATATTGCTGAGACGAAGACATATAATATTTCACAAGTAAATGTAATAATGTTTAAGTTGCAAATATATTAAAGAAGTGTTTCAAATTCTGCACAGCGAGTAACTAGTTAATTAGGTATGCTTGCAATTTGCATCTACAGACTTAATTTAAATGAGGTCAAATAGTTAACGCTACAGTAATCATAATAAACAATGATCTCTCTATAACTACAGAAAATATTTCATTAGCCAAATGTTCTCTTATTAAAGAAGCATGTAGTTAAGTACTTGCTATTTTTTTGTTTAATTTATTTATTTAAATGATACTTGCTTTGACGTCAACAACTCGATCATTATACCAATAGATTCTATTTTATCTGTTTCTACGGCGTTCTGGTAGCATGTTTCGGGTAAATTAGGAATTTTCTGCATGAAAAGTATGTCGTAGTCGTTGGCGCCTAGTGATGTATGTCAGGTCACGAGGACGTCATCTGAATTATTTTTACTAGCCCATCAGAATATAGTCCGCTTAAAAGCTTTCTGTATTTGTTCAGTTTTATAGGTCAGATGATGACAACAATAATTTAAAAACGAAACTGTACCTAAAATTATAATAATATGCTGAACTGATTTTAAATGAAAAATGTGTAAAAAAGGTATTTTATAACTGAGTAGTTGCTAAATACCGATTTTTCACAGGTGTATCTATATCTAGCTGACTCGACAAACTTCGTACCTATGGCCATATTTTTAGTGACTTTTTCTATTGGTACAAACAAAAAAGGAAGGCCGGAAGGAACAGAACAGAAAAGGAATTACCCATCCAGTGCAGTCGTTAAAATGTAATGCAATCGTTTTGGCAATTTATTTTTTTATTTATAAAGATAGAAGAATTGGAAAATCGTCATCACTTTTCCCTCTCCTTATACGGAAGAAAGAAGAAGAAATAAATTCTAAAAAATCCTTGAGTGGTACTCCTCTACAATGTAAAAGGAAATGAGCACGCATCTTTATAGTTTCTGACTTTAGTATTTTTGTCTGTGCGTTGATGTGTAAGTCTTATCTATCGCTTAAAGTAAAGATAAGGCTTCTTTCTCCGTAGCTCCTTTCCCGTGGATATAATTGCTATTCGTCCGCAGTGTACATCGTGGGAAGCATATATTTGAGACAATATCACGTAGAACAATATGAATAACTTCAGTTTACATGTAGTAACACGTCTACTAAGAAATAAGCTTGCTAACGTGTACAATTTCGTTTGGGTTCCTGGATAATGCTCGGTTCTCTCTCACGTTTTCGTGTGACAATATTTTACCGAAGTATACCTAATAATGTTTCGACATTTTGCAATTTATTTAGTTGTATAATTTTATCAATGTCTCGGTTATTTGCTTATGATTAATTAAAAGTAGATATATGTAGACTATACAAGTATGTAGCAATACCGTAAGTCGCTTTGAATAGCACGATGAATCAATCTTTATTTATATAGGTACTACTACATTATCTGTTAGAAAATAACGACCATTTATCGGGTACTTGCGACCTTATCAGGATTTCATTAATGCAAAGCATGAATGTATTCAGAATGTAGTCTATGATATGAATTGTTGACAACAAATTAATGGTGACGATGGGGTGGAAAGATGTATATTTAAAGGAGCTGAAATAGGTCAATATAATATGTAATCTGATCCGTCCGTAGGTGACGGATTAAGAATACAAGTGTCACCATCCCCAGGGTGCTACAAAAGCTAGCTAAGGAATATTGTACACAGAATCCTCTGTGAGAGTTGGACTCGAAAATAAATCCTGTGCCAATACAACTGGTCAGCGCGGCACGGTAGACCATTATCCCTCGCAAAGTGAACGCGGCCCGGGCCCAACAGTGGGACATTATTGGGCTTGGGAGAGAAAATATGTGTAATCTGATGTACTTGACCCGTAAAAATTAATTTATAGGTAAAGTTTAGTTTCATTTGCAATATTCAAATAAGCTTGCAGTTATATAAAATAAAAAATTACTAAACAAGGCTTTTCTCTCTAAGTATTATATAATTTATATTTATTACATAGATCTTTGGTCGCCAGGTTTCAAATATGGTGTCCGATTGTTTGACCAAAAGTCATTTGGCAAAACTACACTTGACAAACAACGTTTGGCAAAACAATGAATTCGCCTATCAATCATTTTACCACTGATCATTTTACAAATGTTTCATTTTGCCAAATTATCAACACTTAAATTTACATTTTATAAATTATTACTTTACAAAACCAACATTTGGCAACTGAGTTATGAGAGAAATCTACTATTGATCTAAAAATTTGGTATTTTTGTTAAAATTACCATCTTTTGCTTATTTTTTTGCTCTGGATTCTCCTAAAAAGAAAATACTATGTATTAATTGATATATTATATTATATTATATAGAATGAAAAAAAAATGATATTTTACATTATTTGCGTAATAATTACTTATTAACCTGTTCGCCGTTGGAGATATACATATATATCTCTTTTATTAGATTGGGTTAGGTTAGGTTAGAATTTTAACCCCAAACGCACGAGTAATACGCGGTAGCGGCCGGCAAAGGCCAGAAGCGACTTTTCATGGCATTGGCATAATGATCATTTGTCAATAATTTTTTGGTCAATCATTATGGAACCTTCAAATATACATAAGTAGCTTATATCCTTTCTTGGGCCTTAGACTATTTTCTGTACAACATTCTGATTAAATTAATTCAGTACTTTTGGCGTGACAGAGAAGGCTACTCTTGCTTGACCTACAATTCTAACTTCATCTTAGTAAATATACCATAAATTAAATATCTATTAATTAAATAGGTACATATCCTTCTTTTATAGCTTAGAGTACACTCGCCATCATTTTTAGGCAATAACATACGTTAACATACGTTATAAATAAATAAATTTTATCAGTTTCTAATTAAAAAAGTATTAAAAATGTACCAAAAGCAATCAAATCAATAAAATATTTATTTTACTAAATAAAAAAAAGTTTGTTACACACGATATCAAAGTGTAGTTACTCAGTATTGCGTATTTAGTTTCGTATGTGTTCGTGTACAGACTGGTACATTATGGACGGTACAAACGATTGCTACTCTGACGCGTATCTAGGTCAGTAGGTCAGAAACGAGGTCCACTGATAGCAGTGCTGTTGTTTTCCCAAACTATATAAAAGTAAGCTACTAACGTTTATAACAGCAACTGGACATTCTGTCACTGCGGTTATGGCATGGTATAACCATAACATTAATTATTAATAAACACCATGCGGACAACTTTATAGTAAAACCGATTAATGATCAATATTGTAATAATGACGACCTAGTTATAAACTAATGTTTCCTTTTGCAAAGAATGGAAAATATTACTTGCAAGCACTTAAATCTTTTCAATTTTTAAAGTAACTACTCTTTTATTCGATATTCTCACTCGGAACCATTCCACTGCTACTTCCAGTTGTTTTATATTATATTTGGTTTAGAGATTTCTGTCTGTCACAGAAGATATTAGCTTTCTTAAAAGATAAGTAAATACACCACAATAAAAACATAAAAATGTAGTTTATGTTATTCGTAGCCTAAAACAAGTGGGTAATTAGGGGACTCCGTGCCGCTACATGTACCTACGTGAAAAGTGTGCGAATACTTACTGTTTTAAACATTAATAAGTACCTACTAACTAACAAACGAACATTCAAGCGACACGAAAATTAAAGTCGTGTCAGAAATATTACGTCACCAGAATTAACAAGTAGTGGAAGGGGTATACAAACAGGTGTGGTCAATTCTGTTATTCGAGTCGTAGCGAGCTGTTATGTCGACAATTTGCTACCACCCTACCGACTATGCCACAAATGCTTAGTTCAGCGCAGCGTGATTGCAACCAAAGTTAATGTTAATCTCATAATGTGACCCTGTCGCTTGCTGTGCCACTTCAAGGCAGCGGCCAAGGGTCGGTGTATATATTGAAAATCTAGGCCCTCGATATAATTTGAGGCATCTCTAAGCCCAATATTATTGTGTATGCATTTTTATATTCAACTTCTGGCGGTTTTTTGAGATTTTATTATATTTTATTTATTTTATCTGTAAAGGTCCATACCACCCAGAAACAAGCTTGATATAAATTCAGTGAAGTCATAACGGGCATAGTTCATATTTTTTTTAAACTCTTAAATCAAAAACCAATTCGGGGAATAGCGTTTCTGATCATGATCCATTAGTTTTTTGCGGAAAATTTGCTATATTAACGATTATTTTTCCAAAAAGGCAAATGATCTCTATTTGCCCTTGAAATGAAGGACTTAAAATATTAAGGCGTTCTGAGGGATATATTACTCTGTAGTGGAGTTGAAATTGGTCTATTATATCAACTTGGCAACTTTGAAAAGATGTATTGCAATCTGTTTTAAGTCTATCAGGAAAAGTCAATACACAGATTGCGTACAACGATGACGTCACAACATTTAAAATAATATATTTAAGTATTTAAAAAAAATTCTATATAGTGAATATTTCAATAATATTGAAATTAGTTGCTTAAAATAGTCTATATTTTCTAAAAAAAATATAAAAACAGCAAGTCGAAAATTATGAACAATGCCAATTGAGTATAGATCCAAATGCTTATAGGTTTGTGACAGAACAGTTACACGTCATCACAGACCGATCTTATCGAAACATTAATACTATGCAGATACCTATCACGCATAAATCTGATACAATAATATACATTCGAATGAATATATGATTTTATCCACTTTAAATGAAAAAACTGTCCTTTCTAACAACTAAATTACTATACTTTGGAGTAATGGATATATGGTACTTTTATGTAATACCTATAGGTATTGTCTAATTTCATTACGTAACATAACTTGTACATACACTAATCTTTTTATCTATGATATTTAACCCCAAATTTTAATAACACAATAACTTTGGTCATAATCTTTAAATTACTAGAGAAATTATTTTAAACTGAGCATATAACTGGTAAACTCAAGATTCATGCAAAGATAATAAATGATATAATTATGATTAATAAATTAGTAGAGCAGTTGACTCGACAACCGTGTGTATTGTAATGTGCGTGCCTCAAGCTTATTGTTCTATTTTAATGTAGTCGAACGCACCAACCTTGCTCTACATTCAAGATTACAATTAAATAAAAAAAAAACAGCTAAGCGTGAGTCAATGCAGGCAAAAAAATAATTTTAAAGCATAAAACATCTATATAGTTAATTTTACATATAAAATTCTCGCAGTTACCGCGGTGTTAGTTACCAAACTTCTATGACAATACTGGGCAGATTTTTATAAAATTTTGGTGTGCATATTGGTAGGTCTGTAAATCGCCCAAAATCAATTTTAATACTTTTAAATCATAGGTGATGATTTGTTTATTTTCACGTTAAAATTTATACTATATTGAAAAATTTATTTAAATAACATTTACTGATATAACCATTCATTTTTGTATGTTGACACTCAAAGAAAATATAGATACTAAAACTATTTGTCGGGTACTTTTCATTTATAAATTACGCCATAAAATTTTTGTTTGACACCCTCCTCTTATCAAGTCCGCGTGTGTAAGATTCCCTCTCTTCAAGGTGACTAACTAACTTCAAGATAACTAGTAAAAATATATGCATCGCAAACACATAGTATACGATAAATATAGTAAAAGTTTTTAGTTCCGAAATGATAAAGAAGCAGCATCAAGTCAGTTAACTAGGTCAATATTCTTACAAATTTTAACATTTTTGAATATCTTAGCTTCATAGAGCTAAGATATCTACAGATTGTTACCCACTATCTGCCGTGAATCCAGTTAACCGCCCTGCCCATCTGCATACTTAAGTCATTGTTACCACAACGTTTATATTTATCCCTTCTAACTATATTTCAGCAGTATTTACTTGATTATGGAACATTGAAATGTGAGTGAGACCTACGAGTACGTTCAAAATATAAAATTATATATATGTCATTGAAAATTTCGGTAAATTAGATAAATGTAACTATTAATATTTAGGTAACCATTAATTACTATGGTACAACATAAAAAATATCGTAACAGTAGTACGGAACCATAATACTGGGAAGAAATAACGGGAAGAGCTATGTGTAAAGTCAAAAAATCTTATTAACTATAACTTGTTAAAATAGACCACAAACTTTAGCTAATCACCACTTGATACAGTAGGTCTGTACATAGTATGGGAAATATTGTATAGTTGCCCGAAAACACATGCTCTTCTTTTCGCAGCATAACAGCCCATAAAAAACGTAGGTATATAAATTGGTATATCAAATGGAATCTCACGGAAAGCTCAGTGAATTAGTTAGTAATTTTTTTTTCATTTATTTGAATGCTAAACTTCCAATTGGATGAATTGAGTCTACCTTTTCTAAAATTTCAGTCAGTAAAAGGAGTAGAGTAGTGAACGTCAGGTTGTCTGGACCAACATAGAAATTCAGTATTTGGTATATATATATATACTAGCTGACCCGGCAAACGTTGTTTTGCCATACTAAAAAAAAAAGTTTGAAAAATAGATGTTGGCCGATTCTCAGACCTACTGAATATGTATGTAAAATTTGAGAAGAATCGGTCAAGCCGTTTCGGAGGAGTACGGTAACTAACACTGTGACACGTGAATTTTATATATTAGATACTAAAAATTAGTACCTTTCTCGTACCTTTTGGTACCTACCTTTCAATTTTTAGTACCTTGATAAATGTCGAGAAAATGCGAAAAAAAGGTGGGACCAATTCTTTTGTCATACTTGCAGATAAAACAACAAAATTATTTTGTGGTCAGTATTTAGTGCCTTCAGAATTATTTTTTCAAAATTTTTTGACTTACCAGGGAAGAGTTATGTAAGTTATGTTTTAACTTTTTCAGTACTTGGTCATTTTGCGAAATATAGGACTTATATCACTTTCTTAGGATATATACTTGAATACTTAGGGTAGGGTAGAAAGCCTTTAAAAATAATAAAAAGTGAAAAAGAAAATAGTGACCACAAGATAATTTTACTGTCAGAAAGTATGAGATAAAAAATTGCCATTTTTCGCATTTTCTCGATATCTATCGAGGTACAAAAAATTTGAAGTTAGGTACCAAAAGGTACTAAATTTTAGTATAAATACCAAATACTGATATTCCATGTTGGTCCAGACAATCTGACGTTCACAGTAGAGCAAAATAAAACACAGTAGATTAATAATAATTACTGTTGAAGTCCTGGTGTTCGGGTGAAATAAAATAGTGGACTGTATATAACAATAGGCTGGTTTATTCGCCGTAATTATGGATTACAATTTAGAAGTATTTATACAGAACGGTGTGAGGTCTATGAGCTTAGATGCAAGAGTAAGTATATCTTCGGTCGCCCCCGCCGCCGCCGGTTGACCCCCCGGTCGCACCCCGCCGCCGCCGCCGGTTGACGATCGTCCAGCTATCGCGCCGCGCCCGCACCCCTCAAACTCAGGCGTCGCGCGCTTATGTATTATGTCGTTGTAGATGCTACAACATGCTCCCCGGGTTGAAGGCTGGAAGCTTCAAGATCTGGAAGTGGACAAATATTATTGTTTGCCCGACGAATGGTGCCGCCTGGTGTCTTCAGCTCTACTACTCTAGTGACACCGTCACTGCCTGGATACAGTTTTATCACTCTTCCTAAGGACCAAAGAAGAGGAGGAAGTGTTTTTTCCTTAATAAGTGCAAGAGAACCAAGTTTCAGTTCTGACGAAGTGGACTTCCATTTTGTTTTCGCCTGTAGTAGTGAAACATACTCCAAGCTGAAGCGCTTCCAGAAATGCTGCTTTATAAGCTCTATTCTTTTGTAGCGTTGAAGCGTATTGATATTATTCGCCAATACTGCTGGTTGCGGAATCGACGTAAGTGGTCGTCCAATTAAAAGGTGGGCAGGAGTGAGAACAGAAAAATCAAGTGGTTCAGAGGAAAGGGGGGTAAGAGGACGAGAGTTCAAAACTGCCTCGATCTGAGTTAGGCAAGTGGTTAACTCCTCATAAGTAAAATTAGTAAGTTGAAGAAGTCTACGTAAGTGATGTTTCGTAGATTTGACAGCGGCTTCTGCTAAACCATTGAAGTGGGGACTATAAGGAGGAACAAATTTAAATTCAATACCTTCCTGTGCAATACGACCTTCGAGATTAGATTTAGTAAGAAATTTAGTTAATTCGTTAAAGGTACCAACGAAGTTAGTGCCATTATCGGAAACTATACTAGAAGGCTTTCCACGACGTGATACAAAACGGTTTAATGCGGCTATATAAGCTTCTGTTGATAATGCCGTAACAAGCTCAATATGACAGGCTTTTACAGAATTGCAAATAAAGATAGCCAAATAAGATTTACTGAGTTTACAACCTTTACCCTTTCGGTCTGCTACCATTACTGGCCCAGCGTAATCTACGGAGCAATGTAAAAATGGAAATTCTAAATTAGTACGTGAGGCGGGTAATTGCCCCATTATAGGCTGAACAATTGCAGCTTTGTACCTGCAACATTTAATACATTTTCTAACAACAGCTTTTGCCAAGTTTCGGCCACCTAAAGGCCAATAAGTTTGTCTTATATTAGCTAAAAGTAATTGTGGACCAGCGTGTAAATATTTCAAATGAAAATAGGAAAATAATATTTTACTAAAATGATGTTTACTGCAAATTAGAATAGGATGTTTTGTGTCATAACTATATGGAGAGTTATCGAGCCTGCCACCAACTCGAATAATATGATTAGAGTCTAGAAAAAGCGACAAAGATGTAAGTCTGTTCTTACTAGGTAGTGCCTTTCCTGTTCTCAATAAAGCATGTTCTTCAGGAAACATCTCTAATTGAACTTTGTATATAATTAAATGTAATGAGTTTCGTAACTCAGACACAGATAAAAAGCCTTTTAGTTTTATTTTGTTTCTACAATTGTAAACAAATCTTTGTAATTATGCTATTATTCTTTGTATATTTATTAAATTTGATTTATTTTTAATTAAATTACTAAACAAGTCTATGCTTTTATTTTCAACTGTAATAGAACAAGAAATAAGCTCAGGTAGATCTTGCCTCTCGTTAGGGAACTTCGGCCATTCGCTTTCATGTTTTATTAAAAAGGCGGGACCTGACCACCACAATGAAGAGATACCGATGGAATCGGCCTTCACCCCCCGAGAAACGAGATCCGCCGGGTTATCCTTCGACGGTACGTAGTTCCACTTGTGACTAGCTGTACTTTCCTGAATTTCATGAACCCGGTTTCGAATAAAACTTTTTAATTGATGTGGTGCGGTATTTAACCATCCTAATACAATAGTGGAGTCACACCAAAAATAGCATTTATTTATATTAAGTGTTAAAGACGATAATACCTTTTTGTAAAGTCTCGCGGCTAATAAAGCTCCGCAAAGTTCAAGACGTGGAATTGTCGTGGGCTTGATCGGTGCTACTCTATTTTTAGAAGTTAAAAGGTGTACAAATTTTGTATGCGAGTTATGTAATGAACGGATATATAAACAAGTGCCATAGGCTTGCTCAGAAGCATCTGGAAAAATATGTAACTCAAAGGTATCACAGTCATCACTAATAACCCAACGAGGTATGTGTAAATCATTAAGAAAAGGAAGACAATTTACAAAAACTAACCAACGATTTTTAATATGAACTGAAACTTCATCGTCCCATGCATACTGCTTAATCCATAAATTTTGCATAATTCTTTTGGCCTCAACTATGCAAGGACCTACGAGACCCAATGGGTCGAATATCTGACTAATAACGGAAAGTATATGACGTTTAGTTATTTTCTTAGGGATTTCAATATTAATGGAAAATGATAATACATCCGAATCACAGACCCAGTTCAGTCCTAATGTTTTAGAAGCAATATTTTTATCGCTTTCTGAGAACTTCATGACATTATCTGCATTATTACGATATGAAGATGTTAATTCTTGTAATATTTGCTGGCTGTTTGACCTAAATTTTCTTAAATTAAATTGAGCTGACTGAAGAGTGGAAATTATGCCCTTACAAATGAAAATTGTTTCACTAACTGAAGAAGATCCACCTAGGTAGTCGTCTACATAAAAATCTCTTTCAATAGCTTGTCTTACATAATTATTTGGTGCACTTGAGGCTAAGCTAACAAGACATTTTGTAGCTAAATAAGGCGCCGAGGCAGTGCCATATGTAAGTGTATTGAGAGTATAAGTTTTTAAAGGCTCATTTAAATTATATCGAAAAATTATTTGTTGCAGTGAGCGTTGAGACGGATTGAGTTCAATCGCTCTATACATTTTTTCTATGTCTCCGGTGACAACATACTTATGCTGCCGGAAACGTAGCAAAATGGAATAGAGATCATCTTGTACCGTTGGACCGATCATCTGGATATCGTTAAGTGATATACCAGTGGAAGTGACCGCAGAAGCGTCAAAGACGGTACGAAGTTTGGTGGTATCGCTTGACTCACGAGTGACACCATGATGTGGTAAAAAGTATTCAATGGTTTGAAGACGAGAAGGTGATGATGATTCATTCAAGTCAGAATTTTCAGTCATGTGACCTAAACATTCGTACTCTTTCATGAACTGCATGTACCTACTCCTAAGGACAGAATCCTTTGAAAATTTACGCTCTAAAGACAAGAAACGATATTTTGCTTTTAAATAAGACTCGCCTAAGACTTTGGGGTCATTCTTCAAGGGCATAGTTACAACAAAACGACCATCATTATTGCGTGTCGTGTTTTCTAAAAAATGCTGCTCACAGAGACACTCCTCTGGAGACAATGATGGCTTAACTTCTACCGTGTCTAACTCCCAAAAGCGAGATAAATCCGGGTTTGATTCCTGATTTATAAAATGACAAGAACTGGAAGAAGAGTTGGACTTAGGACGCCCAACATAACCAGATACTAACCAACCTAATTTGGTTTCGTATAGTTTAGGAAAATTTTTACCTAAATCTATGGAATTATTCCCTAAGACTGACCAAAAGGTTTGGGCCCCGACTAATATGTCTATAGACGCAGGCTCATTGAAGGAAGAGTCAGCTAAGAATAATCCCGAAGGAATATGTATATGCTCAAGATTTATAAATGAAGACGGTAAAACTCGGGTGATTTGCGGTATGACGTGACAATTGATTGTAGTTGTAAAATCATTATGAAGAGATTTTATCGTAAGACTACACGAACTTGTACTACAAGAAATATTATTGTTAATACCTGTCACAGTGGCGCTCGTACGACGACGTGACAAACCCAGCTTACCGCAAAACGATTCTGTGATGAGGTTGGCAGTGCTGCCATTATCTAGCAGTATCCTGGCAATGTGCTCGACACCATTGCAGTCGTGCACCTTCACACGCGCTGTGGAAAGCAAGACATGTGCAGGAGTAGTAAGCTGTTTACATTCAGTTGAGTTAGCAAAATTATTAACTGAAACAATAGGCTCGCTAGCCTCTGTATGTAAATGTAATAAAGTATTATGAAATTTTTTGCAATATCTACAGGAGACAAGTTTACATTTATTTTCTGTATGTCCTGGCCGCAAGCAATTTAGACAGACTCTAGAATCCCTCGCCTTTTTTATGCGATCTTCAATAGAAAGAGATCTGAATGTTTCACAGTTAAATAAGAAATGATTTTGATTGCACATAGGACATTTTAATGATTTTTTATTCAAGTGATTATTGTTTTGATTATAATTAGATATTTTATTTTGTTGTATTTCTGTTAGAAAATTAATGTTAGGTTTAGTTGATTCATTTTTATTTAATTTAATTATTTTACTTTCTTGTAACGTTTCTAATAAGTCCGCCCTACTGCAAAGAAATGTTATGAAAATATCAAGTGAAGGTGGATCACTAAGTGAGTTTCTATGAGATTCCCACTCTCTTCGAGTTGTAGAATCAAGCTTTTCTGCCATCATGTGAATAATCAATGTGTCCCAATGCTGCGTAGGCTGATCTAGAGTTGACAGAGCACGTAAATTCTTATTCGTGATATCTATAAGATGCCGGATGCCTCGAGAAGACTCTTTATGAATTTGTTCAATATTAAACAAAGCTTGAACGTGATTATTTACAAGTAACCTTTTATTGTCGTACCTATTGCATAACAATTGCCAGGCGTTCGCGTAATTATCGCCTTTTATGTCTAGACTATCGATAACTAGTAAGGCACTACCCTTTAAAGACGCTCGAAGATAATGTAGTTTATTAATGTCATCCATATCAGACCTGGAATGAATTAAAGAAATAAAGGTGTCCCTATACTCTAACCAGTGCTGGTAGTGACCATGAAAGGTGGGTAATTCAATTTTTGGCAATCTTATGCTATTAAATTTTGGAAAACATGCCTGGGAATCATCTGAACTTGCTGCGGCACCTGCATGAAGCTCGCGATGCGTAGACGGCAACTCGCCAAGAAGATTACGCGCCTGAGCAATAAGTCCGTGGTACTCGTTTTCAAACAGTTCCCGCTCATTACACTCGCAGTCGGAATCCTCAGATAATATTTCAATTTCATCCTGTAATTGATCGAAAACAGCATATAAGGTATTGAATTTATTAAGCCTTCCTTCTAAATCTAACAGCTGTAAATGGCTGAGTTCTTTAGAGCTTTTAAGCAAAGTAATATAATTCCCGAAAATAGTAAGCCTAGACTTAATACCTCCGCGTCTTTTAATTAATTTATCCATCTTAGCTTCAGCCATATTACCTACTTAACGATGCAAGCGTAAGAAAAAATATTACAAAGAAAGTAGCAAAGCAGGTAGCAAAATTGTTCTATAAATAGAAAGGAATGCAGCGAGCGAACGATAAGAATTATGCGAATAATAGCAAATACCTACAAACGAGCCGGCCGATCAGCTGATGTTATACTTAACGCGATAGTTAAAGTTAAACGAAGTTAACGGTTATAATTTTCAACCGTATGTAGGTAATTATAAGCTTGAAAAAAGCGTGCGAGAAAAAAAAATTTGCAAAAAAAATATTTATTTTCATTACTTTTAAATTTTAAGCGTTATTAAAACGGTTTATATGTAAGATATTATACATACGTATGAAATGATTCAGTAAGTAAGCGTTTAAAATTAGCACTCACTAAGCAAAGACAGTTTTGAACCTAGGAAAATAAGACGAAGAACAGGAAGTTAAAACTAGGATAAATTGGAACGAACTCACAAATTTATGATCCTTCCGTAAAATGATGATTTTAACTCCTTCCTCGCAAGAAGACTCGCAGGGTCCAAAGTGCGTTTGGTCGACCTCCGTTTCACCTTATGTCGGGCTGTTGTAGATGCTATGCAATTGTTGAAATGGAAGCAATCTGCACTGCTGAAGTCTACAATGAAGAGCTCCGTGGATGGTTTCTTGACCTTCTTCGATGCAGTTCAAAAAATAAAACGGCGAGATCCTAAAGGACCATGTTGAAGTCCTGGTGTTCGGGTGAAATAAAATAGTGGACTGTATATAACAATAGGCTGGTTTATTCGCCGTAATTATGGATTACAATTTAGAAGTATTTATACAGAACGGTGTGAGGTCTATGAGCTTAGATGCAAGAGTAAGTATATCTTCGGTCGCCCCCGCCGCCGCCGGTTGACCCCCCGGTCGCACCCCGCCGCCGCCGCCGGTTGACGATCGTCCAGCTATCGCGCCGCGCCCGCACCCCTCAAACTCAGGCGTCGCGCGCTTATGTATTATGTCGTTGTAGATGCTACAACAATTACAAATACATCGTAACTCTTCTGCCTCATTGCGATTATCCTACTGTCGGTAAGATACTGTCCTACCTAACCATAGATTTTAACTGTTTTATAAATATAGATAAATATGTGATGCAATAATACATTCCCTTTATGTATATACTCGAAGAGCTTGGCAGAAAATAGTGCCAAGTTTCTAAACGCAATCCTCTTTATAGTTCAAGGTCAAGTGCCTACTGAGAGGATAAGCACAGGCTAAAATCTCATTGCTACGGTAGTTCGGTTGATATCCATATCCGTTATAACATACTGTAAGTTATAAAATCTAAGACGCCAATAATTCACACATGGATGACCAGAACACATGTGTTTACCGTATGTTATTTGTATAGTATGTAATGTTTAGACACTCGGCCCGTACTTGTGGGATTTTTTTATTATATACAGGAATCTAGCTACTTAAAGAAATAAAAACCAACAAATAGCTTGCATGTAATACGTATAAATACATACATACTTTTAAAATATCTGTAATATTTACCAGTTCTTATAATGATAATTTTATAATAAAGAGGGAAAGTTTGTAATAGGGGGCAATCTTCAAAGGTAGTGGTCCGATCCTGAAATATTGTTCACAAATATTAAGCTGCAGTCTACGAGAGTGCTACATTAGCTCTTCTTTTCTTATATGTATGTATATATATAAATCAATTGCTGTTCGTTAGTCTATCTGAAACTCGAGAACGGCTGAGCCGATTTCGGTCTTGATATATTCATGAAAGTCCAGAGAAGGTTCAACGGTGACAAAATATATGGGGATCGAACGCGTATGGAGTAGCGGGCATCAGCTAGTGTTTATATAATAATATATTTACATATATCTACATACTTACCTAATATGTAACAAGTAAGTCCAAATTCTATGAAGTCACTATTAAAATTTTCAATAATAATTAAATACTTAAACTAACTAACTAAATAAATACCTAAAACTAAACTAAACTAACTAAATTTTAGTTAAACTAACTAAATACTTAATAGAAGGTTGGAAATGAATCCCGTAATTATAAAATTAAAATATATAACGGAGAAAAGCATCGTAGACATCACCTGTATTTACAGCCAGAGCAGTCATCTATCTAAAGACCCTGTAAAACTAAAAATCCATAAGTAAACTATTTTAATCAAGTCTCCTACTACGACATATACATTAATTTTATTGCGTAACTAGTTATTTCAAGTAATTCCAGCTATCTATCTATCTATCTAGTTAGCTATTCTGTTTACCTATTATGTAAAATGTCTTAAAGCAAATTATAATGTGTCCTTATGTCTAATTCGCTTCTCTCTCTCCAGACCATTTACGTCCCACTGTTGGGCACGGGTCTCCTCTACTTTGGAGGGATTATACTCTACTGTGCCACGCTAACCAGGCGTGTTAGCACAGGGTTTATTTTCGCTTAATTTTTACTAATTCGCTTAAATTTATGCTATATGCTAGTACCCTACATTCGAACTATATTACATTACCCATGCCGCCGAAAATCTACAAACTTAAGTAAAAACACTAAAAAGATAATTTGCAATTTTAACGAATAAAACACTACACATAAATTATTTCAGCATCCGATTAAAATTTCAATTGGATCTATTAAAACCTACTAACGAGTGGTTAAAATGTTAAGTTTATTCAAGGACACAAAATCAGATAAATAACAGAACTTTAAACGCGACTTTCATACGCTAAAACTAGTTTTAATTTTAGTCTTTTTGTGTTTTCGATTGCACGATACACACTCTCTCTCCAGCTCATCACCGTCCCGCGGTTGGGCACGGGCCTTCTCCACTTTGAAAGGGATAATGCTCTAGGTCCTATGCCACGCTGACAAGCCTTATTGCCATTGGGTTTAGAGTTTTCCATTTCACACAGAGGACATTATCTGTGTACAATATCCTTTAGCTGACTTTTACAGCACACCCTGGGGAGTAAATGGGGTGGTGACTGACACTTGTATTCTTAATCGTCACCACACGGAAAGCACGATACATAATTTATTCATAATAATTATAAATCGTAACTTTGTACTATACAAAATGTTGTTTCCGTCAAAATTTAATCACGTTTGTTGTATGAGAGCAAGAAACGGTAAAAAAATCATGTTTGTTGTATGGGAGCCCCCCTTAAATATTTATTTTATTTTTAGTATTTGCTGTTATAGCGGCAATAGAAATACATCATCTGTGAAAATTTCAACTCTCTAGCTATCACCGTTCTTGAGATACAGCCTGGTGACAGACGGACGGACGGACGGACAGCGAAGTCTCAGTAATAGGGTCCCGTTTTTACCCTTTGGGTACGGAACCCTAAAGTCATGATTTTATGATAATGATGATTATCCACAGAAATGAGCCAACAAATAGACTGCTATCTTAAATGCATAAATGCTATTTACATTTACGATATACCGAATCCGTTCCAAAAATAAAAAATTAAACATTCATGAGCCCTCCTGAGTGTTTACGCCAAAAAATATTTATTTTACTTTTTATACATGGCACTCCATTAGGATATTTAAATAAAATAAGAATATACTTAAACGGTAAATCAAGACATAAACAAAACTTAGCTAAGTATGTATTTTATAAATGCCAACAGTCAAACCTCGTAGATGTTAACCTCACGTAAACAAAATCAACTTATCGGGCAGGCTTGACTGATAAATATTGGTATCCAGTCTTGAGTCTAGGTGTACTTAATAATCTATGCAGGTAGTTCCCGATTCTACGTGAATTAGCTCCCAACGTTTCAACATCTCGGCTTATTATCAATGAAAACATCTAGCTCTCAGCCTGGAAGCACTGGTTATAAGCTTCTAGAACATGAAACGAAGAAGTTGCTTGAACAAAGTTAAAACTGTTATTCTAACAGCACGCTGATTCCTTCAATCTATCTTGAAGTTAGAGTCCATAATCAAAGTAAGAAACGCCCGCAGTAGATACTCATTCTAAGTATATCATAACTATGATTAAGGTGGAATACTTAAAACAAATAACTTCTGCGGGCGGCTGAAAACTAGCATTTGTTAAGTCCATAACTGCGTAGTAATACTTTGTAACTAAAACAATATAGTTAATTGTAGTTACTCTCTACAACCTTGATTTCGTAGTCTGCCTATTGTAAGCACTAGCCAAAGTCACCCTAAACAAGGTTGCTGTTTGAGACGCTACTTCGCAAAGGTTGGCGGTTCCGTGAACTTGGCCTGTTTGTGGCTATTGTAACTACCTCCTTCGCCAATGTGTTTTTGCAAAGATTGACTCAAATCTAAAGCCAAGCCCTTATGAAAACGCGATTGACGAATTAAATTTTGAAGCGATGGTAGCTCACGGAGCAAGTTATAATGCCTCTGCATAAATTCGATTTCTCTCAGTAACGTAAAGTTCAGTTGGTTTTCCATTTTAATAGTGTATATCATATGTAAAGCTACGTGTAGAGCACAGTTAATTAAAAAAAATTAATAACTTTTTAGTACACGGTTGATGCAATTGGACTGAAACGGAATACATGCAGGTCGACGTATCTTAGAATTTTTATTGCGAAGAAGAAAGAGCTCTCTTCTTACAAATTAGTTCGTTACATTATCTGCCTTACAAGTCGCAGTTTGCCATCGTACGCTAATGCTTTCACCCGTTTCACCTTGATAAGTCTATTGATGAGATGATAATCAAGTCACATTAAATGAATAGCAACTACTTTGCCTTAAACTAATTTTAAGATGACATCCCCAACATATGCAGAGTCGATCAGTTATGAGTATGCGAAACGAAACGATAAGCAAGCTAAAATTACAAGAATGTTTGGATAAAACCGTTTACACGTAATTTTCTTACAAACGCAGTTTATTATACGTAAACAGTTTTCTACAAACTATTTTGATCTTCGCAACAGTTATAGATTTCACCTGCGTTTATATTCAGCCCTCCTTTCCGAATATACACCAAACCTTAACAAATTGTACTAAAGCCATCCTCTTGAGCCACTCTAACCGTATCGAAATCCGTTGCGTAGTTTTGAAGATTTAGACTAACATATGGTAAAGATACATATATATTTTTGATAATATAGTTATGGCGACGCAAAGAAACGACAGAGGAATACACTGACTCGCTGACAGAAGAACATTGAAGAGAAAGATTCTGTGCCGATTCGACGTAGCGGGTTAAAAGATGATGATAGATAGTTATTTCTAAAACATAATTATCAGAAGCGATTCGCTTAAAACGATATATAAACTGTTGATTAACTAACTACATACAATTAAAGACATTTAGGAAATACAAGTTGTCGTCATTTTTAGACGGCAAAAAATTACGGAATGCCGTGAAATAGGCTAGCTTTGAATAAATCTGACAGTGATTTTAACTAGTTATGAGTCCTAATTATCGAATATAATAGAAGTAAAAGAATCTGTTCCATTATGTTCAAATATTGTTGATGTATTAGTAGATATTAGTTAAAAGCTGCATTAGTTATTAAGAGTAATGGCGAAGTAAGTCATCTGTGGAATATTTGACCATTTTCAAGTTTAATAAGAATCATCAGTTGTCATCGCCCTGGTGAATCCCTCAGACATATCGTTTCCGGCTGTTCACGTCTTGCTAACGGCGAGTACTTGCATAGGCATAACCAAGTAGCCAGGATAATACACCAACAAATTGCTCTGCGATACGGACTTGTGAGCGTAGGCGTACCGTATTATAGGTATGAACCTGATCCGGTTTTGGAAAATGGTCGTGTCACACTGTATTGGGATCGATCTATCATCACGGACAGGACTGTTGTTGCTAACAGACCGATCAGAGCGCCTCGCAGTGATAGTCGATTACACAGTCACAGTTCCTCATGACGATAATCTCGTGAAAGCTGAAAAAGACAAACAGGAAAAATATTTGGACTTAGCCCACGAGATTGTCGACAAGTGGGATGTGGACTCGGCTGTCATTGTGCCGATAGTTGTTTCGGTAAACGGATTAATAGCCAAAAGTTTCGACCTCCACCTAAAGAAACTTGCGTTGAACGGTTGGATCAAGGGCCTGGTGCAGAAGGCGGCACTCCTTGGCACGGCATGCATTGTGAGGAGGTTCCTTTCTCTGGGGCCCTAACCACCGATGGCTTGGTCCCTGTTCCCGACACCGATGGGCCTCCGCGTAATTTTATATTTTTAAATGTATTTTTATTTTGTAATTTTATATTTAAAAATGTATTTTATACTTAATGAGTTTAAATAAAGAATACCGAAATAATAATAAATATTCATGGACATTTCACACAATGTTCTCTGGTCCCAAGCTAAGCTTATATGCTTGTGTTATGAGTACCAGAATACAGATATAATACATAAACTACTTTTCTTTTGTAAATACATACTTATAATACATAGAAAACACTCGGACGCAGTACAAACATTTGTACGACATTTATGGATATCACACAAAAATGATTGTCCCAAGCGGGAATCCAACTCGCGACCTCGGACGGCATTCCATTACATAAACCACTCCACCACGAAGCCCGTCTATATCTAATATATAAAGTTCACGTGTCACAGTGTTAGTTACCGTACTCCTCCGGAACGGCTTGACTGATTTTTATGAAATTTTACATTCGTATTCAGTAGGTCTGAGAATCAGCCAACATCTATTTTTCACACCCTTTTTTTAGTATGGCAAAACAACGTTTGCCGGGACAGCTAGAATATATACAATACATATAAAACTCAATTTCTTCATATGTTGTAATAAACGCAGTTCCATGCTCGAGTACTCCAGCCCGAAGTGGAGCAAACGTGGCCTACTGACACCAAATGAAATCAAAATACATCGTCGAATCGCCCACTGAATACAAAACTAGGTACCTACACGTCGATATAACCGTGTGATTAAATATGTATGGCTTGTGATGGGGTGGTTAACTACACAATCCGACCAGTCTCGAAACATATTCCGTGAACCACTGTTATTCAGTAAGTTTGTAATACTATTTCACATAGCTAGCTCTATCACACACAGGATAGCGCGAAAAAACCAATGCGGCGTTGCCACACCGTGCAGCCGAGCGTACGAGCAGGTAGACTCTACAATGTATATAATGTATGTATATAATATTGTAGGTATCTAATCTATGTGCGTATTATTATACAACACTTGTCTTCTCCGAATAACTAATGATATTGACTATAGTTACTCATCTTTCAGGCCTCATGTCATGTTCCCAATTTAATCTTAGAAGACTCCAATTCGAGAGTCAAATAGAAAATCACAATACGCACTTAATCTTAATAAAAGAACACATTTAAATAGATAACTATATATATTACAAAGATCATAAATTTTAAGAGAAAATATAGGTTATAAAAACAAATGGTTCAGAGAGAAGTGGACAATCCAATATTACTTACCGCTATTAGGATCCACATAAGCAATTTTCAGGTCCATTTCAATACTTTGAGTAGACTTTGGTTCGGTGGAGTTAATATCATATTCTGATGTAATTTCGGATACAATATCACTTTTTGTCTGGCTCGAAGAGGCAACTAGACCTTGCGCTATACTCATTTTTGGAGCGTCTTCATGCATGATACACAATAAATAAGCTGGGCGACAGAAAAGTGCCGCCCACTGAACTAAAATTATATCACCTGAACCGTAAAGGAATATGTTTTATTTAAAAAATGTCCATAATAGCGATAACTCGTTTTATAAACAAAATGTAGGTCTCTAGGCCACTTCACTTACACTTTGATAATTCGACCGACATAACTCAGGTTCAATGGAGCTACCGTACTCATGACTGACATTGAAATAAGTCGGTAAAGGGCAGTGGGAAATTAACCTAATTTTAAGAAAATCTGTGTCATGACCTAATTTATATATGGGTAATGTGAAAAGATGTCATTATTCCTGATAATTATAATCTTGATTTATGCAATATTCTTCTGGGTAATATTGATATGATGGAAATTTAAAAGTACGTTTGTGCAGATTAAAATTTTCAGGTAAGAGCTAAATATCTTGAAAAACCCATGCAAATGATGCAAAATGACTACCTTTTAATAAGAACATGCTGCGTTGTGTAATAAATGACCGTTTCTATTGCACAATCCTTTCACAAGGGCTCCAAATGTAGGTCAATCTTTAAGAGACTGATTGTGTGTATGAATTAGTTTGAAATAAAGGGTTATAAATAAACTATTGTTTAAAATAATGTGATATATATATTAAACCCGCGTTTTGACGATTTTCTAATTATTATGGTGTTTATAATTAAAAAGTTGATCAATACTATATTGTTTCCGGTTTTACAAGTAGCGCTCCCTGTTAAATAACAAAATAAACTACCTTGTATCTCACGTGTAATATGTATAGATGTCACTACATACTAACAAACGATAAAATACTTTTGAGATAAAATTACTAAACTGTATTACTATAATTTAATATATCTGTACACTATAACATATAACGTGTGTAGTGATTGTAAAATTATATCACTTTAACGTAGTTATAATAATGAGGTTTGGGATTTTAGAATAAGTAGCACCATCTATAATTCATAATAAACACTAGATTTGTTACACTTTTAACATTGACACGATTTTGTCTAAAAATTTATAGCATTGTTAATGCTATTTATATGAATTATACCTATTCACTACTGAAATCAGCTAAGTATCTAAATAATTAACCATTCTTCGAACAGCCCAATGTAATACAAAATGTTGTCTAATCCAAAATAAAAGTAGGTACATAACTATTGGTGATAGACCTATTTACAAATTTGAATAAATATAAATTCATTTTAAAACTTATTAAAACCCAATATTAAGTTTTAAAATGAATTATAATATTTAATACCTTGAATGAAAACAATGTGCACTTCTGCAGTGTACAAGAAAGAAACTTTGTCTACTTAGCAGTTTTCAACATTTTTGTACTAGTAACTCCATCTGTTGAGTATTACAATATAACTTTGAGAACTAAGTTGTACTCCGATGACAGTTACCACCAATCATTTCATTGCCAGCATGCCACAATCATTGAGTAATTCTTTATTTAGGCCACAATCTACAATTCTCCACTTTACCACCACCATCACAGGTACATTACTCCAATGTTAATTGGAGTTCAAATCCAATCAAAATAATAGTGTTCAAGAAACACAAGTGTTTGTTGTATAAGAGCCTCCTTAGATAGTTATAGTATTCTGTTCCCTATTACTTATTATAGCGGCAACAGAAATACAACAGATCTACGAAAAATTCAACCATTTAGCTCTCACCGCTTGATATACAGCCTGACATCAGATCGGAGCAACACAGAATTTTCAGTAATGCCGTTACCTTTTATCCTTTGGTACAGAACATTAAAACTATCCCTCTGAACATCTGGTTTTGAGTACAGGAACTTCTTGATACTTAGAAAGAAGTATACCTCTTTGGATAAATTTTAAGTAGATACATACTTGGTAATGAAAGTAACGTTTAAACTGTAATATATTTTTATTTAATTATTCTTGACAAAATACAATGCAGAGTAAACAATTGATTTATAAATAAATACACTTTGCGCTAGTTGTGTCGTAAAAAAACGACAACATATAAATTTAATTGTATCCACATAAAGTATCTTTACTTGAAAACTTTATACAAATTACATTTTAGAAATTATTCTTATGAATATTGTATACATCTCCAAATAATTATTTATAATACAATACAATAAAATAAAAATTCTTAGAATACAATAATAGGCTTTTTTTATAAAAATTACAACATTGTTCTTTTTTATTTTCAATTATTAAATTAAAAGTTTTTTTTTTTAAATGTCTTATTGTCGGTTTTTGTGTGTTGTTAAGAGTTTAGTTGGAGTCCTTAGCAGCGGTCAGTATTTCCCTAGAGATAATAAGTTTCTGGATTTGAGAGGTGCCTTCATAAATCTGGTAGATCTTGGCATCTCTCATCAGTTTCTCTACGGGATATTCAGTGTTGAAGCCATTGCCTCCGAAAATTTGTACAGCGTCCGTCGCTGTCTTGTTAGCAACTTCGGATGCATGAAGTTTGGCGACTGAAGCGGCTACAGTGTTCTTTTGACCTGAGGGGCAAACATAAGATTTTTAAAGTAATTTATTAATTTTGCAATTGACTTGCTATGTTTTTACATACATTTTTTTTATTAAGTAAAAGCGTAGCAATTCAATTGGAAAATTAATAAATTACTTTAGTAATGAAAGTCGCGTCATTATTTCAGTCCAATGGTATTCTGTAAAGAATACTAGGTGGCTGGTCGAGATTGTTGCAAAACATTCTCGATAGATGGGTAGTACATCAAAATGCGAGTAATCAATCGAGTCACATTGTAGTGGCGAAATTGGTTACTGTTGGCACGCCCGGAACAGCTCAGTTGGCAGACCGACGGAACGGTATTCCGAAGTCGTGGGTTCAAGTCCCGCTTGCGGTGATCACTGTTTCAAATACAATTTAATTTATAAGATTTTTATCCAACTATTCACATTTAAGAAGCTACAGATTTACCGAAAGCTTTAGACTATGATATGAAAATTATAAACTGCTACCTTCATTATCATGACTTGACTTGACTTCTTGTTAATGGCATATGTATGCCAAACGATATTATGTACATTATCATAGCAATACAAAGATAAATGTCGACTACGAAATCGCAACACTGTGATTCAAATTTCTGTGATTATTTTGTGCTTGCTGAATTAATTACTTGTAGGTAATAATATTAATTACTAACTACTACTGGCAGTGTTTCACGACGATAAAAAAATCCAATGGCCAATATATATTATTTCTTTGTTTTTTTTTAAGAAATGTACATACACAAACTTCTCTCTCACCATACAGCCTATTAAAGACCACTGCTGGGCACAGTCCTTCTCCACCTTATAGGAGGGATAGGCGTGTTGGGTTTATTTTCGTGGTTACCGTCTCTCACAGAGGATATTATCTGTGTACAATATCCAATAGCTGGCATATACAAACTTACACATATATTATCTTATATATAAAATTCACGTGTCACAGTGTTAGTTACCGTACTCCTCCGAAACGGCTTGACGGAATTTTATGAAATTTTACATGCATATTCAGTAGGTCTGAGAATCGGACAACATCTATTTTTCAAACCTTTTTTTTATTATGGCAAAATAACGTTTGCCGGGACAGCTAGTTGTATATAATATTACCATGATCGACGAGCCAAGCCGCTCTCATCCAGGCTAGACGAGAGGTCTCAACACCAGTAGCCATGTCAGCTAACATGAACGCGACAGCTTGGTGCTTGGCTATTGGGATACCAAACGTCTTACGTTCTAACGCGTACTTTGTCGCCTCGTCTAAAGCTCTTTGAGCGAGACCTGTCGCTCCTGAAGCCACCTATAATAGACAAATATTTCGTTAGTTTATGTGTGGATTTTTGAGAAATTAACATATTTTAATCTATCTATCCCTACTAATATTATAAATGCGAAAGTAACTCGGTCTGTCTGTCTGTTACGCTTTCCCGCTTAAACCTCTCAACCGATTTTGATGAAATTTGGCTCAGACAATCTTTAGACCCTGAGAAAGGACATAGGCTACCTTTTATAGCGAAAAAAACATTTTCCAAATTCCACGCGGAACGAGTCGCGGGCAACAGCTAGTACCATATAAATAAACAAATATTCACGGACATTTCACACAACGTCCTCTGGTCCCAAGCTAAGCTTATTTGCTTGTGTTATAGGTACATATTATTATACTACTTTTCTATTGTAAATACATACTTATAATACATAGAAACACCCAGACGCAGTACAAATATTTGTCAGACATTTATAAATGTCACACAAATGATTGTCCCGTGCGAGAATCGAACCTGAGACCTCATAAACGGCAGCCCGTTACATGAACCACTAGACCACGCAGCCCGTCGAAAAAATCTATACTTAGATTATAAAGAGTATTTGATTGTTTATTTTTAAACTAAATGACCAATTTAAAAAAAATCTTTCACTATCTGTTAGCTACACTATCCCCAGTAAACATAGACTCTATTTTATTTTAAATAATCTAACTTCGTTCAAAAACTAAAAAACACGCTTGAAATATATATATGAGGTTGCCTTGTTTGTCAAACAAAACCCAAATCGCTTTGAACTGGCGTCTGCAGTGTCTAACAGGCCCCAACGAGATTTGAATCGGCTTCGTATGCGCAAAACTACTTTGATGCAAAAAAGTGTTTTCCACATGGCCTGTGTTGTCTTCAATAAATTACCTAACAATTTAAAAGTACTAAAATTAAATTAGTTTAAAAGTCGTTTAGCTCAGTTGTTAGCACAAAAATGCTACTATAGTATAAATGATTCTTTAAAGGATAAATAGAAATAAGAATATTTACTTAATAATTGTTAGCTTAAACAATCTGATTTGACATTACTATATTTATATTTGACATAATTATATTTGCATTTGACATTATTATATTTTATTCATGATACTCAACCTCAATAATTGTGATTGACTAATTTATTTATATTGTTAATTTTATTTCTATGTAATGATTTGATAATTTGATGATTTTTGGGCCTATTCACATTATAATTTAATAATTTAATCTTAAATCTATCTATAATCTATCTATATTATCTTAATCTTATTTAATGTATCTATTACAACAAATTTGCACACCAGATATGGTAATGCACAGCGCACCTGTATATTAAATGTAAAACTTTTATAACCTGTGTTATGCAAATAAATGAATCTGAATCTGAAAATCCTGAATATTTGTTTTTATTATTATACATTGTCATCGGTCCTTGTTAGGTGTGCAAAATTTCAGATCAATCAGACTACTGCAAGTGGATGAAAATCACTTTCAAAGATTCCGTTACAAAGATTAATACATTTATAGATACATACCGAATGTATAAAGCGTGTTAAAAAGAAATATGTGAAAGTGATGAGATGCTTGTGGGAATGATAATACTGTATTACGTTTATATTATATTGGCACGTGATTAGTTCTTAGATGGGATTGACTTGGATTTCTATTCGAATACATACCGGAGGGCGTGTTTTGTCGAAAGCACCCATAGCTATCTTGAAACCAGCTCCTTCACCGATGAGCACATTCTCTTTAGGAATACGCACATCTTCGAATGTGATCCCACGTGTGTCTGAAGCACGCTGACCCATATTTTGCTCCTAAATACAATAAAAAAATATGTTGTTAAGAGGGTACTGTACTCCTCATTTAGGTATTTGCCTTAGGTATTGCTATCCCTATTTCCAAGCGCCGCACTGAAAGGGACAAATATAGATGAAGCGGATTTTACCTACAAATTCTTTGAAAAAAGACGTTTTGTACTTCCGTTTTCTTTTCGCGAAAGTTAAACTGATTTTAATAGTTTTTGTGTTATATTATAGATAAAGAGTATATCTATGCTTCTATCACTTTCTTTTAGTGGTAAAACTTTACCAAATAAATTTGTGTGATAGACGCTGCAACTTTATCTAAAGAAAACCGAAAAAAGTGGGTTTTTCGGATCGTCATATTTCTTTTAGTTATTATGTTTTGAAAAAAGAAAGTGATAGAAGCATAGATATACTCTTTATCTATAATATAACGCAATAACTATTAAAATCGGTTTAACTTTCGTGAAGAAAAAACGGAAGTACGACACCCATACTTTTGTATGGAGCATAATTTGGTATCGTGCCGTCTTAACTTCTACAAGAAGATATTATAATTACATACAAACTAATTTTTGTTTGTCTAAAGTTTATTAATATAATATAAATTAGTTACTATTTATTATTGTAGCAAGTTATTATTTAAATAAACATTTATAAATACACAAGGTATTTGGTCCCAAATTAAGTTTAATTGCAGTACCTACTATGAAAACCAGATATCGACTTAAACTTCACTTGATGTTGTTTTTAAAAAATATTGAAATAACGATTCCTATAAGTCTCTTTTGCTTATTGGCGAATAATAATAGGGTAGAATTATCTGGACCTGGCACACGAGGTTACCGACATGTGGAGGGTGGTATCGACAGAAATAATCCCGACAGTTGTATAGGTGAACGGTTTGGTCCCAAAGAGCCTCTCATAACATTTCAAGAGGTTCAATAGGCGTCAATAGCAAGTTGGTGATGGCCCAAATGCAGAAAGCAGTCTTGCTAGACAATGCCCGTATAGTTCGTCGGTTTTTCTCCCATTAGGCTCCATCACACAGGCCGACTGTTGCCAATCTCGTCGGAGTGCGTCCTGCTTCCTTTCGAGGCTAGGCAGTATAGTATCTATAGCTTACCTTGCGTCCGGGAATAACTCCAGGCCATTCTCTCTCGACTATAAAGCCGGTGAAAGCTTTGCTAGCTGGGCACTTTGGGTCGGGGTTAGTCCGAGCTAATACAAAGTACCTGTGGGAAGACAACCGCTTTAAATTTTTATTTATGCAATTTTATTTCAAAACCTGCTGCTATCTACAGGTTGACAACCCTTGTTACTTAGGGATATGAAAAATAGATAGGTAGAAGCCGAATTCAATTCCGTAATTAAATTTTCATAAAAATCGGTAAAACCATTACAGAATTTAAAAATACTAATAGGTACTAAGAGATAAAAAAGTGTATTAAATTCCAGTAGAAAAAGTAATACATAAGCGGAACTTAAAACCAACGAAAAATTGCTAAAATTAAATTGTTTCAGCAATTATTACTTTTCTTATGACTCATAAATCTATTAGTGAGATCGTAAAAAACTGGCTGGCTTTCCTGACTTTGCCCTTGATTGTATTTAAAGTTATGTTTTAATATAATTAAACATTATATTTTATAAGGCAAATTGTCTTATAAAAATTGCAAGAAGGATGCTACAAGGCCAAACAATTATTAAAAATTTAAATGTATTATATTAGGTACATATTTATTTCATTCGTTTGAAATGATATGAATAATAATTTCTTAATTTTAATTCGTATAATATTTTATTCTCCCGTGATAGTTAGGTAAAACTATCTTTTGTCTGTCTGTATGATATGCCTCTGCATAATTTGAAAATATCAAGATAAATACATAAAAAATACAAGTTAATATGTCGAGGTTAGCAAAAGTAACTACCAAAAAACGCCACATACGCCAAGATATCAAATCCTACCTAATGAAGTAATATACTTTATTTAATCTTAATAGATGAAATAGATACTTCTATTTATACATAACTTTTTCCTCCGTGTGGTGACGGATTAAGAATACAAGTGTCACCACCCCATCTCCCCCCAAGGGTGCTGCAAAAGTCAGCTAAGGGATATTCCACACAGATAGCATCTTCTGTGAGAGACAGAAAACTCGAAAATAAACCCTGTGCCAACACGCCTGGTCAGCGCGGCACAGTAGACCATAATCCCTCCCAAAATGGAGGAGACCCGTGCCCAACAGTGTGACGTAAATGGACTGGAGAAGAAGATATAACTTTTCAATTAGATAGTTCTCTTTCTTTCTCTTTCCAGTCCATTACATTGGGACATTAATGGGCTGGAACACGTCTGTGCCCAACAGTGGACTGTTAAGCACGGGCCTCCATCACTATTTAAGGGATTATAGTCTACTATGGATGGACCAGGTGTATTAGCATAGCGTTTATTATCGCGTTTTCTTTCTCTCATTACTATATACATACCAATTAGCTACTCCACCATTGGTGATCCACATTTTCTGTCCATTAAGAATCCATTCGTCACCTTTCTTTTCAGCTTTAGTCTTAATCCCGGCTACATCAGAACCCGCTCCCGGCTCAGTCACACAATAAGCCTGCAGATATTACATAAAATTTCTTTAGAAAAAATTCAATTTTATAATTAATATTACGTGGAAAAATCTTAGTCAGGATATAAACAAATTTTGAGTAAACGAGAAAACATCCTTAAAAAGGTGCTATTAAGAAAATATATTGACAAGCATCAATTTAAAGAATTGACCTACCTATTTTACTACTATTGCTGCACTTAAAAACTAATCTAAAAATAAATAAATAATTATATTGGTACCTATTCTATGTGCAACACATAAAGTTAAAAAAAAAAAAATTATTGATAAATAAATAAATACTTTGGACATTTCACACAACGTCCTCTGGTCCCAAAGTAAGCTACATTTTATGCTTGTGTTATGGGTACCAGATACGGATATACTACATATACTACTTTTCTTTTGTAAATACATACATATAAATCAAAATAATACATAGAAATCACAAAATAATTAAAATCGTCAGTCTATAATGCACAATTTTTATAATAAAGAAAGTTCAGTTAAGGGCCTACATCAATATTATCGTATATCATCGCCAACACGTACATATTAACACAGCCAGTAGGCACAGAAAATGAAGAATTAGGGATACTTTTCCTATTTACTCAAAATCTACTAAATATATTTTAATTCTGATTTACGTGTTTCTATATATGATAGTTACTTATGTTTTTAAAGTTATTTCATTAGTTAATACGCGATAATAGACCGACAAATGAAAAAAATAAAAAAATTGAGAGGTTGTTTCGCCAAGATTTTCTATCGAGAAAACTTTTTTCAATCGTGTTTCTGAGTTTATGCGATTCTAGATAATATATTGAAAAAACATATACTTAAAAATTAGAGCTCTAGCCATTCAATCTAAACAAACAATGAAAACTTCGTACATAGAAAAATGCACGAAGCTATTTTGGTATCCTCTTAACATTGCCAAATTGCGCGAATGACACTAT
Organism: Orgyia antiqua; assembly: GCA_916999025.1. Lineage (NCBI taxonomy): Eukaryota > Metazoa > Arthropoda > Insecta > Lepidoptera > Erebidae > Orgyia > Orgyia antiqua. Next base: position 8,637,606 of record OU779863.1, on the reverse strand, counting down.
CAATTTTCATTTTTATAGTTTAGTAGTGCGGGTGTAATCGTTACTATTATTAACTTTTATGATGAGTTATCCCCACATATGACTATTATTAATTTATTTACAAATATCTTTCATCATTATTTTTATTCCTCAGAATGCGTTTTTCTTTCACTCTCTCATTTCTCACGCAGCCCATCCATCTTTTCTTTGGTCTTTTATTTTAGTGATAGTTAAACTTACAGCAACAATAGGTTCATCTATAAGTCTTCCCAGGTATTTCTTCTGTTGCTCCTTAGAACCAGCGATGATAACAGGAGTTTGCTGAAATAGCAAAATATGGCTGTATCAAAACTTTTCATCACATTATATTAAATTTGAAGCGTAGAATTATTTGCAAGCACTATAAATACAACAGCGGTTTACTAATAACTTTATTAGTCTAAATATATTACTGTGTGCATTAAAATTGGCGAAATCTTATAGATAATATGACATTATGAAAACATATCCCCTTCCCTCGGAGTTCGAGTTAAAATTCTTGCAGTTGTTATTGTGAAGTTGATGCTAAACACGGTTAAATTAAACTAAAAGTTGTTTTAATAATTTTATCTATTCTACAAATTCCCCATCCCCGCAGACTGGCGAGAAATAAAGATTAACTTCGGTTTCATTTTTCGTAACGAGGTTATTATTATCTCTCTGTTTAATAAACAGGCCATTTATCTTTGGTCGTTTTTCTATCTTTTCCTATCTTTCTGTTAAAACCGAACTATGCTGACAGTTTACGAAAAATATGAGCTTTGTTGTACTGAATGGGGATTGTTCATTATTTTTGACCTACTGTTTTTATATTCTTTTCAGAAAATATAGACTATTTTAAGCAACTAATTTCAATATTATTGAAATATTCACTATTCAGAATTTTTAAAAAAGTTCTTGAAGATATTACTTTAAATGTTGTGACGTCATCGTTTTACGCAATCTGTGTATAGAACTTTTCTTGATAGACTTAATACAGATTGCACTTTATCTTTTCAAAGTTGACAAGTTGATTTAATAGACCAATTTCAACTCCACTTCAGAGTAGTATATCCCTAAAAACGTCTTAATATTTTAAGTCCTTCATTTCAAGGGCAAATAGAGATCATTTGCTTTTTTAGAAAAATAATCGTTAATATAGCAAATTTTCCGAAAAAAACTAATGGATCATGATCAGAAACTCTATTCCCCGAAATGGTTTTCGAATTAAGAGTTTAAAAAAAATATGAACAATGCCCATTGGGTAATACATGTCATATTTTGTATCTATTATTAACCTTTCAGCTTTTGCCAAATTTATAATTACTCGTATACCTAATACCTCATTTATAACCATTTCATACGTGCAATTTTTAAACAACTTGTAATTATTGGCCTAGTTTATAAAATGACGAACTCATAAACTGCATCAAACTTCAGAATTACTTTGAAATGATTTTTTTAATAAGTATGCAAACTTTTTAGATTAAATTAAATAAATATGGAGAGACTGGCCCTTAATCTTAAATCTATATTTAAAAATAGAACTGCAGTAAAACAAACGAATATAGCTGGGAAAAGAAAATTTACTCTTAGAATCAGATTTGCTTGTTATTTGTAGCAAAGTTTTAAAATTCATTCTTATTGATTTTTACACGCTTTATATTAGCTTCACTTGTATGTTTGTTTGTATGTTTGTTTATTTGTATGTTTGTAACCGACTCCTTTGGACGCTATTTTGACCCACTTTAAACGGTCAGATTCTATTCAAATTTTGCACACCTGTCAAAGACCGATGACAATGCAATAATTCGATTAAATAAAGCGTGTTTTTTAGTTTTTTTAAACTATTTTTATTCTTTTGTCAATTGAATTATTCTTACCAGCAGAACTGCTGGGTTAGCTTTTTAACTCATCGAGAGTTTCTGAACCATAATATGGATACTTCGTCCGAATCCGAACAAGCTGCTCAAATCGTAGCATTGGTGCGGGAGGGCTTGGATCAACGAACGATTGGTAGAAATTTAAATTTCTACCATTCTACGGTTTCTAGAATATACAGAAGGTTTGTGGAGACAGGTTCTTACAAAAGGAGACGTGGTACAGGCAGAACTCGAGCAACCACCGGTCGTGATGACCGATTTATTATTACAGTTTCCCTGCAAAATCGTATCCTCACTTCAGTTAACATCAAAACAGAGCTTAATGAAGTGCGTGGAGTAAACGTGAGTGCACGAACAAGAAGAAGGTTAAAGGAAGCGGATATCACCCCTTTTAGACCAGCAAATCGTCTAAAGTTGTCTGTAGCTAACAGACAAGCTCGCATAAGATTTGCGCGTGATCACCTAAATTAGACAGATGAGGAATGGGCCTCCGTATTGTTCACAGACGAGTGTAGGACTTGTTTATATGGTGCAGATGGTCGCAGAAGAGTCTATCGGCGACGTGGGGAGCGATATGCTCAACGTTGCATTGAGGAGCGTGTTCCTTTTGGAGGCGGTTCGTGCATGGTCTGGGCTGGCATATCGATGAACGGGCGAACAGAACTTGTGTTCATAGACATGGTCCGTTAAAACGGTAGTAGAGGGGGTTTGACTGCACATCGCTACATAACAGAGATCTTAGAAGATCACGTGGTGCCTTACATGAGATTTATAGGCGAAAATTTTACTTTAATGCAGGATAATGCCCGGCCGCTCGCTGCTGCACAAGTTCGACAATATTGCGAAGAGGTTGGGATACGTACAATGAATTGACATTGTTCATATTTTTTTTAAACTCTTAATTCGAAAACCATTTCGGGGAATAGAGTTTCTGATCATGATCCATTAGTTTTTTTATTAACGATTATTTTTCCAAAAAAGCAAATGATCTCTATTTGCCCTTGAAATAAAGGACTTAAAATATTAAGGCGTTATTAAGGATATATAACTCTGTGGTGGAATTGAAATTGGTCTATTATACCAACTTGGCAACTTTGAAAAGATGTATTGCAATCAGTCTTAAGTCTACCAGGAAAAGGCAATACACAGACTGCGTACAACGATGACGTCACAACATTTAAAATAATATCTTTAAGTATTTTTAAAAAATTCTATATAGTGAATATTTAAATAATATTGAAATTAGTTACTTAAAATAGTCTATATTTTCTAAAAAAATATATAAAAACAGCAGGTCAAAAATTATGAACAATCCCAATTGGCCAGCACGCAGCCCGGATCTTAATCCCATTGAGCATCTTTGGGACAATTTAAAAAGAGCTGTATATGCGTGAAATCCTGTGCCTACGACAGTGGCGCAACTAAGAACAGCACTTTCAGAAGAATGGGACAATATTACACAAGATCTTTTAATAACCCTAATCAAATTTATGCGGAACCGATTAGAATCCGTAATAAGGGCACGTGGAGGTAATACACCTTATTAAAACATAAAAAAACCCCTGCATAAAGTTTGTGTCTACTGCAAAATTAACCAATTTTCTTTATATTTCTGTTTTTTCTTCAAAAAAGTTTTAAGGCCCTTTCCAGTACACAAACTTAAGAATATGGCCCTACGCAGTTTTAAAGTTAACGAACCAATCTAGACGTTTCAATTTAAATCTGTGTAGAAAGTTTGCATACTTGGTTAAAATATTGATTGCAAAGTTGTTTTTTACTTTGATGCAGTTTATGAGTCCGCCAGTGTAGTAAAATTGAGGCAATATTTTAGGAACTAGACATAGAAAGTGCACGAATATCATTAGAATATTGCAGTTACAGACTTAGCATTCGATAAATGTCTATATTATTATGTAATTTTGTAATATACATTTATTCAAAATACTCAAACACTAGCTTTATTACGGAATAACAAAGTCAAAACATACTTTATGTTAGTAGTCAGAATGTTCAGGAAGGATTAGAGCTATTATTTATATAAATAAAAATACACAAGTATATACGTAAAATATGTTAGTGCAATACTACTTAAAATCACCATCACCAAATTTTCTTATTGTTGTAAGTAGAAAGTCTATATTTAAAGCCAGGCAAACTCATTCGTAACAAATCACAAAAACGAAATAATGAAAACTGCAAGCAATAGAAGCTTTAGGCACTCACGCCAAGACCACTAGCTTCCATTGCGGTCATGATACCAGTACACCCGTAGGCTAATTCTTCAGCCACCAGACATCCCTCAAAGACACCCATATTCAACCCACCTGCAGGCAACACGATAAATTGGATCTCAGACGACACTAAACATAATGATATTATGACAACAATGGTGGCATTTTGTTCACAGTTGTAACAGAAGTGTTCTCGTGATAAAAGAGAGTTACTTATTAAGAAACATCAATCTGATTACCTTTCATTTAATCAGTGAACATTCTTACATCGCTTTATTGAAATATGATGTAATATCTCGTCCATTTTCGCTTTATTTAAAAAGTGACAAAAACAGAATAAATTACAAGCAGAACAACACTGATGTATAAGACAATAACACTGTGCTGAGGTCAATATTCAGCATTATTTAACATAAAAATATCATCATATATACGAGGGGAGGTCCAAAAGTTCGTGGAATGGAGGGGATGGAGTGGGGATAGGGGCGCTCGCTTAGTGTCATACTAATTGGGGACTCATAATTAGTATATAAATGGAGTTTCAGCCCTATTGCGTCATTCGTTTACGAACACTCGCCTGCTAAACACGTCAATCCGGAAGAAAACTGAAACTATGGAGAAAATTGAACACCGTGCGGTCATTAAATTCCTTACCAAGCAAGGAAAAAACACTCAGACCATTTTGAATGAAATGGAAACTGTTTACCCAACAGTGCCCTAGTAAATCAATGATTTACAAGTGGCATGGTCTTTTTAAACATGGTCGGGAGTCGATTGAAGACGACCCCCGCTCAGGAAGGCCAGTTGAGGCCACCACATCAGACATCGTCGAAAAAGTGGAAAAAATTGTACTGGAGGACACCCGTTTGAAGAAAAAACAGTTATCTGCATTAGTTGGAGTATCAGATACCACCATTTTGCGAATCCTACATGACCACCTGGGTATGACAAAAGTCAGTGCAAGATGGGTACCGAGAATGCTCACGCCGCTTCAAAAACAGCAGCGCGTCGAAGCGTCAAAACATTTTTTGGAGTTGTGTGGCGACGATCCTGGACCGATTTTGGAGCGAATTGTTACCGGCGATGAAACATGGGTTCATCACTTTGAGCCTGAGTCCAAACAAGAGTCCATGCAATGGCATAAAAAGGGGACACCACCGCCAAAGAAATTCAAAGTGTCGGAGTAGGCTGGAAAGTTGATGGCTACTGTTTTTTGGGATTGTGAGGGGATAATACTGATTGATTATAAAGAAAAGGGCAGGACCATAACCGGAGAATACTACGCAACAATACTAGAAAAATTAAAGGATGCCATCAAAGAAAAACGTCGGGGAAAATTGACCAAGGGCGTGTTGCTCTTGCAAGACAACGCGCCGGTTCACAAGAGCAAAGTTGCAATGGCTGCTCTACACACGCATGGCTTCGAATCACTAGTCCACCCACCCTATAGTCCAGATCTGGCCCCAAGTGATTTTTATTTGTTCCCCAATTTAAAAAAAGACTTAAGGGGAAGGAAATTTTCCGACGACAATGAGGTAAAGGAGGCAATTTTGGCTCATTTTGAGGGAAAAGATAAAAAATATTTTTACGATGGTTTAGAAAAATTAATTCATAGATCTAATAAATGTATTCAGCTTAAGGGTGATTATATTGAAAAGGAAAAATAAATTTACTGTTTCATTTTTACTAAAACCCTTTCATTCCACGAAGTTTTGGACCTCCCCTCGTATATATAAACACTAAGCGATTAACTTTTGCAAATGATACCAGGTAGAAGATATAATACCTTTTTTTATTTAGTTTTTTGTAAATGATGTATACATATAGAAACATTTAGATAGATTTAGTACATACAAATGCAACGGTACAAATAGTTGTCCCAACTGGGAATCACATTCCTCCGGATTTGTACCCAGTCTAGCTATTTTTCAGCAGCAGCATACATTTTAAAATTCTATAAGAATGTAGAGAACCAAGTAAACAATAACATTGCATTTTTCCTTTTGCTATAATAAAAATCTTAAAGAATCTTACAATCTATCTACTCATCTATGAATAGATATTGAATTCAACATCGAAGTCTTAAATAAAGGCGACCACGCAGATGTAGCTTACATGGGCATTTATAAAGAACTGTGAAATCCTTACAGACTTGAAGTGGGTATCGGGAAGTCGAATTTACTTAGTATTATTATAAGGTTCCAACACTTAGGTTCTGATTGACACTTGACCGCGGTAAATTTTTTTTTTTGTTTTTCTTAGGAAAAATGCTGATGTAATGTCTATTTTTGTTCGCTTTAACACGAGACCTCAACAATAGACAGTTCGTATGTATGTTGAGTATATATAAGCCACCACATATGAATTAATAGTTTTACAGGCTAGGGGATACTTTTTTTATTATTCCATTTAAAACTTAAATGTTAATTATGTAATATGTACTTTAAAAAAAATGGCGATTATAAAGTCGTAGCCATAGCTAAAGAAGAATAGGTGCAAAATGTATAAAATAACAAATATGAACATTACCCGTAGCCAAAGCCCGCAACACAGTCTAAAGCATCTAGATAAACCATATCTATATCTCAAGATCGTTTCTTCTACGAGTAGGTGATGCACAGTGGCGATTTTGAGATAATTTCTGGCCCACACGAATGGTACCAACCAGAGTAATAAATAAACGACATTTTCATATCTGACAAACTTTGAGAACTTGTTAGTTACATCGAAATGTATGGATGTAAGTGTATGTATGTTCACAATGGATTCCGGGTCCAAGGTTACGCGACTATCATTTGTAGCGACAATATCAAAAGTTAAATTGACGTCACGAATACATCGCGCTCTCTTACTATAGTTCCACATGAATACCATTAAACAACACTAATGCCAGCGACTTCGTACGCGTGGGATTTAAAAAAATCCCCGTTTATTTTTTTGCAACATTTTCACTGATACTTCTCTCCTATTAGCCGCACCGTGATGTTATATAGCCTTCCTCGATAAATGTAGTACCCAAAACTGAAAGAATTCAAATCGGACCAGTGATTCCTGAGATAAGCGCGTTCAAACAAACAAACTCTTTAGCTTTATCATATTAGTACAGATTAATGGTCTTATTCATAATGACTTATCGGAGGTTTAAACGGAGAGATAATAAACTTTTAGCGTAAAAAGACTATTATGAATAACAAGTTTAGACAATTTTCGCCGATTTTAGCGAACTTTTAAACCTCCGATAAGTCATTATGAATAAGACCATTAAAGTAACTAACAAGTACTAAGAACTAGGCATGGCGACTGCGGCAATCGCCTGTGTTTCCACTTTCACCGTATGTGCGTTTTGTAACTGAACACTTCACATCTAAATAATTATGTAGGTATTTATATGGAAGTCGCATCTAACTTGTGAACGGCTGTACTGATTTCACTGAAAATTTGTGCAGAGTTAGCTTAGAACCAGGAAACGGACATACGATATTTATTTATAGGATTTATATTTTGAGATTTTTTTTCACCAATAGGAAGCTAGAGTCTCCGAGAGTGCTATAGTTAATATTATGTATTGATTCGAAATTCCAGGTGCACTTAGTCGCAGGCAAATACTAGTTTTATGATAGAAGTTGATACATATTTTGTGACTACACACAACCGCACCAGCGAGTTACAACAACAAACACTTAGATTGTAATTATGTAACAAAATATTACAATAATAGTTACATTTAACCCAAAACCTCTATGAAATAAGAGCAGTGGACCTTTACAATTGATAACTTTAGAAAAACCTCTTGTACAGGTTGACCAGATAAAGATTGAGCATCGGTAAACATAGGAACTAATCGTAAACGTTCACGTACCTATCAAAGACGATTGTTTGTTATATTAGACGATTGTTTATTAGTTATATTTTAACAAATATCAAAGAACAAAAAGCTAATTATTACTGAGAACGGCAAATTAGTTGCAAGCCTTGCTGCAAATGCCGATTGTTACCGTCTTGCAGAATTACATAAAGCTGTTTTAATATACATGATATAAAATACCTGTGTAATATATTTTGTAGAATAAAACTATTATTAATAATAAATATTTGCATCATAAAATAATTACATAAACACATACTACCACGCCGAGATAGTAAAATTTTACTAATATCTACTTTTTAACTATCCTTAAAATACAACCAAAATTTTTATTATAGTTATAAATGATAAGTCGTCCAGTTAAGAGCCTACATCAATATTATTGTCGACATGTACCTATTAACACAGCTAGTAGGTATAGAAAATGAAGAATTAGGGATATTTTTTTGTTTACTCAAAATCTACTAAATATATTTGAATTCCGGTTTACGTGTTTCTATATATAATAGTTACTTATGTTTTGAAAGTTATTTCATTAGTTATTACGCGATAACAGACCGACAAATGAAAAAAATAAAAAACAAGAGAGGTTGTTTCGCTAACATTTTCTATAGAGAAAACTTTTTTCAATCGCGTTTCTGAGTTTATGCGATCCTAGACTATATATTGAAAAAACATATACTTAAAAATTAGAGCTCAAGCCATTCAATCTAAACAAAAAATGAAAACTTCGTACGTAGAAAAATGCACGAAGCTATTTTGGTATCCTCTTAATAAGAAATAAAAAAATGCATAATTTGGTATTTACCAGCTCTATAACGTCGTCTTTGAGAACAGTTTTGTTAAACGATGCACAAACTATTCTGGTTTTACTGTACCCATATTTATAATTCAAATAATATGGTGTTTCTAGGAAGATGTATAAAGCATTATTTTGTATTATTTGATTTATCTAAAAATGACTCACTCCTAAGTTGGTGCCTCCTACGGCAGTGGCTATTCCTGAACAGCCATAAGCGAACTCTTCACCAACAAGGCACTCGTCGAACACTCCCAAGCCACCCACACCCCCTGAAATTTCTCTTGAATCTCAACATTCTCAACTCTACTCAAATTTGAAATACTAGTTCATAGAGCGTGGTTTAAGGCAAATTTTAAATTATTTCTAAGAAGCCTACAACATGTTTTGCTTGTGAAGGTATGTGTATCAAGGCGTGGGTACCATAGCTTGAGCGTTGCTGGCCTATATTATAAGATATGATTCAACAGACTTTCTATACTAATAAAGCGAAAAATAGAGTGATACATTAATGTTAAAGCTAAGATATGTAAGATATTGTTGCAATATGAAGATAAGTTCTCTAAATGTTCCAAAAAATTACATAAAACAAAAATAAACCCCTCCACATGCTTTAATCATCATATTAACTTGCTCACTCCTACTTCCGTAATAGTAATGGCAGCCATAATGCCTGAACAACCGTAAGATAGCTCCTCACACACAAGACAAATCTCGAACACTCCTAAACCTACGCCTCCTGTGAAATTCCATTAATTTGAAAAGAATAATTTCAATTGCATTGTTAACCCATGAACAATAGATTTGTATTTATATATTTCGTGTGCTCCAGAAAGACTGAAATAATTTAGTTCGTTTATAAATTTTAACAGTTACTTAGATGAAAGAGTTCTTAGTATTGAAATCCCTATAAAAGAACTTATAAAATTTGGCCAAATTTGATTACTTTACAAAATTACGTAATATGGTAATATTGGTAATGTTATTGTGAGATATAGAAGTTAATTTATGTTGTTGTTATAACAAATTAGTGATATGTTGCTCCCGTTCGGTTAGTCTGTATTGGCGAATTTAACTTATACACTACTAAATGTTTCACCAACCAATACGAAATGCTATTATCAAATTCTGCTGCTTTAAAACAATCCCCTAATCAAATAATACCCAGTATAAAATATGTTTATTTATAAATTTAATAATATTTTAAATCAGATCTTCATCGACTTGGTTTCGTTACCCATACTAATAGCGAGACAAATTAAATTTCGGCTCTGTGTCAAGTGTGTATGTCGGTGACGGCCTAGATGCACAAAGTAGTCTGACCAGCAATCTTTCGGGTCTAAACAGTGTCATTACTTGTATATAATTATATTATATTATACTCAAATTGGGCTTATCAGTTTCCCAAAGATCCCATCATCAGATCCTAACTTGGCGAACCTTGTTAAGGAAGACATTTTCAAACAAAAAGAATATTTCTTAAATTTGATCAGATATTGTAGTAAAATCTTCTTTTATCAAGGGAATTGTGTACGCATTTGTATGTAAAGGTATCTTCTGAAAAAGTCAATCATAACAGTTATAGCTATGTTCAAGGGCTTTCAAACTTGTATCAAACATTATTAACGTTACCGCAATGCTCAGGGATGTGTCCATTCATTAGTCCAACTTCCCAAGCTTTCTTGACAATGGGCCATGGGTATTCACCAGTCTTGTCGTACTGCGCAGCAACAGGAATGATTTCCTCTTTGGTGAACTTACGAGCGAGATCCTGCAATGCTTTTTGTTCGTCACTCAGTTCTGTAAGATAGGTATTAGAATTAGATTTATAAATTCAGGTTTAAATATTTTAAGTAACGTAAGCACAAAAAACGAAATCACGAAATCAAATAACGCATTCAAAATATACAATCAAATTGCAATCAGATTTGCTGCTACTTTGTGGCCTTGTCAAGTCCACGAAACTTCCCCATTCTCCAGCCACGGTCATGGAATTTAGCAAACAGTAAGACCATTCCTGCTGAGATCCTTCCGTAATTGCAACTTACTTATGCAGTTGTAATTGACGGGCTTCGTGGTGTAATGGTTTATGTAATGGACTGCCGATCGCGAGGTCTCGGGTTCGATTCCCGGTCAGGACAATCATTTGTGTGATATCCATAAATGTCATACGAATGTTTGTACTGCGTCTGGGTGTTTACTATGTATTATAAGTATGTATTTACAAAAGAAAAGTAGTATATGTAGTATATCCGTATTCTGGTACCCATAACACAAGCAAAATAAGCTTAGCTTGGGACCAGAGGACGTTGTGTGAAATGTCCATAAATTAAGGCTGTAATCTACTACGGTACGGAATACGTGTCTTAACTTTTTGTTAATCTTTTTTTTTCTTTTTTGATTTCAAATGTAAATATTGACTTATTGTTGATCCCTTATTAATAAGTGTATTTAACTTGCAAATATCTTACCAAAACACAAGCCAGTAGTGGGTATGGGTTTGGGGGCTGAAGCCACAGGGACAGTGGTTGACAGCTTCCTATAAATCGGCCTGGTGGCGCGAACAATCTAAAACAAAGTATGAGATTGTTACACTTTTACTCTTTATGCATGCTACGTTGACTGTTTGCTAGTTTATGGATACGGTGTAATTTGCATCTACCACTAATACGAAAAGGAAATTCCATTTTAGCTACAAGCTAGCAAAATATTGTGTTTATAAACGCAAAAAAGACAAGTAAGACCTTGTGCTAGTAAATTATATTATCTAAGAAAATTGTGAGTATCAAGGTAGTCTCACGTCACGTCGCGATCAAGCGTTGGGCTCTCAAAGCTAAGAATCCCCCGAACTGACATACAGACAGACAACAAAGTCAAACGAATAATCCCTTCATTTTCTTACATTTTTAAATAGCTTACCATACGGTAAACTATGTTTTTAAATACGGTTAACCCTAGATAAGGTTAGTCAATAACACGCTATCAGTATGAAAATAAACAGGGAATTATAGTTATTATGGTTAATAACTTTTCCGTCCGACATTTTTTGGACCGATTACTTAACAAAAAAGAGGCGACTTTTTTATTAAAATGAACAAGCTGGTAATTTTATACATACAGTACAACGTATGTTCGAATCCACCAAAATATGTTAAAAGAATACGTTATCTCTCTAAAATCTCACGTATTAGAATTTGGTGTATACAAGGTTGGGCTTGGCTTCGTTATATGAGCGATAGGTATATTTATCACTTGGAGACTTTGATACAAAAACCGCTAGCTAGAGGGTTAGCTTACCTACCGCTGGGCCCTGAGTCGGGTATTTCAACGGTGTCACAACTGTACCATTATTGTACCATTATGGTGCAATAGTAAAGTTTTTGGTAGTCTACTATTAATGTGTCGTCATAACGACTTCATCATTGTCTTACAATTGTCAAAGTGACATAAATTGCTAGTCTCGTACACAACTGCTTCACAATTGCTTCTTCTTCTTCTTCTTATTAATTGCAATTCAATGACTGAAATGTTTCGGTAGTCTGCTATTTTGAATTTGACAGTAATATTTTTAAATTGTCCTGTGTCGACAGATTGCCATAAATAAAAAATAGATAGATAGAAATATTAGAAATTGTTCTTTGTAATTTATTGCAATTTACTAATCTCCTAAACTTCACATTGCTTTTTATACTAATAAATAGTATGTACAAATATATTTAAACGAAGTCTAGCATGATTAAATGTTTAAATTTATTAGTAGTTTTTCGAAAATCACTTCAACTAACGCATTTTTTAAAAACGGCAACACATACATACCATTCTAACACAATCCATAGATAAAAGAGACCGAAAATTCAATGCATAGATAAAAGAGATCGACAATTCTATTACCATTGAAAGACCGTTATGACGGCATATAGCAGACTGCGGATATTTGACTTCAATTGCAACGGTATCGTGCCGGTATTGTGCCGGTATGACAATTGTTCCAAAATAGTGGACTTGAGCACCAGGTTCTTAAATGAAATCGTTGGATGCTCATAAATAGGCATAGGGCGTTACAGCTATGTTATAATCATCTCGTTATAATCAGCAACAATAAAAGATGGAATATTATTATGTCTGTGGCAATAACAAATCCTTGAGCAGAATCGCACATAAACACGGTACTGGGGACGGATGTAGTAAACACACAGTCATTCGTAAGTTGCCGATTGCGTGTCGGCAAAGATAAGACCGTTAAAGATCGAAGTCCAGATGATCTTTTTCTAAATTTGGCAATGCTGCCGTGCCTCATTTGGTAGGTACAAAAAACGTCATGAACAATTTATATACAAATGTATTTTTCTCAGACGAACAAGTTTAATAGCATATACTTATACATAGCAGTTAATCTTTTGTTTTTGCCATGCCATGCCATTGACCACCTTGCACAAAAATAAGAAGTTTTATTTGAGATTGGGTTAATTTTTCTTAACCGATTAACTAAATAATCCATTGCCCCATCCTTCATCAATACCATTGATGTATTGTATTGATGACGGATGGGGTAATTGATTAAAAGTCATTAATTCTTACATTATACATATGCTGTAAGAGTTAGTTGTAGGATAATCTAACTATGGTCTAATTATTAGACCATAGTTAGATTATCCTACAACTTTTATTTTAACTCCACAACTTTTATTTTGGCCTTATAAACTTTTGATCTATTTTACCATAGTGACCGCGCATTGCACTTTGTCCCAAGATATCACTGACTAGATAAGATTAAAATGGGACACACATATTTTATTTCTTTGATATAGTTACATGATATCTGTACTATTGTTAGTTTATCACTAGTATTAGTGTGGATTAATTTAATTTTGTGGCAACTTATTTTTCTGTAGATAAATTCCCTATCTTTATACACACTTTAGTTCAGATAAGACAATGTCAAAAGATGATGATTATGAGTGCTAAAAGTTAACTCTCCAAAGTCCAAAGTATATATAGAGTATGTATAAACGAGGTAAAAATATTTGATAAATAATTAGCTTGGATAAAAAATCATGCTTGTAATTCCTGAATAAATTTTTATAGTGTGTAAAGAAGGTACTGTAAAGGTCGTGATCACTGAATATAACCTATTCAATGATACAGGCCACATAGTTAATTTTTTTTTTAAAGTAATAAACATTTAAAAAAAATGAATAAAAAAAAGAAAATAAATTGGGGATTCGAGAGGACATTAAAGAAGATGTAAAAATAGATATTGTGAAACAAATATGAATTTAAAAAGAATACAATTATTTATAAAGCCTTAAATGTTTTTATTTTATAAATGTAACAAGTCCTAGAAGGGAAATAAATGAATTGTTTTACATACACAAATTTTATGTGAAGCAGAGGCTTCACAAATTTCACAAATTGGAATTTGTGATATGCGCCTCCACCAATTTGTAAAGCCTCTGCTTCACATAAAATTTGTGTATGTAAAACAATTCATTTATTTCCCTTCTAGGACTTGTTACATTTATAAAATAAAAACATTTAAGGCTTTATAAATAGTTGTTGTGTAGCCCCGAGTCCGGTAAATGACTTGTGTTACAATGGTAGCTCAATGACACATTATAACCTCAAAAAATTAACAATAGACTACCAAACTTGATAAAATTCGCCACTAAGCAATCAGTGTTATTACAAACAAATGCAATAACTGATTTCTTAGTGAACAACAGAACCAACAGATAAATGTTGAACTTTCTAAGTTTGGGCTAAGTTTGTTTATTAATATTTAAAAGTATTAGAGGCACTAATGTATATATAATAACTAGCTGACCTGGCAAACGTTGTTATGCCATACAAATATCAGGGTGGACAACCCTTATCACTTAGGGGTATAAAAAATAGATAGTAGCCGATTCTCAGACTTACTGAATATGAATAAAAACTTTCATAAGAATCGGTCAAGTTGTTTTGGAGGGGTATGAAGGCAGCTTTTTATCTATTAGATTGGGAAATATTAACAAAAGCATAAATGCAATGGCAACATAAAGATAGCAAGGTATAGCGCACAGACACATTCAAGTTTCAAATACTACAATTAATTACAGGCATTACAATGTTTAAAATAAATTCTTAATCTTGTAACAGCCTAATACATTCTTAAATTATTAACTTAAATCTTTTCAGTTGTTGAATAAATTACGGATTACTTGGTTTATCATTGTTTCAATTAACCAATTTCTATTCACAAAGTTTTCAAGTGCTAGATCTAGGCAACATTAAAAGCGAAGCTCTAATTTGAATTGGTAACAATAGTTAAACTTGTTTTGACCACCATATGGTAGTTATAAGAATAATTTTTATAAGTAAGCATACAATTTGGTTATTAAGGTTTTTTTTTAATTTGGTCACTATTAGCTATTATCATCATGAAGTTTCATTAATGCATTGCAATGGAATATCAAATAGTCATATTTATGTAATATTAAGCTTAAAATAAGTTGTCTGTCATATAAAATTTTGTAAAATATGTATATTGTAAAATGTCAATGACTGTATGACCTTGTCATCAAAATTAAAAGACTTGACTGCTAGGTAAAATTCTAAATTCAAATCGCGTAATGATGGATAACTTTCCACGCGGACGAAATCGCGAATTAGGCCGAGCCTTTAAAAATTAGCATATTCAGTAGAATCTTATTATAATAAATATGCAGCTAGGTACATAATTAAACTGACATTTACTTTATTTAACAGCAACAGCATAAACAAGACGTTAAATGTAAATACAACTATGCCATAGATAAAGCATTGTTAAAGTCGAGTTTATTGAACTTTGGACCCGATAATTAATAATTTAGATTTTATTAGAAGCTAATGCAGCAAATGAAATATATTCCTTTTAAGAAAAATTTATAAACATTTTGTTCAGTAGTAATATCATAGTGTCCACAATGATAGTTTGATTATTTATTATTACTAAATTTCGAAATATAAATAAGCAGGTAATGACAAAATTATTACTTAAATTATAGTATTTTAACAATCTCACCTGGTTAATGGGATTCATTGTGTCTTTATACTGTGACTTATATTTAATTTGGTTTCAAAATAACAGGATATTCATTCATTAGACTTTGTACTGCACGACTGGACTATGCTCTGTCTCGCTATTCGTTAAAAATGTACAAGCACAAACGGAACACTCTTGAGTTGCGGAATGAATGAAATGAAATGTGAAACGCAAACGCACAACGCACCTACTTTTACACAGACTAATAATAACTTATGTCATGTCAGTAACACAGGTGGTTGGTCGTTACAAAGATCCATGTATCGATATATTGGTATACTGATTTATTGGAATGTACGATACAGCTTTACTATTATCTTGATTCAAGTTATGACTTTGAGCAAAGGTTTTGAGTGCTATCAAAAGATGTTGGTATTACTTATAACTAAACATTAAACAGCAGCAGTTAACATGGTCAGGGACCCTTCTAAAAATAAAAAAATATCGACATTGCTTTTGCGCCTACAGATAGAATAGCACCACACAATGCCCGTTTTCCAATTACAGCACAAGAGCGCATTATGCGGCATAATGCTCAACGTTGAGTACTAACGCACGTAACTACAGCAACGGCCAACGCTCCGCACAATCGAGCACTCTCAAAAGTGATGCGTGCTGTAGGGCCAAAATATATATATAGGTACTAGCTGACCCAGCAAACGTTGTTTTGCCATACAAAAAAAAAACAGATTTGAAAAATAGATGTTGGCCGATTCTCAGACCTACTGAATACGCATGTAAAATTTCATAAAAATTTGTCAAGCTGTTACGGAGGAGTACGGTAACTAACACTGTGACACGTGAATTTTATATATTAGATATTACATGTGTTTTACATAAATGTCGCAGCTTAGTAACGATCCCTATTGTAAGAACTGCAAGAAATTTGAAACATTGTTACCGTGATTTATAGCTATTTAAGGACCAATAAATTATTCATGTAAGAATTTTTTGGGTTTCTCACATTGTATCGAAATGAGTTAAGAATTTTTTGTTTCTCACATTGTATAGAAATTAGTTAAGAATTTTTTGTTGTCAATGACATGGGTTAGACAGACGCGTCGCGTCGTTACTTTTCTTGTAGAATGTAAGAATAGAAATAAGTTATTAACTATTAAGTTAATAAGTTAGTTGTTAATAAACACTGTTCAAGTGAACACGCATGACGCAACATCTTTTATTTATTTATTAGTATAGGACATCTATACACACCTACATTACAATCTTCAATTATAACCTAAAGAGGTATTATCAACAAACATAATTATCTTCTAAACGTGCGATCGATACGAACTTCAGTGACAGAAAATCAACAAGTGTTTTTTCTATATGTTGGCATCTTTGGTTGGCATTAATTGAAATTTTATATATATATATTATCGTTAGTATTATTATTTATTGTTTAAAAAATTTTTAAGGCTTTCGTTTCGTCGGAGTTTTCTGGAAATAATCAAAGTTAATTCAAGCTGTGTTAAAAAATAAATATAAGTATGGATGAAGGTACAAAGTTACAAACAATGACTTTTTTTTTAATATTCCACACTTATAATGTGAATACAATTATTACAATTTTATTTTTTTTTCAACACTGAATTTAGCGCACTCTGCTAGTGCATTTGAAAACTAATTCACGTTCCAATTAAGCGTCAGCATAGTTCAGCATTGTGCGGCACTGAGTCGCATTATGCTCTGTAATTGGAAAACCATGCATATCTTCCCATGGGTATCATACAAAGCGATTAAGGGAGTGTGAAGAAGTGTACTGACCCCTTGTAACTTCGTTCTGTTCCCCTTGTATCTGTTCATGGGTTGACGGACAATAAGAATACATATGTCACCTGCCCAAGTCTTGCCCACGGGGGTCGTAAGAACCGACCGAGGGAACCACGTCGCATGACACACAGAAGTACCAGAAGGTGGGTTGGTGTTTAAAATTGAGGACAATTGGTCTAAAATGATATGGAACTTTAATATAAGTGACATACCGTGATGACATTAATTTTTGCCTAATTTTTGCAATCTGCAAACGTCACTTTTGAACACACTGATACAAGTATGGCATTTAAAATCAAGATCTGTTTTAATACACCATATTCAATTGACACCATTGTCAGTTTGTAGTGTGAATGCCGCTATGAACAAAAAAATAAAAATAACGACATGCGCGCGATAAGGGCAGGAGAGTGATGAACCATAGTTAAGATACTTTACTTTATGATTAAATTCACTGGAGCCCTGTGCAGGAACCAGATAAAGCTCAATCAAAGTTAAAAAAAACTGGTTCCACAATAACTTTTTTAATTAAAAATAAATTACTATAATGTAATTGTCTGTTTCTTTTTACCTTTTATTTTCAAAATTATCAATGCAACGATATTTTTAATTATTGTTTTATTATATTATGTAAATTAATTACAATATGTAACCAAACTCAAATTACTGCAATTAAATTTTCTACCAATTTCAAAATTTACTGCATTTAGAAATATTAACTTTAACTGTTGGACATTAATGCCCAACTTAGGTACAGTCGTACTGTACTAAAATTGTATTCCTTACTTTTTCCAATATACCTACCCTTTCCGGGTCATGGTAAGGCTCAAGGCACCACCACGGCCCGGTGAGGCTGAAAGAGATATTTAAAAAAAAAATCAATATAATTTATAGAATGTAGCAGAATAATATTAGCACTGGAAAGATAATCTACCTACGTCAAATTTACGCATCTGTTTTAGAAAAAATGCTCTTAATTAAAAGGTGCGACTATTTTAGTAATAACCTAATAACATAGTTGAATGGTGAAAAAACCAACATTCATAATTTTTAGTACTTTTTTGAAGAGGTTTTTGTATAATTCTCTTTTTGTGCAAATAAATAAATATAAATGAATTATTTCTAGTTTTTTATTATTTATATAAATGTAGTATGTATAATAACATTATTATATTATTCTATTCAATATATAAATAAATCTCAACCCTATCTCAACGTCAACCTACATCCAGATAAAAATCATGCGTGCATTTCACGCATGATTATCTTTTCCGTACATCTAAATAACATTATCTTTCTAGGGCTCCTAGCCTTTTCCTTATTATTTTACACGGATAAGTACATAAGTACATGCGAAAGTAGACTGCCGCTGTTCCTCGTCAAAGGAAGGTACCGAACCGATTTAAATAATTTTGGTACACATATACCTAGTCTAGAGCCTGAGAAGGGACATGGGCTATTTTATAATGCGAATCCAAAGTTTAAACTCCACACATATAAAGTCGAGGGCAACAGCTAAGTAATATCTATTATGTACCTACCTAAATCATTAATTTATGAAAGCTTGATCAGGTGTGAAAATAAATATAATCGTCTCACAATTGTAGGAACTGAAATGTTATTGTGCCATGAGGTACTTACAGATCATTTGTGAAGACTGTGAAGAGAAATGTATACTTTCTTTAACTACTTACATTGAATACAATACCTTACATTGTGTTAATTATACAATGAACCTTGTCGTTTGGTCTGTTATAATAATTTTAGTCTAGTTTGTTATAAGTACAGTGCTTCAATCAGCCCCGTTCGTTCATTACTACTGGTGTTCTTTGCGACATCGGTGCTGAAAAGATGTTTCTTAAGATAATTTTCTTATTTGCTGTTATATATCTGGTGATAGCTAAACAAGAACAGGTTAAAGACGCGGAAGATTCAGAATCTGAAGACACTTATCATAGTCGAAAGAGATTCCAGGACCATAGAGGACCAGCCACGACACGAGTATCAAATGACGCTGTTGTGGAGAAATTTGTGGAAACTCTTGTGTCTAGTGAGAGATATCTGAGAATGATTGAGACTGTTCAACTGAAGCTGAGTCATTTAGATAGAAGTTATCACGAAAAAACTAACAACATTTTAAAATATTTGGCCGATATTGCCAGGACTGTAAAGTCGTCATCATCTGATACACTCTTGAGTGCAGTAAAAACAATGCAATCTCATATAGAAAAAATAAGGAGGGACTACTACCCAAAAACTCCTACATTGCGTGGTACGTGGTTTGCTTTATACTATCAGCAATTTTCTTTTTCAAATTGTTTTGATAAAATTTGGTACTTGAAAGTACATGGTAGGTATAAACATTAAAATGTTCGTGGGCAATATATTGGTGGTATAACGGATAGCAGCTGATACAGGTTCCTAACGAAGTGGATCGACGATCATATTTTGGTTGTGCATTTTCATGCATGCGGGAGCCCGCGCAAGTCCAGCGCGGCAGCGGTAAACCTCTTTTAAGAGATTTGATTGGCTTTTGAAGATCGAATTGCAATGCCGTGGTTACATTACATCACAGTTAAACACATACCTGCTATAGGTATAACTATAGGAGAAAGCAACTAGAAAGATGAAATCTGTTGTAGTTTTACAAAACCCATTATTTATATGGTCGGGAAGGTATTTGTTCTACTATACCACGCTGACCAGGCGTGTTGGCTCATACTGGTTAATCTACCTTTAATGTTAATGTATTTATATAAGTTTTACTTGTTATTCATTGCAGAGTAATTCTCGTTTCATATCAACCTGAACAAACAAAAACTTAAAAAATTGGAAATACAATACACTATTTTAGACGTATGTATAAATTTAGATACTAAGTTTGCTGTGTCTGTATAATGAATGAGTATTCGTAGGTACTATCGGATTTTTTGTGGCGAAGAAAACCTCATCATAATAAAACTGTTGTGTTGTGAACACCACTTTTGTAACACGCGTTAGCACTAAAACTCACCTAGGGTGCTTACTTAACTATTAGTTTAATATGATCATGGTAGTTATGAAGTGTTTGCCAGGGCCCCAAGTCTCGTATTTCAATGGTGTCACAATGGCATCACAATGCCACATTATAACTTCAAAAAATTAACAATAGACTACCAAAATTGATAAAATTCACCAAACTTTATTTCATTTCACGAAGATCTAGGTAATAAAATTATTTCTACTTAAAAAATGGTAGCTTACTAGGAGCATAAGTTTTGTGTTAGAAATGTGCTAAAAGAAGAAATAACCTCTTTAAATGGTTGATCAGACCTCATTAAATTAGGTATTTTAGAAAAGTAAGTAGGTAATACGTAGGTAATTACAGTTAGTTCTGATCTAGAGGCCCTGATGGGACTTTACCGTTTATTCTACAGGCTCTTGTTTTATATCGGTTAAGTTATACATATACATAGAAAGCTAATTGTAAGGACTTAATTTGATGATAATAATTTAGATAATTGTTTATAATTATGGTCATCAATTACACGAAGACAAATGTAAATGGTAGTTGATTGAATAACGGACGTAAGATTAAGATATCCCTCTCAATACATTGTGGTATCTGAAAAGTGTGATAACTGAAGAGTGGATGTCATGAGAGCTATGCTTGTAAACTACTTAAATACAAATATTGCAATAATATTGTTTATAAATATTATTAAAACAATAAGCATGCATCACATTCAGGAATCCACGATGGAAATATGCTGTGAGAAATGTTTTTGTTTAGCAACCTCGGCGTTTTATAAACTTACCAATACTTGGTCAGTGTTATAATTATTATGATAGGCCGCATTCGCTCCTCATCATACATAGGGTACACAAGGCGAGATGTTGTCTAAGTTTTCTGTATATTTATTACTTTTTGCCCTCAATTCGATATTGTGCGATGTGACCCGAGAAAAAAGAGGAAAACACAAAAGTATCCATGGCCAAAGTACAGACAGGTCACTTTGGAAGAAGGAATATGAAAATGAACTGACTGACGCTATGCTGTTAACAAGGAAACATGAGAACCATACGCGAGTTCCACAATCCGGCTCCATGAGTGATAACGAGGCTGTGATTGAAAAATTAATGGAAACTATCACGTCTAGTGAGAAATATCTTAAAAAAGTTGACAGTATTGACTTTCGGTTGAACCGATTAGACATTGAAGTTCATGAGAAATCTAATAGTATTATGAAGCAATTATCCGACATCACTAAAGCGATTGTTAGTGAAAATAGTTGCGGAGAAAAGTTAGAACCGACCCTTGAAGAATTTAGATCCCAGTTGAGTCATATAAGGTTTCTCTTAGATAAAAACGTGCCACAACGCTCCAGCCATAGAGGTATTTACTCTTTTAAATTATGTATTTGTATAAAGATACACGCCTGGTATCTGTAAATTGTTTTAAATTAAGTAGGCACTTTAGTAATCAAAAGTGAATTATATGAACGTACTACACTACATTACACGAATTTCCTTGTTTATGTATGTATTGGGCGTTATTAGGAAAGGCGCGTTGACATCGAAAAAAAAAAATTATCTTTGCACATAATCTAATATTGTATATTTTATAATGAAGATTAATTTGTTTGGAGCAATTCGATGAATTTGCGAGCCTTTGTTACTTTGTCCTTTGAAGGAGAGCCGCTTAATAGTTTATTATACAACCTTTGACCAGAATTAATTAAATATTGGCTGTTGATAATCGCACGACAATCGTATGAATAAAAAATAATTATTTATACGACTACTTTATTATTTGTACTACTTACGTTTCATATAACTTAAGAAATTAAATAAAATAAGGTTTTCGAAAGAAAAAAAAAACCCTAACCTAACCTTCACTCGGTTAGCTTCGAGATCTAATAACGCCGCAATTTTTTCCTTTTGCTCCTTAGTTAATCTTCTGCTCCGTGGACAGTGTCGAAAAAGATTTTCACTTTTTTCACGAAAAAAATTCTTAGTAATAAATTTAATAATAAAAAAATAATAATATCCGTATGAATATATTCATTCAAAAAAAAAGCCGTACAAATAGTCACATCCACGATTGTCGGATTAATAAAAAATAATTTATTATACGATAATCGTATTAAAAGACACTTCCTTTAATGTATTTAATCGAGATTAGAGTGTGGCGGGATTGCCTAAATGGATATATCCATCCATCAGCTCTACTCCGTCCGCTGCTGGACATAGGTTTCCTTCGTAGAACGCCACAACGCGCGGTCCTGGGCTAACTGCATTCAGCGGCTCCCAGCGCATTTGACGATATCGTCAGACGGATATGATTATCATAAAAATTGGTCAAGTTCGAGTCGGACTCGCGCACGATGGGTTCCGTACCATTATCTATGCAACATAAGGCAACGTTATTAGTATCGAGCAAGAAACGGTAAAAAAATCATGTTTGTTGTATGGGAGCCCCCCTTAAATATTCATTTTATTTTATTTTTAGTATTTGTTGTTATAGCGGCAATAGAAATACATCATCTGTGAAAATTTCAACTGTCTAGCTATCACTGTTCTTGAGATACAGCCTGGTGACAGACGAACGGACGGACGGACGGACGGACGGACGGACAGCGAAGTCTCAGTAATAGGATCCCGTTTTTACCCTTTGGGTACGGAACCCTAAAAAGCAGATTCATAACTCTTAAGTATAATTTCCACTATAATGGAGGCTTAGCGGTTTTGTTTATAAATCTTTGTTAAAAAGATATCGTAATGTCATTAGCTAATTTCTTTAGATGGTGCAGATTACCATGGTGACAATAGCATGGAAACTCGACTCAGTATCATGGAGTCAGAAATTAGAAGTATACAAACGGGAGTCGAATCGATCGTGTCAACCATATCAGAAGTTAAGAATCGACAGTCACTCAAACCAATCACTAGGTGAGTTGAAATTAGGAAGCTTGATAAATGCAATGCAAATGGCGCTACAACGGTGTAGCCGCTTGCAGTGCCTGAAGTTGCGGGTTTGCTCCCGATACTACACAATATTTACTATCTGCGTGGCTAATATAGATATTTGTAGCTTTATACAAATATAGGATAGTTAAGAAAGTGTTATTTAATCTTTTATATAAAAATCAATTGCTGTTCGTTAGTGTCGCTAAAACTCGAGAAAATTGAGAAAATTTAAGTCTAAACGGCAACAAAATATATGGGTATCAAATATTACATACGTACGGAGTAGGGGGCATCACCTAGTATTTAATATTTTCTTTAATCAAACATTTTAAACCGCAATTTTACACACAGCAACAGTAAGTACATGATTATGATTTGTAGATCTTCATGTGATAATCAAAACAATTATATTTTATAACTTAATTGTTAGCCGAATATTATAATGATGTGCTACATCCTATTGTTATCAAGGTTATTGAACAAAATTTCTATACTTTTATGCAAACACTAGCTACAATATATGGCGCAGCGCAGATGCACGAATACAGCTGTGATTATTGCTAGGTGGCGATGTACACTATGTATAGTCATTATCATCATAACATCACGCCTTTTACCCATGGGCTAGGCAGAGACTATAGAGCGCCATCTGCTACGATCCAAACACACTTTCTTGGCCTGCTTCATAAATCAATGTTTAGGACTTTATAATTGTATTTTACGAATAAAACCCATCGATTGCACCACATTCCACAATCACTCACTGTAGAGCAATTACTTTAACTGGGTATATAATTTATTTGTAAGTAGATAGTAAAAATTAGGTAATTTAAAAAGGGTGCTAATTAAATAGGCTTCTTTTTAATACCATTATTCGCCCCCAAAAATGTATGTTGCCTTCTAAATTACTAAGTCAGCCACAATTAACGAGCATCTATATAATACTATCATAACTACTAGTTATCTTCTATGTAAACCACTCTAAATACAACTCAGCACGATGGTTATTTTTTATCATCTAAATTTGTAACATGCATTCTAACAGTAAACTTCTAAAATACCATTAAATGACATAAAAATATATGTTTATTTAGCATCAAAGTTTTTAACTCAGTACGTTAAAAATGTAACTCATCCCATATTAATTGATCGTCAAAATTTTGCTAAAAATGTAATCAAATATATACTATTGGCTATTGGCCACTAATATTACCAGAAGCTATTGAGGAGAGACAAAATAAAAGACTTTATTTTTGAAAAATCAATTTGTTTATTGAATTACCATCATTTTCCTTATAGTAAATAATAGAAACATAAAAAGAATGTAGGTAGGTACCTAACCAAATGAGAAAATTAAACCTTTATTTGATTATAAACGCAGCTCGCGCTTTCATCATCATGAATCATTAATAAAAGGAGAAATGCCAATGCCATGAAAAGTCATTTTTCCGTTGCTTAGTTATAAAATTAGAAGTTTAATTACGTGTCCAATAAATAATTTTGTGGCTAGACTTATAATTTCCCATTTAAAAATACTTGTCACTATAAAAATTCCAGTGGCACCAGGGCAGATCCTATCAATGGCGTGGATGCTGTGTCGTTGATCACCGAGTTCAGGAGAACTATTCGTGAAGGAAAGGCAAAGAAATGCGATTGCAAGTAAGCAGTAGACAATTAACTAAGGATGTTTTCTTCATGAGACGATTTTATTATGGCTATCCGTTATCATATTCTATGTTATTTACATTGTAGTGCATTCGTAGATGCTGTGTGTGAAATTATGTACTTATGTATATTCAAATTAATTATTGTATAGGTCAGGTAGAGTGGACAGATCCGAGCGCTACCCTACTGATTGCCACGAAATTCAAGTGCAAGGTTTTAACATCTCTGGGATCTACAAAATTAGACCAGATGAAATGGAACCCTTCTATGTACTCTGCGACCTCACCACAGCTGGAGGTGGTTGGACGGTAACTATTCTAATAAGATTGAAGGCGAATTTACTAAACTTAATCTTTAAATAACCAACAAGGTATAAAGATTTTATTTAAGCTATCTTATCCTTCGCAAAATGTTTACTATCAGATTATTCAGTCGACGATTGTGTTTTTAGGTGTTCCAGAATCGTTTCGATGGTTCTCAAGACTTCTACAAAGGCTGGCACGAATATGAGTATGGGTTTGGCAATCTTGCCGGAGAATTCTGGCTGGGTCTAGAGAAGCTGAACTATTTGACCAATCAAAAACTATACGAATTGAGAATAGAGTTAGAGACCCAGCGAGGACAGGAAGCGTACGCTGGATATTCTGTGTTTACTATTGGACCTGAACGTGAAGGATATAGAATCAGTACGCTTGGCAGTTTCTATGGAACAGCGGGTAACGTGTCATGTTGTATTTTAATTAAAAGTTTAGTCTGTCTCTTCTTTACCCGCATTGATTCATCAGGCCTCGATTGCGTTGTATTTGTGCCCCTCAATTAGATGTTGTTCTTAATAGTGTGAACTATTTAGAACAGCATCTAATTGAGGATACATCGCTGCTTCAGAAAAGCATCTAAGATAACACCATGATATGACATGGGGATTATTTACTTAGGTACTTGTTTTATCTTGCATATGAGTTCTGTTTTCTGTCAACAAATAACTTAAGATTTAAGTAATTATCCTTACTAATATTATAAATGCGAAAGTAACTTTGTCTGTCTGTCTGTTACGCTTTCCCGCTTAAACCTCTCAACCGATTTTGATGAAATTTGGCACAGACAATCTTTAGACCCTGAGAAAGGACATAGGCTACCTTTTATTACGGAAAAAAGGGATGAAAATTTTCTAAATTATACGCGAACGGAGTCGGGGGCTACAGCTAGTTTACTTATAAAAATAGTTAAATTTCAATGCAATGCAGGTGATTCCTTGTCGTATCACGCTGGACAGAAGTTCTCAACGTTGGATGTTGATAATGACGAATGGAAAGATGGTGCTTGTGCTACCGAGCATGGTGGTGCCTGGTGGTATAAGGAATGTGACAAGAGGTGAGTTTGTGGTGATTTAAATAATTATATTTGGTAAACACCTTATTCTAAATTTGTTTTTTATTTTCAGTAATCTGAACGGTAAATATACTCAACTTGGTGATGATAGCAGAGGGCAATCAATATACTGGATATCATTCAAAGGACCAGAAATTCCATTAATAAAAACCAAAATGATGATCCGGCCGTTACCCGCTAGCAAACCTGTCGACTACGCGGAAATGAACAGGGTAATGTATACACATAAATTTCTCATAACAACTTGCCTTACAATTATGACTATGGAATATAACATTTAAACAACTACTATACATACTACGTGGTATAATAGAATAATATATAAAATAGCTCGGATTAGAGTTGAGTCTGTTTATATCTAATGGCTTCTAGAAAAACGTACGTCTCTTAAGAGGATACCAAAATAGCTTCGTGCATTTTTCTACGTACGAAGTTTTCATTGTTTCTTTAGATTGAATGGCTAGAGCTCTAATTTTTAAGTATATGTTTTTTCAATATCTGATCTAGGATCGCATAAACTCAGAAACGCGATTGAAAAAAGTTTTCTCGATAGAAAATCTTAGCGAAACAACCTCTCTCATTTTTTATTTTTTTCATTTGTCGGTCTATTATCGCGTATTATTCATTGAAATAACTTTAAAAACATAAGTAACTATTATACAGGGTGTGGCGTAAATAGTGGTCCACCGTTCAAGGTTGGATACATCAGGTAGGTACCTACACCATACCAAAATTTGGAACCGGTCCGCCGACTGGTTCCAGAAAAAAAAATATTTTTAATTTTTTTTAAGAAATTCCCATTTTCATTAAGAATTTGATCACAGTTTCAACAAAAAACATTATTTTTGATTTTTTATTCGTGTTTATTCATGCTGAATGTATGAGCTATCATAAAATAAAAAAGATTTGTATTGAAATTGTAGCCTTTACGGGAAAAAGTGATTTCTTCTCAATTCTTAACCTAAATTTTATCGCATCAGTCATGTTCAGGAGCGGTTTTTGAAAAAAAAATGTACTACACTGTTAGTGCCCATGCATTTAAAAATATGCTCATGATGTACTGATTATAAAATGGTATAATAGTACCGCTTTTCAAAAATAGATTTTTTTTTATTGCAATTGTAATTAAAAACGGATAAGTCTTCCTGTTACTATTTTCGCAACATAATATTTAAACAAAAATGTTGTCTTTTTGTTTTTACCCATTTAAATATGGAATTAAATAAAACAAAGTCTCAATCTTACAACTGATATTTGACTCCACGTCTCCAAATAATTCTACATCATGTCGTGTCCTATAAAAAAAGGTCGCTCTGTACCTGAACCATAACAAAAGACCTATTGAAGTGCGCACACTCTTGTAATGCGTAACGTAGCTGGAGTAACTAAACAATAGGATAGTGATAAGGAAAGGATGTAGTTTGTTGTTGTTGTCCCTTTCCTTTCTAGCAATTGAGATCGGAAAGAAATGGTACATAAACAATTAGTACGATCTACGCTCCCGTGCATCGTATACGTTTCGTTTCATTTGTGTTTAACTCCGCTGTTTCTTGCTATTCCCCTGGACTCCGGTTGATTGCCTAAGTGATTTGGACTTGTCGTTTTGGTGACATCTAATAATCTTGCTAACGTTTACCGGACTCTGATTTGCATAACGATTTGGACAAACGTGCAGTGCAGTGATAACAAAAATGTCTCAGTATACACCGCGCGAATATGCTGACATGCATTTTATTTACGGAGAATGTGGAGGAGTCGGCAGAGAGGCGGCTCGGCTTTACAGGGAGAGATATCCCGATCGCAGACATCCAGACCACAGGGTGTTTGGGCGAGTCCACAATGCATACACCGAAGGGAGGATACCCGGCTCAGGCGTAGGCGGTGCAAGAGAAGGACGCCCACGGAGACATGCCGATGATCAGGTACTGAATTTGGCAGAACAAGATCCTACAACCTCAGTCCGAGTCTTATCTCGCACAACGGGGATATCTACCAGAACCGTACATCGCATTTTAAAAAGACACGAGCTACATCCCTACCATTATACAAGGGTACAGACTCTGTTACCAAGGGACTATCCTCCGCGAGTGAGATTTTGCAGAGAAATGCTGCGTAGAATACGAGAGGACGAGCAATTTTTTAATAAAATACTTTGGAGTGACGAATCATCTTGCAGAAAAGATGGATATTTAAATTTACACAACTTGCACAGCTGGCAGTTAGAAAATCCGCACGTCATGAGACAAGATCGATCGCAATACCAATTTAAAATAAACCTTTGGGTCGGCATTATTAACGGACAAATAATTGGTCCATTAGAACTGCCAGAAACCTTAACCGCAGAAAGGTATCTTGGGTTCTTACAGACAGATTTACCCGTACTTCTAGAAAGTGTCCCTACAGAGATCCGAGACAGCATGTGGCTACAAAATGATGGCTGTCCCGCTCACTATGCAGTAAGGGTACGAGAGCACCTTAATGTGGCCTATCCAAACAGATGGATAGGGCGGTTAGGCCCAATACTATGGCCACCACGCTCCCCAGACCTTAATCCTTTGGATTTCTTTTATTGGGGATGCTTAAAGGAAGACGTATACAAGGGACCAATAAATAATATTGAAGAATTAAGGACCAGGATTCTGACAGCAGCTGGAAAAATCAATGAAAGCGGGTTTGCTCGACGTCTTAAACGCTCCTTTATTCGACGGTGCAGAGCGTGTATAGCTGCGAATGGGGGCCATTTTGAGCACCGATTGTATTAATCAATAAATAAATAATTATGATGTCAAAGTTGTTTTTTTTTAATACCCTGTCTATAGTAACTTTTGTGTTCTCATTTGCCAATACAATTACAATAATAATATTGTCGTTGTCACTATGACCAAGTTTACAGTAAGAATGGGCACATAAATAAGGTAGACGAAATTTTTGTTTCAATATTATGTTGCGAAAATGGTAACAGGAAGACTTACTTATTTTCAGTTACAAATGCAGTATTTTTTTTTCTATTTTTGAAAAGCGGTACTATTATACCATTTTATAATCAGTACATCATGAGCATATTTTTAAATGCATGGGCACTAACAGTGTAGTACATTTCTTTTTCAAAAAACGCTCCTGAATATGAGTGATGCGATAAAATTTAGGTTAAGAATTGAGAAGAAATCACTTTTTCTCGTAAAGGCTACAATTTCAATACAAATCTTTATTTTTTTATGATAGCTCATACATTCAACATGAATAAACACGAATAGAAAATCAAAAATAATGTTTTTTGTTGAAACTGTGGTCAAATTCGTAATGAAAATGGGAATTTCTTGAAAAAAATTAAAAATATTTTTTTTTCCGTAACCAGTCGGCGGACCGGTTTAAAATTTTGGTATGGTGTAGGTACCTACCTGATGTACCTAACCCTGAACGGTGGACCACTATTTACGCCACACCCTGTATATAGAAACACGTAAATCAGAATTAAAATATATTTAGTAGATTTTGAGTAAACAAAAAAAATATCCCTAATTCTTCATTTTCTATACCTACTAGCTGTGTTAATATGTACATGTCGACGATAATATTGATGTAGGCCCTTAAATAACAAGTAGATAGGTATCTAAAATAACTAACATTTTCTAAATGTACATGTAATTCTGTCTTTCTGTCGTTTTGTCAGGCCACATACTGACCGATGTAAATGAAATTCAGTACAAAATTAGACCATATTCTTATTCGGGTTGTACAAGGTGTAACAATCCTAGATCCTGAAAGTAGCCTATGTCAAGGCTAATTTTAATGCGAAAAAACCGATTTCAAGTTCCACACATAACATTAGCTAGTTTTACATAAGTGTGATATTTGTGAGATGACGCTTGTGATACGAAGACTAATGTTAGCTATACGAATGTCTAACTGTAGCTATTTTATATTTATGTGACTAAAAGTCAGGTAAAATTAGTTAACTTCAATGGTTCAATGGTCAATTGGTTTTTTATGGGTTGTATGTGATAACTTGTTGATGCCGAAAATTATGTACCTACGCTGTAAATTATGCAACTGTTTAATACAAGTATTTATGCTTTAATGTAGATAATACATATCTATTTAATTACTTAGCTGGTACCTAATAATTTAAATATGTACATAACTTATAAAGGCTTTCTCTTATAAAAAGGGATATTCTTATAGCTTTTGGATTGGGCATGGCTTACAATTTGCCCAAGAACAAACAGCTAAATTTATTTTCAGAAACTTTTAGAAACTCCGCAATTAAGATCGTACAATAAGATGGGAATGACGCCGGATACGATGTCGAGATCGCATGGCAAGAATATAAAGAGTCCTAAACAATACCGGTACGACATGGCACGACATGATGAAGCATTCTTCCCTAGCTACACGTGAACATGGAACATTAGATACTACTAACTACATCTACAATGCATCTTAATATAAGAATATGTACTTACAAGTTTAAATTAGCGATATTTTTGTGATTTATTGGTCATATTAGCAGCCAGCAACTCTTTGAGATGGAAATGCTGCAACATTTTTTAGGGTTCTGTACCCAAAGGGTAAAAACGGGACCCTATTACTGAGACTTCGCTGTCCGTCCATCCGTCCGTCTGTCACCAGGCTGTATCTCAAGAACGGTGATAGCTAGAGAGTTGAAATTTTCACAGATGATGTATTTCTATTGCCGCTATAACAACAAATACTAAAAATAAAATAAAATAAATATTTAAGGGGGGCTCCCATACAACAAACATGATTTTTTTACAGTTTCTTGCTCGATACTAATAACGTTGCCTTATGTTGCATAGATAATAGTACGGAACCCTTCGTGCGCGAGTCCGACTCGCACTTGACCAATTTTTTATAACTACCTACTTTTTAGTTTTAGTTATACAGGAATATCGTTTATGCCACTCACAAGTTTTAGTTTGCCGCTCACTGGTACCGATTTCTTGTATATATTTACCATAATTAAAATCTTTTGTCTATAATACACAGGTTTTATAAAACGAAAGTTCAGTTAACATTGCCGAATTGTGTTATATACTATCAATTTTCATTTTTTAGTTATGTTTAGTCTTGGACGTAGAATTGGTACCGATATCCATGCTGAACACAGATTTAGTCCCTTGTATAGCTAGCACAGCTGGATCCTTCACGTGTGGTACAAGGTTACTTATACGTTGGCGTCACCGAAGGGAGGATGGTGAGGGCAGGGCAGCTGTCCTCCCTAGAGATTAATACAAATTAGACAATCTAATAAATGAAGCGTTAATTATATCATGACCTAATTGTCATTTTGCTCTTCTTCTTTAATGAACAGTGTACTGCCGACGCCTTTACATTTGATAATGAAAATGTTGGGTGTGTAAAATGTAGTAGTATATGTGAATGTGTTTACGTTTAGTTAGGGTTTCTCCCTCTCTCCAACCCATTTACGTCCCACTGTTGGGCACGAGCCTCCTCCCTCTCAGGAGGATTAGTGGTCTAGGGTCTACTATACCACGAAGACCCACTGACGTGTTGTCATAGGATTTGATTTCGAGTTTTTGGTCTCTGATAGTAGATAATGGTACACATTGCACGTGCACAACTTAAAAATAAAAACGACTTTGGGGCGTATGTTGATTATCTGGCTATTTAGTTGTGTACATTTATATTAATTACAATCGTTAGTGTATAATATACCTACAGATTTTCTAATAAAAAAGTTCTATTACCATTGCCGAATTGTGTTACTGACACTATCAATTTTCATTTTTTATTTAATATTAGTTGTGAACCGAGCATCGGTACCATTAATTGCTTATATTTTATTTTATCCATGCTTTATAGACGATGATTGTCCGTGTGGTGATGGATTAAAAATACAAGTGTCACCACCCCATCTCCTCCCAAGGGTGCTGTAAAAGTCAGCTAAAGGATATTTTACACAGTCAACATCTTCTGTGAGAGACGAAAAACTCGAAAATAAACTTTGTGCCAACACGCTTGGTCAGCGTGGCACAGTAGACCATAATCCCTCCCAAAGTGGAGGAGGCCCGTGCCCAACAGTGGAACGTAAATGGGATGGAGAAGAGACGATGAAGATCTCCTTCCCTATTCTTTTCTCAGCCCAGTAATTACGTTAGCTTCTCCAACTTCGAGAGGGTAGGTATTTCATTTCATCAAACTTATGTATGGAGGAATTGTTTGTTACCTATAGTTCTTCAAAAAAGCGAGGGCATATGTCTATCTTTTAAGGGAAACCCGTTGTACTCATAATAATGTAAAAAAAATATCTAATTCAATAGGGTGTTTTCAAAAGCTTTTTATGTGTATATAGTAATATTTTTAATCAAATTAAATAGCTTAGTTAGCTTACGCAATTAAGACGATACCAAAATAGCTTCGTGCATTTTTCTATGTACGAAGTTTTCATTGTTTCTTTAGATTGAATGGCTAGAGCTCTAATTTTTAAGTATATGTTTTTTCAATATATGATCTAGGATCGCATCAACTCAGAAACGCGATTGAAAAAAGTTTTCTCGATAGAAAATCTTGGCGAAACAACCTCTCAAATTTTTTATTTTTTTCATTTGTCGGTATATTATCGCGTATTAACTAATGAAATAACTTTAAAAACATAACTAAACTAACTATAACAATAACATAACTAACTTTAACTATTATATATAGAAACACGTAAATCAGAATTAAAATATATTTAGTAGATTTTGAGTAAATAGGAAAAGTATCCCTAATTCTTCATTTTCTGTGCCTACTAGCTGTGTTAATATGTACGTGTCGGCGATGATATACGATAATATTGATGTAGGCCCTTAATATAGATTATAACTGCTCTTTACAGCATGCAATTTAAATGGATATCTTAGGAGATATGACGAAAAAAGAATTACGCGCTATAAAATAAAATACTTAAACTGTTGGCTGAGCAACGCGAACGTTTCCTCGGTCTTCTATCCATACTCCAATGTTTGGATATGTAAGGATGTTTATTATTGTGCTTCCACATAAAGACTACTGGATGGGTTTTCATGAATCTTTCCAATGGAAAATGGAAGAGAAAATGAACTTATTTTTTGTCCTTTTTACCGCGGGTAACACCGCGGGGCGCAGCTAGTTGTGTATATAATTTAATAGCCCACCGATATATTTGCATTTCTGATAGATCCACTATGTATTAGTTCATAACTATATTGCTATAACGCAGATACTTTGTTTAAAAAATCTGTATTTCAAAAGAAAATATTCTGTTTTTGTTTTTAAGATACGAATATTTGAATGTATTTTTTACACGCTCTATATTAGCTTCACTTGTATGTTTGTTTGTATGTTTGTAACCGACTCCTTTGGACGTTATTTTGACCCACTTTAAACGGCCAGATTCTATTCAAATTTTGCACACCTGTCAAAGACCGATGACAATGCAATAATTCGATTAAAATATCCGATTATCCTGGTTAGATTCGCCAGGATTCATTAATCTCTTTCCGGATCCTTTGCATGAGAGTAAGAGAGAGCGCTAGTACGCGAACTACGCATGCGCGCATTTCCAGAGAAACTCTTTTTTCTATTTTTTAGTTGGGTTTTCTATATAAAGCGTGTTTTTTAGTTTTTTTAAACTATTATTTGTATTTACGAAAAAGATCCAACAATAGGAAAAGTACTACAATAGTGTGCTACAATTATTTGTATTCTGAACTATTCCATTATTTGTTTATGTTGAGTAAGTTCTGATTATGGAGTGTCATGTCTAATGTACAAGCTATTGTCAACAAATTTTGTATAATTGTAACCAAATGAAGGTATTTAAGTGTGTAATAAATAAAAAACCATATCAGTCTCATTTGCTTTTATTTTCCTAAAAAAAAATCAGTTTCTGCACCGATTTGAGCATAGTTCTGGACATAAAACAGTACATATAAAACACCAAACATACGTATTAAGTATTATTACGTTATCATAGACATATATTCTAGACATGTAGATACGTAGGCCCATTCATCTCATTAATATGAGGTATACACAATGTCCTACAACAAATGTTTACAATAAACCAAGTGGCAGTGCTCAAGCCGTTGTTTCTTTTCAATGTACATACAACTTATTTACTAAATACTTAATAATATAACACTTACATAGATAACAGATGTTTCATGGGCGTAGCTAGGGGGGAGGAGTTTGGCACTTCTAACGCCCCTGAAATGCCTTAAATTTTACCTTAAGATTTTCCACTATTTTCACACAATTTTGTGCTTATAACTGAAATGATGATTTCGAAATCGCTACCAAAATTTAATCCCGGCTACGCCCACGAGACGTCTACTTATACGAAATCTCTAAAACCTGAAACTTTGGACCGAGCATCGTGAAAACTTATTTCCATCCATTAATCCAACAACCTTTCTCCGTCCACTGATACACATGGGCCTCCCCCATTTTCGGAGTTCTTGCATAATCGAAAATTTATTTAGAGGTCTTTAATTCCGATTCTAGTTTAAAATATTACATTCATTATAGGATAGTTCAAATATCAAATTTTTTAAACTTAGCAGAGACTGTTCATGTTATATCCACAATAAAGATATAAATAATTGAAAATCATAATTCATTTCACACGAACATAAAGTTATAATTTTTAAAATCTGCGCTTCGACTTATTATAGCGCGGTCCAAATGTCGTGTCACGAGGCAGCCAGGCGCCAGTAACAATAACAAATATTGTATCTTTTTAATATATTACTCAGTAAAAACACGATAATTTTTATATCGCTTTCAACAACTCTCCGCTAAAAAACATTTCTGTTGAATCATATCGCTACATTTTTAAAGTTCCTTTATTTATTATAGTTAGTTATCATTATGTAAAATTAGACACAGCAACATATAATATTCGATTAGTTCACAATGTGAATGACTATCTGGTAATATATCATTCATCACTTATTATAATCTTAATTTAATATAAAATGAAATAAAACAATTTACTTAAAATAGACACTTTTTTACACGTACCATCAATGTATTGCAGTAGACCGCATACGTTTTAAAGTTATTTACAAATCGATAATTATTATCGTCGTTTCAACATTGATATTATATTATTAAGCAAACAATTGTTTATTAATATATAACATTACATGCGGTAATAAAATTTGTATAAGACAATTATATTGATCGTGTCTGTATAGAAACGTTCAATATGGCATGCAATTATCATTTAGTTCACATAAGATTCATCGCCTATAGGCTAATATCATTATAATAGCTAAAAACAAATATTATAAACTAATAAAAATTCCCCACTTACTTAAATATAATGTCTTAAATACTAAAATTTCCCATCATATTCTATTGAAATAATCGTTAAAATGTGCTTAATAAAACAGAAATGTTAAAATTGCACATGACGATAATCATTAATTAAACGCTTATCAAATCTCCCCGAATGGCGTGACCTTAATGTAGTAATAAAACACAATACATAACAAAATTAGCACCATGCACGTAACAGTTAATGCACCGTTCAAATAAACAATATACTCAAAATAACAAAGTACTAAATTAACCCAGAATAAGCTAGAAACAATTAATGAACATTTATCATTTAAAATTACACTAAGATTATTCAAGTTGGGTATTGTATATTTTTTATTTTATATTAAAATACAACTATCAAATGTCATATCGATGTTTTACACTAACAACATAAATTATTTACAAGTTAGTTCATAATGTCATGGTCAAGACAAAATACTTTCTTTTAGGAGCGAATCGACCGCCTAACTAATTATAAAGTAAATTTTCACTGAAGAAAAAAATCTTCAGATAATGACACAGTAAGATCTTATTACAGTTAACATTTTATCAAGAATATATATTTGGTTTAAACAAGGTAATTGTTAAATATTCATTATTGATTAGTTATAAAAATATTTCGTATACAGAAACAACAATTTCAAGTACCGGAGCTGCAAAATAGAGACCGAGTTAGTGTGGTTGGTGGTTATTTATGATATAATTTTGAGATATTTTATGAAGTATGTTATATAGTCACAACCCGTGTAATTATATTAATACTTTATACCCTAATTTATGGGAAATACTTACGATAGCCTTGATTACCTCTCGAATAGAAGCGAATGAGTGAGTGGAGATAATGAATTAAGTAGTAAGATGGTAGATATTTGATTTTATGATTAAGATATGCTATAGGTAAGTCACGATTTATAAAATTAATAGACTCAATCAAAGCAAGGTCATAATTCAGAGTTTAATGACAATTCACCGAATACTCAACTTACAATACAAACATTACAGAAACAATAAATTTGTACCGCTGTATAGTAAAATCAACCAAGTGCTCCGATAGATAGAGATAATAAAACAAGAAGAACAGAAAATAGAGAGACGAGGTAAAGTAAATGAGTAGGTACAACTATAAAAATATGTACTACTATTTGATATGATAATAACTATCAGGCATGATGCTAACGACCTACTGAATTTAATTTACTCTGTTGTGAATCTCTATAGTCATTTGATAGAAGCTCCTGTATGTTTAGTGCATTTTAACACTAGTATTTAACAAATAAGTGTGTGAATAAATGTGTTGGGTAAATCGATAGAATAAAATAATTTATCGATGAAAGCCGATGCTGACGTCTCTTTGACGTGTACGCACACACGCACGTATACGTATACGCTTTAAAGACGTACAGCAATTATTTAGGTAAGTTATAAGCGTTAAGCTGTAAGCTGAATTGCATTCTTTGAAATATTGTGTTACATATACGTTTATATATTGTCTGCATATAATATCTAGTACATCTGCTTCATTATACCGAAGATGCCAGGCGTCACCATTTTGTCAAATCTTACGTAATAGGTGACTAGTATGTTGTGGGACATCGCCTACAATTTCGGACTCCGAGATGATGATAGATATTTTATAAAAAAAGAATCTGAATAGATATTTGCGTGCTTTGGAAATGGAATCTAAAAAGCTTTAGTACCTGAGCTAATACGCAACGAAGGCAGTTGAAGTTGAACTAACCGTGGTGGATGTAATATCGTCAATGTATTGTAACACTTTCATAGCCGACTGTTATTAATACGTTGAACGCAATGTTATTATAGTATAACTTAACACTAAATAGGCGGAATACTCGACATTAGTCCTAGTTATTCATAACAACACACTCGGTCACCACAGCTTTAAATAACATAAATATTATTTTAGTATTTCAACGAATTGATTTTAATAATTGACATATTTATCGACGGTAGGAGATTATGAGGTTGGAAACAAAGTTATTCGCTAAACATTAGTTGCTCTCAAAAATCCTATTTTATAGGATTTCTACAATTGCATAGCGATCGATCCTTGCCAAGTAGTTTAGTGTCCACAAATTTAAATTAATCTGATGTTCAGTAAGCAGAGATGACATCTGACTGAAGAGTGTGGCAGAAAATATATGTTGCATGCTGATAACGGGATAAGGGCAAAAATATGATAAATTTGTTATCACTCGGTTTTCTCTGTTTATCTACAAAGAGATCTGAAGTAGGCCTTAAAAATATCTAGTTGCGAAAATACCTTAAAATTTCATTATCTGTTTCTCTATGATATTAAAAAAAAGGAGTTGATGACAGTATGACGGCTAATCGGAGAGGCTGAGAGGAAAAAACCTACCAAACTACTAAATTACAAGCTACTTGGGGTACTGCGCCGACCCCAAGTAGCTTGGGATAAGGGCAGGAAGAAGAAAATATAATATTACAATATCAATTCGTATAGAAACTAATATAACATGAATGTTAAGAAAAGTTTGTAGTTAGCATCTTGTTATGTAACAGGATTGTGTAACTATTAAGATATTTAAGAGAGACAACTTATAACATAAAAAATTAAAAAGAGTTTTGTTAATAATATAAACAATAGACTTATTTATCATAAGATTTTAAGTACTACGCATTCAGTAGCCGCAGCAGGGATTTATCCAAGATGATTTGAATGTTAGATTAGTTAATCTAAGTTATTATATGCACATACTGTCGCGTTTATTAGTGCAGTCTAGTAATATTACTTACTTACTTATATAATTTTTTTATTTAGTCATATAACGTTCAATTTTTTTAAAACAACTTAACTAAAGACTACATAAAGTAACCACTACGAAAGTAATCAGTAGTTATAAACACAAATGAAACATTTGAGTTCGAATTAAAGATGTCTTCTTTATATTCTGTCTCGCAACTGTGTATCTGAAAATGTACACAATGCTATACAAACGATATAAGATAAATAAATAAATATTCACGGACATTACACACAACGTCCTCTGGTCCCAAGCTAAGCTTATATGCTTGTGTTATGGGTACCAGAATACGGATAGAATACATATACTACTTTTCTTTTGTAAATACATACTTATTATACATAGAAACACCCAGACGCAGTACAAACATTTGTATGTAGAAAAATCACTCAAATGATTGTCCTGAGCGGGAATGGAACCCGCGACCTCTTGATCGGCAGTCCGTTACATAAACCACTCAACCACGAGGCTCGCCGAGATAATAAACATTATACAGGAGACTTTATAGAGAGTTTCATGGGGCGATTCAAGTCAATTAAATAGGTATTCACCGTTCGACAAGTCACTATCTACAACAAACTCTATCTACTACAAATGTAAAGGATGATTGCAACGCAACTAGATTTTTACATAGTAAAACATTGAAAAAATATAGCAGTTTTGTAGTATGTAATTTTAATACTAATATTTTATAAACTAAATTATGGTGGAAAAAGTGATTGCCGCAAGCGGGACTTGAACCCACGACCTCGGAATACCGCTCCGAAGCTCTTTCCAACTGAGCTTATTGCGGTCGTGCTTGTAGCATTCAAATTTACCACCACAATCGTTACTCGATTGAGTTTATATCGTATTTCTACCACCATAATTTAGTTTATTAAGTAAAGCATAGCATGTCAATTGCAAAATCAATAAATTACTTTACTAGTATTTCAATTTAGATTCTTTTACTTCATAAAACTTTACCAAATTTGTGTAATAGATATTACAAAATTATCTGTATACAGTGGTAAAAATATACCAAACAAAAATGCTTTTTTTTATGGAAATCGGTTCAAATAGATAACATAGCAAAATTGTTTATGGTGAAAACAAAAAAATATTACAGACTAATAAGTTTCAATTACTATAAAAAAATTAAAAAATCAATGCTCTAGAGGCATTATCCCCAAATAAAATAGCGAAAACGTTTGTATGGACATATGCTCACTGTTTCACAGACTTGAGTCCCCTCTTAAGGAAATCAAACTAAATGCTATGATGATACAATTATTAAAATTACCTCATTCATGATCATGTGAGGATTGTTCATTTTCTGGTCTCAGAGAGTCAATGCAAGCTACAATCTTGAGTGCAGGTCCTAACTTCATGTTGAGTGCCATCACCAGGTGTTCAGGACGGATGAGGAGTAAGGCCTCACCGTCTACCTCTTGCATCAGGAATTCATCTGCGTAACCAGCACAACCAGGGATGTTGCGGATGAACTCACATACCTCTGCCACCTGTTATA
Source organism: Orgyia antiqua (assembly GCA_916999025.1). Taxonomy (NCBI): domain Eukaryota; kingdom Metazoa; phylum Arthropoda; class Insecta; order Lepidoptera; family Erebidae; genus Orgyia; species Orgyia antiqua. The sequence continues at coordinate 8,597,369 of OU779863.1, read as the reverse complement.
CAACAACCAATAAAATATACGCATTCTTCTCAAGCCACATCGCATTATTGGGCAAAGGACTTCTTCATTCCGGGTGGATATCTGGTCTATTCATGTTACTCTGACCAGGCATGTTAACATAGACATACAACAACAACAGACTATTCATTGAAAATCTTAATAAAAGCGTGATAAGATTCTGAAGGCTAAACGATGAGACTTTAGATATAGCATGCAGCCATCCTCTTATTAAAAGAGGCAGCCAAACTAATTAATTGTATTAAAACATATTAATGCCTTAATAATTGGCGGTCCGTGTGGTGACGGCTAAGAATACAAGTGTACCAACCCCATCTCCTCCCCAGGGAGCTGTAAAAGCCAGCTAAGGGATATTTTAGACAGATGACATCCTCTGTGAGAGACGGAAAACTCGAAAGTAAACCCTGTGCCTACACGCCTGGTCAGCGTGGCACAATCGACCATAATCCCTCTCAAAGTTGAGGAAGCCCGTGCCCAACAGTGGGACGTAAATGGGCTGGAGAAGAAGTGAAGAATTGGGGGGTTTGTTTATTCGTAAACTTAAATTGTTAAAATTGCTTGTTTTATTCAAATTAAACTACTTTTTTTATTTACACATACAGATAAAACTTTAAAACACTTGAGATATTTTTAACAATATTGTGATTATAACTTACACTCCATTTGTTAGCGTTGAGTATCTTGGCGGGCGTGTCAGCCGCAGTCGTGGATTCAGTGCTCGGGCTAGCCTCACTTTTAACATTACTCTGCACTTCGCTCTCGTTGCTCGAACTTATACGGGAAACACTCGAGCCGTTGTCAAGAAGCTGTTTCTTACCTAATATTCACAATAATTACATTAAAATACCCACTTTAATGGGAGCTGATATGAATAACTCAAGTCTTAGGTAAATATTCATTATTATCATCATACCGTCGCGATTTTTTCGGGGTAAGCAAAGGCTATAGAGTATTATCTGCTACTATCCAAACCTACTTTTTTGGCTACACTTACACTCATACACCTGATCGGTGAATACCCGACGGTTACACGTTGACCCTTTTGAAGGACATCGGCGATGACTTCAGAGTATACTTTTCTCAGGCGTCTTCTCTCAGCGTCCCTACTTACCTCCGTCGTGTATACGCCTTTCGATAATAATCTGTCATACATCCTCTCCACATGACCAAACCACCTAAGCATACTTTTCTATCCCTTAGTCACTACATCCTCTTTCAGACCGCAGCGTACTCTTACGACTTCATTTCTTACTCTATCTTTCAAAGTTACAGCACACATGGTTACATAAACATAAATATTATCTTTGAAATTAACGAACCATATGACTAGAAACTATTACAAAAATGAATAATTCACAGAAGATTTTCATGTTCATAAAAATTAATTTGAGTAGTTGTTTAGATAAGTCAGCTTTATAAGGTTCATTCGTGATTACTAATAAGCTAAGCAGTGTTTATTACAAGAATATTCATACTATATTATACATACATGTTAAAAATAAAGTGTTTTTTGGAGAGGTTTGTAAATGATTATAAAGTGCAACGTGAATACAAAATCATAGTCATAGCACTCCCGCTCCCAGTTATAAGTGCGTATGTGAGATCTAAAAAACATATTATTAGTATAATTGATAGAACACTGTGTGTATGTATGTCTTACGAGGTGGTTCATCAGATGACGGCAGTTTGTTCTCCTTATCTTGTTCTTTGTCAGCAGTGCTCCAGTCTCTTAGTGGACGATTCACCTGGGAATAACACCTCTTTAAACCACCACATTGGACTTGTTTTATAACAAACGCGATGGTGGACGCCGGCGTGATGGCGATCATTTGTTAATCAATAATAACGCGACATTACAACACAATATTTATGAGCAATACGTAGTCTGTCTTTATAATGTTTGAAATCTATCCAAAAAAAAATGTATATATACAACCATATCAGAGTATGTGACAAAGTCTAGAGTAATTAATTTTCTAGCGTTACATGTATTATTGTTACTTTATTGTTGCGAACTGGTTTTTTAATATTAACATTTAAGCACCTAATCAAGTGTCCTTATTGTGTGACAAAAGAGCACCACTTCGCCAGCGACCACACACCGCGTTCGTTAAGCTTGCGCTTAACGCACGACTGAAGTATAATTGGGGGTTGGTACGACCCTCAATTGTACCCTACCGCAGACCAAACATGGGTTAATTTGACAAAAATAAACCAATCGCCATTACACACATAGATTAATTATCATATACGTCTAACGGCGACTATAGTCATACATTTTTATACAAAATGTATTCTTGTCACATTAACCCGTGCTAAGTCTGGTGACTGATAAAATTAATGAGATACTCACAGCAAACGGTTCACCAGCCTCTTGTATAACGTATCCTTCAATCACGTGGGTCAGAATGTTCGGCTTTACCATCGCTTTCGGCAAACCTTTATCTAAAATGGTTTTACAAAACAAATTATTCATTTATGCTAACAAAATGTAACAACACACACACAACAACTTAGGCCCCTAGGCACTATGACGACTATATCACGTCTATATAGACAAGATTTATGAACATTTGATTTCATTGCACTAATAATGAAATACCGAGAAAAATATAATTTGTATGCAAAAAATAATGATGACATGATGCAATGGTAAGAAAACAAAAAAGGCAGGTATACACAACAGATCGATATGTATGTCATTTAGCACGTACTAAGATTAAACGGAAGCGGGAAACAAATAGCTGAAAACGCAAAACCGTGCTAGAACATGCACTTTACATTTATGTTTTGCTGTTGTTATGGTACAAAAAAGTCGCGTGTTTTCAAACCACAGTAAAAATCAAAGTAAATAGCGGCTAATACGTGCGTCTAGAAAGCTATGTGTTACAGTATTTTTTGCGGTTTCAGGCTTGCTGTAAAACGCAGGCGTTTAATCGCAATGTGCACTAAGTGTTGGTCCTTTACGTGTACACCTTTTTGTTTCAACCAATTTTTTTTTTGGTTTATAACTAAAATAGAATACTTTACGCTACGCCATCGACTTGTTGGAGTAGAATGAGAGTCAGGATACCGAAAAAAAAGTTTCAATGTATGTGGAACATATTTTTAAACTATTTTTTTCTGTACAATTTATTTATTTATTTTTATTTATTTAATTTAATTAACATTTGGTTACATTTTATATCTAGATTATATTCAAATATGTACACTTTTACATCCAAACTAAATTATTGACAATAAAATAATTACATTTAACTTATAACATTGAAAATTTTAATATCTAGGGAGGTATGCACTGATCTCCCATATAGGCTACAAGATAGCCTGTGGTTAGGAGACTCAGTAAATGGTCATTATGAAGTCAATATAAAATCTAGACAGGTCTATCCATTTTAGAAAGTTATGTCGTTCTGTAGTAATGGAATTCGCGTATGATTAGTTGAATTTCGACATCTACACATAGTAAAATTAGTATAGTGATGATGATGAGTGAATGATTAAATAAACATGAAATTAAGATGAATGAATTAAAGCTGAGGTGATAATATAAAATATTACTGATGTAATTTTTAGAAAAAAATAAATCTAAGCTGTTTATCGACAAAATTATTATCACTAGCGTAAATTTTAAAAACACTTTTGTGTATATGAGTTTACTAAATATTTATTTACTAATTACAGTATACAATCATTCAATTACATATTAAATATGGATACATAGAACAAATATCAATGTTTGATACACAAATATTTGTCTTGAACACATAGGGAACCCACTGCCATGCCTTCTATGTAATGTTTTATGTGCTGACTACGTTTCTAATTATTGCGTTAATTGTGTAATTATTTCAAAGGCAATTTGTGCTTAGCAAAAACTATATGTAGCGTGCAAAAATGTGGACATAGTATTGTTTTTTAACCTTGTTACATTTTAGCTTGAATGTCACGTAAACAACGCGTTATAGTGTTTTTAGTAGCATTTCTAGTTACTCTTAATTATTAGTGTTGTTTCAAGGAATGTAGACACCAAATTTAGATAAAATATGAACCCAATATCTCATTATCTGTTGTGGTTTATTAAATGTAGAGAGTGTAGTCTTCGTAAGCGCTATATGCTATTATAGACAGTCTCTGTGTACTGATGGCTAGCAACAGCAAGTTATATACAATGAAATAAATATTATATTCTCACCAAAATGTTAATGAAAATGAAAATATGATAAATGAGGCGTAATTAAAATAATAATATGAAAAATGTAACAGCACATTATTTTAAAGAACAAAGAAAATATTAGACAGCAATTTTTTTTTCATGTCATAGCGTCTAAGGGCGTCGACTATTTATAAAGGGTCTGACCTCGTTTTCCACTGCGTTTGCGTCTCTCTGTTGCTTGCAAAAATCACAAAACAAATGCAGAAATACTACAACTATAAAATCCATGCTAATAAATTAGTGATGCTTGTTACAATTAATCTTATTAAAAAACTCGTGTAAATACAAAACCAGGTTTCAACCAATAATAACAGGGCCTCGAGACAGATTTTAAGTCGTCAGTTTTGAAACATCTTATTTAGACTTTCAAAAGTTTTGATTGCTATATTTTATTTATTTATTATAAGCTAATACACAAATTTGATAAAATGCGACCTAAATGCTCATTAAATTTTGTATTTTTTTATTATATATTATGAATTTAATTAGGTGTCATTGCTTTGTCACACCAATGAATAATTTAATAATGGAAAATTAGATTTTGATACTAAAAAGATAAAAATCTGGAAATACTCAATCATAATTACATAATACAAATGTTTGTACTGCGTCTGGGTGTTTCTATGTATTATAAGTATGTATTTACAAAAGAAAAAGTAGTATATGTAGTCTATCCGTATTCTGGTACCCATAACACAAGCATATAAGCTTAGCTTGGGACCAGAGGACGTTGTGTGAAATGTCCATGAATATTTATTTATTTATTATTATTTATAATTCGGGCTTCATGGCGTAGTGGTTCATGTACTGGACTGCCGTTCAAGTGGGACAATCATTTGTGTGATATTCATAAATGTCATACAAATGTTGGTACTACGTCTGGGTGCTTTCTATGTATTATAAGTATGTATTTACAAAAGAAAAGTAGTTTATCTATTGTATCCGTATTCTGGTACCTATAACACAAGCATAATAAGCTTAGCTTGGGACCAGAGGACGTTGTGTGAAATGTCTATGAATATTTATTTATTTATAATATGTCATCATTACCAAAACCTAAAAATAAGTTAAAAATTTTATAACGAAATCATGATGTGTTACGGTTTTTTTTTATTTCTTTCCCCACCCTATTCGGGCAATGGGGTGTGCCTTGAGCCTCTCTATGACCGTGTTACGGGTAATAAGAATGACCTTTATCATTCATTTCGCAATTTCAATAGAGCTGACGTCGCTAAAGTAAAACCTAGATATAATTTAAAGTTTTCAAACTCAAAACATTTTTGTTTTAAATAGGCATGATTAACAAGATTTTTAAATAGTCAGAAATTAAACCTCTGTTCTAAAAGACAATCTAATGAAGAAGAACCGATAAAAAACTCCATGGTGTTTCATTTACTTATATTTTTAATTCAGTATTTATTTTTAAATTAAGAATTTAAGGTATTCAATTTTTCTTTTTTTTACATTCAGTAGTTTTAACGAGGTGAGTCTAATTTCTTATAATAATTTAAGTTTAATGTGTTATAGCAATTAGCATACTACTGCGTGTAATCTTTTGTGATATATTCAACATAAGAATTTTATACAAAACTAGCTGACCCGGCAAACGTTGTTTTGCCATACAAATGTTAGGGGTAGACAAATAATTTGCAATAAAATAATATTGCGACTATAAATTGAAATTTAGGCTATCCTATCTTTCAAGTTGGGTCGAATTGCACACGGTGTGCAAATCAAATTTAAAATCGGTTCAGTAGTTTAGGAGTCCATCGCGGACAAACAACGTGACGCGTAATTGTTATATATAAAGAATTTGATTAATAAAGCACAATGCGTGTTTATATTTAATATATTGTTATTGTTGTCATCAAAAATATACAAAATATTTTTGATGACAACTCCTTTTAATTGCAGTTAAAATCTCACATCTAGCAAATTATTAAGACATCATTTTACTTCGTCATTCTCCTCCAATTCAATGAAATTAACAAGTCTAAGTATCTATATACTTATTAATTAGTTGTAAATATTAAACAAATATCTAGCGCAATCAAAGGTTTAATCCACACGTCCGTGAAATTATCACACGTAAAATTAGTTATAGCATCGCTATATTTTGGTATTAATTGTACATGCACAAAGAAATTTAACTAAAGAATGAAATGATAACCATAAGCGGGACTTGAACCTGCGACCTCGGAATGCCGTTCCGTCGCTCTCCCAACTGAGCTATTATGGTCCACCCAAATGTTATGTATAATTTAGTTTATTTAGTAAAAAGCATAGCGAGTCAATCGCAAAATATTAATAAATTAATGTAGAAATACATGTACAGCCATTACTTCGGTCCAATTGTGTTCTGTAAAGAACGCTAACTGATCGATTGATGGAGTTGGTGCAAACCGCTCAATAGATGGCGTTGTACGAAAAAACATCGCACGGTGTTAAAACTCGCATTGAGATGATTGTAGTGGAAAATTTGGTAAACATTTGCGTGGACCATAATAGCTCAGTTGGGAGAGCGACGGAACGGCATTCCGAGGTCGCGGGTTCAAGTCCCGCTTATGGTTATCATTTTTTCCATTATAATTTAGTTTATTTAGTAAAAAGCATAGCGAGTCAATCGCAAAATATTAATAAATTAATAAAGAATGAAAATTGATAATGTCAATAACACATTTCGACAATGTTAACTGAACTTTCTTATTATTAAAACTGTGTATTATAGACTAACGATTTTAATTAATAAACCTAACCAATCATAATACACCTTAATCATCTGTATTTATTTTTAGTTATGTAAAAGTTTCGATGCATCGGTATTTTTATTTTATTAAGCTATTGCATAGCTTCTATCGCGGGGCTTGAGCGTGGAGACCGAATCCAGAAATTCCGTAACGAAAATAACCTAACACGTTACTGCGCATGCGTAATCCCCCTCTTCACCCCGCATGTTTCATAACTGTCAAATTTATTTCATCCTGTTGATATTATTTATTTATTTACAATCTACTTTTGTACAAGCTGGATCCCTGAATTGGCTTTATCGTGCGCATCCTTACTTATATATAAAGGTGAAAGTGAGTTTGTTTGTTTGTTCGTTTGTGACGCTTTCACGCAAAATCTACCGAATGAAATTGCACGAAAATTGGTATACAGATCATTTATAGTCCGGAAAGTAAAATAGGCAATATATTTTTTCGCTACAAACTCTGTACGAGATAATAAAAGCAAATATTTGTGAAATACGGTAATGAAATAATAGTTCAGCCATGTTGTTATTTTAGAGTTGTCATAGCAACTCTTAGAAGCTAAACTTATAAATAAAACTTATAATTTTTTTTTTTTAATTTGGCCACGAAGGTTTTTTTCCCAGACTGACACATGCGATTTACGCGGTAGTTCCATTTTCTTTTTTTTATTGAGATGCTTTCCTATTTAAAGAGGTTGGAATATTTAAGTATTTAAGTATTCATATTCTATACCTACTACGTTGTTTTTTTTTCAATATTGAATTAATAATTTCTTACACTTTTAATAACAAATAAATTAATAAAATTTTAATTTCGGTTAAGTTCGGTTAATTTCGGTTATTTCGGTTAAGTACGATTAATTTCGGTTAAGTTCGGTTAATTGCGGTTAAGTTCCGGTTATTTCGGTTAAAATTAGTTATTTCGGTTAAGTTCGGTTAATTTCGGTTAAGTTAAGTTTTTTTTTCGTAGTAATGCTTTTTACGCTCTTACCCCCCGACTGCAGGGGCAGTCGAAGGACGTCGTGTGGGACTCCCGGGGAGATATTCTCGACCCAGCCTACCCACTAAACCTACGGTGTTTAAGTTAAGTTCGGTTAAGTTAAGTTCGGTTAAGTTAAGTTAAGTTCGGTTAAGTTAATTTAAGTTCGGTTAAGTTAAATTATGTTCGGTTAAGTTAAGTTCGGTTAAGTTGTTAGGTTCGGTTAAGATAAGTTCGTTTAAGTTAAGTTACGGTTAATTTAAGTTAAGTTCAGTTAAGTTAAGTTCGGTTAAGTTCAGTTCAGTTAAGTTTCATTTCTGTTATTATTTTAGGTTCGATTTCAAATTCGATTCGGCCACTAACGCGTGCAAAGCCGCGGGCAAAAGCTAGTATTTTATAAACTTGAGTACCCTGAAGCAAAAGGAATTAGCAAAAACGACGGTAAGAAGAGCTTTTGCAACGCCAACTAACGCAATGCCGGTGCCATCTAGCTGTGGTTATTAAAATTAAAATACTATTTGTGTTATATTATATAATTAATGTTGTTTTAAAGTTAAAATAGTATTCTACGTACCGTGTCCATGTCCATGCGAGGTAGACTGGCTATGTCTAGTAGAAGTATGAGATGTGGGGGTAGTTTTAAACATAGATGTGGTACCACCAGAAGAGACAGGCGCTGTGATAGCAGCAGTCATTGTAGCTGATGATGTTGTTGACGATGCTACTGTTGTCACCACCTGAATTAAATAAACATTGTTATTTTTTAGGAATCCTTAAAAAGTTTTGATAGGCACAAATTCACTTTACCTTTTATACCTAATATAAGATTTATTGTTATTAATAAGCTTTTTTTCTGGCGTACAATAAAGAGTTTTCATTCAATAAAATTCACCTTGTATAGTTTACTAAAATGTTAGGCTTTTTAAGCTTTTGACATAGTAAATAAACTATTTGGCCCTTGAATACTTTGTTGTGAAGTGGCTTTTTTTAATTTAGTTAATATTTGGTTGGTTATCAAATTCCTCGCGTATGAAGTTGCGGGCAACAAATAGTTTACTTATAAAATACGTACCTGTGGTGAAGCAATCGAAGTAGTTTGTTGTGCACTACTCGCTACAACAGCGGAGGCGCTAGATGTCGCTGTGGTCGTCGGTGCTGTCTCACTTACAGTATCTTCTTTAGTGGCAGTCGGCTTCAGAGCCTCCACTAGACTGCCCGAACCTAGGATAGAATAAATAATAAATAAATATTCATGGACATTTTATACAACGTCGTCTGGTCCCAAGCTAAGCTTATATTCTTGTGTTATGGGTACCAGAATACAGATATACTACATACATACACTACTTTTCTTTTGTAAATATATACTTATAATACATAGAAACACCCAGACGCAGTACAAACATTTGTATAACATTATAAATATCACATAAATGATTGTCCCGTGCGGCTATCGAACCCGCGACCCCGTGAACGGCAGTTACATAAACCACTCAACTACGAGGCCCGCACAATAATGAATAAATGACAATAAATATTTTTATAAGCCTCGCGCATACAGTTCTATGTCATGACTATTCAATGAAGACAGGACAAAAAAGGTAGGCAGATAACCTCTTGTTTATCCCAGCCCATTAACTTTTCACTATTGGGCACGGGTCTTCACTTCGGCAGAGGTCTATTATGTCGCGCTGACAAAGCGTGTTGGCCTAGGGTCAAGTTTAGAGTAGTTTCAACCTCCCACAGATCTGTTTATGATATCCCCCTTTGCTAGCTCTTACAGCAACAAGAGGTAATCGGGTGGTGACACTTTTATTCTTAACTAGCTGTGCCCCGATGTGTTACCCGCGGTAAAAAAGATAAAAAATCGTAATTTAATTACATACCACGGGAACGTTGGATTCTTTCGGGATAAAAAGTAGCTTAAATGTAGCCATTATGATGTATAAGCTACATTATTGTAAAGTTTAATTAAAATCCATTCAGTAGATTTTGCGTGAAAGAGTAACAAACATCCAAACATCCATACTCACAGACTTTCACATCTATACTATATTATAAAGCGGAACAGCTTGTTTGTTTGTTTGTTTGAACGCGCTAATCTAACCACTGGGCCGATTCTCGAAAAATTCTTTCAGTGTAGAATAGGGTATTTATCGAGGAAGGCTTTAGGCTATATAACATCACGCTACGACGAGTAGAAGCGAAGCAGTAGTGATAAATATTACAAAAACGGGGAAAATTTTCTAAATTCCACGCGGACGGAGTCGCGGGCAACAGCTATTTAGATACAGATATTAGTAGGATTCGTAACTACACGGATGAAGTTATTAAGTTACTTACCAACTGTAGAAGTACTAGTGGACACAGAAGCGTCAGTAGTTGATGTTGTCGTCACACTGAAAGTAGCAGTACTTGCTGTTTCACTAGACTCACACTGCGACATCGGCTGAGGTACTATCTGTTGTATCAGTGGTGTCTATGAACAATGAACAAATATACACGTCATGGAAATATTAGCAAAATAAGTTAGATAAGTAATGTTTTGTAATATGTATCAAAATATATGTTTTAGTCACACAAAAATTTTTAATCTGATCATGCTATATGTAACAGTAATTAATGTTAAATGACGATATCTACGGGGGAGACCTGGTATCCTGAAATACAGGCCCAAACCCTAGTTTAGGTACCAGTCTCCCACAATACATGTGAGTGTAGCTTTATTGTGCTGTTCATGTACACTGTAATTTATTTAGTAGTAAAAGAAATAAAGAATTAAGGCTTATTTTGAAATTCGGTTTGCCTGTTACAGATCTGTGTAACTAATTTAATTTGAATCAGTTGAATAGTTTTAGTTTTTAGTTTATGTTAATATAGATAATGTTAAGAAGCAATACCGTTGTTGTTGCTTTATCCTCTTCTGTCTTCATATGAGTCACAAGTGCTGTTTGTTGTTGCATCGGCAGCACCGAACCTTGGACCGGAGCAGTAATGAGTCCTACAGTTCCTTGAGTTTGTAGAGTCAGTTGCGGAGACGTTAGATTGTTCGCTGTCACCTATATCAAATATACCTAATTAACATCAAACTTATATCGATATTATTTAATATTTTGAACAATTCTGTTAAGGCATGAACTAAAACAACTTCGTAATATTTTGAATAGCCTGTTGTAGGTATTTATATTCAGCACTTAACTCGAATTTACAATTTAGTTTATGCATACAGAAATAATGCTACCATTAATCAACATACAGCAGATTTATAGAATAAAACAATGAAATGACAGGAAGTCAATAAATAAACATCGACAATAAACATTTATGTGACACAACTAAATACTGCTTATTTTTATTTTCTTAGATTTTTATTTGTAATAATACTTATTTTATGTAATATACAGTAATAAGTTGAAACATATTTACACCACATTTAATCAGTGATAAAAAATCATGCAACGATGAAAGTATTTCATGAAAATGATATCCTACAATATACATAACATGCTGCGATTTACTGATGTATATAAATATCGTAAAATATTTCTAAATACGGAGATCTGTAGGGAGGAGCGTATCCGACATAGCCCGAAGGGTTAGCACGCTAAAGTGGCAATGTGCAGGCCACATTGCTCGTAAGACTGATGATCGTTGCGGAAGAGAGGTTCTAGAGTGGCGACCACGTATCGTATCGGACAACGCGACGCAGCGTTATGGTCGTATGTCGCCAAGCATACAAGCGGCATTAGACCGCGCTTTGTGGCGTTCTATGGGGAAGGCCTACATCCAACAGTGGACGGAGAAAGGCTGACGGATGGACATTGTGTCTATTTTAGAACCGTGAAAGTTTTTCTTTATTCAACGTTAAAACGTCTTTCATATCATTTTTCACGCAGTCTATGATATGAAATTATAACTTTCTATGGTAAATATAATTTGCATAAAGTTAACTTTTTTGACATGATTTTATTAGTTCCGTACGTATCTATCAATTATTAATCTATGTAACGGAATCGTTGAAAGTGATTTTCACCCATTTGTAGTAGTTGCATTAATCAGAAATTTTGCACACAATTTAACGACCGATGAAAATACAATAATTTAAAAATATTTAGGATTTTCAAGCGTTTTTAGTTTAATTTTACTTTAATAAACAATTTTGTTTAATTTGGTCTGCCCCACATTTCTGTTAATTTTATAATACCTTAGAAATTTGCTGTGTTTTAAGTGGAGCGTTTATTTCTCAATCAAATGGTTAGGTAATTTTATTCATTTAAGATCAACAAGAGACCTACTACATAATATAACATACATATACCGTTTATTCATGCACTAAGGACATGCGCAATTTAAACGAATTGATTCTTGACCTACATTAACTAATAAATAAACGACCTAAGCTCTATTACATAAAATATATGTAGGTACTTTTACAGCGAATGAAACAGAGATGAAACATAAATATACATCTGTGGCTAAATACAACATATTTATTATCTTATAAAAACATGAGAAATTTGTATTACAGCTACTGTAATATTTATTATCGACAACACTTTGTATCTAACCACAGTTAAAATAAGTCCAATAATGAATTCATGAAGAATATCACTCACAAGTTTCAATACAATTCAATATCTATAAATATATATGATTAAATTTCAATTTAAACGTCATATCTGCATATTTATTTCAAAGCGAATGCGAGCATATCGAGGCATCATAATTTTATGTGGCGGAATATTCAACGGATCTACTTTACAACAGCTAAATTGCAATAAAAATTTAATTCAGTTTAGACGTTTGTAAACTGACTGTTCCAAATTTTTCGAATGTATCTGTACATCATAATGTATTATGAGAAATGTTGTTTCGTCTTATAAATATAGGTATTAAATTGTAAGTAATGATAACTTGCAGGTGATAATACATTTAGATGTTTTTGGTAGCAATATGTTTGTTTGTTTGTGAGGTTTGAGGCTACCTCTGCTTGTAACAATGCCGGCGATAGTTGCACGAGGGGCGATGACAGCAACGCACTCCCATCGAGCGCGAGTCCCTGTTGCCGACGTTTTACCAATACTCAAATACTTATGTAATATTCATTGTTAATCTTTATCTTATCTACTATATAAAAATAAGTTGGGTTTTCCTTCCTGACGCTATAACTCCAGAACGCACGGACCGATTTCCACGGTTTTGCATTCGTTGGAAAGGTCTCGGGCTCCGTGAGGTTTATAGTTCTTTTTTTTATTTATTACTTTTTTTTTTGGCATGGCGAAACAACGTTTGCCGGGCCAGCTAGTAATATATAAAAATCAATTGCTGTTCGTTAGTCTCGCTAAAACTCGAGAAAGGCTGGGCCGATTTTTGTGATCTTGGTCTTGAAATATTCGTGAAAGTCCAGGGAAGGTTTAAACGGTTACAAAGTATATGGGGATCTAAAATTTCATGCGTACGGAGTAGCGGGCATCAGCTAGTCTTATATATAAAAATCAATTGCTGTTCGTTAGTCTCGCTAAAACTCGAGAACGTCTGGGCCGATTTTGGTGATTTTGGTTTTGAAATATTCATGAAAATCCAAGGAAGGTTTAAACGGTTCCTAAAATTCTACGCGTACGGAGTAGCGGGGATCAGCTAGTATTATATAAAAATCAAATTGCAGGGAAGGTTGAAATTCCAGGGAAGGTTTAAACAAAGTATTTAGGTATCTAAAATTCCACGCATACGGAGTAGCGGGCATCAGCTAGTTTATTATAAAATAAAACAAAGTCATTATTTTTTTATGTATGTCCCTATGTGAGCTTATATCTTTCAAACTATGCAACGGATGCTGATGCGGTGTTTTTTAACAGACAGCGACCGCTCGGTCTGTTGAGAGAGATGACTTTTTTGTATGATTTGTTGCTAGCAACAGCTCGTCTTGCATAATGTATAAAAACTAATAATTTATTTCACATCTTTTTCATTGCTGTGTTTAAAATGCTTTTTACGGATTGCTTCTTTGAAGTTTCTATATCCCAAAATTTTGGAGACTTTTTAGTCACTATCTCTTCTCAATGAATAGTGGCTGAGAAGTCTCCGAAACCTTAGGATGTATAGACGATGCAACCCAAAAGGGTTGGGTATAAAATAGTGCTATTTAATCATAGAATGGTACCAATTCTACATGCATAACTAGACTTAACAAAAAAATTGGTCAAGTGCGAGTCGGACTCGCGCACGAAGGGTTCCGTACCATTATCTATGCAACATAAGGCAACGTTATTAGTATCGAGCAAGAAACGTTAAAAAAATCATGTTTGTTGTATGGGAGCCCCCTTAAATATTTATTTTATTTTATTTTTAGTATTTGTTGTTATAGCGGTATAGCGTTCTTGAGATACAGCCTGGTGACAGACGGACGGACGGACGGACGGACGGACGGACAGCGAAGTCTCAGTAATAGGGTCCCGTTTTTACCCTTTGGGTACGGAACCCTAAAAATTAAAACAACTATGGTGTATTTTGATTGATTGGCTTTTTTATTGTGCACATTTTTGTTAATTTAAACCGTTAGTCTAATACTATTATTTTTTAATAAAAAAAGTTCAGCTTACATTGGCGAATTGTATTATTGACAATAAATATTTTTTTTAGTTTAGTTGTGGGCGTAGAATCGGTACCGATGTTAAATTTATTTTAAAACAGTTATTCCATGGCGCATATTATTAAATCAGCTATTAGTTCTTTGGATTAAATTGGTCGGAATATTAGCACAACGGGTGTTATTGAATGTAACACTAACAAAAGTGTACATTGAATGTAAGAGTTACTACGCTTTTTTAGTTTTCTTTGTAAGTTTTTAGTTATTTTATTACAATATGTAATGTTTATCACTCACAGTTTGCATAGGCGTGGTATGGTTCAAAGTTGGTTGCTGCATACCCACTGAAGTCTGAATCAGGCTATTACCAACGAGCGCCTGTAAATAAAATATACTATTTATATCTGTTTTGTAAATACCCGGGTTTATAGGTAATGCTCTGTTCCTTGACATTTAGCGTGATGGTGTATAGCCTATGTGTTATTCGTATGTATAAGTTTAGTTATTATAAATTTTCATTAAATTCCTTTTACAAATTTTAGAGGGAAGGTGTAAATAACTGGATAGATGTTATTAGTCGACTGCAGGAATTCAAGCCTAACTAATAAGTTTATCTACCCATTCTGTAAGAACACTGTAGTATAATTCGGCAAGCTTCAATAAAACAATTTGACGAGGAAAATATTAATCGACTACCGAAACAGAAACCGGTTAGTTCGGCAAAAGGAGTTAATGAGAGTATGACGGCGGAAGGAGAAAACGTGTTGCGCCAAGTAGCTTGGGATAAGGACAGGAAAAAGAAGAAGGATCTTTTACAATTATTTAATTTATATATTTATCCTAAAACAAACAATTGTGTGACCTATGAACGTCGGTGAAACCGCGTATGTCAGCTAGTATACCATAATTGATAAACTTACCTGCGGTTGCTGTAACGACTGGACCTGTGCGAGCGCTGCATTCTGAGTAGTCTGCGCTGCGTTCAGTTGTCCCACCAGAGTTCCCGGCTGAGCCATGTTGCCGAGCTAGTTACCGAATCATATTTAATATTTAACAAATAAAATAAGACTTTTTGTATAATAAGATAACATTTAAGTAAATGAATAACACTTAAAATCAAACTTCGGCGACGTTAAATTATGAGTTATTTCAGAAATTGACTCTACATAGTCTTAGGAAAGGTTTTTAAAGGTTGTTTTAATTCTTTTATATTTTTGTATAAGCCTTCTGATATTTTAAAGAGCTATGTGGTAATAAATATTGGGAAATATAAAGACGACAGTTATCAATATCACTTCGATTAAAAATAATCAAATCTCCAAAAAAAGTCCGCGAATGCGTAATTATGTAATGTCAAGGGTTTATTTATTGGAAGACGGCTATGTAATAATCGAAATATATAATTTTTGATGATATATTGATGTTGTGGTATTCTATTTAATTCTCAAACTATAATGGCAATTCGCTGAACTATTAGAAAGTGAATATGTAATGAGTAATGAATGGCGTAAGCTGACGATAACCATACAAAAAAAGCCATGTGAACATAGAAATAGACCACATTTGTGTAATAGGATAACCATAAGCCGAACAGTCTTACAAATAATGCCTAGAATATTAACAGCCTCGACAAATGAGAACCATCTTTAATGACAAATTCATATTTTCGTATGTGCCCACCAAATGACCAAGCGTTTCTCTACTGCAGAGATAAACCGTCAGCGGCCAGCCAATCTACAATTACGTACAGATTGTTATCCCCGTTTACAAGTAACATATTTCAATCTCCAGATTCATTCTTTCAACAGAATTTTAGACTTGTCTGTCTTTTGTAACGTCGATTAAGAATAGATAAAATATGGAAAAAGGGCGTAAGAGAGATGATGATTGCTAACAAGAACAAAATACACATTGTAATATGCACGCAAAGCCCCGCAAAATACACTAATAGTATAAAAAGGAAAACTTCAATTGTTTTTTTGAAACATTATCCGCCTTATTAAAACGTGGACTAAGTTTAAGCCACAGTTTAAGCCTGGCTTTTTAAACACTTCATTGCGCATTTCAAGCAGATTTTTCTCAAATCCTAGATCTAACAACGACCTTAGTCTTAAGAGGATACCAAAATAGCTTCGTGCATTTTTCTATGTACGAAGTTTTCATTGTTTCTTTAGATTGAATAGCTAGAGCTCTAATTTTTAAGTATATGTTTTTTCAATATATGATCTAGGATCGCATAAACTCAGAAACGCGATTGAAAAAAGTTTTCTCGATAGAAAATCTTGGCGAAACAACCTCTCAAATTTTTTATTTTTTTCATTTGTCGGTCTATTATCGCGTATTAACTAATTAAATAACTTTAAAAACATAAGTAACTATTATATATAGAAACACATAAATCAGAATTAAAATATATTTAGTAGATTTTGAGTAAATAGGAAAAGTATCCCTAATTCTTCATTTTCTGTGCCTACTGGCTGTGTTAATATGTACGTGTCGGCGATGATATACGATAATATTGATGTAGGCCCTTAAACCGACGCCAAACTAGTGTCAGAGCGGGTCTAACTATCCAATTACTCGTAAATAAATTTTGTTAAATCTGGGTTTAACGTTGAGCCGCGTTTTGTAATAAGGGGGTATAGGTTACGCAAGAAATGGACCGATTTAAAAAAATCTTTCACTGTTACATTACTCCCGATTATCATAGGCTATATCTTTTCATATTTCTCAATAAACCTGTGCAAAGCCAGGACAGTTCACTAAAATATAATACAACAAATGTGTCCAATACGTTGAAATGCACTATCACATGACTAACACAGAAGATAAGCTCCTTTAACATATTTCTATCCTATCAGATTGATGATAATTGATGATTACAAATCATGGATGTCAAATTCATGAAAATGTACCTAAGTATGATGTTATTAATAATACTTCTCTGCCTACCCTCATAGTTGTAATCGGCATTCCAAATGTAATTGTAGAATAATGTTATACTGCATGATCTTATATCATGTACTTCCACACATAGCAACGTATACGTGCACGTGTACGTACAAAAATGTACGTACCTTCTACGCATATCATTATACTAGACAAATATTGTGTCTTCATGATTTATGAATGTATCTTTATATACCACATACACGATGCATATGGAAAAAATGAGGTGATGACATCATCACACCAATATCACAACAGTAAGACATTAAACTTACCAAATACGTAAGTTTCATCTGCAATGTAATATACTAAATTTGTTTAGTGAAGTATATGTATTTACAAAGTGCAAGGATTAAATAAAAAAATTGCAATGATACCGCTTCTAATGACTATAAGACTATAGAGATAATAATTTACTTAATAAAATCTATCTATTAATACAATCTAATCTAAACATAACTTTCTAATAAAAGTACAATAAAAAGAAACTGTCTACAGTGAACGTCCGCACGGCGCTTGACTTTTGAGCGCTTGGTTATACGTTTAGTTCCATTTCCACTATTTAACGCGCGTTATTTTACGTTTGTGTGAATTTGGGCAGCAGCCAGTAGGTTTTTTAAGTGTTCAAACAACCTTAAATGTTAGAGCATCAATCCAACAGCAGTTGACATTTTAAAGTGACCCCCGCTGAAAAAGGACGAGAGCAATGCTCATACTCATTGTATACGGACACTGTCGTTCTTTAGTCGATTTTGGGTCGGGCCTGCGTAGCGATAAATGAAAACAAGTTATACTGTTTGTTGGTTACTTCGGCATTCCACCGATGCGGCAGTATATTTGTAAAAAAAAACAGCGTGTGCTACTGCTCCTGTTGGTTTAATACTCTAAGCTGGAAATAGATAAAAATAGTACCAACATCACGATATAAGACAATATTATTCTTAACAAATTTTATTCTCTTTTTGGTCAAAGCCCTCCTCAATTCAAAACTAAAAATTAAAAGAACCACCCTGACATTGAATTCTGGCTATATAAGATGTAATATAAAACTCACGTGTCACATTGATAGTTACCGTACTCCTCCGAAACGGCTTGACCGATTTTTATGAAATTTTACATGCATATTTAGTAGGTCTGAGAATCGGCCAACATCTATTTACCAAACCTATTTTTTTAAATTATGGCAAAACATCGTTTGCCGGGTCAGCTAGTAAGATATAAATATGGTATGAATGAGTGTACCTTATGCGCTTCGAGTTCAAACTCCGTGCGTACATTGATTGTTATTAAAAAGTATTTTAATTTCTTTTTCTAACTATAATTACTAGCTGAGATAAAAGTTAGTCTTTAAAAACGGTTGCATTCCACATTGTAATGCAATAATACTCACTGGGTGAATCTGTTGCACCATAGATATAGTCTGTGGCATGGCCGCCATTGGGAGAGTTTGGGCAACGGAGCCGACTGGCAACGTTGCTTGTTGCATGCCCAGAGCCATTCCTGTAACAAAAGGTTTGTTTAAAAAAAAAGGTTAAACCACGTCAAGACTTGTGGTATGCTCAATTCATGACATAGCAGATTGATGTCAACCGCTTCACCAATAAGACACTACTATTGTAATTAAACAGTTCTCAGTTCAGTCATTGGTGAGTTTAATGATTGATTTGATGATTTGTATTTCCTATCTGTATAAGTGTCTCATGTGAAGGAATTGTATTTGTTTGATGTTATGTACATAAATATATAATTCAATACGTCATCTAGTTATATAACTAACCTTGTTGTTGGTAATGTTGAACCATTTGTTGAGCCTGTTGCTGTTGCAGAAGTTGTTGCTGTTGTTGCTGCTGTTGTTGCTGCTGTTGTTGCTGTTGCTGCTGTTGTTGTTGTTGTTGCTGCTGCTGTTGTTGTTGCTGTTGCTAGATTATTATTTTTTGTATTAGTATAAAGAACATATTACATACAATATTCATCTATCGAGTGCACAATGCACTTCAACCCTGTTTGTAAAATTGTATACAGACAA
Source organism: Orgyia antiqua (assembly GCA_916999025.1). Taxonomy (NCBI): domain Eukaryota; kingdom Metazoa; phylum Arthropoda; class Insecta; order Lepidoptera; family Erebidae; genus Orgyia; species Orgyia antiqua. The sequence continues at coordinate 8,577,843 of OU779863.1, read as the reverse complement.
AGTCACGAATTTAGTTAGTAAATAATAAATGTAACATTTACAATAGATACTTGTATGGCCTGCTGTTGAAGTAGTGCTTGCTGTTGTATCGCCTTTGCAAGCGGTTGTTTATCCACGCTCGTTATTTGTGTCATCTGTCCGGATGGATTCATCAACAGTAACCTGTGAAAACAATTAAGTTGTGAAGTCTGATTTGTGTAAGGCCGTTGTTTTAATAAATTACTAACGACTTAGAAATTAGTGTCCGACCAAAACTGATTTTCCGGCCGAAACCGAAACCAAATGTTCGGCCTTAGCTTCAGAAGAACTTACTGTTTAGGTTGTTGAATAGAATGTTGTAGTTTGTTAGTTTGATTGGCAGCATCTTGCTTCGTAGTCGGTGCTGGAGAACGGACACCTATTTTACCACGCTGTTTACTCTGCAACAAAAATATTATTATTAAACATAATTATTTGCATATATACAATAGTACGTAACTCACAATTTAATATCGATTACATCAACTCTGATTTCGAGTATATTCGATGCTTATCTTCAGGCCGAGTGACCGACAGTCTCTGCGAACATCGGGCACTTTTAATATTATAACAAAAGATAACTTCTTTTTAATAATAAAAGTGCCAGTTAGATGTTGACTCGTAAAATAAGGGTTCCATACCTACTACAGCACAATTAACCAGTTTCTTTGTTTGAACGCGCCAATCTCAGGAACTACTGATTCGAATTGAAAAATTATTTGCGTGTTAGATAGTCCGTTTCTCAATGAAGGCTATAGATAACATCACGATGAGACTAATAGAAGGGAAGTATCAATGAAAAATATTGCAAAAAAAAACTGGTAAAATTTTCTCAATTCCACGCGTACGAAGTCGCGGGCTACAGATAGTGTAATATATTATTTGCATTCTCTGTAATATATTCTAATCTATCTTTATAAAGCCTTGTTTATTGGACAATGGGCAGTAGCATGTAGGTTACGATGGTTGTATTTTCCGATTTCGTAGATACAAAAGACATAATGATGTCGGGCTCGAATGTTCTATCGTCGGTCGCTTCGCAATATATATGGCTCAAAATCACCAAGGTTGCGAATTTCAAAATCGGTTTTATGACAAAAAAAATTGCAAGCTATAATGAGGACTATTAGTTTATACTGTTGCTTAATTTGTATATTTTTAAACCTTGACAGGGCAGCGCACAGAATTCTTGATTTTTTTAGTAATATTGCTTAGTAGTAAATATCTTGCAGAAAACCATCAAGTCGGGAACGTTTTCCTAAGTTTCATAAAATCCGCAAAAACCAAACAAAGCGCATAATTTGAGATTTGTTTAAAAACATGGGTATATTATGTATGTATATTGAATAAGCAATAATGAAATCAATAACTTCAAAATTTTCTACTAGCAAAATACGTCAAAAAATTAAAGAAGTTGCTATTATTGCGCATACAATTTAAGAAATTTCAAAATATTTAAAACTCTTATAATCGAATTAACGTAATATGTACAGAACAAAAGTTCTGTAATGTAATAAATATATATATAATATTGAAATACCTCCACTTATGCGTATTTTATTGAAATATTGTAATGTTCCCGAAAATGATCAACCGTTCCCGGAATGACAAAAATGTTCTCGAAATGATGATATTGATATAATTAGGTAGAAATAAGGAACTATTTAAATTATAAACAACGGTTTAAATAACTAAGTTATTTATTTATATTGCCATATTGTTCACACTTAAGAAAAACTACTCTTCTTTAATAAATTCTTATTATAATTCAGTGTTAACATCTTCATAAATCAGTCTAGTTAAACTTCTATACTCATATTATATCTTTTATAAGTTTTAATCAGTTCTTATAATTTCAGTCTTTTGACCTTAAATCACAGTCTACTTCACTAAACTTCTGTACATAATACAAATAATATATAAGAAACTTAAGAAAATCAACAATAAATTCTGTCACGAACAAGAAGTTAACTAAAAAAATATTAAAAATACAAAACAAAACTTATTATTTTTCGAAAACATTAATTTATCAAAATAATAATATTCTTGACTTTTTTCTTTTTTCAGCGTTGGTGTTGGAATAATACTGATTATTTGCTCAAAATCAATATATGATATATCCTTAGGTTCTAGCTTAAATTTTCTAATATTGTTACGCACAGATCTCAAAAAAGTTACTAAGATTTCTCCATCATCGTCATCGACACATGTCTGGCAGGTAGCAACATATCTGAAGCAAACATTTGGCTTCTCAGTAGGAATTTTAACAAGCAAGAATGTCCCAGGGGATACGAGATTTGGATGTATATTTTCTTTGCCATAAGACGTATTTGCTTCAACATCAATCTGTTTAACTTTAATCTGCTGACGACGAGATATTGTCTCTAAATCTTCATTGTCCGAGGAAGATGACCAGTATACAGATTTATAAATGCTTACTCTATTTTTAAATCTCAAATCGTTATCTGTGATCATAGGCTCTTCGTCAACAGGATGAGATTCAATTGCAGGCATAAAAACTTCCTCAGGTTCAACTGCACTCATATTACAAAGGCTAGAAAGCTTCGAAAGTTTTAGCTCTTTATGAAAATGTTCGTATCGATATAATTGTACTAAAACGTCTAGTCCTTTTTGCCAGTACACTTTTGTGATGTCCATTATACCTGGAATAGCATCCAGAGACTTTGGAACGCGGTTTTTTTCCTCAATCACGTCGTCTTCTGGGATTACTTTTACTTCGATAGCAGTATTTTTGAACAAATCGCCGAATTCTGAGGCTGTTCTAACATCATTACCCATCAAGACATGTCTGTCAGCTGTTCTTTTTAGGTATCCTCCTACACCATCCATAGGGCCTTTACCATGACCAGCCTCGCTAAAAGTCCAAGTTGATTTTGTCACTTGTTGAAAATCATTAATCAATGTTTGTATCCAAAGAGTTACATTTGTTCGGTTCCGGTATTGCGATGTTGGTCCGTCAGAGTAAATATGAACTGTGTCAATTTGTTTGTTTTCCAAAATTGTTGTTAATATTGGCTTCATATGAGCCCATATGGCATGTGCTTGGTGATCTAAATTATCACTCACTGTAGCAAAAGATTTTGATTTTAAATCACTGTTACCGCTTCGCAAATAATATACGCCTGTATGAATAGATAATTGGTTCTTAGCAAAATGTGTCGACTGTATTTCATTTGCGTACTTCGTAGTATAGTTCTCTGAAAAGTCTATCTGTATCATCACCTCGTTTTCACGTAAATTGTCTTTTAGTTCTTTTTTCAATTTGTTGTAACTATAAATGCCATACAAGTGTTTCTTCATAGCCGGAATATCTTCAAATAAAGCAATTTTTAATTCGTTGACTGTACTCGTAATCCGGATTTTTTTTGTTATTTTAAAAGTCTTTTTTATACCTTTTACAATTTTATCTTCTTGGACGGATTTCCACATGAAATATGTCAAAGAATCTCTATTATCTTCTAATTTGAACTCAGGAATTTTGCATTTTTCACATAAACTATTCATGCAGTCAGGAGACTTAACATCACAAGTGTATTGTTCAATAAACTCTTCTATAGACGCGTATTTAAGCTCTTTTGCATATTTCAGTTTATTCAACTTTTCTTCAAAATTTGCATGCTTGACACACAAGCATGTTTCTCTATCCCTTGATTTTGGCGCTACGACCCAAAATGGTTTTGCTCTCAGCAGCGTTGCGTATGATAACACAATTCCAGTTTCTTCTACAAATCTTGACACCAGGTTTTTAACTGAGTGTAAAAGCACGTGTCTTTGTTTTTTGATACCATTATGTTTCACAGAGTCTCTCTTCGATGGGCACATTCGACTTACATCATCTTGTTCGAAGAAATCAATGACTTTTTGTTGAACTTCTTGCTTTAAAACAATTTTGCGAACTTTGGTATCAGACTTTAAAATTGATGTATAGTTTATTTTCTTCGGTCTAGTTGGTAAAATCTTCTTGGCCATATGTAGCATTTTGTATTTTCGCAAAGTGGTTCCACTGATACATTTATGAAAGGCTTCTCTCTCTTTTGAATTCTTTGGTAAAACATCAGCCTTTTCTTGCAACTCTTTAGTCAATACTTCGCTAAATATAAGTTGCTTGCGTACTTCAGGAGGTACTGTAATATCTTTAGTTAAAGCATCAACTTTCTTGATGGGACTTGGAACAGTTTTTATTTTTGCATCTCTTCTTACTAGTTTTTTCTTTAGAGATGCAATTTTCCGCTTCATTTCAATTATAATTTTATCCTGTTTTTTTATTTTTCGGTATGCTTTAGCCCTATCTTTTCGAACGATTTTTCTACCTACTTGTCTTCTCTCTGGAGGTACTGCGGCTAAGTCGTCATCTGATTGTGGTGGCGTATTACTCACTAGATTTGCTAAACTTTTTTTTTTTTCTCTGTATTTTTTTGATGCTTTTTTCCAATCTTTTCTCTGCTTTCGCTTCTCTCGTTCGGTCATATCAGTAATTTTCTTCACTTTTTTCTCTGCCTTTTTGTTTCTATAATATTCTCTGTCCTTAGCCCGTTTAATTTCTTTCTGCTCTTCAGTCATCTTATCCAAAAACTTTCTTTTTCTAGCATTCGCCTTTTCTCTTTGGCGCAAATAAGCTGCACTATCCTTTTTAAGCTTTTTTTGAGATTTTTTTTTATTTTTATCTTTATCAGGGGTTTCCATTATGCTGTAATTATAAAGAAACAAAAATTTTTAATAAATTTATTAAAGAATTGTAAAGGATTCGCCCTTAGAAATAATAATCATCATTCCGAGAACGCAACAGTCATTTCGGGAACGTGTCATCATGTCCGGGAACGTTTCCGAAATGACCGTTCACGAAATGACGATTTCAAATAAGCGCGCGCTTTGATTAGACGGCGGCCATCTTAAATGCAATCTAGGTTTGTCAATAGGAAAATATTTGAGATTACTTTGTTATTTCGTGTCGTAAAAAAGAATTTCATCAATAATTAAATGTAATAATTACGTTCACGAATTGACGGACTATTGATGTACGCTCTACGAATAATGAATTGAAAGGTACTTACCATTTAGATTTATTTTATTTGACGATAAATACTCTGACAGCCCGCTTTGTTATTGTTTTCTTCCTCGACTGACGTTAGACACCGAATGGCTGCGTTCACTTAAAATTATTTTTGATCGATTATCGATACGTTCACTGAAATGACTTGTGCGGTATCGGACAAACTATAATGGATATTTTTATAGTTAAAAATATATAATCTTTTAGTATCCTTTCTAAAATTAAATTTTGTATAAAAAATACGGTGTATTGAGTAATGAAATGTGTAAATTACCTTAAATTTTTATATTAAATTTTGGACTTGTTGCTGAAGATTGTACATTAGGACGCGTTCCCGACATGATTATCCATGCATGTATATTGATTTTATTTAAAATTTGCTTTATTAATTAGTTATATTGTTTGATGTACACACAAAACAGGTTAGTTGAAGTAATTTATAAATTTTTTTTTCTCAAATAAGTCAAGATTTAAGACATTAAATTGCTAGCAAAGCCAATTCTGCACCTTGGTGATTTTGAGCCATATATGAAAACTAGCTGACCCGGCAAACGTCGTTTTGCCATACTAAAAAAAAAGTTTTGAAAAATAGATGTTAGCCGATTCTCAGACCTACTGAATATGCATGTACAATTTCATAAAAATCGGTAAAGCCGTTTCGGAGGAGTACGGAAACTAACACTGTGACACGTGAATTTTATTTTATATATAAGATTTATTGTATGTTCATAAAAATATTCATAATTTTACAAAAAAAAAGCGACCACCATAATGTTAATACAAGGCATAAACACAATCTTGTAATGCATGTAACCCGTCTCTACAAAATAAGTAACTCTTTCATAGGACATTGTATACGTTTTTAAAATAAACTCCCTATTGATGTAAGAGAATTAAATAATTCTAAATTTAAAAAAATCATTAAAACTAAATTATGTAAAAAGGCGTATTATAAAATTTCTGATTATATTAAAGATGATAAAGCTTGGCAGTAAGTTGCTCTGGAGCGATACATATTCTATATTGTAACGTTTTATTACCATTGTAAGTATAATGACATTTAATTTTTAAAAAATATTGATTTAATTAAAAGCTCTGCTGAGTTTCTTACGCCGGTTCTTCTCAGCAGATTGCGTCCTGAACCGGTGGTAGGAAAAAAAAGTTTGGACCTGTCATAAACACATAATTTTCTCAAAAATTATGTTTACATGATTGAATGATTTTTCATTTCATTTCATTATCAGATACTGGTTTTTCCAAATTATTTGTAAAATAAATAGTTATATATAAACCTGATTTTGCGCCTGGCTGGTGTTAGTCTGAGTTGAGACGGATGACGCCGGGCTCGGTCTGATCCCACTCGATGGCAATATGTTGGAGACTGGTCGAGCAGGTTTAGCAATACCTTCTGTTGAAGCTCTCGGCTTCACTGTTGTTGTACTTGTTGCACATACTACATTTGCATCTAGGAAAAAAAAAACAAATATTTATATAGATTTTGAAATAATAAAACGTTGGATTCGCTAGCAATAAAATTAGATAGGATAGCATAACAGCAAAATATAAACACTAAGCATAAATAAATGAAATGATTAAATAAAATCAACCATCGCAATATGTTTCATCGCTGTTTATCATAATTATCATAACTCAAAAGTAGATTTTTCATTAGAAAAGAAATGAAAAGTCTTCTATAAATATTTAATGTTCATAACAAAACATATACACAACATTTGTTCAAAGCAAAGAGAAAAGTGCCATAATATAGACATAATCAATATACACGCCTTTCTTAGGAAGACTATTGATAATGACTATAATGTAGTCAATAGTAATAAAACAACAAAGTCAGTTAGGTTAGCATAGTCATTATATATTTATATAGATACAGTTTATATATATTATATTTAATGATTATTACAAAACAAAGTCATTATTTTTGTATGTATGTCCCTAAGTCAGCTGATATCTTCAAAGCTGCGCAACGGATTTTGATGCGGATATTTTTAAGATATGGTTTAAGAGGATGTTTTTTTTTGTATAATTTGTTAAGGTTTGGTGTATGTTGATGGGGGGGTGGGGGGAGGTAAATCTTAAAACTATAAAAGCGAGCGATAATGAAATATACTAACTGTTTTGTTGCACGTTATTCTGTGGTGAATGTTGTATGAACATAGAATGTGCAGCATCAGGTTGTGTTCCTCTAATGAAGATAGGATTCGGTGCTAGCAGGCCGCCTGTAGGCAATGTACCGGTCTGGAGACCACCAGTCCATACTTGAGGTATAGCGCCTGATATCTGCCACGGTGCGAACTGCATTGTTTGACCGCCCGTCTGTTGGACCACGGACAATATAATAACAACTAACAATACACACTATCAAAATAGGCAAGTTGACTAGTAAAATCTATATTAGTAGTTAGTACCTTGACGAACGGAGCTTTGCTCAAAAGCTCTTTCGAAAATCGTCAGCATATTTCATGAAAATCGTTCGAGCCGTTTTCGAGATAATAACAACTACTTATTAAAAAGCATACCCAATAAATTAATGTTATATCAACTCACTATATTTTATTTATTTAAGTACTTATTATAATTTTTTTTTAATATCATCTTTATTTTATGTTTCATATTTTCGATTTTTTATTTTATATTTTTGTTTTATAATTATTTTTTTGGTTGATTTAATTCTTATTTATTAATTTTTTTATAATTTTTATTTTTGTTGTTTTCATATTATTTTTGTTTTGTGTTTTTTTTAATGTTTGAATGCTTTGTGTCCCCATGGGGGTGAATGAATACATTTCTTTCTTCTTTCTTAGTGTAAAGTATTGTAAAACTATGGGTCATCGTTCGACAGCGCACTTCGTATGTTTGCCGGCGGAAACTGAGCTGGTAAGATACACCAATGTCCATACATTAATATTACCCGTAAATAGCACTGTTTTGTTTGATTTAAACCACACCTTTATTAGAAAACAGCTATTCTTAGATGAAGTAAATTAAACTAATTTTAATCATCATCATCATCATAACATCACGCCTTTTTCCCACACTCATACATCTGGTCATACATGCCCGACGGTTGTAAGTGCTAGGCACTTGCCCCTTTTGGAGTAAAAAAAAAAATTTTTCATCTAATTTTAATTCAGAGTTTAATTAAGTCCCGCATAACAAAATACGTCTATTTTCTTCCCAGGTTGCTGTTAAAGTAAAATCCTCTGTGAGAGATGATAAACTCGAAAATAAATCCTGTACCAACACTCCGGGTCAGCGCGACTTAGTAGACCGTAATTTCTCTCAAAATGTAGGAGGCCCGTGCCCAACAGTGGGACGATAATGGGTAGGAGTGAGATCACAAAATACAAAACTATCAAAATTGTTAACAAAACAAATGTTCAATATTAACAAATCCAAGACCGCATCTCCGCATGTGGTTAGAGCTTTGTACAAAAAACGGTACCTACACTCACAAATCTACTTTTTCTAACAATAGGAAGAAACAGGTATATATTGAACTATAAACATAAAAAGAAATTTTATCGCCAGCATAATTTGCAATTAGCATATAGAGCACAAATATAACAATATTGTCGCAATCTGCATTAAATATTAAATACATTTAATAAATCAATATTTTAACTTTGGCAACATAACACCACCGACAAATTTAAAACAATATTTCTTTTAATTAATATAAATATTGGTATTTAGGGAATATTGTAATGATAGTAATATATGAAATATTAACTCAATCATATATCACATTTTACTCAATTTCGAGTCGATATGGAAAAGAGTATAATTATGGAAATATTAAAATATCCACAGTCAAAAGAGCTTTGCAACTGTGATATCTTTTAGCCTGTTATAGTTAAAATAAAAGTACAAAAGACATGTAAAATATAATAAAATTGACAAAAATTTTCAAAAAATTAATTCAGTTATCAAAATGTATATTGATAAATTCAAATGCTGTTATGTTGTCATTGTACAAACATATGGTAATTAATTACCTGCAATGGGCTAATGATCTGCGCCTGCGCCGGTTGTTGAGCGCCCAACACCGGCTGTGAGACTTGTACGCATTGAGCTTGTACCGGAACTGTTTGTGAAGCTGCACTACTACCGCCTATTTTAGCACCAGTCACTTTCGCTGCGCACTATAACAACAAATTTTAATTATTTACACGAAGAAAACCAATGGTGGTACCAATATTTCCAAAACTACAAAAAATATACTCAAATTACTTCAAGTGTACATCTAAAATAAGAACCTACATAATAAATTAAATTATGGCGGAAAAAGTGATTACCGCAAGCGGGACTTGAACTCACGACCTCGGAATACCGTTCCGTAGCTCTGCCCACTGAGCTTATTGCGATCGTGCTTTCAGTAATCAAATTAGGCCACCATAATCGTCACTCTACGTCTAACTAACGTCTAAAACATCTATCGAGAATGTTTTGCAACAATCTCGACCAGCCACCTAGTATTCTTTACAGAACACAATTGGGTTGAAATGACGCGACTTTCATTACTAGAGTAATTTTATTTATTAAGTAAAGCATAGCATGTCAATTGCAAAATTAATAAATTACTTAAGAACCTACTTAATTAAAAAAGGCTTTAAAACTCTGGATATGTTTTGAAATTATTATATTGTCATCTGTCCTAAATATGTAGGCAAAATTTCAGATAGATGCAACTTGAAGACTAATAGTCTTAGCTATCTTGCAAGTAAAAATTAATAAACCAAATCGGTCTAAACGATTTAGAAAAATCGATTGATTTACTCCATCATATAAATCTTTATTGATTGCAGGAGCAAATCTTACCTTAAGCATATCAGCCTGCTTCTGTTGCTGCCCTATACCAGAGACGGTGGGCTGAGAATGAGCCGGCAGTATACTGGGCTGAGAATTGATCACACCCAGTGGGCTGAACACAAACGTCTGGTTCTGAGTCGTTGGAATTGCAGGAATTGTTGTATATCCGGAAAATGGAGCTGTAATACACATTACATTTAATAAATATTACAATTATTTAGTTTTGATGGATTAAATACAAAGATGTTTACATAGACACAGAATTATACAGCTATTAACTCGAATTGACATTGTTCATATTTTTATTGCAGTTTAGTTTTAGACATTATCACAAAACAATTTTAAAATTCTCAAAATATTATTCAAAGTTTTAAATAAAACTATTTTAAAATATTCATCATAGCAAATATGTTTCAGGATGGCATTCTTTACGTCTTCACTGAAACACTATGCCTTTTGCATCTTATAAAATGCTTAGTATTATGCTTCACGCCTTATAAAATAGATTTTTTTCAATTTATAGAAGCATAATTAAACATTTTCATTATTATTATAATTAAAATGTTTAACTTAGAGATTTGAAAAATGAACAAAGCCAACTGTAAACAGTATGATACATTGCGACACCCAAGTTAATACATTTATGTACTCACTACGTGAGCAAGGGATGTCCTTTATTACATCGATTACATAACACAGAAACGTAACTTTTTAATTTATGAAGTCTAAACATTTAAAAATACTTTACCGCATTATGTAAGCAAAAGTTAAACTCTTAATAAAACATGAATTTCATAAATGCGTGGAAAGCCAAAAAAAAGCTATGTGTAAGTATAATTTAAAAAGCTTACGCCATTAACTAACTTAAACAAACGGACACAATGTAGAAAAAAGCAGTTTAAATAAATTTACAATAATGCCAATAAACACAAATATTTATTGTACAACAATATTTAAATGATAAAGAAATGGCATTGTTTAATAAATATAAGTAAATAAATACATTCACATAATCAACCACGAAACTTTTAATAATCATTTTGAATTGTATAAACCTTGATCCTGATACGTAGTGAGACCTGAAAAATTTACTGAAAAACTAAATAGTGTTGAAGTTTTGTCAAATTATTCATCTTACTTTTATATGTTTTTTAAAAATGGCTAAAAAACACAACAGTTTGTGAAAATTATTGTATTAGACGACACCCTGGTGGTGATGCTTCGTAATAATGTGGAAAATGAGACAAGATAATTTGTAATATTCCGCAAACAAATTATATGAATAGATAATAATTGTTGTACGAGTATATTCTAGACCAGTGTTTCCCAATTAGTGGCACGCGTACCTCTAGGGGTACGTGAAGTTCCATCAAGGGGTACAAACGTCTGTCAAAATTTAAATTTATTATTTATTCACTAGCTGTGCCCCACGGTTTAAGTAGCTTATTCCTAAATCCAGGGAGTCAGCTACCTGTAAACCAAATTTCATCAAAATTGGCCCCGGCGTTTGAGCATGAAGAAGTAACAAAAATACACACACACTCATAAACTTTCGCATTTGTAATTGCTATAACAAGGGGTACGCAGATTAGAGGTCTTCTTGAAGTGGTAGGTACACAGCAAAATCTAATTGGGAACCACTATTCTAGACGAAATGATATAATAGTGTTCCTATCCAGTTTCGCGTCATACACGTGTAGATACTTTGATAGAATATTAGGCATATAGCTAGCAGATACGTGAAGTTTCCTACTAAAAGTGCTCTTTATGCAGTGTTATGATAACAAAGTGTATTTTTGAAAGCAAAAATATACTTTAAGAGGATACCAAAATAGCTTCGTGCATTTTTCTATGTACGAAGTTTTCATTGTTTCTTTAGATTGAATGGCTAGAGCTCTAATTTTTAAGTATATGTTTTTTCAATATATGATCTAGGATCGCATGAACCACGAAGTATAGATACAAGGAGTCCGAACGGTATAGGCTTTTCCATAATATTTCGTGTACACAATAATAAACCCAGATCATAGTTCTATTTTCTGCCACTGGCTGCGCAAGTATTCAGGACGTACCGATGCTATTATAGAATATCAGAATATCTCTTGACCTTCTCTGTATTGTTGGGTTTAAAGCACTCGAAAAATTTCTAAAAATTTCCTAAAACTTATATTTAACTCCACGTTTCTCAGAATATTTTTTTCCACAGGTGTCAATAGTTCAAACGAGTACTTCTTGAAAAATAGCGCGCTCTACCGGCAAAAATCTGTCCCTTAAATTGAGACCATTCGTTCAACATTACGTTCGGACTCCTTGTATCTATACTTCGTGGCATGAACTCAGAAACGTGATTGAAAAAAGTTTTCTCGATAGAAAATCTTGGCGAAACAACCTCTCTCATTTCTTATTTTTTTCATTTGTCGGTCTATTATCGCGTATTAACTAATGAAATAACTTTAAAAACATAAGTAACTATTATGTATAGAAACACGTGGATCAGAATTAAAATATATTTAGTAGATTTTGAGTAAATAGGAAAAGTATCCCTAATTATTCATTTTCTGTGCCTACTGGCTGTGTTAATATGTACGTGTCGGCGATGATATACGATAATATTGATGTAGGCCCTTAACTAAAGAACGATTGACAAGTGAGAGTTTTCTAAAAGATCTTTTGAATTCGGAACATCATTATTTTTTTGTATTTTTTTTATTTATTCCAATACGGTGCCTTTTATCCCAAATCTATTAAGGTTATTTTCAATACAGTTACAATATAATATTTATTTCCTTCCTAACATCGGAAATTGTATTGTTAATACATATTTCGCTTATTTCTGTATAGGGACGGACATCCCGACATATAATACCTCTCGAGGAATACTTTTCTACTCGATCAAGTATATCGAGTCCGTATCTACGAATCGCCTATTATACTTAATTTTCCTTTATGTAACGTATATTTCCACTCAATTGTTATGTGGTATATTCATACCAAATATAATTTAATACGATTTATAATTTGATATTTACTGCTGATATTAAGTTATGAATTTAGTTGAGCCGTGTGACACCTTTTTTTTTTCTTTTGTCGGGCCTCGTTATGTAGTGGTTCTGGTAACGAACTGCCGATCAAGAGGTCGCGGGTTCGATTCCCGCTCGGGACAATCATTTGTGTGATTTTTCTAATTGTCATACAAATGTTTGTACTGCGTCTGGGTGTTTCTATGTATTATAAGTACGTATTTACAAAAAAAAGTAGTATATGTATTCTATCCGTATTCTGGTACCCATAAAACAAGCATATAAGCTTAGCTTGGGACCAGAGGACGTTCTGTGAAATGTCCATGAATATTTATTTATTTATTATTCTTCCCTTGTAAAAGCAAGCTAGGGGATATTTTACACTGATAACATCTTCTGTGAGAAAATGAAATCTCAAAAATAAACCCTGTACCAGTACGCTTGGTCAGCGCGACATAGTAGACCATAATCCCTCCCAAAGTGGAGGATACCCGTGCTTAACAGTAGGACGTTAATGGGACGTTAATTTAAATTTGCTTGATAACTATAAAACAAAAAAATGTGGAAGAAAAAATTCTAGAGGAAGACCTAAGAAAAGATGGATGAGCTGTGTGAAAGAGGGCATGAAAGAAAGAGGAGACGACACAGACATGACGGCTAATAGAAGACTGTGGAAGAAAAAGATATGTTGCGCCGACCCCAAATAATGGGATAAGGGCAGGAGGATGATGAACTATAAAACAAAGCCTGTTTCTAAAGTAATTTAATTGTAGCGGTATCACTTTTTCCGTTAAAACGTAATTTTTTTAATAAAATTTATTGACAACTTTTCTATGTACAGAATTAATACATAGACTTTTATTTGGATAATATTAATATGCAAGATATTGGAACATTAGATGATATCCGACTAATACAAAATTAAATAAAAATATATGGATGGATGGATGTTTGTTATTCATTCACGCAAAAACTATTGAATAGATTTTAATGACATTACAACTATAATCAGAATAACACATGGGCTATATGTCACCACGCCAAAAGCTAAGGGTAACTATAAACGCAGGTGAAACCGGGGGCATTAGCTAGTAATATAATAATTGCTAAAATCATAAACTAGTGATACAATAAAATTTCTTGCTGTTAAAAAATCTCGTAAGTAAATATTTAAAGTGACTAATATGGGTGCAGGCGGCATAAGATCGCGCGTTGCAGGGTTCTATAGTGGATGCCTATGTCCAGCAGAGGACGAAGAAAGGACGGAATAATAATAAGGTACTTACCAGCTTGCCCTTGGAGTACTTGCTTCCCTTGTGCGGTTAACATATGTGGCGTCAACTGATTACCCTGGAATGGCTTGCCAGCTGCAATCACCTACAGATCAATGGTTAATTAATAACTTGGTATTTTTAGTTTATAACTTGTCCGTGTGGGGATGGCGAAAGAATATAAATGTCACCATCCCATTTCCTTCCCCAGGGTGGTAGCTGTGGTAAGAGCCAGCTAAGGAATATTATAACATCAGATATTTTTTTTTTTTTCTAACACTTGCCCGACTCATTTGCTTAAATAAAACCACTTTTTACGGATTTAGACGCGTATATTTGTTTTATAACAATGTATTATAACATCTTTTCTAAGAGAAGGTAGTGTTAAAACAAAACATTATGCCAACACACCTGCTCAGCGGGGCATAAGTAGATCAGATATCCCCGGAGTAAGAAACCCTTGAAGTATTAAACCCTACAGGATTGGTTACCCACGCTGTTTTTTATGTCAACTATAGTTTCAGGTCTGCTGGGTGCTGACAGTAAACATAAACACTACAAGATAATTACATTGGTCGCTACGCACGCCCCGCCCAAAATCGCCACAAGCACGCTAAGATACGACACTGTCCGTACACAATGAGTATGAGCATTGGTCTTGTACCTTTTCAACCTGGTCTGGGAATTCCTACTCTTCTTGGATTACCGAGTCGAGTCCCGAATAATAGGGCCACCCCTTTACCGAGTCCTGGTCAGGCACTATACCATAGCCCGGTAAGAGCTAAAAGGCAGGGAAAAATCTCTTCTTGGATTTAATGCTGTAAGACTAAGATGAATAATGTTCGGGCAATTACCTGTATCTGCTGTGAATTGATCCCAGGATGTAGCGCAATATTACCCGGCATCAACAGCGATCCTTGTGGATTATACAACTGTTGCAAGTAAGCGCTGTTCTGTAATGGTTGCTGTATCACCTGGACACGACCATGGCCCCAATCAGCACTAAAAATACATCAAAATTTATTAGTAATCTTAATATATATATTTCTTGTGTGCGTGTGTATGTGACTGAACTCCTCCTAAACGACTGGACCGATTTTGATGAAATTTGTTGTGTGTATTCAGGGGGGTCTGAGGATGGTTTAGATTCACAATTGGCTGGACCGATTTTGATGAAATTTTTTTTACACAGAATTGTATGGCAAAACAACGTTTGCCGGCGCAGCTAGTATGTATTATAAAATACGAAAGTTATATCACGTCAAAACTACTAAAACGATTTAAAACCTAGAAAGGTTCTCTAGGTTTTATATCGTCTGTTTAATTATCAGTAAGGAGATGGGCTATTTTATGCAAAAAATTGCTAGTGGTTTATAGCGTTAGCATTTCTAGATATTTTCAATCCATTATTAGATATCTTTAGGCATATATGTCACTAAAAAGAATAGGAGTTTTTACTAGCGTGGGGACAAAAATACTTTCTATTAGTAGGTGAATATTTCGGGGCTTCAATGACGGGCTTCGTGGTCTAGTGGTTCGTATAACGGACTGCCGATCATGAGGTCGCGGGTTCGATTCCCGCCTCGGACAAACATTTGTGTAATGTTTATGAATGTCATCCTAATGTTTGTTCTGCGTCTGGGTGTTTCTATGTATTATAAGTATGTATTTACAAAAGAAAAGAAGTACCTATATGTATTATATCCGTATTCTGGTACCCATAACACAAGCATATAAGCTTAGCTTGGGACCAGAGGACGTTGTGTGTAATTTATTATTATTATTATTTACTATTTTATTTCAACAGTATACTATAAACGTAATATAGATTAAAACAAAAATATTCATGGACATTTCACACAACGTCATCTGGTCCCAAGCTAAGCTTATATGCTTGTGTTATGGGTACCAGAATACGGATAGAATACATATACTACTTTTTTTTGTAAATACATACTTATAATACATAGAAACACCCAGACGCAGTACAAATATTTGTATAACAATTAAAAAAATCACACAAATGACTGATATATACCTTAGTGGATGGTTTTGTGTGTTTGTTGGTAGATTCTGTAATGGAGGCATAGCGGTTATGCCTGCGCTTGCTTGTTGCTGAATAGTTGCTCCTGTCTGTTGTTGTACCTATAACAAAACGTATGAATGAATGAAAATGCTTTATTGTACACAACAACGAATTAGCGAAGGAAGTGTGTGTGGGCGTAGCAGGTGGCGATATATATAGTCTCTGCCTACCCTCCATGGGGGAAAGGCGTGAGCTTATAATGATTATGTTGACAATTATCTGACTATTGTGAGTGAAAATTACTTCCAAATATATCGTTACATAGGTTGATACATACATAAATACTAAAGAAGTCAATAAAAAAAATCAAAACATGTTGAACATGTAGATACCTGATGCTGTGCCATCGTGCTGGGCATAGAAGAGACAACAGTAACAGTCTGATGATGCTGCTGTACTGGATCGTGCTGTGACATACTCATTTGTTGATGCAGTACTTGACCTTGGCCATCTACCAACTTTGTAACAAACAATAATTACATTAATTAATAGAAAACTCCTTTAAACTGGAAAAAATCTCAAACATGGACAGGATGGTTCTCAAAGGACGTCACCACCTATCAAGTACATATATTAATGTTACGAGGCCTACAGGCTAACGGGGCCCTAAAAGTATGTAAGCTTGGTTTCCTAAAAAAACCTTTCCTTTGGGCAATTCAATACATTACAATAGGGCCCCTTTATACATATGTACGGTCAGATGTATAAACAAAAAAGATGTCAATAAATTTATTAAGATCGTAGCAGATGATGTTCTATAGTTTCTGTTTGAACTATTTGTAAAAGGCAAAATATAAATGCAATTATACATTATATACATGTAAATAAAAACATTTCATCCAATTAGAAATATGCACATAACTTGTAACAATTGCACTGTAAGTAACTAATTTATCTGTAACCAGCCATCATTAAAAATGTTTCTCGCTGGGTCATGGTAAAGCTCAAGGCACCATCATGGCCCGGCAGGGCAAGGCGGAAGAAAAAATAAAAAAATTAAAAATGGTTACTACTTAAAATATATATGTCATACACAAGTTAACTGTTTGGATGTTTGCTACCCTGCTGAACCCTTCAAAAACGGCTTAATGCTCCTATTTTGACTATGTTTTCCAATTGTAATAATACGGGCCGAATAGTCTTTACTTATTGTGTGCGCTTATATTTTTAATACTACGCAACGGACATTGATGCGGTTTTTTTAATCATATTATTAAATGTGGTTCAAGCGGATGGTTTGTTTTGTATAATTAGGTAGGGTTTGGTTTTAAATTCCACTCGTACGAACTTTCGGGCAAGAGGTAGTTTTTAAAATAAGTTTTTGAACACTAATCGCACACCCATAATTAGGGGCCAAAAAGGCCTCATACACATAGCATATTAAGTACTTAAAACACAACGTAAACACTGAAAACACGAATAAATCCGTATTCATATAAACAAAATAATGTAATGATTATCAATTCAATATGATGCGTAGGCCCAGGTGTGTTTAAGGTGGGCCATAAAAAATATAACAGTATAACATACATACTAAATGAACCATCCCTATGTATGTTATGTTAAACTGAACCAAATACAACCAAACAAGCTCCTTATGATTCAGAATGTTCTGGAAAAAATTCAAATTCTATATCAAAATTCCTATACGCATGTTCGATATACAAGGTGTTTCATCAACGGTATACAAAACGGAAAAATGTTTTAAAATTTTAAACATGTTTGTATGGCCCATTTTGTACTTTGAAGATATTTACAGAACGAAGATGCGTAGCGCTTCTATTATTCAAAACTATGTGCATTTTAATATTAATTTGGAGTTTGTTTATTGTTTCTTAAACATTTATTTACATCTTATCATGTAAATTTAACCACATAATGTATACAGTCTTATCAGAATACATAACTATCAAATTGAACGAGGCTTTAAACAATTTTTTCATTGCTTATTAAACGAGATTACGTTTACAAAACTTTGATATACTTTGATATAGATTGATGTTTGGCTACAGAATTAAGGTTCAAAATAATACTTTAATATATTTTAATTCTTTCCTGAAATGAATTAAATTTTCTTTAAGTAGTGATAAATAATACTTGCTACTTGCAGCTTGTGAGCCACAAGTCTTTTTTGCAATACTTTAAAACTTCTACTTTAATCGCATGATAAAACATGATTAAATTAATGTTTGGAAATAGCTTTCAATCTCAAAATGACTAAATTATAGCTGTTGCCCGCAACTTCGTACGCGTAAAATTAAAGAACTAAACCCTCACAAATAATACAAAAGAATATCCACTTGAACCCCTCTATCTATAAAAAAAACCGCATTAATATCTGTTGCGTAATTTTCTAGATCTCTCTCAAAGAGGCACGTACATAAGAAAATAAGGTTGTTTTCTAATAAGTAATGAAGTCAAAATAGCTTTCGTCTTTGAAATTCATCGTCTTTAAATATTAAACAAAAGGTGACCGTTAACAAAGATTAAAAATCATAAGTGGAAAAATACAGCGCGGAATAAGTCGCAGACAAAAGCTAGTGTATCGTATATTTTTACATAATTTTACTACGTTTATCAGAAAGCGATCAAGAAACTCCGTGTGGTGACGGATTAAGAATACAAGTGTCGCCACCACATTTCCTCCCAAGGGTGCTGTAACAGTCACCTAAGGTATATTGCAAACAGATAACACCCTCTGTGGGAAACGGAAAACTAGAAAATAAACCCTGTGTCAATACGCCTGGTCTGCGCGGCACAGTAGATCATAATCCCTCTCAAAGTGGAGGAGGCCCGTGCCCAACGGTGGGAGGTAAATAGGCTGGAGAGAGATCAAGAAACTAGAATTCATTAAAATTCATACAGCAATATTTCATTAAAAATTGTTAGAATGTCGTTATACCTATCCCTCAGCTTACCTCTGAATGTCTCATAGATAAGCCGAAAGACAGGGGTAATGAAACAAAAAGGTTTCTTTCTCGTTCTTCGGTATTTGAAGATGTTGATTCGACATTACAAAACTACACTTATACAATATAGATGGATATACAAAGTGCAGGACTAAACTAACGCGGCGCCTTAGATAATTCGATTATCCTGTTACTGGTCTGTCAGATGGCATAGCCAAAGCTACCTTTTTGCTTTAAATTTTTACAGTATGACAATGTTGGAGCGCGTAGGGCCTTAATGACACGAGGTGCGTAGCATTTGCCACTTCTGGTACGTCGTTAATCCGCCTATGTATAATACACGCAATTCGATGATTTCATTCAATCAGATCCACGCGGTTTTTATTAGAATATCTGTTGGATGGTTCCTACACTTGTCCGCTTGCTTGACAATCAATGCAATTCGCGGAGAAACACGCCAACTAGGATAACGACTCAGTAACGGTCTATAATTTTTAAGTTTTCGATATTTTTTATTCTAGAATAATACAAAACGTCCTAAAATTATTTAAAAACCGAATGAAATATTGAACTCTTATAATTGCACAAAACTAGTGATTTTTTAGATATTTTCTACAATTCTTTTACAGTTATACAAAAAGACAGGGGTAACGAAGTAAAGGGTTTTCAGTTTTCGAATATGTTACATAGTATACCATCTATTGATATTTTTTTTAAATAACTTCGTTAGATTAGTTTTCACACCATTACAAATATTTTGCTCTCTATATCTACATGTTTTCTTTACAAAAAAATATTACGTTAACAATTAAATCAAAAAAACGTTAACAATTTTAAAACTATACTATAAAGTATAGTTTTAAAATTGTTAACGTGATACGATTTGATAAGAAAAGTATCGAAATGGCTATTGAGTATCGTATCTGAGATATTATCCGCAATTTTTTTAATATCTTAGACGAATGAGATATCACAGTAAAACAATTTACAAAATGCAACATACCTAATAACTTTTCTTCTAATAATTTACTACAAATAAATTCTCTGGACAACTCTTTCGCCGAGGTGCTAGCGACTAATGGGCGCGTGACTATATCGCTTTCTGTTTTCAGAATGCATTTTAGCAGTTGACCTTTACTGTATGCCAATGATTTGTAAGGGCATGTTATTACTTTTTTTGTAATACGATACCGTGTTTATGCAGTTTTTATGAGTCGCCAAGCCCGTGGCTTTAGTTATAGTTTGTAAGCAATATTCGAAACATTTATTTCATACTTAAATGTTTAATTTATAGCTACCAGCATCGTCAAAGTTGCGTTGCGAGTATTGTTCGTGATTATTTAGCTCGACATTTTGACTTGAACATTATATTACATGAACAATGACCATTATTACCCGAAGCATAGTCAACTAAAACAATTAACTTTGTACGCGATATTTTAGAGTAGTAAATATTTATTTTACATTTATTTCTACAAAAAATAAAACTTACAAAATTACACATAGATCCTAAATTATTTGCCTACAAAAATAGAAAGCAAATAGGTGTGTGTCTAAACGTATTTTAGTTATAGTGTAGGAAATCTTAAGATACTATTTATAATCAAAGTTCGAGGTTGTAATATAACAATATAAAAAAGCACTTACTTGAGGTTTAATATCACTGCTTATACCAGTCTTCTGGTTCTTATCGAAAAGTAGATTTACGTTGCCTTGTGGTGACGCAAGAAAACTCAGGTTAATCTCGCCAAAACCGGGAACGTTAAACTGCTGTATGGAAAAACTAAAGTTAGTTAAATTGCAATTATTTGTAATAACTTTTAGATATGGACTATTATTTAGATATGGCTCTTGCGGTCATTCTATTTCTACTCCAGTTATCACACTGGAGTAGAAATAGAATAGGCTGACCGCAAGAGCGATTCTATTATTAAAGTGGAGAAAAGGGGCAAGAAAGTTTTAAATAACTATCATTTTTGACGATAGATCGATGAAAGTCGGTATTCACGTAAACGAAGTCACGGTAAATGGTTGGGCACTTTTTTACACATATTTGCCATTATCGGCGGCCTTTTATTTTTTAGCCATGATTAGCATAAACAAATTGATGTATCGTGACCTCCACCGACCGCAGACAATGCACCAATGATATGCGGTCAAGTGTAACAGTGTAAATTGAAGTTTTTATTAGATAAGAAGGCTTAATGTTACAACTGATTGAATATCAAAGCAGATAAATCAGGCACGACGAAAGATTTTATTATCTCCGTCCGATGGGCTCAACGGCACGGCACTAATAGCAGACGTTACTGTAAAGGCTAGTTAGTTCAAACTAACAGTAAAACAGAGTTGTGGAATAGCAGTTCTTAGCGATATACTGAGTAAAATCAATCTTGCAGCATGGTATGCTAACAAGTGAGTCTATAAATATGGTTAGCGACAAGACATATGCAATGTATGAGTCATATCAGCTCCAGTATTAGAGAAAGATATCGAGAATCTTTAAGCCTAACATATAGCTGTATTCAATTTTTTAAAGACAAATCTCCGACTTGCTTTTTAATAAGCTACTGGCAGAGAGCACTTCATTGAAACACAAGCGATAGATGTCTTACTGATAAAATGAGTTAACAGTTTAATCCACAAT
The DNA here is from genome assembly GCA_916999025.1 of Orgyia antiqua. NCBI lineage: Eukaryota > Metazoa > Arthropoda > Insecta > Lepidoptera > Erebidae > Orgyia > Orgyia antiqua. Next base: position 8,555,991 of record OU779863.1, on the reverse strand, counting down.
CAAAACTTATTAATAATTTCAATTTGTTTGAACGCGCTAATCTCAGGAACCACTGGTCCGATTTAAAAAATTCTTTTACTGCTGTATAGTACATTTATACAGTAAGGCTGGCTATATAACATCACGCTGCGACATATAAGAGCGAAATGTTTGCGAAAAATGTTGCAAAAACAGGGAAAATTTTCCAAATTCCACGCGTACGAAGTTCCGGGGAACTGCTAGTTATAGATAAGAATCTATCAATGAATATGAATATCTTGAAATGGCAATTAGCCATCTCCTCTCCTCTCCAGCCCATTTACGTCCCACTGTTGGGCAAGGGCCTCCTCCACTTTTGAAGGATTTTGGTCTTGTGTGCCGCGCTGACCAGGCGTGTCTTAGCACAGAGTTTATTTTCGAATTTTCCGTCTTCCACAGAGGATGTTATCTGTGGGCAAAATCCCTTAGCCGACTTTTACAGCACCCTTGGGAGGAGATGGGGTGGTGACACTTGTATTCTTAATCCGTCACCACACGGAGGTTTTCATGGAGTTAGTCATCTGCAATGCAATAAATAGGTAATGTTGTTTAAGGCACACCAGAGGTGTGTATGGCTATATCACTCAGTCGGCTTGAAGCCACTTACATATCTATGGGTGCGTGAAAATATGTCTATGTGTGTCTATGATACAGGCTATGCGTCATATGAAGCTTCATAATTCTATGAAGTACGATTTAGCCAGGCTAAAGTTACTTGTCCTCAATTTTAAACGTCAACCCACCATCTGGTATGTCTGTGGTAGGTATAAGGAATTCTGTTCAATGACAAGTAATAAAATGCTTACCTGTAAAAACTTTTGTTGTTGACTTTCTGGTTGTTGAGTCACTTGTAACAACTCAGCCTTTTGTTGTTGCTGTTGTTGTTGTTGTTGCTGCTGCTGCTGCTGCTGCTGTTGTTGTTGTTGTTGTTGTTGTTGTTGTTGAAATTGCTTCTGTAGCTAAAGACAATGTATGATATAATATATTTTAACGAAGGAAAAATCTAAATTTTCGTAATTAACTTACACTAACATAATATAGATGAATAGTTTGTTTGTTTGAACGCGCTAATCTTAGGAACTACTGGCCCGATTTGAAAAATTCTTTCAGTTTTGGATAATACATTTAATAAGGAAGGCTATAGGTTATATAACATCACGCTGCGACCAATAGGAACAAAGCATTCGTAAAATATGTAGCAAAAATGGCGAAAATTTTCAAAATTCCTCGCGTACGAAGTTGTGGGCAACATCCAATAAGTGAATAAAGTTTAGTCTACAGGTCTACATTATTGCATGACCGATGAAGGCAAAATCAGTCTTCGTTTTCTCGAAAGACAGATGTGATGTTCTACCTAAAAATTACCACCCTCATCTCAGCGCTTAAAAAACACAGGGGCGTAACTACGGCCCCGAATATATTTCAGTACAAGCTGTGCCCCGCGGTGTTACCCGAAACCGCGGTGTTATAAAGGATAAAAAATCTATTCGATTTTTATCATTCTTTCGGGATAAAATGAAGTACTTTAACTTATTTTGATGTATAAGCTACATTATTGTAAAATTTCATTAAAATCCATTCAGTAGATTTTGCGTGAAATAGTAATAAACATCCAAACATCCTCACAAACATTCACATTTATAATATTACTAGCTTCTGCGCGCGGCTTCGCACGCATTAATGACCGAATCAAATTTGAAATCAAACCTAAAATAAAATCTAAAATCTGAACTGAAATTAATAGAAACTAAAATCAATTGTTATTAAAATTGTAAGAAAATATTAATTCAATACTGCAAAAATAAAAAGAAATCGACGTAACTAGTATAGAATATGAATACTTAACTATTCCAACCACTTTAATAAGCAAAACACCTCATATAAAAAAAAAATTTTAGAAGTCACAAGGGGTTTCTATTCCGAGCTACCGCGTAAATCGCATGTGTCAGTCTGGATTTAAAACCTTCTTGACCAAATAAAAAAAAATACCCATAAGTCGACGGATTCTATGACTTGCTGTTACAACTAGGGTACTTAGAGTAGCCGAGACAAACTTATTCAAGTTTTTATGGCTACCTGTTCATATAATATTATGTTTGTGTCGTATCTCGTACAGAGTTTTTAGCGAAATAATATACAGCCTTTTTTATTCCAGGACTATAAATTATCTCAATACCAATTTTCCTGCAATTCCATCTGGTATATTTTGCGTGAAAAGGTCACAAACAATCAAACAAACTCACTTTCACTTTTATATATAAGTAAGGATTAGGATTATGTAGTCTATTATACCATGCTGACCAGGCAGGTTAGGTATGTTTTTCATGTTTTACAGTTTCTCATTAGTAAGGAGCTGTGCTTATTTTATATATCTTTTGCCAATCTTCCAATACTATATCCAATAATAATAGTTACCACTAAGTTGGCGATCCTGGATGGCCCTCCTGATGGTAAGCGGTTACTTTAGCTTTTTGGTTACTTGCACATTTAAATTATTTTTCACCGATAACACATCTAGATATATCACTTACCAATTCTTGTTGGTCCTGTTGATTTTTAATATGTTGTTGAATAACTTGCTGGTTCTGTCGTTGTAAAGCCTGCTGGATAGCCTGCTGCTGTTGCAACTGTTGCTGTAATTGCAACTGTTGCAGTTGCTGTTGTTGCTGTTGCTGTTGTTGCTGTTGCTGTATTATTTGCTGTTGTATCTACACAACAAACAATGTGGATAAATAAAAAAAATATTATGGAGTCATCATTATCTTATTTTAAGAGGTTATGTACACAGATATACCAGATGGTAAGTTGACATGATTGCTCTCCCAACTGAGCTATCATGGTTCCTGCACAGTTCCTGTTCTGTAAAGAGCACTAAACGATCGATTGATCGAGTTGGTGCAAACCGCTCAATAGATGGCGTTGTAAGAAAAACATAGAAGCAATGATTAACTCACATTGAGATGATTGTAGTGGAAGATTTGGTAAACATGTGCAGGAACCATAATAGCTCAGTTGGGAGAGCAACGGAACAGTATTCAGAAAACGTGGGTTCAAGTCCCGCTCATGGTGATCACACATAGATACATTTTCACGCACACATAGATGTGTAAGTGGCTTCAAGCTGGCTGAATGATGTCGCCATAGACACTACATCTGGTAAATATGTAATTATGTATAGTAAGTTTACTAAACAGTTACCTGTAATTTATCATCTTCTTCTTTCTGGTTTCTATACCTATACTCTTCCTGCTGGGTGTGGTTCTCTGGTTCTGCTTTAGGTTGCTTTAATTCAGGCAATCGCCTAGCAGTATTTTGTTTGTCCAAAGCCAATAAAGTATTAGCTGCTTCGTATTTATCTTCAAAAGTGATACCAGCCTTTTCCGCTAGAGTCTCCAGATACTGTAGAGGTCTTTTGTTAGGTTTAACCTGATTCTTCCCTTTCTCTCCCTGACTGCCCCCAGGTGACTGCTTTGGCACAGTTTTGGTAATAGTTATACTGTTTTTATTGCACTCATCCTTTTTCTCATTTTTAGCCTCAAGGGTGAAGTAATTTTTATGATAATTATTATCTTTATCTTTTTCACTATTTAAATTAGTGCTATCAATGAGAGTAATAGTAGTTGAATTTGTAACTTTTACTGTCTTGTCTTTGGAATCATCTTTAGTCGACACAGAGGGGCCCAGCCCATGGGTGGGAGATAGAAGTTGCTGGGTTGGAACATGTTGTGTTACAGATACATTTGTCACTTCAGATGTATGATGTGACTTTTCAATAGGTTTTCCAAGCTGTTGTTGGAAATTTGAACTCTGTGGTTCTTTATCTTGATCTTTCTTCTTTTGTATATTGTCTAGGATATCAGACCTATAAAGAAAAATATATAATTACTTAGATGACAACACTAAAGTAAAAATGAAACAAACAGTATGATACAAGCAATAGTAACAAGTTTTGATTTCATCTAACAAAAAATATCCTTCAAGTTATGTTAGTGAAGGCCTAACACAATGGAATTTATTTATGTTTAGAGGAATACAAAATAATAGCACAATATTGAAATCATTTTTTAACTCTTTATATAAAAACATATAGCTTTTCTTATTATATTTGGAGCAGTTCTTTCATATTATATATTACAGTAAATTAAATTACCTATAGGAACAATTAAATTGGACTTTTATTTAATGTAACTGATAATGTAGGCTAACCAAATCTCTTTCATGGAGTTGCTATATACTTAAAGTTAAAAACCATTGGTTAAATATTAGAAAATAATTATAAAATCCTTTCCTTTTCCAATCTTTCTGACTCATATCTCATAGACCCAAGTTATGTGCCCATAGCTAAGATATTTAAATTACCAATAGAACATAGCGTGGCTCGAGTTGTGTGGGTACGTACACAATTTAAAAAATAAACATCAGAAATACATCAACCGCAGAACATGAAAACAGAAAGTAGGGTTATCGATAATCCTGCCAACTATTTTTGCACAATAATAAAACTGAGGATAATATGCACAATTTTATTGAACCACAGCTTGTGTTGGAGATGTCACTGTCAACTGTCAAGTGTGCAAATGTCAAACTTGTCATTGATAAGAAAACTGTCACGCGAACGAAATTAAGAGTGCGTTCGCACGTTTTGAAGGTACTTACTACACACGCTTCCGAGCATTACATTAAAATAAAAAAAACCATAATGGCAATAATCAAACCGAATTGCCCAAAAAAAAAAGTTACATAAAATTGTAAACTCAAATTGAACGGTTAGTTCCAAACTTCCGAAAGGGTGCTCGGAGCACTAACAACAACGCCGACTGATGAAATATATTTGCAAATGAGAAAAATACTTATGAACTTATTTAAACAAAATCTAGATTTAGCAATTATAGCTATGACTAGATTTGGTACGCAATACGCATAGAGTATATGAAATATACACAACACACCTTAACAAAATATTATAAAAAAGCTAACCCCTCTATCACCAAACCACTCTATCTATTATAAAACAATATCTATTAAAAATAAAACTATCTATTATAAAGAAATTAGAGAAACATACAATTTGTAAGCTATTTATATTAACTTTACTAATGCTACTAGGCAGCCAATTGACTAGTACGTGCGCCATCACGTCACAAGTTTTAAGATGTGAAAATAATTAAAGCTTTTGGGCATTTCACGACAACAACAACGACATTCTTCACAGTGTATGATTGATTAAGGCTTTAAAATGATTATAATTAGAAATGGAAATAACGGCTTAAAATTTTAAACGAATTTAAACGAGATGCTTAAAATAGTTAGCTGCTTAAAATTAAGCAGCTATTTTATGCTTTTTAACTTTTTCGTTAAGAAAATTAACTCAACTTAATTTTTGTAGTCTGCTTAAAATTCATAATATGCTGTTTGCTTACTGTTTAGCTTTTATGCTTCTTAACTTTTTCGTTAAAACATTTAACTGAACTTAATTTACGTTGTCTGCTAAAAATTTGCTTACCGTTTAAATAAAAATTTTACACTTACATCTCTTTTTACATTTTCCTCTTCTCTTTTTACCAACATTTTGAAAATATTCTCACAACTGTGTTGCAATTTTAAGATAAGCATTAAGCGAGGATTGCTTATAAACGGCAGCGTGCTTTTTAGGGTTCCGTACCCAAAGGGTAAAAACGGGACCCTATTACTGAGACTTCGCTGTCCGTCCGTCCGTCCGTCCGTCTGTCACCAGGCTGTATCTCAAGAACGGTGATAGCTAGAGAGTTGAAATTTTCACAGATGATGTATTTCTATTGCCGCTATAACAACAAATACTAAAAATAAAATAAAATAAATATTTAAGGGGGGCTCCCATACAACAAACATGATTTTTTTACCGTTTCTTGCTCGATACTAATAACGTTGCCTTATGTTGCATAGATAATGGTACGGAACCCTTCGTGCGCGAGTCCGACTCGCACTTGACCAATTATTTGCTTTTCGTTTAAACGCTCACTACTAATTATAATATAGTTAGATCATTTTTAGGGTTCCGTACCCAAAGGGTAAAAACGGGACCCTATTACTGAGACTTCGCTGTCCGTCCGTCCGTCCGTCCGTCCGTCTGTCACCAGGCTGTATCTCAAGAACGGTGATAGCTAGAGAGTTGAAATTTTCACAGATGATGTATTTCTATTGCCGCTATAACAACAAATACTAAAAATAAAATAAAATAAATATTTAAGGAGGGCTCCCATACAACAAACATGATTTTTAGGGTTCCGTACCCAGTATCTCAAGAACGGTGATAGCTAGACAGTTGAAATTTTCACAGATGATGTATTTCTATTGCCTCTATAACAACAAATACTAAAAATAAAATAAAATAAATATTTAAGGGGGGCTCCCATACAACAAACATGATTTTTTTACCGTTTCTTGCTCGATACTAATAACGTTGCCTTATGTTGCATAGATAATGGTACGGAACCCTTCGTGCGCGAGTCCGACTCGCACTTGACCAATTATTACTGCTTAAACTTAACGAATAACAACAATCATCTTGAAACTTCTATCAATAACACAGAAACCCAAAAGTTTGGTTGCAAGTACGTACAAGAATAATTTGGTTAAGGGCCTACATCAATATTATTCAATATCATCGCCGACACGTACATATTAACATAGCCAGTAGGCACAGAAAATGAAGAATTAGGGATACTTTTCCTATTTACTCAAAATCAGTTACTAAATATATTTTAATTCTGATTTACGTGTTTCTATATATAATAGTTACTTATGTTTTTAAAGTTATTTTATTAGTTAATACGCGATAATAGACCGACAAATGAAAAAAATAAAAAATTAGAGAGGTTGTTTCGCTAAGATTTTCTATCGAGAAAACTTTTTTCAATCGCGTTTCCGAGTTTATGCGATCCTAGATCATATATTGAAAAAACATATAAGTACTTAAAAATTAGAGCTCTAGCCATTCAATCTAAAGAAACAATGAAAACTTCGTACGTAGAAAAATGCACGAAGCTATTTTGGTATCCTCATAAGATCCTTATGTGAATCCTATCTGTCTCAATTTGGCGATAACATGGAACCAAAACAGTAGTGTAGGTTCAAATTGTTAAGTAAAGTAGAGCCAGACGAAAAAGTCGGAGTAAAATAGTTACATAATTACAAACTTAATCATGAAAAAAAAATACAGTAACTAAGTGCACGTAAAGTACACGATATTCTTTTATTTTGTTGCTATCGATTAAAAATATATTATGTGGGGATTTTTTAGAAAGCTTAGTTAGCCAGCCTAAGTAGGTAATGAATTTATTTCTAAGGAACAGGAACAGGAAGGAAGGAACAGTCAAAACAGTCACACAATATTTCATTACAGCTCTACCAGGTAGATCCTTCACCTTTGACTGTACGTCTTTCTATATTTTTTTATAGCACAGGTATAAAGTACCTATTTCTTTTCTCCATCTTTTCTCTAAGTTGTTTAAACTGTCTTTATCTTTATTAATTCTACAACAACATTGTCGTTAGTTCGTTATTTTTGTATGTCTTTTTTAATAGACAGAGTCGTTCAAAAGAAAGAAGGCATAAATGTTTTTATACTTTGTGAAGCTTTGGTTCGTAAATTTTACACGTGCGAAGTGGTGCGCAGTAGCTATTTCTCTATAAATTATTATTTACGTGAATGCTTGAGTGAATAAAAATGTCTTTTCTGTGCGGCGAAGCTTAGGTACGTTCAGTCCCAACTTTTATAGTATGCAACTAGCTGACCCGGCAAACGTTGTTTTGCCATACAAATGTTAGGGGTAGACAAATAATTTGCAATAAAATAATATTGCGACTATAAATTTTAATGTCCTATCTTTCAAGTTGGGTCGAATTGCACACGGTGTGCAAATCAAATTTAAAATCGGTTCAATAGTTTAGGAGTCCATCGCGGACAAACAACGTGACACGTAATCTTTCTTCTAATATATAAAATTCACGTGTCACAGTGTTAGTTACCGTACTCCTCCGAAACGGCTCGACCGATTTTCATGAAATTTTGTGTACATATCCTCTAGGTCTGAGAATCGGCCAACATCTATTTTTCAAACCTTTTTTTTTGGTATGCCAAAACTACGTTTGCCGGGACAGCTAGTTTTTATATTTAAAGAATTATTGAATTGAATTTAACTTCTACTTCTAGCCTAGCAACTGAGAAAGTCTTATCAAGAGCGTAATAATGTACCTATTGTACCCTAGTACAGCACGTACATATTAATCTTATACTGCCAGTGTATGCAGAGACCTATCTCTGCATACACTAAGGACAAAAAGCGTGACTGCATGATGGATGATGTATTGGACTCGACATAAGTATTCCCCAGTATCTATCTATTAATTCAGTTGAATAAAAGTTCACCCGGTTGTTCAATAATCACATAAGTCTCAAAAGGAAAATGAGGATATTGTGTTAAAACAGGTAGGTAATGTTATAAATCTTACCATTTCCTCTGAAAGGGAAAATCAATAATTGACCTAGATACCTTTTTCGTAATTAAGTTTGGTAGGGGTCCTTTACAGACAAACCATTCCAAAAGATAACGCTATTATCAAACACAAATCCTACTCTTTGCATTGTCGTAGCTGGGCAAAAACCAGCGTAGCGTAGTTACGTACTTAGGGCCGTATAAGCTACTTATAAAGCAAAAGAGCGTTGGAAGGGAGAGGCTGTCGAGGTACCTGACACGAGTGCTACGCATATGAGATTATTCCTATGAAAAATCTTTGTAATATGAACAATATATAAATAATACAGCTGAGAGGTCATAGGTATCTTAGCATTCGTTTTGACAGTCATTATACGTGATGGTGTTTTATTATACATAAGTATATTGGTTTTGAATTATTTTAACAATAAATTGGGAGCATCATTAGGGAACGATGTATTTGTTTATCGTTAACATGTTTATGTGCAGGCTGCCGATGCCGTGCCGTATATTTAGTTTTGCTTTCACATGGACAGATTTGCTTAACGGCTTCTAAATTATTTAACAGTCCGCCTCACCACGATACATGGCACACAGTCATTAGCGTTAGCCAACTAACACTCGTCCGTCAAGGGCGTAAAGGTCAATCGAAATTACGTCGTTAACGTCCACTATACCGTTGTATTATATTCTTATCACGTTATGTTATACTAGGTAGCCCGCGCTCACATTATATACCGCAATTGTATAACCGATATTTTGTTTTTGAGACAAAACTGTCGTTATCTGTAATCAGTACGAGACTTTCATGATAACGCCAAACTAGGAAAATCTTTAGTTGCTAATATTACAGTTATTTCATGTTACTAGTAACAAGTATATTAGTAGTAGGTACTACTGTTTTGATTATTCTGAAGTAACAGATGAGTTATCATTGATATCAAGAGAGCTCAAAACTATTTATATATTTAGTAATACATATTGGGTATTTTTTCTTACTCATTAATCCTGTCCAACCGTTGGGCATAGTTTCTGTAAAATCATTTCCAAAGCTAACAGATTATGGGATCTCATAAAGGTTTTCTTTTTTTATGTCATTTTACGGTCTTTTTCAACTTTATTCAAGAGTATATTTCGCGAATTTTTGCCAAATTTGTCCATGGCCGGCAAGGTGATAATAACTCTAATTTGTTAGACACTGGAGCCGATTCTATGGCCCAGGACTTAACTAATCTTAACTTAATATTTTCTAACACTTGCGCGACTCATTTGTTTAAATAAAACTACTTTTTACGGATTTACGAAACGTCAATTACGAAACTTCGGCCAAAATTTAATACAAATATACGCGTCTAAATCTGTAAAAAGTAGTTTTATTTAATCTTAACTTAATTTTTGGTTAGGTTTAGTTAAGTTGAACTTGCATTGTAATCGGTACCAATAATGAGTAAAGATAGTCTTCCGGTAGAAGTTTTTACGATAGTTCGCAATTTTTTAATGTAGAGTTTTGAAAATCTGTATACAGAAAAATAAAACGAGTCGAGATCTAGTCTTATTATCTAAAATCGTACGATGTTGCTCGATGATTTACCAATCTGATACAGTGGTAACTACGCTCGTAACAAACTCTACACCTACATTTTGCATAATGCCTAAACTGTTACGGTTACTGCCTTTAAAAAAATTTATTACATTGATCTATGTTACAAACATTAGTTTGTAACATAGATCAATATAATTAAATTTTTTTTGGTTCCTGACCAAAGGGTAAATCTATCGCCGGGCTGAAACCCATGGACGCTGGAAGCTAGATAGTTGAATTACTAGATAACATCAATATACTAAAAAATTTCGGAAATCGAACCCCCAGCGTAATAGGTATGTAATAGTAATAGCAAGTTCGCTGCGGAGCATTCAGGAAGCTAAAGAAAAGTCCTAAGTATTAAAATCGTTGTTGCGATTTACGGAAGGTCTCTATAACGAATAGGTGTTAGCTACCTAACTTTTATCTATCATACTTTTATCTATCATAGTTACAAATGACAATAAACTGGATACATACACAAATACGCGGCAAATTAAAAACCCCTTTACGGTTCGGGTAAAAAGGGTCTAACTAATTATTTCGTACTATTACTTACTTTTCTTTGAAACTTTTGAAAAGAAAGAAAGAAAGAAAGAAAGAAAGAAAGAAAGAAACTTTTGAAAAGAAACCTGTTTGTTTAATTTTTATACTTAAGTTATACACATTACACATGTTATGAATTCGGTAGACTACATCGGCCATCCTGCCCTTAAAAGCAGCGCGTTGATTTTATGATTATCTGTAGCCCACGACTTCGCATGCATGGAATTTAGAAAAACTGCCGTATTTGTAACAATTTTCACTGATGCTTCGCTGCTATTAGTTGTAGCGCGATGATATATAGCCTATAGTCTTCCTTGATAAATGTACTATACAACACTGAAAGAATTTTCAAAATCAACTGAGATTAGTGCGTTGAAACAAATAAACAAACAACACTTCAGCTTCACAATCTTTACGTATTACAAAGTCGTTATTTTTGTATATATCTCCCTACATGAGCTTCTCGTGCGTGAATCTTTAAAACTACGCAACAGATTTAAAATGCATTTTTTTTTATTGAAAGAGTGGTGCCAGTGGATGGCTTTTGTTGTATAGTTTTTTAAAGTATGTTGTCTTAATTGCACGCGTACGAAGTTGCGGGCAACAGCTAGTATTAGTAGAGATTAGTAAAGTACTTCGCGAAAGTTATGTTAAGTTACATAACTTACGCGAAGTACTTTCCTATAAACTTTCAAGCTTTTGGAACGTTTGAATGAATGCTAATCATTTCATACATACATGAAAATTAATAAATCCCATTCTATCAATATAATAAACTCTAACCTATCGATCTACATATGGATACCTCTATACAAAGTTTCGAGTAGCCCAGACAAGTTATAGCTGTGTCTGTAATCATTCACTGATTAAGAGGGCACGATAGGAAAAATGCTCCATACAAAAATATTGAATGAATGAATAATATGCTTTATTGTAATTTGTATTTTAGATTTCATACTCCACTGTTTTCTTCGTAGATATTGCCTCTAGAGCAGTGGTTCCCAATTAATTTTTGCTGTGTATCATTTCAAAAAATACTTCAAATCTGCGTACCCCTTGTTGCAGCAATCATACTAATTGTATACAATGCTACTATATTACAATGTGAAAATTTGTGTGTGTGTATGTTTGTTTCCTTAGGCGCAAACGCCTGGACCAATTTTGATTAAGTTTGGTATACAGGCCTAGCTGACACCAGAGGCGTATTTTGAAAATTAGCGCCCCGGGCCATTTGATTTCACGCCCCGGGCCAATTTAATTAGCCGCCCTATAAATTAATAGAGATAGAGCAAAATGTTGAACTTGAAAGCTTTCGCCGCCCTTCTCAAGCTGGCCGCTCCGGGCCATAGACCCTATGGCCTGGCCCTAGGGTAAATACGCCTCTGGCTGACACCCTGGATTTTAAGATAGGCTATTTAAACCGCGGGGCACAGCTAACAACAAATAAATAAAACAGTCAGTTTAAATGTAAATTGGATATTATTCTTGTTTTTATTGATAGACACACGTACCCCTTGATAAAACTTCACGTACCCCTGGGGTACGCGTACCACTAATTGGGAAACACTGGTCAAGAGCAACGAGTTTTTCTAGATGTGAAATATCTATGGTTCTATTAATTTCTTTCCAAAATACGATTACCTACTAAAAGAAATATGACCTTCCAAAAATTCGTTTTTACGGCTGTCATAAGATGAATTTGCAGCCACTGTCACATGAATTTAGTAAGATTTTTCTAAAAGAGAAAGTAATAAAAGCATAGATATACTCTTCATCTATAATATGGCTAGCTTTGGTTTATTTTTCACGAAGAAAACGGTGCTCGGGGATAGGGATGCAATACCTATTGTAAATACCTAAATAAGAGCTGTAGTCCCCTCTTAATTACTACAAAAATACTGTTCCCCCCCTTTTAATGTGCGTTCTTTTTCAATCTTATGAAATCAGACTTACTCAAAATGCATACAAGATACCTAGATAGTCTTTAATCCTATCTCTACTCGAACTAGCAGAGTAGTGTAGTTGAATCAATTTACTCGTAGCTATGAGTATCTCATAGATGAAAATATTTAGTAACTACATAATTTGCCTTCACGTAATCGGTTATTAATAATTACAAAATACGAGTGCCGTGAGAAAGCCATAAAAATGATTCTTCTATCTAGCAACATTGGCGTGAAATTGTGAAATGATAGCGGCGCACCACCCATTTTACAAGACAAGGATAGAACAATGCTTATTCGTTTATTTTCGATACCAAATCAAATTCAACCACGTTTTTAGAAATCTAAAATTTATTATTTAGTTACAATTAGGAACATACTCTATGCACAGGTGCCTTTTCACAGCAAATTGAATTGTAAGAAAGCCACAATTTGTGCAAAATTGATGTACTTATATGAAACCAAACGAAAGTTATTATTACGAAAGTATTCTGTGAAAGAAATGTGGCAATGAGTAGGCCACATTATTTTACGAAATGACAACTTTAGGTGAAAAAAGGTTTACCAGCGACGGGGCTATAAATCGTATGTTTTGTACTTTGCCAGGTAGAGCACTGTACTCGACATTTCGTGTTTGTGTGCTAGGTAGCTGGATGCAAGCAGCGTAGAAATGGACGTTGTTTGAAGAGTGCTCAAATGAAAACGTGAACAGGGAATATTATTATCAAATATCCTTACTTCTCCTAATCATCAACCGCCTGCCCTTATACAGTTCCTCCTAAAAACGATTGTAAATGTGAAAGTTTGTAAGAATAATCTCGTATGTTTGGATATATGGGTGTAAGGGGATCTCGTACTCTATCACTCAAAAACTACTGGATAGATATTGATGAAACTTTGCAGATGCATAGCTAATAATTCAAAACAACATACAGGCTATTTAAATATCATCAATCACCACGCTGAAAAGCGGGACAGAACCATAAACGCAGGTCAAACCGCCGGCGTAACATAATACATACATACACGGTCATTGTGCTGTGCCAATACGCCTGGCCAGCGCGAAACATTAGGCCATAATCCTTCTTAAGTGCAGGAGGCCCACGTTAATGGGTTGGGGAGAGAGATACGAGTATATATAAAGTCTTTAAAAATTGCAGAGGATCAAAAATTTGTCATTAATTCCTGACAGGGATGTACTCGTAGCTTGACTAACTTGCCTTTATGGGCCCTGTAGTAAAATATTTTTAAGGGCCTAAATGGGATTCTTTAGGAAATTATTCTATCATTGTTACCTCCGGGGCCTTTCCCTTTTCCTTTATCTCGAGTCGTGAAAACGGGGCAGTAACTTCATTATCAATATTTAGTAAATTCTGATGGTTTTGTATGCGTTTCTTTCTCACTTAAGTGGGGATGTGGTCATAGGCGGAATAAAAGTAGCAAAAATTCTAAGGAATCTCCTACATGAGCCTTACTTTCGGAAATTTAATTACTCTTCACTCCAAATCAAGGGCGAGGTAAGGAAGGACCAATAAAGCAATCAAGAGGCCCCTTCATAGAATTTGCTACAAGCTACGCGCTGGCTTAATCCACGCTCTGTGGCAAGGTTATAGTGCCCCAAACAAATGAAGCAGCTGGTACGTAAATTTAATTAAAATATATAGTTAGATAAACTACATATTATTATCTACTATCCTATTCTGTGGTATACAAGTTTGTATGCCTATCGGGCTATGTAGTAATAACTATGACAAGCCTCGCGGTTGAGTGGTTTATGTAACGGACTGCCGATCAAGAGGTCGCGGGTTCGATTCCGCCTCGGGACAATCATTTGTGTGATTTTTCTAATTATCATACAAATGTTTGTACTGCGTCTGGGTGTCTCTATGTATTATAAGTATGTATATACAAAAGAAAAAGTAGTATATGATGTATTCTATCCTTATTCTGGTACCCATAACACAAGCATATAAGCTTAGCTTGGGACCAGAGGACGTTGTGTGTAATGTCCATGAATACTTATTTATTATGAGCATTATAATAACACCAATTCTGTTTGCATAACTAAACTAAACTAAAACGTAAATACCATTAACAGCATAGTTATTTCGGTAATATTAGCGAAACTTTCTTGTTCTAAAAATGTGTAAAACAGAATAGCATTTGTAATTATTATTTTTAACAGCGTAATTATAACAAATTGGACCAATAGCAGCGTCATTTTAGTTTTAATTAACACAAAAGAATCGATACGAAAGTGTGCATAAAATTATACAAATTTACTAAAAGTGCGTACGGCACTTACATACATAAGGAATAAATTGGCAAAAAGCGTTCCCTAAAAGTATTTGTTTCAAATTAACTTTAATGTAGGTTTCATCTCTTTTTAGGAAAATAATTATATAAATGTGTGATCTAAGAAATGATTTATACCTACCGCAATTTTTTAATGAAATAAAAACAGGGCTCTAGTATTTAAGATAGTTATAAAAGCTATCTATTTTTGGCATAAAAAAACAATTTAATTTCTAGTTAAAAATATAAACATAAACAATTTTGTTTTGGATACGACATTAATAATATAGATAAGACAAAAAGTTTTTAGAGATGGCCATAAACACAAACACAGAAATTACTGTTAATGTTTTTTTTTACTACAGGCAGTGTGACCATTCCACGTGCTTTTTTTCGTTTACTTACCAGCCGTGCTAGTGTTACAAAGGCATACACCTAAGGACAAACACCTAAAAAAAACGGTCCGTCTGGAATTATTTCACAAGGGGAAGCAAAAAAATAATGAAAATGTGCGAGTGAGATGGTGCTATGCGAACGCGTGTGGCGTGACAAAGAAAGAGATTATGAAAGCCCACTAGCTAGGGGAGTTGGAGCGCGAACCGGTTCTGCATGTGCGCAGACAGACGGCGCCCTCCCTCCCCTCGGCTATCGACCCTCGAGAGCGAGGGCCTCACATTGTCCGCTTTCCCTGAACCATTGTAATATTAATATCTAAAAAATTACAACCTCATTACAGGTTCCATAAATATTCAGCACAATAACCCATCAAGAAGTTGAACCACAATTACATGCACTTGAAACTATAATTTCATTCAGCAGCAGCTTTTATCTGTTGCTGGTAGGTATACTGTACGCGTAACAAGCAGATTCGCTCTTGTTAATTTTGGTTCAATGTACACTTCCAATTGATGATAAACTCCTACGGTGAAGAGTACTTTGAGGACAGCTCATGATCTTTAGCCACCACACACGACGCATTCACCCAAACCACATCGCAATCATAAATTAAATAAATAACATAAAATACCTTTTGGTGTAAAAACCATAAGAACAACGTTCCATCGTTTCAAAATAAAAGGTTAACTGAAACGTAAGCGCCGTCCCATGCGGCAATTATTAAAATAAAAAACAAATGAAAAGGTGAGGATCGAGACATTCGCACGGGTGAAAGTAAACACAACACTTAATATCGACGAAAACGACATACAAACACACTTTATCGATAGTCCGGCGCCCGTGTCATTGTTACAATAACCTTCTTTTCGAATGGCGAAACGCGACTGCGTCTGTGAAATGTACGCGGACTACCAGCCCGCCGCACCCATGCCCTGCTCTACCCGTCTTCACCCCTTCTTTCGCCATAGTCGTACCGCACTACAACGTTCTCTATCACCCATCGCCAATGGTACGCCCGCTGCGAATCATGTCTCCTCATTGGTCCACTAGTTATACAGCCGTTCCACAAACAAAACCGGTTATCAAGAACGGTGTGAAAGGGCGCGAGGGACGAAATTAGCAGCGTTGTGCGGGTTGTGCCATTATTATTATTGCCACGGTATCTCTATCTCGTTCCTACCTGTAACTAAGATAAAGTGAGACAGAGGATAAAAATAGTAACCCATCACCGCTTACACTTTTTTTGCCTTTCATCATGTTTAAATGCAATAATTTATTGGATGCCAGATAATTGATAGTTGCTAAGAAGTCTTAATTATTGACATGTTTTACCTACCCATATAGTACGGGATTCGTAGAACATTTTTTTCACTTGATTACTATCAAGCTGATTTTCCGTGAGTAGCTTTATTAGGACGAGACGCCCAATAATTTTCTATTCCAAAATCTCGATTGTGGTAGCTAACAGAGGCAGAGGTAACAAGGATAAAATATCGTACTATTACTGGAAGAAAGGTGATATTTTTGAAATTTTTGTTTGAAATTTTTGACGCAAGTTGACTTACGTCTTTTTTTACGGGTAGTACGATATTTTATCCTTGCTATCTCTATATTGGTATTATTGGTATTAAGTTATCAGCAGTGTAACCAGCAACTATCACCGTATCTGCTGTATCAAAGATACGAGACCCTTCTGGATATGGGTCCTCAAAAAGACTGCCAAATTTTTTTTATTCAAACATCATCACATTATGGTCCAGGGTACCTCTAAAAATTTCTATAAAATGCGGCTCTACCTTTAATCATTACAATATTTGCAGTTAACTGTGATATCAAACATTTGATCCTTCAAAGATCCTTTTTGATGATAAACACGTACGTGATGGAGAACCAGGGTGGGATTATCCATTCTAATATTAACATTAACTTTTGAAAGTTCTTGCATAGACTTAGTGCTTCTTTACTCCAATCCAAACAAAAAATTGTCTCTCCTTCTCCAGCTTATAATTATTAAAAATCTGTTGGTACCTACTTAGTATTTTTATTTTTTCAAGTGATCTGCATTTTTAGAAAAGTTTTCGTTTCTTACACCGATTTTCACCCTATGATGGTAACTAATTTTATGTTTTCATAAAGCCTTAGATCAGATGCTAAATTTGCCTACGTGTTTTTTGTATCTGGTTTCGCAATCAGAATTTTATGATGCTCATAATTATGATGATGGAAGACTAAATAAACTTCATTTTTACTGTTTAGAAAGGTTTTAAATTGAGTAATTCGAAATATGATTACGATTGTTTAGATGCATAGATCACCTAAAATAGATACCGCACGCAAAGCGATCAACGCACACTGACTGAACGCCTTTTTGCATTGGCTAATGAAAACGCATTATTCCATACCCAACGAACCGTGCCTTCTTCCAACATTCGCTTATAAAAATCTCGTAATGCGGTATATATTAGGGGTGATCTGTGGAAGTGGTTCAAGATACGACATAGAGCTGATAGAGTTCCTCGAATACAAGCAATACAATTAATACTTGAATTAAGTATGTAATTATATTTAGGTATTTGCATCTTGTATTATGAATTTTATTTCACGGAACTGATTTCGTAAAATTTAGTGTACCTACCAAAAAAAAAAAATTATGACTTTTATTTTAAATTTTACTTAATTAGGTCGTTCCTAAAATAATGTCTCGGTGCTAGCCTGCTAAGTACGTAAGAGGAACCATCTTATAACTAAACATTAATTTCATCGCTACAGTAATTTTATCTGTGCCTTTATAGGTACGCGTACTTAGCTACAGATTTCGTAGGCATTGCATCCGTCCAAAATTCGTAACGTATAATTTCTCCTCCACTCCAAAATTTAAAAAGGACTGCAGACTGGAGGTTGTTTTTACACGCTTTATATTAGCTTCACTTGTATGTTGGTTTGTATGTTTGTTTGTATGTTTGTTTGTATGTTTGTTTGTATGTTTGTTTGTATGTTTGTTTGTATGTTTGTAACCGACTCCTTTGGACGCTATTTTGACCCACTTTAAACAGTCAGATTCTATTCAAATTTTGCACACCTGTCAAAGACCGATGACAATACAATAATTCGATTAAATAAAGCGTGTTTTTTAGTTTTTTTAAACTATTTTTAATTATTTATACTATTTATTTATTTAGATTAGACCGCAAAAGTCATAAATATGAGACAAATACTAGACATTAATTTATGACATTAGACATTAATTATAATACTAGACTATACTATAAGACAAATACTAAACTAGAGATAAGTATCTCTAGTTTAGTGTTTGTCTTTTTTTTAGTATTTTGTTTTTTTTTTAGGTCTAGGGCTTATCTTTAGTTAGTAAATTCAGTAACACATGCAATGTCCTAAGACAACTCTCGTATATTGGGTAGCAAGCTAAATATAAGTTCTCGAATGCCTATCATGGACCGAAGGAGTAAATTGATAACAAAAAATTAGTATGTACCTACTGTTTTGAAATTTTTACTAAGACTTTATTGAAAAAAAAAATAGTAAGAAATTTCATTATTTTTTAAATAAGTATAACTGACGGTTTACATGTTTTTAATGGACGTTTTTTTTTACTTAAATATGTATTTTTTTTTACTTTTTTTTTACCAAAGTCAAATTCTTCAGCAATTGTTTGTGCTTTTAGTCAGGTTTCATTGCAGTGTTTTTTTAGGTCAAACTATTCAGATTCCTAACATAAATAACTATTAATTAGGTAATTATTACGGAATTACATCAATGAAATACTGCACCCGGTAATACTTATAATAACAATATTTTGCTGTAACTGTAAATGCTCGGTTTTTAAACCATGCATTCATGGCAGTGCTACAAGACGGGGTGCCGCTTTTAAACAGTAGTTATAAGTCGCTAAAGCGGCTAAACACTTTTATTTACAAAGTGCGCTAGATAGTGTAAAGTGAAAAAGTAAAATAATATAAATTGAGTAAATTTAATTTTTATTATACTACTAGCTGACCCGGCAAACGTTGTTTTGCCATACTAAAAGAAATAAAAGCTTTGAAAAATAGATGTTGGCCGATTCTCAGACCTACTGAATATGCCTGTAAAATTTCATAAAAATCGGTCAAGCCGTTTCAGAGGAGTACGGTAACTAACACTGTGACACGCGAATTTTATAAATAAGAAGATTTCTTAACGCATCTTAACGCATCGTCTTATGACCGTTTGCATCGACCTGTCACATACGCATTAAGCTGCATTTTAACGTGGACAAAGTGTAATATTCGCCTTTGTAGTCCTACATGATGGCCTGATGTGAGTGGTCTGCTTAACAAATACATATTCCTCTGTTGATTATAAAATATAGAAGCGAAACATTTATGTGGCGATGTTACTAAGCTACATTAAGCTTACGTTATGAAATGCATTTACATATACTTACATATCAAGGAGGGGCAAATATTTTTCCTAGAATTGTTCGTATGTGGCATTTTGGACTTAGTAGATTTTAGATTAGTAGATTCCATGGTAGACCAATATCGATATTAATCTCAAATGTGAATGTATCTGTTGATAGTAAATATTCTAGAAAAGACTTTCTTTAGACAAAAGCACAAATCTTTGGTCTATATCTAGTTATTTTATGAGAGGGAAGCAATCCAACTATGAATTTATGATAGGGAGTTTCTATAGTGACGCCGATAGGATGACATTATACGACGAAGTTTAAAAAGAATTAGGGGCTGCCCTAGCTAAAGGGATTTGAGGTACCCTGAATACGCGTGCCCAATTTTAATGTATTGCTAACGCTAACTTTGAGTGAGGACATTATCATGTTATGTCACAAGCATTTAAACAAAAAATCCCAAATGTAATTTAGGATAGTTTTCAGTCGATTCAAAAAAGATCAGTTCGTGTGGTATGTTTTTGGAAATTATAAATTACCACAATAAAACTGAACCCACTTAAAATACTATAATTATACGTACTTTCACATAAATTAAATGTAAAATTAATGATAATCATTTTGTATAGAGATACCACACCTCAAATGTATAAACACGCACAACTTCTGAACAACTGCCTCAAATTTGTGTTTTTAAAGAAAACAATTTTGGTAATCGATTGCGTCGACGTCAGCTATATAGATCTCACCGAATGTCAATTAAATAAAATTGAGCGCCTCCAAAATTTCTGTATAAGGTTCATATTTGGGTTACGCAAATATGATCATGTCTCCCAATTACGAAAACAACTCAAGTGGTTACCTATCCACCATCGCCGGAATGCTCACATATTGCATGTACTATATAACACTCTATTTAATCCCTCATCTCCTCCTTATCTCAAAGCACGGATCGAGTATTACGATGTTGCGATTGATAGGAGTGTAAGGTCCTCGTATAATCTGAGACTAAGAACGTCACATCATTCACATTCCACAACGTTCTATCAAAAATCGTTCACTATTACAGCTACACGTTTGTGTAACGCTTTGCCTGTAACTATCAGACAGGCTAAAACGTTGAAATTATTTAAAAAGATGGTAAAAGCATTACCTGGAACTGTCAGCATAGAATTAGTTGTACTATATTTTAAGCACTTAGTGTTTGTACTGTAGTGTCTTTAATAAAACTACTCTTTACAGATATGAAAAAAAAATGAAAAAAAAAAATTTAATACACATTTTTTTTAAACTTTTAAATTCAGACTGATTCAAAAAACTGTTATGATGAATAACATATTAGTGTTATGTATGTTGTGTACCTATTTTTGAAGCATATTTTGTTAAATGAAATTACCCAAACATACGCTTAATATGATTTCTAACTAATTGTGTATATGTGTGGGTAAGACATAATACGGAGAGAATGGAAGCTATTATCTATTGATCGGAATCCATAATTAAAGTCAGTTAAGTATTCAGAATGTTGTCGCCAAACGAGTTGCTATGGTATAGCAATCTCTACATTAGTACCTAGATAATAAATATCCACAAACATTTCACACCTACTCTTCTGGTCTTAAACTAAGCTTAATGCGTATAGTTACCATATTACGGATATGTATATAACGCTTACAATGTCTCCAATAATTTAGTATTTAAAAAAATGTTTATACGACTTAATGCGCCTATTAAATTTGAGGGTTTTCCTCGATTCCTCAGGAGATAACCATCAGGTACTGACCTGGTACCAATGGTACCACAAGGGAACCACCAGCTTTCAAATAAAAAAAGAAAGGGTTATGAGGTAACAAACAAACAAAAACAATAAAAAACATACTTACAGCAGAATTGAAAAACCTCCTCATTTTTTGAAGTCGGTTCAAAAAGAGGTGGTTCTCAATTCAATATTTTCGGAGGAATATTGTGACGCATAATTTATTTATTTTTGTTTTCTTTTATTTTATCACTTTTAGATATGAAATAGATTTGGTACAGGTAGTAAATTAAATATGGAGAGAAAATATATAAAATTCGACAATCCCAAATCTCGTCAACTTACTTATTACTGTAGTGTTTGGCTTTTCGTAATTATTTGACGGATAATTTTAGACTATATAGATTATTATATAGATATATTTAGATATATTATATCCATTAAGTTCGCAAGAGAAACTATAGGGCACAGGTAATAGTTATTACATTGTATTAGTTTTAACAAAGTCAAGTTTATGTGGATCATAAAATAGCTAGTTATATTTACCTACTAGTTTTTAGTAGAAACTTGATTTTTATAAATATAAAAGTATACCTAGATGGATCAGATACAAGTTTTATAGCCCTTGAATTTTTCTAATGGTGTGAACAGCTGATTTCATACACTTGCTCGTTAAACCGCATCATCATAGACCGGTTCAGTAAAGGAAACCGGTTCGGATACTCTAAAGACTCGTAGCTATTAAAAACGACACAATTGGAAAACGCGTGAGTAGTAGACAATTTGACAAATAACACGGACGTATTTAGTCGCACGTGGTTCTATTATTTTAGTAAGCAATTTGACTGTTAACTATCTCTATGGTCTATAAGACTATAGAGATAGTAAACTTATTACTATAGACTATAGAGATAATAAACTTGATATAGACATATCAAGTTTCATCTTTTTATAATGTACTCTTTTTTTTTAAATTATGGTTAATTAGATTCGAATATACTGACTTTGCCACACTCTCAAGAAGGGACTTGTTTCTCATAGTTCCATCGCAGAAATGCTGCATGGTGATCAGCTAAATCTGAATAAGACAATTAAGATATCTTTCTTAAGCTCTCTTCCATGAGTCTAAGCTGTATTCACTTAGTGGTTTTATAAAATATTTAATAAAGACTAACTAGTATTTATTAAATGCCCTGTAGCGTTACCCGCCGCCTTACATTCTACATCCAACATTAATAGTACGAGAGCCCACGACCAAAACCATGTCTCATAGCAATACGGCAAAAACCCTATAAAATCGTTAGATTGTATGATTCTGAACCCGACTAGGTGTGTAGTAACGGTCGAAAGTGTAGCAACTGCGTGGGAGGCCATTTCTGCTGTGTCAAAAAAAAAAGACAGTCGGTATTATAGCAATACGTCTGATAGTGAAAATGTACATAGATTTTATAATTGTATTACGAAAAAGTTTGTTTTCAGACATTTTGCGCGTAGCATATAGCCTGAGCGCATTTTTGAAAATGTCAACAAATTTAGCCGACCTGTATCATAGCAATACGGAAAAATTTTTTTTTCAACTTTTCGTATTGCTGCCATGATTACCAAAAACCTGTTTTCAGACACTTTAAGTGTAGCATATACTCCCAAAAACGAAAATAACGTATTAACGTATTTCGTTGCATCTTATTTGTTATTTTAAATTAAGTTGATTTTATTTTCACGATAATATTTATTTTGGAGCATATTTAATATTCCGTATACTCGAAAAAGTCTCCCGCTTCTATTTACGATTTATTTCAGTCCTTCAACATCAATGTTACGGTTTCGGGTAAATTCTTTGTTAATTATCATCTAATAAATTCAGGGTCGCAACGTATTCATTGGTTTGTAACAGAAAATTCAAGATGCCTCAATACGATTTTTAAATGATATCTGAGTATCGAAAAGTTGTCTGATAGAGAAGGTGCTACACTTAATTTGTCTGATATAAATTTTTTGCACTTGTGGACAACTTATTTTATCATGTCCAACAATTTTCAGACATATTGCTATGATATCGATCGGTAAAATTTGTTAACATTTTCAAAACGGTCTCAAAATTTAGTGCGTTCACATTTCCGTCTGAAAATTGTTTTGTTCGCATCAAATAACCAAAATTTACTAATAAAAAAGATTTTCAGACGTATTGCTATGAGACATTTTTTTTGTCTCATTTTTAATTTTTTTAAGTGATTTTACGGGTTTGCGCTACACCACTAACGTCTGAAAAATATGTTTCCGGTATCTCAGAACTATCATTCAACTACAGTCTGCAAATCAGACATATTGCTATGATGCAGTTCGGTAAAATTCTTTGACAATTTTGAAAATTCGGTCAGATCAAACGCTACGCGGAAAATGTCTGATATTGGTATTTTCGAGTTCAGGATAATCGTATCTATCGATTTGATGCGGTTTTGGCCGTATTGCTATGAGACAAAAATTTTGGTCGTGGGCTCTCGTACTATAACCAAACATTGGAGTATGTATTGTATAGCATACCTAGGAAACATTCGCGTTGCTCAGCCAACAGTTTAAGTATTTTATTTTGTCGGGCGTAAATACTTTTTTCGTCATATCTCCTAAGATATTCATTTAAATTGCATGCTGAAAAAAGCAGTTATAATCTGTTAAATGCGTAAGCTAACTAAGGTATTTAATTTGATAAAAATATTACTTTAAACACATAAATAGCTTTTAAAAACACACAATTTTTTTGATATTATTTACAGCAGGTTTTCCTTAAAAGATAGACATATCGCGGACTTTTTTGAAGAACTATAGTAGTATATATAATACTATAGTGTAGTATAATAACTATAGTATAGTAGTATCGTAGGTAGTAAAGAATCCCTCCATACATTACTTTGTTGTACCTTACATGGATAAGGCAGCGTTTTCATTAAAAGCACGCGCGCGTCCGAAATTCTTAGCAAATTTAATCATATTTCATCCTATATACAGCAAACCCCAATAAATTATACAAAAAAGCCATCCTCTTGAATTATCTATTAAAAAAAACCGCATCAAGATCCGTTGCGTATTTTTGAAAATATAAGCTCACATAGGGACATTCATACAAAAATTACGACTTTGCTTTATAATAAGTAAAGAAGATAAAGAAGAAAGATAAAGATTATATTAGTCAGTTGACCCGGTGAACTCCTTAACGCAATATTTTTTCTTCGTGATTATTTATTTTTATTCTTAATTGTACACCATACATAAGCATATGACTTAATAATAAAATACATTGTATAATGTATTTTATATGATAAATGATGATTGTATTATGGGCGGCCTTATCGCTAAAAGGGATTTCTTCCAGGC
The DNA here is from genome assembly GCA_916999025.1 of Orgyia antiqua. Taxonomy (NCBI): domain Eukaryota; kingdom Metazoa; phylum Arthropoda; class Insecta; order Lepidoptera; family Erebidae; genus Orgyia; species Orgyia antiqua. The sequence goes on along the minus strand of OU779863.1, from coordinate 8,531,207 downwards.
AACCTGGGTATGGACCAGTGGCGTGCACAGGAATATGACACTGGGTATGCGTCGTAGTACTCAGTCACAAAAACTTTTTCTTTTATAGATTTTTAGCATAGCCACGCGACGGATCTCTAAGTCGGAAACCATGCCAACAGAACAAATTTAAATCTGAATATCCCGAATCAGTCCACACTGTACTAGAATTACTAAACAATAACTACATACGTACATGTACGTATGTACATACGTTTCATAACTTTTAACATGAAATTTTCGAGTTACATTACCTTTTTGCTGGCTTAGTTGTCGTAACTCGGGTACACATCTACCTTTAGACACAATTTGAATCTTTTCACTGAATGACATTTGTGAGAACTTGTTATTTTTAATTTTTAACAAACACACATATTCAAGACACTCCTTACAATCAAATAACATTTTAAAATCAACAAACGAAAATCCAATCAATACAATTATTCAATCAATCAATTCAATCAATTCAATCAATCAATCAATATAATCCATACAATTATTAAATTATAGAAACTCAATATTAAACAGTTCAATGAATCGCATGAAAAAATAAAATGGCCTCCGTTGAACCAAAATATTTCTGCTATTTAAATAGATAAAACCTTACTAAACAAAAATGCATAGTGTGCATACGTGATTTATTCGACTTCCGACAATTATTTTTTATTCGGATTATAGGCAACTAACGAACGCCGAATACTCGCGGAAACATCCGATCGCCAAAGCAGGCGGCAGGAGATACGAGTACGAAGCGTCTTCAATATGCAAGCCTGTGTGCGTTTGTAAACTGTGCACGGACACCAAAATTTCTACACACATATGAACTCATGGCAGGCGGGCGGCGTCGGGCTTACTTTCATCCGTGTGACCAATATTATTCCTTCGCCAAACGCCTGGCAAAAAGCACAAATTTGCAAGCACATATTGGTGCTATTTATGAATTATTAGGCGTTTTTAAGTTATAATATTTTGTTTAATTAATAGTAAATAAATGAATAAAGTCATCTAAAACATACGAACGTTTTATTAAAATATCTGTGAATGGCAAGTGCTTTTCTGCCTATAGGGAGCGCACGCCCCTGGTATGGACCTAAATGAGGAGCGAGTAGAGCTGTCGGTGCACGAATATTATTATTTTAATATATATGTCGAAACGTCAGAATTAATTGTGATTTTTTTTATTATCATTTCGTTTTATTAATTATAACGAATTAGCTGGCAACGTCAAGCAGTTAGCTTGAGTGAGGTCACCTCCGTGTCGGCTCAGCATAGAGGAAATAGGTTTTAAAAGAATAGTAAAGTGTTTGTAACCAATTTGTAGGAATGCGAGATTAGTTCCTGGTTTAGATTCTATTACGTTGCAACTACCCACTATCTACTTGATACACTACTTGCTGTGTGGGGACAGCCAGTTGCTTTAAAATGCGATGGGCGAGCGTGGCTGGGCTCAGTGTTGTTCGGGAGTCGTGCTGCACACATCACGGCGTATTAGTCGGTATTAAGCTGGTCTTTGTGGGTGCGGTGTCGTTATCGGCGTGTGGTCGTTGCGCTGCCCAATTTCCGACGTATCGGTGTTTATTTGGTCCTTAAGGGCGTCGGCGCCGGCGTTCGCGTCGTCGCTAGTCGTGTTCTACAATCTAGGCAGTATTCGATATCCTACGAAAGTGATTGAGTGAGGTGTGTCTTTGTGAGAAACTAGAAGGTTGTTCATACGTTGTATGCGAGAGTCCTTGAGTCTTCTATTGGATGGTGTAAGGTGCCAGCAGGGGGTGGCTATGGAGGCTGGCCGGGGGTTAGAGTATGACAGATTGAGGTATGAATATCGGTAAGAGAGCGGTTACGCTATATGCTCGGATTCCTGTTCAGGCCTCTGGTCTATTCTCCGATATATACATAAAAATATATTATATATCCTATAATACATATCATAAAATAAAATAAACAAACCTACAATTACACTTAATAAATAAATGAGTTGCGCAAGTGTTGGAGAATATTATGTTAAAAGATACGCTTGAAAATTTTGAATATATTCTTAAATTTATATTTATTTTTATTTATACTTGCATTATCATCGGTTTTTAATATGTTGCAAAATTTCAAATCGTTCCGACTACTGCAAGTTGGTGAAAATTACTTTCAAAGATTGCGCTAATAAAAGCGCTTTTAACGAGAACTTAATCAGTGTGTTCGAAAGCGAATTAAAAACATAGGTACTGAACGGTTGTTTAAAATTTTCGTAAATAGGTAAAAAGTAGTAATAAAGTAGTAAACGCTTAGAAAGCAGATCTATAGAGACATAGATCTTAATCAGAGACATAGATCTTTCAAATACTTGAATTTTTTTTGTTGATTTTGTTTTCAACCTCAAGCCGATCTCACGTGTTGTAATTCGCCGGTTCACATCAACTAATGCCTTTATCGCGTCTTTATCAGCTTCAACCGGCCTTCCCGAAAGTGGTGCATCTTCGACATCAAAATTGCCAGATCGAAATTTAGCGAACCAGTTCTGGCACTGGCGTACTGTCAACACAAGGTGTGCTCCATACACATCAGTCAATTTCTTTCTGGATTGAACAACATTTTTACCCTTTCTGTAGTAAAACAGTAAGATATGTCGAAAATGCTGCTTGTCGCTCTCCATATACATATAAAGGGGCACCAACCAAAAACTACAGCGTAGAATTGATTGGAATTTTTCACACACAAGCCTTGCTATATGAGCTCTAAGCATATAAAAATTATACGGCTTAAATGTGAAGTTGGGTGCAAAAGAATACAATTAAATCCTCTGTCGGGAAAAAACGAAATGACTTTCCGAACAACATAAAAATGTCAATAACACAATTTGGAAATGATAGCTGAAGTTTTGTATTTAAAAATCTGTGTGTTATAGACTAACGATTTAAATTAATAAAAATGTGCACAGCGAAAAGCCAACTAATGTGCACGCGACGCAGAATTTGTACCATTATTTTTATTTTATTAGATTTGTTAGTTGTAGTAGTAAGTAAAATTAATTTCAAACAATATTGGTGGTAACACTTGCCACCACACAGATCAGCAACGGTTACAAACCATGTTGAAGCGTAAATTTTCATATTACACTAACAGGGTTTTATAGCCTCCAATATGTAGAGATCTGGCCACCCTTCGTTTCCTCGCATTTGCAAGTTGGTCTTATTTGATATTGTGCTAGCTCATCTCCCCTAGTAAGGATTATATTAAAAAAATTGTCCCCATGGTGACGGATTAAGAATACAAATACAAGTGTCACCACTCTTTTCATTCCCAGGTTGCTGTTCCTAGCCAGCTAAGGAATATTGTACACAGAAAACATCCTTGCAAAAGACGGAACTCTCTAAATTAAACCTTATGTCAATACATCTCATCAAAGCGCTACGGAAGACCATAATCCCTCACAATGTGGAGGATGCCCGTGCCCAACAGCAGAGCGTTAATATGCTAGAGAGAGAGAGTGAAGGCGATATCAAAAGTCTGTTAAGATGGTGAGCGTATACCAGTATCCAGCTTCTCAACCTACTACAGTTTTACCACTGCTGTGCTCACAACAGCACTGCCACGTGGTGAAAGCTTTGCTATTCAGATTATCTTCGGTAACAGATTAAGCGAAAATGTGTAAATATCCTAATTCTGATGGACAATATTACTTAAGAGTAAATATACCAAAAATCGAATATAATATCATTGACGTAATTGATTCATAATAATATCGTACAGTAAGGATATCCTCAAGAATTTCCGGATTTCTTTGCTTTTTCATTGTCCTGTGTATTAATTAGACGTAGTTATGCAAAATGGATCCAATCCACAATAACCGTTTTCTGAGGTCACTGTCGCTATAGTCATCTACCGATCCATTTAGATATATGCAAAAAATATCCAAGCCGCAAAGTACCTATTTTCTAATAAAAAACACATAGACATTCCAAAGAAACTATGGTCTTGTTATTTTAATATATCAATTTTACTTTAACTCCTACTTTCTCAAAAGTAAGTTTTTTGTGGATGGATCCATTTTGCATAACTACGTCCAATTAGCAGACAAAAGGGATGTTATTCTATACATTAATTGACATGGCGCCTGATATTAAAAGAATCATAATACCAAAACTCTATTAACACAGTATAATTAGGTTCATGGCCAACGATAGCACTTATTTCTTCGTATAATTAGGCAGCTCGATGGCCAGAACGAGGTAGGAACAGACGTGGTTGGGCTATACGTATCTAAACAGCCTGATATACACTTTATATACACTTTACAGGGAACTATCTTCTTTATGATTCCGAAACCTCTTTTAAAACGAGGCGCGAAGAGGCACCATGCAGGCTTACAAGATAGAGGTGGCTGGTGTATGTAGACTGTATTTACTGAATTAGATGTCGATGTTAAGTGCACTGCACTTAACATCAGATGAAGAGTAGTCACTAACCTAACCCTAGCCAAAAAAAGTTATCCGTGTGGTGGAGTATAAAGAATACAAGTAAGTATCTATTGTTTTTCTATTTTTTATTTCCTATTTCCTTCTCAGGATGCTGTAAAAGTCAGCAAAGAGATATTACACTGATAACATCCTCTGTGAGAGACCGATAATTGGAAAATAAACCCTATGTCAACACACTTAGTCAATGCGACATTGTAGACCATAATCCTTTCCAAAATGAAGTGGTCGGGTACTGTGGGACATTAATAGGTAGGAGAGAGAAAAGAGCGAAAAAAATATTTATTTAGTTAATATTCTGTGTAACGCCTGTAAACATTTTATCGACTACGTTCGAAATCGAGGGAGGTTACTAGTAATAGCAAGATGATCATCCCCTTATTTATGGACATTTCACACAACGTCCTCTGGTCACAAGCTAAACTTATATGCTTGTGTTATGGGTACCAAATTATGGATAGTTTTTTTTTGTAAATACATACTTATAATACATAGAAAACACGCAGACGCAGTATATACATTTGTATGGTAGTTGTCATTATCACACAAATGATTGTCCCGAGCGGGAATCGAACCCGCAACTCGTGAACGGCGCCGCAGTAAGTTACATGAACCACTCGACCACGAGGCCTGTCAATGTTATGTCCCATAAGTTACTTCATCAACTGCTCTATTAATAATTGTAAGTTATTATTTTTTCCTATTTTTATTGCAGAATAATGATAATGACGTAAAGTTTAGGAAGATGTTACTTATTTATATGTTTTACTAAGTTGACATAAAGGCATATTTGTATACTTACATAAATTAAAAATTATTATGCATTGTAGCTAAATAGTTGTATACAAGTTGTATAAGTAAACTTTTTTACGCTTAGTATATTTACGTAGATCTACATCCAAAGCGATGAGCTGCTTTACATCCGAAATCTGTTATAGATATAACAAAAGTTAACAAAACAATGTGTTGTGAGATTGTATATTCTCTAAACATTTCAAACATTTCGCGAACGCATATTACTAATTTTTGAACTAAGTAAGAACATACATATTATTATGTCGAGTCAGCTAGTATTTTAAGCTTTGACGGCATTGAGTTACTCAAACAATGTGTGAATGAAATATTGGCATACTACAATACTTTACCAATATGTTTAATATATCACATGTCTAAACTAATAATATAAAGATGAAAAGTTTGTTTGATCGTTTGTTTGCTTGAACGCGCTAATCTCAAGAAACACTGATCCGATTTGAAAAAATATTTTAGTGTTGGATCGTGCATTTATCGAGGAATGCTATAGGCTATATAACATCAAGCTGTGACTAATAGGTGCGAAGCATCAGTGAAAAATGTACCTACTCGCGGGTATGAGCTAGTATAATATATCACACAACAGGACTCAGGACTCAGTGACAGGAATGTCACATTTCGTTGTACTGTTACTTAGAGAGGCGTTACTTGTAGCAACGTGAGGTAAAGTCTACACGTTAATGCCTGTTTAATTATTCGTGTCTATTCACTGAACAAATATATTCCGTCAGTTAAGGTTCCCTTAACTGACGGAATATATTTGTTCGGTGGATTTGGTCATTTAAAATAAGAGTATTAGGAATGACATTTTAATCATTATTTTAATAAACTATGACGTGGGTGAATTTCAACAAATCATTTTTTTGTATCATTTTCACTGCGTCAGTTCATATACGAGACAGATTCCACTGCAGAAGGATTCTAGTCAAGAGGACGTAATTTCGCCAAAATTGTTCAACGCTGCATTGGAAGACGTCTTCGAGCTCTTTAATTGGGCCAGACTCGGCATTAACATCAACGGCGAATACATCACTCACCTTCGATTTGCAGACGATATCGTTGTCATCGCGGAATCCCTGGAAGACCTTGGCCACAATGCTCAGTGACCACAGCAGTCTTTCCAAAAAGGTTGGTTTAAGGATGAACATCAATAAAACCTAGGTCATGTTCAATGTCCATGTCACTCCAGCACCAGTATCTACTGGGTATGTGATTCTCAAAGTTGTTGATCATTATGTCTACCTAGGACGAACAATCCAGCTGGGCAAATTCAACTGTCGTATTTAACCGGCTCGGGCAGTTTTCGGGAAGCTTAGTCACTTCCTTCTGTCCAATATACCCCAGTGCCTGAAAAGAATGGTCTTTGCCTAGTGTGTGTTACCAATCATCACTTATGGGACTGAGACATGATCTCTGAATGGCGGCCTCATAACGAAACTCAGAATTGCATGGCGTGCTATGGCGAGGGCTATGCTCGTTGTTTCCCTACATGCTTATCATGTAGGGAAACAACGACCGGAACGTGGAAAGATCCGTAGAAAGACCAGTGTATGTGACATAGCCTGAATAGTTAGCACGCTGAAGTGGCAATAGGCAAACCACGTCGCTTGACGAATTGAAAACCGTCGGGGATGGAAGGTCTTCGAGTGGCGACCACGCACCGGACGACGCAGCGTGGGGAGGCCCCCAACAAGGTGAACTGACGATATCGTAAAATATGCCGGGGGCCATTGGATCCAGTTAGAGCTGGATCCGCGCATTGTTACGTTCTATGGGGAATGCTTATGTCTAGCAGTGTTTGTAGAAAGGTTGATGGATGAATGGAATCCACATTGTGATAAATAAATTTTAAAAAAGTCCTAAAAATTACACATCAAATGAATCCAAAATATCCAACCTACAAAATCTAGAATTATATCACCAAATTGAAATGATTTAATATTGGATTCAAAGATCTCTAAGAACTTACGGATTTATCATTCCCATGTTACATATCATTTCAGTGTACTGTTATTGGTATAACAGTCCACCGAATCCTCTGAAATGATAACACCGAGATGATAAATTTAATCAATTTTACATTTAACTCCGATATCATAATTATTTTGAAAATGTCAATACTGCTGTAACAAAGCAAAACTTACGGCGAATCTATAACACAATTTTGAAATATATGAAATGAACCTAACACGAGATATAACGGCCACCGACATGAGAAGATTTTTGTCCCCACATCACTGGAATGATATATTTACCTTTTTCTTGGACTTCACGTTGAAGTTGTGGCGCGTGCATACACTCCAACTAATGGAAGCGGACTGATTGAATTGAAAGTGAGAAAAGACACGGGGGCTGCGGGAACGCAATGTTGACAAAGATAAATGTTACTAAAACTTACTACCCACCAGAATGATAAGTTTTCTCAGGACAAAAGTTAAGCGCTTGTCAAATGGGTTATACAAACAAAATTAGTTTTTTTTTTATAGGTTATATTTTAATTTATTGATACAAAAGTCATTTTTAGTCAAAATAATATATGCAACTGCAGGGTAAGCTATTTTTGGAGCGAAATTCGGTCGGGGACAGGCCACCGTGATGATAAAATGACACTTTGAAAGCATTTTTTTTAATGTAATATTGGATATAACTCAATGAATTTTTTTGCCATGGTAGAGAAGAACCTACTTTACTATAAAAAATCATAAAACTAGCACTTTGCACTACCGTTCTCACGTTTGCCGCGTATTTTTGTTTTGCCTGTGCAATTCACCCACGTAAGCTTTTTCAAAGCTTATAACTTAATAACGCCCACGCACGTTTAGATTGTTTGCTTAAACGCGCTAGTCTCAGGAACTACTTGTCGGATTTGTAAAATTTTTTCAGTGTTGGATAGTGTCGCGAGGAAGGTTATAAGCTATTTAACATCACCCTGCAACTAATAGGAGTGAAGCATCAGCGAAAATAGCTAATTAAATAAAATATAAAATTTCGTACTTGCGTACGAGGTCGCGGTTAAATATTTTTAAATATAGGTGACCAAGTCTTGGCTCTTGCTGCCTCTTACTGTTAATTAGTCTACAAGAGGGCTTTAAAACTTTTTGCTCCGTACGTATCTACAAATGTACCTATTTATGTATATTTGTTCCTATGTCGACTTACAGCTTGTCGACAAATGAACCGATTTTACTAAATCATAGGTACGTCACAGGAGATTTCTCAATGACGCAAGATATAATTTCTTAAATTAGTGCCGTGGTTTAAAGTATTTTTTTTTTCTCTTAATAAGACTTGAATTCATAAGGTATCAAATCTTACATACAAATTCTTGCGAGTACAAATTTATAAACTCGATTACAAAAGACGTATTCATTTGACGGGCATGTATGAAAATCTGTTCCTAGCATTTATACCACGCAACTTTTATAAGTAGTATAATTATCATAAACCTAATATAACCTACATTTTCGGGAAAACGAGATTACCTGAACTTGTTTTCCAAGTCATATCTAGTGGAGTATAGAGGAAGGTCAAAAGCCCCAAGCCCGCTTTCCTTACCCATTTACTAGAACCAGAATACAATATGAGTAGAATCAGGCTCGTTAAATATAGGCCACCTCCTCTTCCATGTTACCACTTATTGTTATTCCGCACCAAACACAACATTTTTTGTTTCCTAACACTCTTACTCCTCCAATGTATAATCTCTTCTGTCTCATCCACTCCAAGGGTTTTACCATATCGTGGTATCCCTCACTTAGTTGCTTGGGTGCCGGTCGGCCCTGCGGCCACTGAACCCAATACAGCTGTTTTCTTTAAAGAATAATAATAATTATAAGGGACACGTTAGTTGCATAACTTAGTTAATATCTATAGTTATGATTTTGTATTAAGTGGTGGGTGGGATTATTTGTCTGTGTAAGTACTGATTTAATGTCAACAAATGATCGTCAATGTGTTATCTTGGAACGTGATGATAAGCAACTAAAAAGAACTTGGTAGGTCCGATATTTGTAAGCTTTCAACTGTTGACATGTAAAAATATTGAGCATTGAAAATAAATTTACGTCACACAGAAGTTAAAAGTGAGGAATGTTAGTTGGTATAAAAATATTATATTCTTTCAAAAACCACTCATTTACTAACGTCCTACAAAATATAATCGCAGACCTTATTGCACTAGATTATGTAAACATTACACAACGTTGAATTTGACAGCAACAATTTAATATTTTAGGTTATGCTAATAAATCTTATAGGTGATGAACTAGTCCAACAGCATATCTATACGATACCCACACAAGTTCAATTTGATATTACTTTACTACTCTTTTTATTTCAAGTTAAATATTAGTCATTTCTTTAAAGTAGAACCCCACGTGAACCCAACATCTTATTAAACTTAAAAATTGAATCTAATCACAGATAATTGCGTCTTTGCATTCCTTAAGAGGATACCAAAATAGCTTCGTGCATTTTTCTACGTACGAAGTTTTCATTGTTTCTTTAGATTGAATGGCTAGAGCTCTAATTTTTAAGTATATGTTTTTTCAATATATGATCTAGGATCGCATAAACTCAGAAACGCGATTGAAAAAAGTTTTCTCGATAGAAAATCTTGGCGAAACAACCTCTCAATTTTTTTATTTTTTTCAGTTGTCGGTCTATTATCGCGTATTAACTAATGAAATAACTTTAAAAACATAGGTAACTATTATGTATAGAAACACGTAAATCAGAATTAAAATATATTTAGTAGATTTTGAGTAAATAGGAAAAGTATCCCTAATTCTTCATTTTCTGTGCCTACTGGCTGTGTTAATATGTACGTGTCGGCGATGATATACGATAATATTGATGTAGGCCCTTAACGTATTTGTATTCATGAATATTTCTTTGGTGACCTATTAAGTAATTAATTTATATCGTTAAGTTAATATAATACATACATAGAATGCATACATAGAATATAATTATAATATTAAGCTGAAGCACGCAAATTCATTCGTGTGGAATTTAAAAACCAAACCCTAAGAAATTATACAAAAAAAATATCCTCATGAAGCTTCTCTACGCATCAAAATCTATTGCGTAGTTTTGCAAATATAAGCTCAGGTAGAGATATAAATACAATAATAACGACTTTTGTTTTATAGTAAGTAAATATTAGTTGTCATATTCTGTTTAACTACATTGCATAATGATACGTCCTGGTAGAGATATAGCAACACGCAAGCCACGTATCTGAGCGAAATTGCTGGAGCAGTAGTTAGGGACGCAGCTGAATCGATCCAGGGGTTGATACCCTTCTCTAACCTCACCCCTCTACAATGTATTACCCCTGGTGTTACGAAAGCGGCAAAGTTTGTGTCGTAAAATGACGTAGTCCTAACATTGACCGAGGTTAACAGACGACTTTGAAAGTTTTGTAGAGCAAAACAGTGTTTGAACGAATAGTAAATGACTATACATTAGAGAGGTCAAGTTATATGTAATTGCTTTTGTTACGGCAAGAAAAACATTTGATAAATATGCTAAATCTGTATCACAGATCTGTATTATATGTTTTTTTAATATACTTCAATAATGGGGGGAATAAACTTAATTGGTATTTTTTTCACAAAAAAGAATTCAACCGCGAGATTGCGGTTTGGGTTTTGAAGTAACAGCCTTTCTCTAGAAAATAAAAATATTATTCTGTAGTATTATGACTTAACTATATTAGTAAATGTTTTTCCCGGATTTTATTGTAACGGCCCCTTGACTTTAGGGTGCTGATATATAGAAACTATATATAGAAACTACCTATATCTGTTATCTTGATTCATTAACTATAAATCTGCAAAAGTTTTATTAAGAAATTAAGAAATATAGGGCAGGTTTTTTTTTTAAACATCCATTTTAAAAACTTTCAAGTATAATTAAGTAATATTTTTAATATATGAGTCAGACATATTTTAGAAAAAAAAACTTAATCGAGCGAGTAAGTCTTTAATATTTTTTTTTTACTTAAAAAGAAAGTAATTGTTTTTGTATGTACGTATGTGAGCACATATCTTCTTAGCTAGGTAACGGATTTTAAAGCAGTCTTTTTAAATAAATAGAGTGGTTTGGTGTATACAGGTATACTTCAAATTTTTTGCGCACAAAATTACGTGAGACAGCTAGTCTACTATATAAAAATAAGTCAGGTTTTCCTTCCTGACGCTATAACTCCAGAACGCACGAACCGATTTCAACGTTTGCCGGGCCAGCTAGTATTTTATAAACAAACATATTTAGCGTTTATGTAGAGACTAGCTGTTGCCTGCGACTCTGTCCGCGTAGAATTTAGAAAATTTTCACGTGCGATGGCGCGATGGCTTATTTCATGTATAAGTTTGGTGTTTCTATACCGATTTCTATGATTCTTTTTTTATTGAATGTTAACTTTTTTAAATTAGGAATGAGTGAGAGTATTATAAACGTAAGAGTAAACAAATATCAGAATGAACGAACTGCTAAGCTATCAGGAGTTACACATGTTATTGTGAGTCAACCATAAAATATAGATATATGCTGTTGCAGGATATTGTTTACACAATTTTATGTAGAATATTTTAGTCATACATGATTTCTATGTAACTTTAACCATTAAGGCTGCACACGCGACGTAAGCTTAAAAAATGGAGTAACTTCTCCCGTTTTCCCAACATTTCCCTTCACTACTCTGCTCCTATTGATTGTAGCGTGATGGAAAGTATACTATAACCTGCCCAGGAGTATTAAGAATAATTGTACCAAGTGTCGTTAAAATCCGTCGAGTAGTTTTTGTTTCTATAAGGAACATACAGACTGACAGACAGACAGACAGACAAAAATTTTACTGATTGCATTTTTGGCATCAGTACCGATCACTAATCACCTGTTAGTTATTTTGAAAATATATTTCATGTACAGAATTGACCTCTCTACAGATTTATTATAAGTATAGATTATATCCATATGAAGGGTTTTCTACTAAGATTAAGTAATCGCGTCTATCTTTAATCTATGACTAAGCAGAAAGGTGTTCTCATAGAAAGAATGGAGCCTAATCTTGAAGCATTAACTGTTAAAGCGATGGTATGGCATCGGCAAGGACAAGATAGACAGCAGGTAGAAAAGCACCAAATTCCAAGTCTAGCAACTCTTGAAATATTTTGTTAGGCGACTTGGCAACGTTGCATCACATGTTAGGGATGATAATAAGTGTGGCAACGTCGCAGACGCTATTCGGTTGACTCTACCATCCGCCCTGTAACCGATAATGATTTTACACCACATTATAAATAAATCGAACGACGCGTCGCGTCGTCGCAAGCTTTTAGCTTCCTTCCTATCAACAGCATAAATTACTTTATCGAATTATGTATACAACTTCACTGTAAGAACGTTCTGAATTAAATTCACTAATATTGAGTTGTGAATATGATGATAGATCAGACTAAAAGTGAGATTGAAATATACCAAGTAGATAGGTATAGATAGGTTCTCAGGTCATTCAATATAAGATAATAACACGTAATCAACAAACACCTAGGGTCGTACGACAAGTAAAAAAAAAAAACTAAAAAAAAACTCATCAATAATAGGAGAAGAACTACTGGGTATTTACTATTTGCTCAAGTAATTTCAAAGGACAAACGATAACTATATCCTACCTAGGAATATCTTATCTTATCTATCTATTGACGGGCCTCGTGGTGTAGTGGTTCTGGTAACGGACTGCCGATCAAGAGGTCGCGGGTTCGATTCCCGCTCGGGACAATCATTTGTGTGATTTTTCTAATTGTCATACAAATGTTTGTACTGCGTCTGGGTGTTCCTATGTATTATAAGTATGTATTTACAAAAAAAAAAGTAGTATATGTATTCTATCCGTATTCTGGTACCCATAACACAAGCATAATATATAAGCTTAGCTTGGGACCAGAGGACGTTGTGTGAAATGTCCATGAATATTTATTTTTTATTTTTTTTTTATTCTCTTTGCTTTGATACACACGCTCGTTATATTTATGACTAGCTGTTAGCCGCGAATTCATACGCGTAGAATTTAAACTTTTTTTCCCGTTTTTGCTACATTTTTCACTGATGCTTCGCTCCTATTGGTCGCAGCGTGATGTTATATAGCCTTCCTCGATAAATGCTCTATCCAACACTGAAAGAATTTTTCAAATCGGGCCAGAGGTTCCTGAGATTAGCGCGTTCAAACAAACAAACAAACTCTTCAGCTTTATAATATCAGTATTGATTTTAACTCTACAATTTTTACCGATAATTGGAAAGTACTTACAAAATACTTTCCGATTATGCTAAAATACATTTTATGTTATTTAAAAATATATTTATACATATATTATTTCACATTTCATTTATTCCTCTTATCAATTACATTTTTAAATATAAAATTATAAAATAAAAACGACCATTGACCCAACGACCTAACGCGAGCCTCTCTAGGTGACGGTCGAGGCTCTTAGGTATTAAACCTTTAACTGACACAACGATTGGCACAATGATTGCCGTGTCAACATCCCACATGTCGACAATCTCGCGAGCCAAGTCAAGATACTTTATTTGCTTATCTCTCTCAGCTTTCACGAGGTTCTCGTCATGCGGGATGGTGACATCAACAAATATTACGCGGCGTGTTGATCGATCTATCACCACGATATCAGGTTTGTTTGCGACAATAGTCCTGTCCGTGATGATAGATCGATCCCAGTATAATGTGACATGACCATTATCCAGCACTGATTCTGGTACATACCTGTAGTACGGCAATTCCATGTCCACAAGGCCATACCGCAGAGCAAGCTGTTGGTGAATTATCCTGGCTGTTAGATTATGTCTGTGCAAGTACTCACCGTTAGCAAGAAAGCCGTTAGCCGGAAATAATATGCCTGAGGGATTCACCAGGTTGGTGGCAGGCACGACAAATATCTATCGTACCATCCCTCAGGATATATCTCCGGTAGTTATTCGTCTTGACAACTTCGTCAGCAATTGCACAGACAAAACCTTCAGTCTCTCCAAAGAGATTACTGAAACGTAGCCAGGATACTGAGGCTGGTAGGCTTACATTAGGACCACGAAGGGCCTTGTAGAACCTACCATGTAGCTCTTTGCTCTGCCATATTTCCTTGCGGTCACTACTGCTAAGCACTACAGGTCTGCGCCAGTTCTCTTTTGCCAAGGAGAGCGGGGTTAGCCCAGAGTCCACAGTGAGTTCACTTCTCTCGGACCCGATACGCCGTCGGCGCGTAGGGCGGCGCGGGCGCGCTCACTTGCGCCTGATGCCGCCCTAACGTAGGCTGCGGACGGTCGGGTCGGGGAATGCCCACCGTCCGCCGGAACAGCCTACCGCGACGGTGCGACGCCCAAGTGCGTCCGGGCGTCGCACGGGTGCGAGGGTGCCCGATGGGGCTGCCGCCTGCGGGCCACGGAGAAACGTACGCGGTACCCGTGGTCCGCCTTGTGAGGGCGGGTGAGGTCGCACGGCGGGTTGTTTTAGTGGGTGAGGGCCCCACACTACCCCGCAGTCTCCCCGGACGCGGGGTGTGCGGTTAGGCATTTTTTCCCGCCAAAACAAAAAAAAATAAAAAAAAAAAAAAGAGTCCACAGTGACCACAACACGATGCATGCCCCCGTCCTTCCGCAGGAAATATTCCCTGAGTCTGCACACCTCGCGATTGTGTAGGGTCTTGGCGTTAAGAAAACCACGACCCTCACACTTTCGCGGGATGTACAACCTCATAACAGATGAACCCGGGTGATGCATTCGGTATGCGGTCAATAGTGTACGGACTTTCCGGTCCAGGGCATCGAGCTCAGTCTGAGTCCACTTGAGTATGCCGAAAGAGTACATAAGAAGCGGCATGACCCAAGCATTGCAGGCACGAACCTTATTTCCACCAGATAAAAGGCTATTTAAGATCTTCTTCAGGCGGCCAAGGAATCGCTCCCGCAACGCTTGTTTCACGTCCGCATCGTTTATGCCCAAAGCTTGCGACATACCCAAGTACCTATAGGTATCGATTGCGAGAAGAGGCCTAAGATGAGTGGAATCCGAGAGTTGAATACCCTCGGACTCCACTACTCTCCCCTGCTTCACATGCATAACCGCACATTTATCGACCCCGAACTCATACATATAATAATATTTATTATTATATTTTTAAATTATATATTTATACATATTTTTATTATTATTTAAAAATATATTATATGCTAAACTACATTTTATAGAAAAAGAAAATTATTTCTATCAAGAGAAAGAAGAAGAGAAAGAAAATTTTTAATTTTTCGTAAGTGAATGTTTAGCAAGAGACTGACTGTTGTAAGACACCATAGGTTGAATAAAAATATTCTCAGGTGCAAACGTTCAACAAACACCACGTCGTCGGTGGAACGGGCCCGGAGGCTGAAACCGTGAATCCAATTGAAACATCGGGTATTTGCTGCTCTTAAATTAATTATGAACTAGAATTATAAAGATGAGCACAAAATATTAATTTATATTCTCAGCGGAAATTCTTACACGGGCCTTGTGGTGTAGTGGTTCATGTAACCGACTGCCGTTAGTCGCGGGTTCGGTTCCCACACGGGAAAATAATTTGTGTGATATCTATAATTGTCATACAAATATTTGTACCGCGTTTGGGTGTTTTTTATGTATCATAAGTATGTATTTACAAAAGAAAAGCATTTTATGTAGTCTATCCGTATTCTGGTACCCATAACATAAGCATATTATACGCTAGCTTGAGACTTGGCCCCCAAGTCTGCTAATACATACAATGTTGTCACAATGACAGTTCGGTGGCACCATTATGGCGCCATAGTGGCATCATTTGTGACAAAAAATCAAGTTTGGTGCCATAGTGACACCATAATGGTGTCATAAGGGCAGAATTTTATCAAATTTGGTAGTCTACTATTAATTTTTTGTCATAGTGACGCCATAATGGTATCAGTGACTGACCATTATAACAACACTGTAATATGATTGTAATAGCAGAATTAGCAGACTTGGCCCCCAGAGGACGTTGTGTGAAATGTCCATACATATTTATTTTTCACTCAACCGACAGATGTCGCCATCTACCAGAACTTTTAGTCCATTGTTAATGTAAACAATTCTTTAATCCATTTAAAAACACGACAATGCACTTTTAAATCAACCGTTTCTGTTCACGTAGACGCGTACGTAAGCGTAATAAATTAAGTATTATAGAATACTTAATTTATTAGTAGAATAGCTAAATGCACATAATAACTAACTAACTAACTATATTTAAACAGATGAGTCGCGCAAGTGTTAGAAAATATTAAGTATTATTGTATTAAGTATTCTAGAATACTTAATTTATTAGTAGAATAGCTAAATGCACATAATAACTAACTAACTAGCTATATTTAAACAGATGAGTCGCGCAAGTGTTAGAAAATATTAAGTATTATTGTATTAAGTATTCTAGAATACTTAATTTATTAGTAGAATAGCTAAATGCACATAATAACTAACTAACTAACTATATTTAAACAGATGAGTCGCGCAAGTGTTAGAAAATATTAAGTATTATTGTATTAAGTATTCTAGAATAATTAATTTATTAGTAGAATAGCTAAATGCACATAATAACTAACTAACTAACTATATTTAAACAGATGAGTCGCGCAAGTGTTAGAAAATATTAAGTATTATTGTATTAAGTATTCTAGAATACTTAATTTATTAGTAGAATAGCTAAATGCACATAATAACTAACTAACTAACTATATTTAAACAGATGAGTCGCGCAAGTGTTAGAAAATATTAAGTATTATTGTATTAAGTATTCTAGAATAATTAATTTATTAGTAGAATAGCTAAATGCACATAATAACTAACTAACTAACTATATTTAAACAGATGAGTCGCGCAAGTGTTAGAAAATATTAAGTATTATTGTATTAAGTATTCTAGAATACTTAATTTATTAGTAGAATAGCTAAATGCACATAATAACTAACTAACTAACTATATTTAAACAGATGAGTCGCGCAAGTGTTAGAAAATATTAAGTATTATTGTATTAAGTATTCTAGAATAATTAATTTATTAGTAGAATAGCTAAATGCACATAATAACTAACTAACTAACTATATTTAAACAGATGAGTCGCGCAAGTGTTAGAAAATATTAAGTATTATTGTATTAAGTATTCTAGAATACTTAATTTATTAGTAGAATAGCTAAATGCACATAATAACTAACTAACTAACTATATTTAAATAGATGAGTCGCGCAAGTGTTAGAAAATATTAAGTATTATTGTATTAAGTATTCTAGAATACTTAATTTATTAGTAGAATAGCTAAATGCATATAATAACTAACTAACTAACTATATTTAAACAGATGAGTCGCGCAAGTGTTAGAAAATATTAAGTATTATTGTATTAAGTATTCTAGAATACTTAATTTATTAGTAGAATAGCTAAATGCACATAATAACTAACTAACTAACTATATTTAAACAGATGAGTCGCGCAAGTGTTAGAAAATATTAAGTATTATTGTATTAAGTATTCTAGAATACTTAATTTATTAGTAGAATAGCTAAATGCACATAATAAATTAAGTATTATTGTAAATTTAATAGTTCTTAAGTTACCTACTTTGACTAAACATGAAATAGAGCCAATGAGACAATGGTGTACAGGTCTACATAGTCTGGCTAAGTAAATGAGACTGTTCTGATTTAAAACTGAAAAAGAAACATATTTCATAGACAGCCGTAAGATGTAACATATATAAAATATGCTATGTCCTGAATGTTTGACTAACAAACGGATCAACGCTATAAACCGCTGATCGCAGAGACCTGATATTTCCAGCGTATGTTTTTTGAATGACGTAGGCATCTAATAAGAAACGGTTTACCAAAATTCCACTCCCAAACGGGGTTGACACCGCTATGTACTGGAAAATGTAAACTATTTATATTCAACAAAGATAAAGCTGATTAAGCTTACTTAAAAGCATAGTGCATAGCAAAAGTACTCTTTAAAATTGAAATATTACCACCGTACTAAAAGTTTAGGAAAGTAACGTTTCTAAGCCTTAGGAGGATATGCACGTTTAGGACATAGCTGTCATCCTCCACCTAGTGCAGTTGTATGTGGCATTCTTCGGAAAAAGCGCATAAAAATAGCTTAATGCTACAATAACCCGGAGAAAAACAAGAAAACAATATTATCTGCATAAAGCATTCAGCAAGTCCCGTACATAATTCCATTTCGTTGTCAAAACATAATATCGCAATACCTTTCAGAAGACCAAAAGTATATTATACAAAATTTAGTTTGATGCTAATAAGCAAGATCTAAATCTTTAAATATCAACATTGTTAAAAAGTGATTTTTTACAAGTACTTAAACATATAATAATCATACCACAATAAAAATCATAACCTAAGAAAACCAATAGAAAATCTTATTAGAACCATATTTGATTTAAATTTTAACGCGTTATTAAATGTAAAAACAAAATAAGATCACTTACCACGTTGCGATCCTATTTTAACGATGATGCTTCAGAAACACGATGTGCGGTTAAAATCAGACTGTTTTTTTAATTTTACAATAATTTGCCTTCAAAAAACGTAGTTATTTCATACGAATCACAAGTAGGTATGTTATAAAATATTGAACTCATTAATTAAATTACTTACGTATGCTAAAGTAATATTGTTGAAGCAAGCACCTATCTGTCAGTGCACTCGCAATGTGAAGAACATTTTAATGCCATTTGTCCATTTATACCTATGTAGGTACAAAGAGTCAAAGATACGACCGTTATCTGCTATGAATCCATATCTCAAATACATACATTGTATCGTTTATATTTACTATACATCACAAGTACATTATCAGACTAAAAGATCGTAGGTCAGTTTATTGATAGAATGCGAGTATTTAATAATTTTGCCACTGCTTCACCTTCCAACAGGTATACAAATAATATTATTAATAAAATCAAACTACTTTTCAATTCATTTCATGTTACAATTCTGCACACAATTGATCTACTTATACAGTAGTACAACATTGCACATTTGCACCACGTAGACAAATTTTTAACATAAAGTGATAATAAAGTTATTCACATATTTCGAAACATAACTATCGTCAAAACCAGATTGATGTCTGACCTATATAAACATGTTCTATAAAGTTTTATATATCCTTCCCTAGTTCAAATATTCCCTCTAAATAAAACTGTATCTACATTTTTAACGTGGAAGCTTGTATTAGTGTCTTTCAATGAAGTTAAGTCTTATTGAGATTTTTAATTTGAAAGAGGTCTATTAGTAATACACAGAACATAGAAAGTAGAAAGGAAGAAGGTACAAGACAGTAGGTACATAGAACCTTCATAAGTTTAGTTCATCACAGTAAAACAAAACAAATACTACCGCAGTCATATCACATTGCAATTGCATTGGGGATACTTATTGCGTCTCAAAATATTGTCTACGGGTTATATTATTTCTAAATATCTTATTATGCCTCAATAGCCAATGGTGATCTGGTAAAATGGATATCTGGTAAAAAAAATATTTGTGAACAATCACAAAGACATCCCTACAGATTTATTATATTATGATTTTTTTATATCAAAAGTCGTTTTCTCGTAGGTACCTAAATAGCGTCATAAAATAAAACGATACAGTTGCATTATCGATGTATACTCTCGTACCATTCCGTTCACACATGACAAAGGCAATTTAATACCGACCTACTTAGATCGGTGATCACATTACTTGATATTTTTTGCTAATTTTGCTGAATATTATGAGCTAATGTTGTCACAGAATCTATGTTAATATTATAAAGCTGAAGAGTTTGTTTGTTTGTTTATTTGAACGCGCTAATCTCAGGAACCACTGGGCCGATTTGAAAAATTCTTTCAGTGCTAAATAGGGCATTTATCGAGGAAGGCTTTGGGCTATATAACATCACGCTAAAACCAGTATAAGCGAAGCAGTAGTGAAAAATGTTGCAAAAACGGGGATTATTTTTGATTCCACGTGGTCGCATCGCAGGCAACAGCTAGTAAAAAAATAAGTTTGTAATCGCATTTATAAGCTATTCTTTCTTTAAATCTATAGTTATATTTTTTATGAGGTTAGTGGCCGTGCGACCTACGGATACCCATTGGTAGAGAATCTGAAAGTCCATGATTAGTAGTATTATCAAAGATCATTTACCCTCGTATTATAATAGATCTGAATATTCAATAGAAAAAAGCAGGCTGTTGTGAAAATGAGAACGTTAACATCGATCTTAGAATTGACAAGGCTTAGATGTAGATATTATGACAATGATGATGACAATGATTATACAATATTCTGTTAATGATTTGTATACTCGTATGTCCTATCCTTCTGTTATGACCTTTACCTGTACCGGAATATCATAAGAGTTAAATAAGATCTCATGTCAGTTGAAGTTATGTATACTACATAATTATTGTCACTTCTAATCTGAAAAGATTTTGGTTTTTAGTTTGCCATCATTAAGGTGCTTGTATAAGCTTTGTTTTTTCTTTTGCCCTTCGTCCAGAACAGAAGGGATGGCTTCTAATATTTACTTAGGTATAGTTTTTTTTTAAGGCATGTTATAAGTGTATTATCAAAATGTCGTGTCTATAATTTAATTTTGTGACATTATATATAGAATTAGATACAATATGGCAACGTAAGGAAAAGGTTTCGTAGGTACCTAAGTTTCTGGAGTCCCTCGCAGTACGTAGCTGCTACTAAGCAGTTTGCATCTTTCGTAAACAACGATACTTGTAGGTTTTTGATGGGACAAAGTAAGTGGAGTACTTATTGTCATATTAAGAACACATATCACCACCCCATTTTACGTTGCGAGTGCTGTAATTTACAAATAATAGCTAAGGCATCCGTGTGGTTGCGGATTAAAAATACAAGTCACCACTCCATTTCATCCCTGTTAATATTTACTGTGAGAGACAGAAAACTCGAAACTAAACCCTGTGCAACGACGACGCCTGGTCAGCGCAGCACAGTAGACCACAAACCCTCCTGAAAATGAGGAGGCCAACAGTGGAACGTTCTTAGGCTAAACAGAGAGCTAAGGCATAATAGGAAAAATACAAATACCGTGTTCCTGGTGTCCGTCTGTCCGTGTCCTGGTAGGTTAAGGTTAAGGTAGGTTACTTTATATGTTTAACCAGTTTAGGTATGGACTGAGATAAATAACAAGATTATTTAAATATTACTTATACTTGTGTTTTGCCTGCAACTTGTTCCATCTAAACACTAATATTATAATGTTAAAAATGACGAATTGTCATGGAAATATACATCGCCTTTTTTGAAAAATAGCCAAGCCAGCATTTTTTAATTTTTAATAGAACTCCTGCACACTCCTGAACATCCATTCAAATTTTAAAATTTTTCACATCCCCACAGTGAAAAAAAGAACTATGTCATTTTGCAAGTTCATAATCTCTACTCTAAAACGGCTTGAAATTAATGTTTGAATCAAACTCACGTCGATAATCGTGGTGCGCGGCGTGTTGGTGGTGTCCGACTTCTATGCACTAGCTAGATCACAGTTTCGGTTTTCGTATCGCACAGGACAATCGGCGTTATTTTTTACACGCTTTATATTAGCTTCACTTGTATATTTGTTTGTATGTTTGTTTGTATGTTTGTATGTTTGTAACCGACTCCTTTGGACGCTATTTTGACCCACTTTAAACGGTCAGATTCTATTCAAATTTTGCACACCTGTCAAAGACCGATGACAATGCAATAATTCGATTAAATAAAGCGTGTTTTTTAGTTTTTTTAAACTATTATTTATCAAAACGTTTAAATCATCTATCGTTATGGAAAGAATAAGTAATAGTAAATAATAATAACAGAAAGCAGCTATTTTAAATACATGTAGAATAGTTAGAAAATTCTTGCAGTCGGAATATGACTCACACACAAACACAAATCCTACGACTAACAATGTAACTACACACCAACAAATCACACAGACAACTATATAGTCTTATTCTTGGTTAACACTTGGCTTCGGCCCGTGTTCTCCTTAAAAACCGGCAAAAGCCGAGATACAAAAAGTATATAAAAACATAATAATAATATTCTTAATTAGTTTTCGGTAATTTGAATTAGGTTGATAATAAGGAGTGGATAAGGCTAAACTTAAAGGAAAGTCGATGTTGAAGTAAATGTGACTTACGAAAACCCGATAAGCTAATCTGTTTATCTCGATATCAAAGTGACTCCTTATAGATAGGTACCAAATAAGCAGATTAAAAAGCCATCACTTATTATTTTATTAAATTAACGATGCTAAGTTTTATCTAAGTAGAACCTACGTAAAGTGTAGGTATAGATACGGTGTAGACCATGTGCCGCATAGGCGCATACAGGTGTGCAACAGATACTAATGTTAGAGGAGTAATAGATGAAGTAGACGGACGGTAATTGCTATCCTGATGGCATGGCAACTCACTTTGTATCGACCGCATCGCCATATTCCGTACTTAAAGGTACACACCCACTATCGATTTTGTCTCATCCTGTTACGGGGAAATTTCTACTTGATGTTTAGTTATAAATAATATGCAGCTACGTATAAGATGATAGGGTAGGTAGAGGTTAAGAGACGAGCTAAGATTGACCTTCATAGTGCTGATACCCGGATGAGAGCTATATTTTATGAAAGCTTATCAAATTTTATATACGCCTATCAAAAAGCGTGTATCAAAATGAAAGTGAAAAAAAGATAGAGTCGTATTGTTGTCTGAGAAAAAAGATCATAGAATTAGACTGACTGACGTTGACTGGGTACTTCTTCAAATAAAACAACACTTTATGGGTTCAGACGCGTATATTAGTTTTAAATTTTGGTGACTTCTTGCTAGAATAAATCTGTTTATGGCTCTACATTCCTACCCTAGAAAGAAGGAGGTAATACAAATCAACTATTCCTTTGCCGCAATGTAGAGTATTCGGCAGTAAAACAAGTGGTATAGGAAGATTGAAAATGTCGTATTGGAGCAACATAACATAGTATTATGGTTATTGGCAGCTAATGACGTAACCAACAAGAACAACATCCCGTTCGACCGCGACATGAACGTCATATCATTTACACGTTTGATATAGGAATAATGGGTCGCTACCACACATTAACCTCTATAGGTGGCTATCAGCTTCACAACAATGGAAGAATGAGATAAGCGCTTATTACATATCGCTAAATATTTAAACAATAAAATTGATTACCTACTTTTTACCCACCAAGCAACATTGTAGAGACGCCACGAAATAAATAAAGCTCTTTAGTAGACGTGCGCCAAAAAAGTGCGTCTTGGACTCTTGGCTGAACACGCTAGAATCAATCACTAGCGCTATTCATCTGCACTAATGACTAAAATCTATTTATTCATTCTGTGACCAAATCGCTCTTAAAGAGTTCATCTAGCCTATAAGTGTAATAAGCACTTTATATTAGGTATATTCACTTCTGATATCACTTGATTTATTTGACGATTATTGTTATTAATACAGGTCTTGAGTTAAATTACCGGGTAAGGTACGTGTTTACCTACAACCTACGCATTTACGTACATGCTAAAAGAGCTATCTTTACTCCCATAAGTAGTTATAGTTCTCAAATTATAGTAATTATTAAGCAACACTTTTTTAGATATTTACAGATAGTTTTATGGTTAACATGGATGTTGTGACGTAGTAAGAATACAAATATCACCCATAACCTATTTCTAAGCGACAATCTGAGCAGGCAACATTTTCTAGACGGAAAGTTCGAAACTAAACCAGGCTAGCAGTAACTGAAAATCCTTAGGAGTAGGGCTGCCATCCATCAGTTTGGAGAGGTATGGAGGCCGTCTATAAGAGTATTGTGAAGAGGTTTTAGACAAAGGACACTTTTGTTGTCAGCATTTTATCGGAGATAGCTTGAAGGTAAAGCTGAATGTACGCGATTTGCCAAATGTCACAAATGTCTGTGTGGTGACGTATTAAGAATACAAATGTCATCATATCAATTCCTTCTTAGGGCAGTGTAAAAGCCGAGAGATGAGATACTCGAAATAAGGAGTATGCCAAGGCGCCTGGTCAGTGAGCCACAGTAGACCATAATCCCTCTCAAAGTGGTGGAGACCAATGCCCAACAGTTTACAATTCGTCTGTATGTTTTTTTTTATGTTACCTCATAACTTTCTGGGCGAAGCGATTTTAATGATTATTTTTTTATTTGAAAGCTGGTAGTTCCCGTTTGGCCCCATTGACACTAGGTAAGGATCTGATGGTTATCTCCTGAGAAATCGAGGAAAACCCTCAGATTTCAAAGGCACATGAAGACGGTTGAATTTAAAAAAAATTACCTAATTATTTTGACTCACATTAAATATATGGTTCAAAAGGTAGGCGTCATATTAATGAAGTATAAAGTGATTACTTATGCACACATCGGCTTGCAGTGGGATACAACTATACGAGTCATTCTCATAATATGATAGAATAACCTAGGATAAGCATATAACTCGAAGCCTGTTGATAAGTGAAATGCCGTGAGAAAGAAAGGACAATGTTTATCGAAGCCTTTTTCTATACGTAAGGTTTTCAAACGTCTTTTAGTCCCCAATTGAGTTTATTACCTACTTTTTAGGATTCCGTCCATACCTAAAGATGAAATAAATCTTAGAAACAGTGATTCCTAGCTAAAGAGGTGAAAATTTTACGGTTTATGTATAGCACTTGATACTTTAACAACAAATACTCATCCTCATCATTCTCATGCCCTTATCCTGTTATTTTGGGTGGGGAATACAACGAAAATATTACAGTAATAGCGGTACGGAACCCTCTGTGTGGGAGTACAAGTAGTAGTACACGTATTTGAACGTTTTTTGTAAATATATACAATATTGTAAAATATAGAAAATACTGAGATGCACCACAAATATAGCCCTCGTGTGGGGATTGTAGCAGAACCTACATTATCCTGGACAAAAGTTAGACAGCCAATGAGCTACGAGACTGGCTAAAATCTTTCAATAAAACTTTTAGTAATAATAATAACTTAGTACTTTATACTAGAAGCTTGTTAAATACATAAGTTTTTATCATAATAAATAATTCTCTCTTCAGCCCATTTCCCATTACGTCCCACTGTTGGGCACGGGCCTCCTCCACTTTGGGACGGATTATGGTCTACTGTGCCGCGCTGACCAGGCGTGTTGGCAATTATCAATATTATCATACAGTCTGTTCTGTTTACTTTTTGCGCGTAATATTCTCTTACCGCATTTTTACCAATTAAAGATAGCCTCTTGACAAAGATCAATTTGCTTGACTGAGTATTAATCTAATGTTTTGTGGATATAAAAGGCATAATGGTTTTCGAATCTGTAATCGAGCAGGCCAGATATTAAATATTAATTTTAACCAGTTTTGCATTAATAAATCATTACTAATATTATTGGTTGGTTTGGTTACCTATTAATTATCACTAAAGGCTAAAATCTGCTACTAAATACCGCTACTAAAGACTCGAAATCTTACTTGCATATCAATAAGCTACTGATGATAAAATTGTCTATTAAAACTAGGATATATAGATAGAAATATCTTACTGATAAACGGTGATAATAATCCATCTGTAATCGAAGATTGGTTATTGAAAATGACCGTAAAACTTTTCTTTAGACTATTCTGGAAACTACGCTATAGTTACGAAGAGTATGAGAAAATTAAATGCCAGTTAAATATATTAGACAAGTCACGCTAACCAAAGGAGCTTGGTATAGTCTATACTAATATTATAAAGCTGAAGTGTTTGTTTGTTTGAACGCGCTAATCTCAGGAACTGGCTCTGGTCCAATTAGAAAAATTCTTTCAGTGTTGGACAGTCCATTTAGCGAGGAAGGCTATAGGATATATAACATCACGCTGCGACTTATACGAGAGTGGCAGTAGTGAAAAATGTTACAAAAACGGGAAACATTTTCTAAATTCTACGCGTACGAAGTTGCGGGCAACAGCTAGTTACAAATATTCTGAATTGCGAATATCACAATAGCTGTTATTTGCTTGGTATTTGCCACAGCTGACTACACTAGATATTGGGAGGTAGGTATATATATATGTATCCACCTTGTTTGACAAGGTCGACTGTCGATGTCGTCAAATATGCCGGGGGCCGCTGGATATAGTTAGTGCTGGAGCGCGTGTTGTGCCATATCCAGCAGCAGATGGAGAAAGGTTGATGGATCTATGCCTATTTGAAGTTCTCCACTCTGACAACTTTTTACTGCGTACCTACAATTAGGTACTAGTAAACAATTTTTTAAATAATTTTTCTATATATCTTTGTTTGATATATAATACGAGTATGCTTGTCTTTATTTACTACTAGCTTCTGCCCGCAGCTTCGCACGCATTAGTGGCGGAATCGAATTTGAAATCAAACCTAAAATAAAAACTGTATTCTAAACTGAAATTAATAGATACTAACATCGATACTGAAATTCATAGCAAAATTTACATCAATCAATATTCGTTATAAAATACTATGTTAATCAAATAAAATAAATTTAACTAGGAAGGCAGCTCAAATTAAAAAAAAAGTTGAAAGTCGTACCTTGGTTGTACCACACAGTTTTTGTTCCGAGCTACCGCGTAGATGGCATGTCAGTCTGGGATTAAAACCTTCTTGGCCAATAAAAAAAAAACCTATATGTCAACGGACTCTATGAGTTGCTATGACAATTGTAAAAATAACAAAATGGCCGAACTATTATTTTATACCGTATTTCACCCCTTGGGACCTCGAAGGCGAGGTCCTGGCGGAGAGCTACCGCCGGAGGGCCCTGATGCGGCAGGCGACAATAGAGCCCCTCGCGGAAGAGATCGTTCGCTGGAGAAGCGAGATGCGCGAGGAGCTCTTCCGACGATGGGCCGAGAGGTTGGCGGATCCCTCCGCGAGCAGACGGCTCGTCGAGGCGGTCCACCCGGTCCTTAGGGACTGGGTTGAGGCGAGGCACCGGGATCCGACATTTCACCTCACCCAGCTCCTAACAGGTCATGGCTGTTTTGCCAAGTACCTGTGGGAGGTGGTTGGCATCGAGTCGGATCCCGCGTGCCGAAACTGTGGTAGTGGGGCCGTGGACACGGCAGAACACACACTCACCGTGTGCACGGCCTGGGACGCCCAGCGCGCCGAACTCGTTGGCGTGCTGGGCGAGGATTTGTCGCTCTTGGCCATCGTTCCGTCCATGGCCGAGAGCGAACGGTGTTGGGCCGCCGTCGCCACCTTTGCTCGGGAGGTGATGGCGGCAAAGAGGGAGGCCTTGCGGGAGCGTCAACGCGCTGGCGACACGTTACCACCCCGCAGGGCCCCGGGCGGGGGTCGTCGACGGGCAAGAGCCGGCGGCCCCTCTCGAAGAGGTGGTCGTGCGCGGCGGGTCGGTATTCAGAGACCCGCCGCGGCAAATGTGGCACTCGGCCACGCGGCGGGGGGAACAATAGGTCCCCCCGTCGAGTCGGGCCCCGCTTAGCGGGGCCACCCCTCGCCAGGTCATGGTAAAGCTCAAGGCACCATCATGGCCCGGCAGGGTAGAGAGGAAAAAAAAAAAAAAAACCGTATTTCACAAACATTTGCGTTTAATATCTCGTAAAGAGTTTTTAGCGAAATAATATATAGCCTATTTGACGTCCAGGACTATAAATTATCTATATACCAAATTATATTGGCAAAGTAAGCCCGTAGTTTTATTTCCACACTACATTGTAGATTATATTTATATATATATATATATTTATTATCTGTTTAAGTGTACTTAATTGTGTATTTATATACCCCTGAATATTGATATGTATCTATAGTTACCTGTATATGTTTGTGTTTATGTACCTTAAGGGCCTACATCAATATTATCGTATATCATCGCCGACACGTACATATTAACACAGCCAGTAGGCACAGAAAATGAAGAATTAGGGATACTTTTCCTATTTACTCAAAATCTACTAAATATATTTTAATTCTGATTTACGTGTTTCTATATATAATAGTTACTTATGTTTTTAAAGTTATTTCATTAGTTAATACGCGATAATAGACCGACAAATGAAAAAAATAAAAATTTTGAGAGGTTGTTTCGCCAAGATTTTCTATCGAGAAAACTTTTTTCAATCGTGTTTCTGAGTTGATGCGATCCTAGATCATATATTGAAAAAACATATGCTTAAAAATTAGAGCTCTAGCCATTCAATCTAAAGAAACAATGAAAACTTCGTACATAGAAAAATGCACGAAGCTATTTTGGTATCGTCTTAAAAGTTTGCTTAGTTCTATTCTCATAATGTTTATCTTCTCTTCATTTATCACCCACACTGTTTATCTCTGCACTAACTTTGGTTGGCTGGTAGATAATGCCTAAGGCATTAAGTCCGCCATTGTATTGCCATTGCCATGTAAATAATATAAAATAAATAAATATTTGAATGCATCGTAGTTTGTCCCTAAACGACTCCCGCGCTTGCGCGCACACCTCCCTTCACCTCCGCGCAGTGTTGCTAGCTCTCGAGTCATTTCCTACTAATTCTCAATTTTGGGGAAAATGTGTAAAAAAATTTTCTTTACTTTTTATAAAATTAATAATGTTATTATTTTGTATGTATGTTCTTTGTGAGTTCATATCTTCAAAATTACGTAATGGATTTTTATAGTTTTATTTTAATATATAAGTACCTAGTAGTATTCGACAGGTAACAAAAAACATCCAAATAAATTTAAAAAAAAACAGACGAATTGAGAACCTCCTCCTTTTTTGGAGTCGGTTAAAAAACATCCATGCAATAAAAAATACCAATTACAAGAACAATATTTTTTCATGAAATCATTACTTTTTAGACCAAATTTTAAAAGCAAGTCATCTATGATCTATAAAATTTAACATAAACGTTGTCAATATATTTACGTTAATATGTTTAATATATACCTATTCTAGGGTTAAATATTAAAACTAGATTAAAGTTAGTGAATAGGTGGCAACGATAGGTTGTGCAAAAATTATAAACAAGGGAAAATGCTTAACCAAAAAGTGGCAACACATTAGATTGGGTTCGCCCAATTCTTACGTGGGCGAGTCCAATTAAAATAATTTAAATTTTATTAATATTTACGTCAATATTCGTTATTTACCGATGAAATGTGATCCCCTCGTGCTTCTTATTAGAACCAGAAGCATTTTTACACGTGGGAACAACACAAGAGGGCATAATTATGTCATAAACGGAACTCACACGACAGGTCTTGACGCGTTACTAGCCATTATGCGACTATGACGTACTCACGAAGCGTATGCCGCGTCGGCATGTCTTTTGGGGTGACAATGCGACGACTGGACACTACTTCTGTCTTATTCTTTATTCTGTGTATATATATGTAAGGATGAAGCAAAGTCGTAATATTTGTATGTATGTATACTTGTTACTTAGTTTTAAAGAAACCACTTCAAAAATACGCTACGGATTTTGATGCGGTTTCTTTAATGCTAATTATGTTCTAATAGATTGAATGGTTCAAGAGTATTACATTCTGTTTAAAATTTGTTCATTTTCTATATTCATTTTATAAATGAGGTTGCGGGCAAGTTGCATAAATAATGAGCGTTATCATAATATTACAACACTCAACTGCTGCACCTATATGCAGCTCAAGTTTGCTGTAAACATTACTTAGAATTTAGCGAATTCTGTCGAATATGCAAAATAAAACCAGTCAAGTGCAAAACAGATTGGCACACGAAAGGTTCCCTACCTATTACATTGAGTATAAGCTTTATATGCTACTTTAAATTAAAGTCTAATACTTATACCTCAAAATATTTGACAACCCTTTTATAGTGGTTAAAAAATCTATATGACAGAGCGACAATTAAAATAAATAAATATAAACGTATAATTCGTTAACGTAAAGAATTGTAGACAAGTCGTAACACGTGATTACCCCACCACGTCAGTACTCTGCAATCAGTATAAAAACGAGACAGCCACAGAGCTAATAGTCAGTATCGTTTGAGACGTTAGACAGGGCGAATCTCTGCCCGACTAGTTGCTCACTCACAGTAGTGATAAAGAGTTTATATCGGTCATAATAGCGAGTGTACAATTATAAAGTGTGTATTTTTGAGAAAGTGTAAAGTGACGATAGAAAGGTGATGTTTTGTGTGAACATCATAATGTTGGTGGTAAAGGCGCAGGTTATAGGGGATTTGGTTGGAGACCTGCTGTGGAACCCTTTATGTGTGAAAGAGAATGTGAGATTGATGTATGAACATCTTAGGGACAGTTTTTACAATTTGTAGACTGATAGTAAACCATTTTGAACCAAGACTGATAGCAATTCCATTCTCTACTATGTTACTCCGACATTATACTATAACTAGCTGACCCGGCAAACGTTGTTTTGCCATATATTTACAACCCTTAACATTTACGGGGATGAAAAATAGATGTTGTCCGATTCTCAGACCGAAAATCGGTCGAGCCATTTCGGAGGAGTATAATTACAAACACCGTGACAGGAGAATTTTATATAATTAGATAATATTATAAAGCTGAAGAGTTTGTTTGTTTGCTTGTCTGAATACGCTAATCTCAGGAACAGCTGGTCCGATTTGAAAAATTCTTCCAGTGTTGTATAATACATTTTTCGAGGAAGGCTATATACATATAGCATCATGCCGCAACTGTTGGGAGCGAAGCATTAGTGAAAAATGTTACAAAAAGGGAAAAAATCTCTGAATTCCACGCGTACGAAGTCGCGTGTAACAGCTTGTTTATCATAATACGATACCGAAGATTTAATCGTTCCTCTAACTTGATTAGTCAGTAGGTTAATTGTGATTGTAACATATAAACAGACACACACACTAACACTAACGTGCTCATTTACAAAATAGTAAGACTTTAATAATAAGCTTGAATTGTTAACTACCTTTAAAAATAATTTAGATTAGTCTCAGAAGTGAAAGCCTGGTGATGTGTTACACAGGTTTTATCTACCACGGACACCAGTCCTTCACAAGGATACATTAAAAAATGTAATATTGGATGTAATTTCTGTATTTGTTTATATTTACTGCCTTTGTGAAAGAAAACAATAAAGAATTTACTTTAAAATGTAATTGTACGACGTTTTAACTGAAATATTAAGATTGTAATGACATTCAAAACATAACGTAAATATTTTGATTCCTCCTAACTATCGAACACAAAAAGATTTTTTCAATTCGTACCAGTAGTTTCTGAGATAAGCGCGTTTACTCATATGTCATTTTTCATTGTGACGATGATAAAACTTAGCACACACGGAAGCGTGTGGCCAAGTTCAAGTAATATAACTGGCAAGCAACGCCGTGTGAATATTACACAAATCTGTTTTACCGGAACTGCCAGACAGTTTTAGTGACGTATTTTTAATTAGTCACTTCACTTGTTTGCGTTAAAGGACTGTAACTATGGTGCCAACTCTACGTGTACAACTAAATAATCTACTTATTTTGAAAATCCTGAATATTTTTTTTAAATTATTGCATTGTCACCGGTCCTTGATATATGTGCAAAATTTCAGATCAATCCGAATACTGCAAGAGGGTGAAAATAACTTTCAAAGATTTCGTTACATACTCGTAGATTAATACATTGATAGATACATACTGAACTTATATAAGCGTGTTGAAAATGAAAACAACTATTTCTGTATTTTGATTATTTGGCTATTTTGTGGTCTAGTCTATGGTAAACAGTTTTTATAACAAGAGAGTTTCGTTAAGAGGATACCAAAATAGCTTCGTGCATTTTTCTACGTACGAAGTTTTCATTGTTTCTTTAGATTGAATGGCTAGAGCTCTAATTTTTAAGTATATGTTTTTTCAATATATGATCTAGGATCGCATAAACTCAGAAACGCGATTGAAAAAAGTTTTCTTGATAGAAAATCTTAGCGAAACAACCTCTCTCATTTGTTATTTTTTTCATTTGTGGGTCTATTATCGCTTATTAACTAATGAAATAACTTTAAAACATAAGTAACTATTATATATAGAAACATGTAAATCAGAATTAAAATATATTTAGTAGATTTTGAGTAAACAAAAAAAATATCCCTAATTCTTCATTTTCTATACCTACTAGCTGTGTTAATATGTACATGTCGAGTATGTCGACGATAATATTGATGTAGGCCCTTAACATTGCAGAATGATGTTATAGATACTATCAAAATTCATTTTAGTTAAGTTTAGTTTAGTTGTGCGCGCAAAATTACATATTTCTCTTATTACATGCTTGGCATTTTTAGAATGATAGCCGAAGCGTTCCTGAGAAAAAAATATTATCTGATAGAATATAGGTATACCAGGCGTCCCTTTATGAGTTCCAGTCATATCTTTTGTAGGGAATCCTACAAAATGTGCACATTATGCTACATTTGTACTTAGCAACGTACTGTCATCAACAGAAACATGAGCATGTTTCGTCACATAACACAATGCAACCAGACTCTTAGCCACATTTGCGTCATACCGAGCAACTGAATACATGCTGTAAACATACACTGTCAGCATTATAAATAGCTACTTTGTAACTAACGAACTAACTTTTTTGTCAATGAAACGATTGATATATTAACAATCACAGTCAAACAGTATTCCTAGATTACTTTTGATTGACTAATTCTACTTTCACCACTAAAACAAAACCTAACTTTACCTATATAAATAATAATTGACCCGACAAACGTTGTTTTGCCATACAAATGTCAGGGATGGACAACCCCTATCACTTAGGAGTATAAAAAATAAATCGTAGCCGATTCAATTCACAGAGCTACTGAATATGCAAATAAAATTTCATAAAAATGGGACAAGCCGTTTTGGAGGAGTATGGTAACTAACACTGGGACAAGATAAAACAAAGTGTTGTTTACTTTAAAAAAAACAAGTTAGGTATACGTATGTCTATGAGTTTAAAACTACGCAACTGATGTTGATGCCGCTTTTTAGGGTTCCGTACCCAAAGGGTAAAAACGGGACCCTATTACTGAGACTTCGCTGCCCGTCCGTCCGTCCGTCCGTCTGTCACCAGGCTGTATCTCAAGAACAGTGATAGCTAGACAGTTGAAATTTTCACAGATGATGTATTTCTATTGTCGCTATAACAACAAATACTAAAAATAAAATAAAATAAATATTTAAGGGGGGCTCCCATACAACAAACATGATTTTTTTACCGTTTAGTCTCTGCCTACCCCCATGGGAAAAAGGCGTGATGTTATGATGATGATGATGATTCTTGCACGATACTAATAGCGTTGCCTTATGTTGCATAGATAATGGTACGGAACCCTTCGTGCGCGAGTCTGACTCGCACTTTTATTTAAATAGATAAAGATTTTGAAGTGGATGGCTTTTTTTGTTTAATTTTTTAATTTTGGTCTATATTTCAACTTTTACGTGTAGGTACGATGTTGCGGCCAACGGCTAGTTGTTAATAAAAAGAATTTCTAATACTCGTATAGAGTAACGATTTTAATATAACTAAATGTATGCAACGTTAGATCTTCTAAATCAAGTTAAATTCTAGTTGTTTTCATTTTAGTTAAACTAGATTAAGTTTTTGCCGCTATCTGATTGATACCATTAACTACTTACGTCAAAATGTAGGCGTTCTTTTCGCAGCGTTAAGGCCTTTATGGTTATGAAAATCTTTAAGATAGTGGGCACAAATTATGTTCAAAAAATATATTCGTATCAACCCTCTAATTGTCCCACTTTTGAGCATGGGCCTGCTCTACATTGGGAGATTATTATGTCTAGGTTTGCCGCGCTGACCAAGAGTATTAGCATAAGATTTTTATTTCAAGTTTTTCAGCTCTAACAGGATGTTATCAGATCACAAATAATCGCGTCGCGAATCGCTAGGACCCGACTAGCACCTTTAGAAAGTCTTTTATTGCTTTCGTTACTGCTATTATCCTTAATAGTCGCGAGCAAAGATGGCATCATATTAGTAAACTGCGGAAGAAATAACTTTTAATGAGCAAAAGGCACAGTGGCGTCACCGTCACCTACTAGTTTCAGAACTATAAATAATAAATAAATAAATATTCATGGACATTTCACACAACGTCCTCTGGTCCCAAGCTAAGCTTATAATTATACTGGTGTTATGGGTACCAGAATACGGATAGAATACATATACTACTTTTATTTTGCACTTATTTTTACTTATTTTTGTAAATACATACTTATAATACATAGAAACACCCAGACGCACTACAAACATTTGTACGACAATTAGAAAAATCACACAAATGATTGTCCCGAGCGGGAATCGATCCCGCGACCTCTTATCTTATACAAAAGTATAATGTAATCGAAAAATTGAAAAATGACAACGAAATAAAAAACTTATTAAATTATATTCTTCTTCTTTCAAAATTAAAACTACTTGTCGCTAAGAAGTTTGTGGTTATTTAATGTTAGTTGGTTCACGTATACCCGTGTGGTGATGGATTAAGAATACAAGTCTCACCACCCCAATTCTTCCGGGCGCTGTCAGAGCCAGCTAAGGGATATACATATATGCAGTTAACATCAACTTTGAGAGACGAAAAACTCGGAACTAAGCCCTAGGCCAACTCACCTGGTTCTAGACAACAAACCGTCTCATAGTGGAGGAGGCCTGTGCTCAACAGTGGGATGTTAAAGGGCTGAAGAGAGTAAGGTTTACCTTCGTAAATTTAAAATTTCTGTGGCTAAGTACTACCATCAAACTTAGGCTTAGTGATCTAGTTAATGGCGCTAAAATGCTTCTGATAAATTTATTTTTTTCCCACAGAGACTACGGCATGAGGCTCCTCTAAAAGGAAAAACCAAAACATTTGTCTTAATTTTATTTGTTTAGAAAACTGTCGGTCACACAACAGGAGATACACATCTAGTAAAGGCATTTGGAATGGAAAAACAAGGAAACAACAAGAATAGATATCTAATTAACTACCAAGTCTTCTTAGATTTGCCATTTCTTAAAAACTGTATATTCAAGCCAAGGTGTGAGGAAACGTAATGTAGAGAAAGATGCCAGAAGGCAGCTGGGCTGGCGCTCTGTTCATTCTACTCAGAAAAGGATCTGCTGATGTGACATAGGTAAGTATGGGAATACCGTATGGGAATAACCAGCACTATGAAATGTAATATTAATGTCAGGGTTTGCTAATCCATATACGCGCTTATAGTGTAAGTTACTTCCTGATTAAAGGATGTTTACTATATCTACTGTTTTTGGTATTATTAGAATATCAATTTTGGTAGTGGCATTCAATCAATTTGAATGCCACTGCCAAAATTGATATTCTTTATCTTATTGATATTAAAGTGGATTGTAATGATAGTGACTCTTATTTGACTCTTAATAAATATTGATACCTGATTATTATTATCAATCAATCGATGTTATGTTACCAGATAATTCTTATATTAAGTGTATGTCAGCAAACCTACACCTACACACGCAACTTGATTGCAACATAACTAAGTATTTATCAGCACTCTACTAACGTAGGTATCTATCGATATTATGGTACCGCAAGCTGTCTGTAAAACATAAATGTATCTATTTAATAACAGTCGAATGTAATTTCCTGAATCATCGTAACAGGAAACTAAGAAATAGCCTGCGTGAGGTCTATACAGTACTTAAATGTTGACATAATACGAACAATAATAATGTAGTTCAATGACACGGTCGTTCAACGTGACAGGTAACGCCATCTCTTATCATCTTGTGGAAACGATAGAATAAAAGACTTTACTTACACGAAAACTGCATCTTTTACATTAGTTTCGTACGCTACACATCCGCGTAATTACAATGGCACTAGCAAAGAAAGTTTTTAAACATTCGTTGACAAAAAACACGTGATATGCAAATTTGTCATAGGCACGATCCTTCGCAGGGCCCGGGACGGACTGTCCGTCCGCTCTTGGATATCCGGACGTCTCGTAGCGATCCCTTCGAAGCTAGGGCCACGGTGCGTAGGACGCGCACATTGGCTGTGACAACAACCAATAGCAAGACGTACCGCGCTCCTCTGCCACTGGCTAATATATTGGAACAGCGGAAAAAGCGGGGGGAAAACTACTGATGAATTCGTCTATCTACGACTCGCTGTTTTCCACTGTATGATTCAGATAAATTGGCGTGCGAGGCCACACCACTCTGAACGAAAACACCAATCGAAAATGGCCGAACAACATAACGTAGATAGATGTCGAACAGGCTGCATCTCATTGACCTGAGATAATAACAATTCAGCGTTATAGCGGAGAGTGACCATGTAACACCAAGTATTACTACAACAAGAGACTATTACTAATTGTCTATTATAAATTGGGCACGAACCTCTTTGGTTTTGGGAGGATATATAGAGTTTAATTGAGATTGTTCGGTCTTTACTTGGGAATATTAGGTGATTATATTATTATTATTAACTACAGCACCCTGCGGCCGTATATATGAGCTTTTATTTACAGGCAGTTTACGCCGTGAATTGAACTCTGGCAAATTCGTATTATGAAAAAAATTCTTATTCAGTCAGTTCGCTAAACCAGTCATACATTAATATGTTTACGGAGAAGGTACAACTAGAAGTTAAAGTACTAACTAAAATTTTTCAACTAAAAGTTTTATTTCTGCCATAATACCTAATTTAGCCATGCAGTTTACGGCCTGCCTGGAACTTGAAAG
The DNA here is from genome assembly GCA_916999025.1 of Orgyia antiqua. NCBI lineage: Eukaryota > Metazoa > Arthropoda > Insecta > Lepidoptera > Erebidae > Orgyia > Orgyia antiqua. Next base: position 8,494,007 of record OU779863.1, on the reverse strand, counting down.
ATTTTAAAAAGCTCATAATACGCCGGCTGAGCTCACTTTGCATCGACACACGGAGGCATTTAAGTCCGTTGCTTAGTTTGTAAGATTTATGCTCACATGGGGACATACATACAAAAATAACGACTTTGTTTTATAATAAGTAAAGATTACATAGAGCAATAAAACAATACAATCAATGAATTAATTTAATTTTAGTATTCATGCCTTATAACCTGTGCCAAAAGCTTTACATTATCAAGGTACAGATATAACACTGCCTCGCCTCGAAAGACTCCGACGAGGTTGGCAACAGGCGGCCGGATTGGTAGTTTACGGGAGAGAAACCGACGAACGAACTAGTACCTTTATTATTATACTCTAAGATAGTAAGATTACAACAAAAGGTTAGTTAAATCATGTATTTTTACATGGAACCATGAAAAGGTCCAGGCAGTGTGTATCCATCATGCCGTGAAGAGCTCTCATCACTGTCAATAATATTTTCTGAGCACACACACTTTGTTTTTCTTCGTTCAGACTTTGTGACCGCTTCTCCAGCAGTATGATTCATTTCCCACCATATAGCTCCACCCAGGATGTTACGGAAATACGGCGGGACATTGCCCTCACGAAGAAGGTATCTGCCAGATAATTACAAATATTTATCCAAGTACTACTTTCCGTGTGGTGAAGCATTAAGAATGCAAGTGTCACCACCACATATCCTTTCCAGGGTGCTGTTAAAGTCAGCGAACGTATACTGTACAGAGATAATATCCTCTGTGATAGAAGGAAAACTCGAAACTAAACCATATGCAAGCCCGTCTGGTCAGTGTGGCAGACTGTAGTAGACCAAAAACCCTTCTTAAGTGGAGGAGGCCCGTGCCCAGCAGTGGGACGTTAATGGGTTGGAGAGAGAAAGGGATTTAAGTACTATTAGTTATTGTCCTACAAATTTATTCCCTTCCTTTTCACTTCATATATGTTTATTTATTGAGAACGGGACTCCAGCAACGAAACGCTCTATGATTTATTTTTTTAAATATTTTCTTTGGTTCAAAAACTAAAAATACACTTGAAAATCACTGAATATTTTTGCATTGTCATTGGTCTTCAATATGGGTGCAAATTTTCATCCAACCACAGCAAGTGAATGAAAATTACTTTTCAAGATTCCGTTACATAACATTAATGGATACGTACCGAGCTAATAAAAGTGTGTTAAAAAGAAGGAGTTTTGTAATTTGTCCAAATCAGTTTGGAAAATAAAATTGATGATGTTTTTAAAGATTATCGCCCCACTTCTACCAACTAACACAAAAGGTTGACTGACGATTTTTACACTTCAAAATACCTCATGAATAACTCTCATTTATTGCCAAACCTTGCATGATTGAATGCTAAGCCCTGCATGCTGAAATTAGCACTGTAATTTTTGAACTTAACTATAAACAGACATTATGTACTCGTAAGTAGGATATTTATAAAATTCTCAATTCATAATACTTATAGAATTCTTCCTCCTTAAGTTCTTCAGCCTGTCGTCGCCAATATTGCTGCAATTTCGGGCTCATTTCATGCACCTGACTCAACTGCTTCACGAGACCATCTTGGTCCTCCTCGATATTAGATGTTGTCGTTGACTCTACAAATGTAATGTTTTCGATATATAAAAACAAATGTGTTTCCCATAATTGTCTTCTGTTACACTACGCCGATCAGGCGAGAACTCAGTTTCGAGTTATTCATTTTCCGCAGAAGACTTTTCTGCTACTCTTACTGGGAAACTTGAAATTGACTAGGCATTTAGATTTGTTGTTTTTTATATCTCAAAGTAAATAAGCTATGGACATGTGCGTCCCTTGACACTGCTGAGCAGTGTGATATTAAATTAAGGAAATAATATGCTGAAATTACAAGGATTTTAGTTAAATGAACAACACGGAACAAAAACACAAGTACTTAACACAAGTGACCTAAGTAATGATTGTAAGCTGCCTTACGGCAGAATCAAATTTAGTTCATTATTCTTAATTACCTTCACCAAACTGTTCAGCCTCTACAAATTGGTCAACAGAAACTGAAGGTGGAGGCTTGGTTGTAATGGTTGCTTTAGCCGAACTTTGTACGTGGTCTATTAGCTGGTTACGAAGCTCCTGGTATCTTCTGTAAATACATAATGCACATACTTGTGTACATAAATAGATAAGCACATCTATCGACTAGCATTAATATGGAAAAGCAGGACGTCGTAATTATAAAAACGATGCCGCGTACCTAAATAGGCAAATATCATGTACTATATTACCATAACCATCTAAGTACTACTCGTACGTTTGTCACATCACTTCCTTGGGTAATAAACTTCTGGGTATACTTATAAGTAGTAGGTACCAATTTTATTTCCAGTACCTTTATATTATATAATCGTTATCTAATTAATTCTGCAGGTAGGTAAGTAATATTCTAGTATTTCTAAACTAAGCTAAATGCTTCTGCTATGGGTATCGGATTGCAAAAATATAATACGTACCTATGAGTACCAACATTAGATACCTACCTAAAATAATCTAAAATAACTCGCAGCATAAACCAGAGGCGTATTTTGAAAATTAGCGCCCCGGGCCATTTGATTTGACGCCCCGGGCCAATTAAATTAGTCGCCCTATAAATTAATAGAGATAGAGCAAAATTCTAAACTTGATGGCTTTTGCTGCTCTTCTTAGGCTGACCGCCCCGGGACATGGCCCTTATGGCCCTAGGGTAAATACACCTCTGTCATATACGATAATAAGGTGGATGCCTCACTGTTCATAAAATCTGGAATCGATCCTAAACTATTACTAGGTTCATTGTAAACCAATCAAATGTTTATTAGGGTCTAACAAAATTTTATACGGCCTAAGGATAAGTGGTGTCAGTTTTGGGATGAGATGAACAACAGAGTCACTAATCTGTATTTTCATTTTTAATACCTACCAACGGAGAGCCAAGCTTCAGTCTTCGTTGATGCTATAAAAAATAATTGCAAACAGCACAACGCAAGATGTAAAACAAAAGCTCCATCAAATTGAAAATATGTTGTCCAGCATACGGTAGTTTGGTACCTAAATAGTGTATGAACTAAATTCTGGTACGCACTTGTACATAAGGCGTCTATAGCATGCAGAAGCAGCAAACCGGGATGCTTCACACGCAGTTCTCCAATAACTGAACACTTCTTGTGAAACGCAGCGCTGTGCCGCTCGTTGTAAATACTCCGAGCCCACGCTTAAAAGATTTCAAAATATAAACCTATGTAAGTACACGTATACCTACTTAGATCCCAAAGTGAAACATCGCGAATACAATACGTACGAATGAGCGAGGTTCTGTATAAGATCATCAATACGTTGTTCCTCTTCAGATCTCGGATCCAAGATTGATTCTTTCAGTAAATTTTCGCTGTCTGCCTCCATAACTTTACGATATCGAAGTATAGCTTCTAAAAGTTCTTTAGCTCCTTTCAGTTGTTCTCGTTCTTCTTCTACCCACTGCAGCTCTAGATTTCTATAGACAATAGATTTTATGCCCTTTTTATGTAGGTAAAAAAATTATATAATATTTATAAGAAAGAAAATTCCTACATATAAAAGATTAAGTAACTAGTTTACGTACTGAGGTAGGAGAAATCTCTTATATTTATTAGACCTTGATAACGAATCATAAATTAGTATATTCTGATTAACCTTAAGACGTAAGCTCTCGGTAATCTTGGAGGAAAGACCGTCTCCGGTTTTATAGGCTTAGGTTCAAATCTCTCATACGGCCGCATCCATTGGTAAAATCCTTTGCCGTTATCTGGCACCAAATCCTTGTATGTCAGATACTTCGGTTTGTCAGCTAGTTTTGAGTTCATATACCATTTCTGTAAAGTATGTTTGATAAATACTATTATATTGACAGGATCGTTGCGTAGAAGGTATTACTGACGTAGTTATGAACTGAACCGAATCTAAACCTAGCCTGATAATAACGTTTGTTATATTGTGATATAAGTAGACCAAACAGCCGCTCTTTATAGGCAATATCAACTCGGCAATAAGCCGTTCATGCTATGTTAAAATTGCAGATAGGTTAAAAAACCTAACTTAATTTCTTGGTAACTTTAGAGTAGTTTAGAAATCATCATATCATCAACTTATTAAATCATACATCATGTCACCAACTTAATAATCGAAAAGGTGGATAGATAGAAACTTTACTAAGAGAATATCTAGACTTTTATTACAAACAAGCTATCGTCCGCAACTTCTTATGTGTAGTATTTTAAATATATACAAATTATTCAAAAATACCCTTCCCCTAGACTCTAGAACCAGTCTATCTATTAAAAAAAACGCATATAAATCCGTTGCTTAGTTTTAAAAATATAACCTTACATATGGACATGCAGATAAAAATAACGACTTTGTTTTATAACAAGTACTGATATAGTCTCACCAAATCTCTGCCTACCCCTATGGGAAAAAGGGGTGATGTTATGATGATGACAGTATTAGCATAATCTTTGGCCACATTTTAAACTGACTTTCATATTTTCGGATACAAACTAAAATATGTATTCTATGTACTCTACATAATATAACAAACAGCCAAACCTCTGATTCGGTAAGATGCACTGGGGTAATTATAGATACCAAGCGTCGATGATCTCCAAAAGTATCATATTCATTAACAGAGCACCATGGTTGCCATCGACACTCATTCTTATATTTGTCTACAAGGGTCCGATGAACCAGCTCCGAACAACTCAAATCACTAAAATTAACAGTCACGGTATGATCTTAAGAGCTGAGAGTGCTGCTATTTTTTTTTCAATTTCAAATAGTTTTCGTAGTCTGTTATTGTTAATATTTTGTATCGTGAACATAATATATTATACACGTAGCTAAGGATATTATTCATTTGTTTATAAAATAATAATTGTGAATTATGCATTACTTCTTTACATAAGCCTACTAACACAGCGTTCTAATATAAATAAAAACATTATTTAGATAGAAACTTTACGTGATGACGAAATAAAAATTCTTGATTATACCACAGATTATACACATCATATGAAAAAATCACGTGCAGGACTGGAAGGCTATGAATTGAAAGTTAGAAGTCTAATAGCATACTGCTGCACATCCTTTTACTAACAATATGCATAAAGATAGTGTCGGCGCGATATTATGAAAAGAAGTCATCGATGTGAACTTCTCAACAAAGTTACCGAATTTATAACAATAGATAAGTCAGAGACGGTAAACTGAATCATAAGTAAAAAGGCTACTTTCCATACTAATCCATATCATCATCATGGCTTGTTAAAATAATCCATTACTCACCGTCTTAGGATTAAAAACTTCATGGCTTTGGCCAAGTAAGTCGCTCTACATTTTCCGTGAGATGGCACACACGACTCTGATTTAGTTCCAATTACACTACCATTAATATATGAAGCTTTTACTTCGTCTTCAGTTTCACATTCGTTATTTTGTTGTATTTGTTCTTGGGAAGGCATGCTATAAATCTGGTCAGATAAATCGGGGAAATTTTGCGTAATTTCAGCAGAGTGCAGTATATCTGTCGAACTGCATATTTCATCTATAATGATATTACCTTCATCATTCACAATAATATTTTTACAAAACGAGTCTTTCATCTTTACCCAGAGATTATCCGCTGATGAAAAACTGCCTTCAGGTTGCATTATCCTGATATTACAAGTTGTAAATGCTCTGCACTCGGGGCAGGCTTCGTAGGATATTTTTAGATTTTCTCCATCAAAATCAGCAGTTGTTACACTATCCAATGTAATATGGTATTGATTGTTGTTATTAATTACTACAGTGGTTTCGTTTGGAGACTCGATAGAAATATTTTCATTGGCTTTATCTATAGTAACTGTGCTAAAATTCAAATGTTCTATTGAATATATGAGGTGTAAAAAAACATAACCATCTGTTCTTTCCTTTTCTGTAGTTTCCTCTTCTTCTATATTATTTATTACGACACTGTTACTTTTATTAAAACTTTTCTGCGATTCGGAATATTTTGAATTAACTGATTCAGTTTCAGGGTCAAATAAATCAAAGTATTCTTTCTCTTCATCGGTCCATTCAGGGTACACTTCTTTATCATCAATTACATATTTTGTAATTATTCTAGTTTTATTGGGAAATGTCGCAATAAATAAACCATCCTTATTAAGAAGAATTGTTGTCCCATCCATACGTCTAGAAAATATTTCACCTATGCAGTAATCTGTAGCGGTTCTTATAAGCAGTCTATTAGTATTAACCAGAACGTCACCTATATATTCTTTTCTAAGCCCATCACACTCTATTATATTAAATTCGTCGATTATTAATTCATATTCCAGATTTTTATCGTCGGAAATCTTTTCATCTTCCACGGTAACAGTTTTAGATGATTTCGAAGTAGTTTTGCTGGACTTTGCTGCCTTAGTTTTACTTTTTTTTGATTTGACCGAACTATCCTCGACTTCTCCTAACCCCACAGGTACAACTAATCGTTTATGACATTTTTTAATATCTATGTAAGATCCATCAGGCTTAAGTATATCAATATCGCCAGAGTTTTTAAAAACTATAACTTCTCCGTTTAAGCTGATGCAACGCATATCCTCTTCAAGGCCAGACTTGGAGCAGACATGAAACTGTTTAATGTGAGATAATTTTGACGAATTGTTCTCATACACAGTCTCCGTAATCATGCCATTGGGCCACGTAAGATACAGTGAATGGAAATGTTTATTTGTTAAAGTCTGCGACTCTAAATGTACTGCACTGGCCTTATCAGTTGGGAGAGATTTTAGTTGGGGTTTTTTTTCGGCACTATCCAATAACGAGGTGTTTGTTAAAACAATTGGTGCCGTATATGTCTGCTTTAATATATTTATCATGACGTTATCTTTACTCGTTATTCTAAATGACTCACTGGAATTACGTATATCTGGTGAAACAAATTCCCCTAAAGATTTGTGAATGCTAAATTCATTATGGATATTACCCGGTGTTATACGTAAATGAATATATTCCAAGTTTATAGGTATGATTAAATTATACAGAGTTGAAATTTTAGTTCCATCCTTTGAAAAATAAGTTGCATCTTTGCCAAACACTTCAACTCTTCTATCTCCTAAATTATAACCTTGAAACGGTTTTGGAGGTACTTCAATACTCGCTAACGACTCCGTGGTCTTTCCATGAGACGACTGTTTTACAGTTTTTGAAGAAAGAGAGGCCGGCGATTTGGACTTTCTGCTAGATTTATCAGGAATAGCTATGGTTGGAGAATTAAATGGTTGTTGAGCCAAAACTGGATCAACACTTTCTGCTCCATCGAGGTTGGCTTCTTCAGCTTTAAGTACTTGATGTTTAAGAGAACCTTCCATTAACAAATCAGTATCGACATTAGTATCTTCAATACAAGATATTAGTACAGACTGATCCACTTCATCTTTGCTTACAGATTGAGCTTTAAGTAGCATATTTTCATCATACAGCTTTTCTTCTTTTTTAATCCAATCATAATGCTCCTCCAAAATGTAATCAAAAAAATCTTGCAAGCAAACAGGTGTACATAAATGACAACGCCACTCGTCACGAGCTATGCCGTCTGCGTCATGACTGTTATAGAACATTAGGATAAAACAGTCTGTCACTTCACAATATTTATAATCCACACAGTTGTATTTGTTAAAAGCATGATACATGATTTGAAAGGCGCATTCGTCAGAAAACTCCTCAAAAAATTCAAAATCGTCAATCATATGAGCTATAGGTTGATCGTTAACAATTTCTGAAGCTGACACTAATTCACTAATATCAGGACAATCAAAAAGATATTTAATTCGTTGTTCTTCTGTATCACCTTCACCTGTGTACGACACGACAGAGTCATTTGTAGTTTTCGTAAACGATGGAAAATTACGAGACGAAGTCTTTATTGAAGGACAAGTAGGAAGAGGCTCAGCAAGAATACTTCGCTTCAGATAAACCTTTTTAAACTCTGTAATTGTCGTTGGTTGACCGTGTTGCTTTTTTAAAGAACTTCTATTATTGTACAATTTACGGCATGCTAAAATATGAAGAAGTCGATTTAATTCTGAAGATTCCAACTCCTCTCGATCAAAACAAGACAATAAGACATTAACATGGAAGTTAACTTTAGCTTCCAGTTCACCAGATGGACGCATTTGATTTAACCATAAATTATGCACGGGCATTCCAAGGTGGGATGAAATTACTATTTGCTTTAAGTTTATATTGCCTAATTCAAATGTTTTAAACTTAGCTATATCTCCATATTTAATAATGATTGGGTCCTTGTGGTTTTCATACTCGTCACCGTAAGTTATACGATATTGCTTTTTGTCTAATTCTGTTTTGCACAATGTACTAAATATATCTTTAACGAGGTTTTCAGATTTTGTTTGTTTGTCAACAGGAGATTGAACCTTATTTGTAGTTGCAGCTGTAGACAATGAGGACCTGCTTGTGTCCTTTAAATTTTTACAAGTAGTACTGAGAATACTATCAAGAACGGAATACATAGTTATGCACTCTAACGGCATATCATCAATTAATCTGTGATAGTATGCTTTGTAATCTTCATTATCTTTCGATTCAGGTATATTAATTATATCCATATTTTCCAGATAGTGAACGTGTTGTCTAGATAAATCTTGAATGTCATACATTAAGGAACACAATTCATCATATATTCGATCTGGTTCACCAGATAATTCATCCGATGGCCAATATGGTGGAGTAAATAATATAAATGCAGTGTTTTTAAAATCATCCGCAGAATCTTCTTGAATTCGTAGCAACTGTAAAGTATTCCAAAAATCACCGAGAATTTCCGTTTGACTCTGAACTCTCTTAGTGACTCTACTCAAACTTGGTGGTATTTCCTGATTTGTAGCGTCAATTCGAATTTGTACTATAGAAACTAAAGGTATCCCTAACCTGACAAGACATCCTGGAAGAAAAGGTTCTGCAAATCCAGTAATTGCTACATAAAGATTTGGACCGTCTGTAGGGTAGTCATCAACGTAGACCTTGTCTCTCCATTCTTCGCCTCTTACTCTGAGAGAAGTATTAAACTTTTTGCCCTCGGAGGTTCTCGGATCCTTATCTTGTCCATCTGTAACTGGTGTGTAGAGAGCACTAACTATACCTTTAACTTCTACTTTATCAACCATGGTGGCTGATTCCCTCCGCATACCATCTTGTACCTCTAGCCTTTGACTTTTAATAAATAAATACTCTTGTTTCATTTTTAATATAAGGTGCTTGATTATTAAGGCATAAACATCAGGCGGAATGTCTTTCTTTTCCTTAAGGTATGCATTACCTTCCTCAAATACCCTGAGACTTTCGTCTTTTACTTTTTTCTCGGTTCCCAATTGGTTTATCATAAATACAGTTTCTCTTTTGCATATATTCTTAACAACAAATCTCTTTTCTTGAGTTGCATAGGTCTCAAATTTGTTTAGATAGATCTTATCTTGATCAGAGCCCGCTGCCTCTATAAGTACGACCTTCACATTCCAACCTACGTCGTTTAAGGGCGCATCTTCTATTACCTTACGCCATACTTCATCAGGATCTAAAATTATTTCTTTTTTCTTAGGGCCCATATTGCCAAGCTGATGCAACGGGAATCACTGCACGAACGACTCCAAATCAGTTTAGTGTCACGGAAAGCAAGTAGAAAATATTTTTTGTCCAAATTTAACATGAACAGTAGAAAATTATACGGAAATAATATACGGAACACAGAATACTAAGCAGATAAATTTTAGTTTATGGATAAATAAAATTAAAAATAACCATCAATATTCATTTAATATTACACGGACGTCTGTCTGACATAAATTAACGCCATTTTGACGCCATATTGCAGAAAATATGACACGAGTCTTGCATTGACAACATATAAAACCTCTTTGGTACTTCCAAGGGTATATCTGATAAAGATAGTAATGTACTTTCCTTTACTTATTGCTTTCAATTTTGGAAAGAGATGTACCTAAGAAAAATTTTCTGACCCTCAGCTAATGGTAAGGCTTGTGCAATGGTAAGGATGCAATGGTAAGGATTTAACGTATACCACACACATTTATATTTAGTAATTGCAAACATACCCATACAATCACATAATAAAAAGAAAACACCCAGACGATATACAAAACATTTGTGTAACTTTTCGTCCACTGTCACCTCTGCATTCCCAGTTCTACGACACATAACAGCAAAGCATGTTCACCATTGCACTATAGTTAATACATACTAATAAACAAAAAGAAATTCTTTAAACAATTCATCATTTATTACACGATAATAACAAAAACATTACATATTAAATATTTTATCACATATTCTATTTATAATATCCCTTTCGATGATTCACATTTTTAGTCTATCATTTGGTGTAAACGTAACTCTGCTGTACTGGCTGATTATCTGAAAAGAATGCATATGTATAATGAGGCTTTTTCTGACAGCTGAATTAAAAAATAAAAAAAGTGTAAAAAATGCTCAACAGATGGCGTTGTATGTTGCCCCTGTAGAAGCGAGTTCTTCATAATACGTGAAACGGAACGTTACATAAACTTTACAATGCAATTTTATTTATATTCAGTATGAGTGTTGTATACATTTTGTTTTGTGTATGTATTATGTTGTGTATGTATAAAACCATAAATTTTACTTGCTCTTTGGTGGTTACATTAACAGTATTCAGCGACATCTAGTGAACCTATTTTAAACTTTTTTTTTTATTGGCTCCCGGAAAAAGCTTCATTAGAAATTTAATTCCACAGAAAAGCTTCATATTTTTTCGCATTATCGACCTACTGGTCCGGGAGCCAGGTACATTTTTGGTCAATGATTTCTTCTCGAGTGAAACTTTGTAAAATGCATAAGGACGACTATGAATACTCGCGACCGTCAGCTGCGACTCCGTAGGTGGGGTGGGCTGTGGCAGCCGTCTTTACTACAGAGGTATTCACTTAACCTTAGCCACTATCTCTTCCTGTAACTCTCTCCAATCCATTGACATCCCACTGTTGGTCTCGGGCTTTCTACACTTGGGTGCTGTCCCAAGTGTAGTTTGGTCTACTATGCCATGCTAGCCAAGCGTCTTGGCATAGGGTTTAATTTCGAATTTTAAAACTCCGACAGAAGCTGTTATTTGCTTATACTATACATACTATATATGGCTTTTACAGCACCCTGTGGCAAGAAAAGGGGTAGTAACAATTGTATTTTTATTCCGTCTCCACATGGGCAGGCCATATATCACTAAATTATTATTAGCCATTAAATATATTAGCTAATCTATATTATCTATACAAATATTTTAAAGCTGTAGTTTGTTTGTTTGAACACGCTAATCTCAGGAACCACTGAGTCGATTAGAAAAATTCTTTCAGAGTTAGATAGGGCATTTATCGAGGAAACCTTTGAGCTATATAACATCACGCTACGACCAGTAGAAGCGAAGCAGTAATGAAAAATGTCGCGGAGTCGCGTTCAACAGCTAATTAATATTATAAAGCTGAAGAGTTTGATTGTTTGTTTGATCGCGCTAATCTCAGAAACCACTGGTCCGATTTAAAAAAGTGTTGGACAGTACATTTATTGACCAAGGCTATAGGCTAACATAACATCACGCTGTGACCAATAGTGCGCAGAGCGCAGAGCAGAAGCGCAGCTTCAGTGAATAATGTTGCAAAAACGTGCTAAGTTTCGTTATTCATACTTACCCAGTAATATTTATATTTCTGGTAAATGTTTGTCTATCCATTCTTTAATAATATTCATACCACGTCTGTTTATAGAGTGTCCTAATCTTTCTAAAACATGAAATTCACCATCAACACCGAGATCTTTTAATTGTTTATGTGTTACTTGTCCCCAATTTAGAGGAACTATATCGTCAATATCACCATGAACTTGAAGAAGTGGTGGTGCTGTAATACAATCATTAAAATAAACATACATTTATCTAGCTAGACTAATTATAGCTGAACAGTTTGTTTACTTGTTTGAATGCCTCTGATTGTTTCTATGTATTATAAGTATGTATACACAAAAGAAAAGTATGTGTATTCCATCCGTATTCTGGTATAAGCCACGCAAATTGGTAATGCGCTGGAACCTTGTCAAATTAACGCCCTAGTGACGTCATCAGCAAAGAAAAATTACAGCTAACAAAATGTAATATTCTCATCTATACGTCACTATGACGTCACCAACATGGCCGCCAGGCGCATTACCAATTTGTGTAGCTTGTACCCATAACACAAGCATAAAGGCTTAGCTTGGGATCAGAATACGTTGTGTGAAATTTCCATGTATATTTATATTATTAAAAATGTTGCATGTTGGATTAATTTCTATGTTAAAATAGAAAAGTACAATAATATTCATAACTCCATAACTTATTATCATAATCATACTTACTTCTATTTCCTGCTGCAGATTTTAATTCTTTATAAACAATGGAATTTTCGTTAAGAAATGAGCTAAATACAAATACTCCAGCTAAATTGGGTTGCCATCTAAATGCAGTGTGAAAAGATAATGAACCTCCCATAGAAAATCCACCTGGAAACAAAATTATATAACTAGTTGTAGCTACCTACATTTACCTTAACTTATTATATTACAACCTAAATATTTATATAGGTAGCTATAGACTGGAATCTAGCAGTGTCTGTTTTCCCATACAGTTACAATGTGGAAGCATTTAAGAGAAGGGTGAATAGGCTTCTAACATAGTTGTTACCGTCCAAGGCTGCATTTCCACTTACCATGAAGTGGAATGTAGTCAAGCATCAACATGTATTATGTAGAAAAAAAACTTACTTGAAAATTTTCTTCACCTAGCCACATGTTCAACTCTAATGCTATGTAAGGTTATAGCAATACTGGCAACACAAAGTTTACTAAATAAACATTAACGGTCTTATTCATAATGACTTATCGGAGGTTTTAGATTGGTTTAGATTTTATTAGAGAGATAATAAACGTTTTAGTGTAAAAGACTAATGAATAACAATGTTTGTCAATTTTAGTGAATTTGAACAATGTTTGTCCTCAATGGACTCCTAAACCACTTAACCGATTATAATAAAATTCGCACACCATGTGCAGTTCGATCCAACTTGAGAGATAGGATAGTTTAAATCTCAAATTATAGTCGCAATTTTAATTTATTGCAAATTATTTGTCTACCCATGCCATTTGTATGGCAAAACAACGTTTGCCGAGTCAGCTAGTAATAATGTATATCTGTATAAACACTAATCAATACTTAACTCATGAATATGTGCATTATGTGATTATAATATTAGTATATGTTTACCAACAATAATCCTTTCACTTGGAATACCAGCGTCATTTTCATTTTTAATAATTTGCTTTACTTCTTTCTCTATTTGTGATATAGATTGTAATTGTTCTGGCACATTGATAGATATATCAGCTCTGTCGAACCAAACATTACTCATGAGTCCACCAGCAGGTGAGTATGGCTGTAAAGGTGCTGTCGGGTACATAACCTTAATGTGACTAAATGAAAAGTTCTTAACCATTAGTCGTACCCATTCCTTCATATCTGCTCCATTAGACCCTAAAAGGTATCCAGTTAATAAATTAAAACTATACAGGCATTTTCTGATTGATATTAAGATGTCCCTAATGAGAATTTTCTATTGCATAAAGGGAAAATTTATACATAAAACAATGACCTGACAAAATAACTTCACATCCAATTGTGTGAATTGATTCACACAATTGGATGTGTATAGTGGGCCAAATAAATAGTATATTTTGCACACTTGTAGAAAAAAGAAACTGTCCCCTAAGCAGTGATATATGAGAAAGCAATTTCTAAAGTCAACCGATATGCTTTTGATGACTTTTGTAAAAATTATATGGCTGAGTCTATTAATACTGGCACTGGCACCACACCCTTACCTCTCATACATTCACACGCACACACCTGCATGCTTCTATCACTTGTACACGCTCTCACTCAACGCAACACATTCCTTTTATGCTACCCACATAATGTTACAACAAACTGATGTGAATCTATTTTATTATATACCTGCATGTATTATTAACTAATTGTTTCATAATGATTTATTGTATCATAATATAAGCAAGGGGGGGGGCTGGAGATCTGTAATACAGGTTTCGAGCCTAGTACAGACTCCAGCTCTCATTACGTGTTATTTGTCAATGATTTTAATTGTAACCAAATACTGTAATATTGTAACGTTTTGAGAGCAATAAATAAATAAATAAAAAAATAAAATAAATACGGGTACTGTACGAACAATTTATAATTATTAGTACGGTTATCGTACGAATTATTTATAATTATTAATACGGGTACTAATTACATTTCATATAACTTTAAAACTTTAATATAAGGCTTTCGAAAAAAAAAACCCTAACCTAACCTTCACTCGGTTAGCTTCAAGATCTAAATGATCTAATAACTCCGCAATTTTTTCCTTTTGCTCGTTAGTTATTCTTATGCTCCGTGGATAGTGTCGAAAAAGATTTTCACTATTTTCACGAAAAAAATTCTTAGTAATAAATTTAATAATAAAAAAATAATAATATCCATATGAAATATGAATTCATTCCTAATTAAAAAAAAATTGAATAAATGTACGAATAAATATAATTTATTCGTCCAGTAGCCGTACAAATAGTCACATCCAAATTATATTTAGATAGTTAACTCAGAATTAGAATATATTACAATTGTAGATTTATATAAAGCAAGTGTTATATTCGAGAACAGAAAAACGTCATTTGCGATAAAGACTATGTTTAGGCTTAGGCTAAGGTCAAAGTTGATAAAGTACTCTGTGGTTGACCCTTCTTATTAGGAAATAGGTTAGGGATGACACGTATATACTGGTACAGGTATAAATACCCAGTATGAGTATACCAGTACGCAGATCGGGTATGTATAGCAGAAACCCGGTCCGTACCCGATAGGTACAAATGTACTGCCGAGATAAACGCCAAACTAAATCGTATGACAGTGCTGAGTACGGCGCCTTTACGGGTCTGAATGTACATCTATAATTACGTACTGTTGTGTGAAGATTATATCTTATTTGTTTTGTGCTGTAGGGATCTTACCTACTTTTGTGGGTAACGATCTAGACCAGCTATTGGAGTGCTGTAGGGATCTTGTTTACTCTTTTGAGTAAAGATCTAGACCGACTAGTGTTGTACTGCCGTAGAGATCTTGCTTACTTTTGTGGATAACGATCTAGGCCAGCTACCAGTATTTTAAATAAGCGATAAACCAACAAATTTTTTTTTTTGATTAATTATTTTCACAACAGTATTGTTGTATATGAGTGTGTAAGTCACTAATTGTAATATTTTAATTAATATTTTAATTTTAGTTTGTTTCTGATTGTACCTTTTTTTAAATTGTTTTGTCTTTTTGTTTTTGTGTCTGCATCTCGACCGTTAAATAAATATATTTTTCTTTCTTTCTTCTTTCATATTTATCACTAACCTCTTAGTTGGCAGTCCTTTATGTACTGGTCGGTCCGATTTTGCTTTACAGATTATAAAATCTGTAAAGCAAAATCGGACCAGTTTTTTGAATTTTTGAATGAACACCAAACCTGCCAAAATAATTTTTGGAAGGTTTGGTGTTCATTCAAAAACTCTCATCTAAATGTTCCAAACGTCGTTCAATCGAGTTTCTAAAAGGAAACCTCTAGACCAGGTTTGAAAATACCTATAGGTATTTTAATACTGGGTTTTAGTACTGGGTATACGGCCATACCCATACCTTTGAGCCCGGGTATAGAATATCGCAGGTATATCTCATGCCTAAAATAGGTACTGTAAAGTAATCGGAGTAGGGTTGTCCCTACAATGTCCCTAAAATGATAAATTTCTACATAGATTAACATAACACAGCTCCTTTGAATCACAACACAGCTAAAGATGATACACTAAAAATGTTGTGAAAATAGATACCTGATCCATGAAAATATATAACTGTAGCTGTGTGCTTTGGACCTGTATGTTTAGTTAAGTGAAGAGCACCTAACTTTGATGCATTCATGATAATATAAATTTATACACACAAAGATCTAACAAAAAATAAAATATAACCTTTAAATATATGTTTGTACTAAATGGTACTAAAATGACATTTGGGTCATTTTGGGTGTTGCCAAAATATTGAAAAAATAAAAAAAAAACACCGAACACACAGCCTGAAGCGGCCTCGAACAAGGTTGACTGACGATATCGTCAAATGTGC
Source organism: Orgyia antiqua (assembly GCA_916999025.1). Taxonomy (NCBI): domain Eukaryota; kingdom Metazoa; phylum Arthropoda; class Insecta; order Lepidoptera; family Erebidae; genus Orgyia; species Orgyia antiqua. The sequence continues at coordinate 8,477,642 of OU779863.1, read as the reverse complement.
CGGGGACCTCCGGATGCAGATATCGTAGATTTTGTGGTCTTATTGCTATAGCAAACCCTTTTGCCCTGCTTTAACACGTTGTATATGTACACATTACGGTATTAAAATAAATGGAAATACATTGATCAAAAAATTATAGGTTCTGATTAATATTGAATATTTAAAAAAGGACTTATGAGGGTAATACAGTGTGACCAGATTAAATTTTACGAAAATACCGAGGCACCTCAAAAAAATACTGAAATATACCGACTTACATAGGACAGATATACCAATAAAAATACTGATTTTCTTAACACGTTTTATTTATTCATACTCACAATAAATGTTAGAGTTATATTTTAACATCCTTTTCGAAGGATTAAAATTTACACAACCTCCTTCATCCTTAACACCTTGCTTTGTTTTTAAAATAGCTGACACATTTTTGTTTATAAACCTGTTTCTTTGGTCCGTTTTTATTAAATTTATCTGTGAAAATATGCGCTCGCATGCAGCATTCGACACCGGTATACATAGAAGAGATTTACTAAAACTAGTTATATTTTTGTATTTTAACATGCCATCACTGTTAGAAATTTTCCCAACTTCCACCCAAAATTGTTCACACGAGATGGGTGAGCCAGTGCTGGAAGATTGTAACAAATCACTTACTTCGCGATCAAACTTTAGGGTTCTATATTCTTCGTCAATTAACTGCATTTGTTCTGGCTGTACTTCGCATGGGAAAGTTTCTATCACATTTCGTAAACTGCGAAATTCTTTATGCACGGCAGTGTGTGGGTCAAGAAATTTCAGTTCTCGAAAAACTGGATTTTCAAAAGGCAAACGTGATTTCAATTGCGTGCTCAACTCAATTAAAAATGATTGGCACCTTCTGAAAAACTCAGCAATCTGTTCTTTCATGTTTACATTGTCCCTGTGTTTGATTAATTCTTGGCCTACTTGAATACCTAAGTACATATCTTTCAATGGCAAATAATTTACATTAGTCTTTGGGTCTAACGTAAATACATTGTCCGTACGTTTGATGTAATTAGCTTTCATGAAGCAACCCAAAATCGACAAGCACATACTAGATGCATCATCATACAGTCTATCAATGCACGGATAATCGCCTTGAAAAATTATGTTAAATTTGTTTACAACCGGCAAAATGTAGTCTAAAAAGTAAAAGTACAATTTGTTTATGTCAGTGGTAAAAGAATTAAATAAAAATTCTGATGACATATTGCGATCACTCAAGTATTGGTCTTGAAAGAACAATTGCAATGCCCTCCACTGCTCAATTATTCTACTAATACAGGCATGAAGTGAAAGCCACCTTATGTCGTAATGACGCAAAATTCTGTGATTTTCAGTGTCTGTGAAATTTTGGAACTCAGCAAATTCTCTTTGACGCTTGCTGCTTTGAGAAAAATATCCATATACTTCTTTTATTATTTGTTCTAAATTTCTAGGCAGTATTTTACAGGCCTGGCTAACACTTAATGCTGCAGAGTGACAAACACATTTTATGAAAAAGCACTTTGGGTTTACTTCTTTAATTTTTGCAACAATGCCAGAATGTTGACCAAACATCACATTCGTAGTATAAGCAGCGAATCCTATTACGTCTTTTATTTCTAAACCTAATTCGGATAATTTTGATGACAACGAATTAAATAAATGACCTGCGGTTTCACCACTTAAATCAACTAAATCAAGGAATTTGGTTTCTACAGTACATTTAGTTTCAGAGAAGTATTTAACTACTATTGCCAATACTTTGACTGTTGCAACATCTGTACTCTCATCTTTTATAACAGCGCCGCATTTCATAGCTGTTACCTAACTGATTTTGAGAAACAAAACTAGGATGATTAACTTTAAATTAAAATATGTATATCCAAACTCCTTGAACTAGGTAAGTAAAGCGAGTTATGCTTACCTTTGACTGTCCTTTATATTTTATCAAGTTCGATTTATGCTTTTCAGTATGTGCATGCTGTTTTATAGACGCTAATCTACTTTGCAGTTTCGCATTGCATGCTTTGCGAAATGCGATGAATTCGTCATCTTTATAACGTGAAAGCCACGAAGAAAATTCCGGAATTTGTTCCCACTTAGCTAAATAACTTTGCTGAAAACTAGACATGCTATCCGGATGAATGCAACTAAGTAAATAAAAACAACAATAATCGCGTTCTATTTATATGATGACAAAAACATCACCTATTTTGGGGAAATTCCCGAATTATCGAAAGAAAGTCCTCAAAGATTAAGTCGAATGCAGAAGAGACAATCATTTCACTTGAACCGTATTAGACGATTTGATACTAGTAATAAAGTATCTTTTAAGTTTAACTACTACCTATTTATGCAACTGAAAACTTAAAAACTAGACGTTGTTTTGAAAATTATAGATAAACTAGCGGCCCGTCCCAAATTCGTCCGAGTAGACTGATATTCATGAAACACAACGAATTTGAATGTATGCAATCTGGAAATTACGCTCTATCTAATAGTGCAAACCGCATTAAAATCGGTCCAGCAGTTGTAAAGTTTTAGGCGAACATACATTCTGCAAGTCTGATTAATACTATGTATTGATTGATAATTGTATATGTAGTATTACAATACTACAACGCCGGCACTGGCCGTCTTTCTTGTCATATCTGTAACTTACTCATCTTTGCTCATAGATAACATGTATAAGTATAAACTAAATCCGGGAAAGTCCCCAATGTTCGCGTTTCGGGGAATTCCGCAAACATTGTCGCAAAGACGATCACTCACTACGGTGTTGCCATAACTTCAACCAAAATATACCCAAAAATACTGACTGCCAGCAATATACCTGAAAATATACTGATGTTCGGAAAAATCGCTGAAATATACTGAAAAAGTATTAAAATACTGAATCTGGTCACACTGGGGTAATACCTGTTACCTATATTGGCTAGGTATCTATCTTATCTAGTACGAAATACATACATAAATAGCGAAACCCAGTGCCCCGCAGTGCGGTAAAAAGGATAAAAATCGGGCAGTAAAGGGTGCTTTTAGGACACCACTTCTATTTCTAGTGCTCATCAAATCAAACACTACATTTATGATATTTACAGATTTACTTTCTGTTAGAACTAGAGATGGGCGGGTAGGTAAAAATTAGGTGGGTAAAAATTAGTAATAATGGGTGGAATAGGTTAAAATTTAATTATACCCATTATTACCGGGTATTCAATAAAAATACCGGGTAAATATTAATACTGCCTTTAAATGTTAGTTTATAATACTTTATTGGCTTATCCTTTAATATTGCGAACTACTGTGTGAAATTTTAATTTAACACTAAATATAATACCTACGTTAATTTGAAATAAAACGTTATAAAAAATTATAAAATATGGAGTACGAAATAAAAAGATATATGTAATTTAAAACTTAATATGTAATAATATACACACCGGCACAATTAGCGGAACAGAAAAAAAGTGAGACTATGAGATAATAACGCATATATTTGAAGAAAATGTAATTAGACACAAAATAACAAATTGATTAACATCTTTTAACAACGACTTTAAAAATTTTCGTTATTTTTTATTGAAAAATAAAGAAATTTGAAATAAGTGAAATTTTTAGATGATTATGAACCATCACAAAAAATAAAAAAAAAGTAATATTAAATGAATTAACAATAAAATTAAAGAAAAATTAATAACGAGTGTCTCCCCCTCTTGCTCTGATTACGGTTTTCATTCGTCTGGGCATGCTACAGATTATGTTATCGATGATTTCTTGAGGCAACCGCTCCCACTCCAAAAGTAATGCGCTTCCAAGTTCATTCAGGGCCCTGAGTCGGGTATTTCAACGGTGTCACAACTGTACCATTATTGTACCATTATGGTGCAATAGTAAAGTTTTTGGTAGTCTACTATTAATGTGTCGTCATGTCGTCATAACGACTTCATCATTGTCTTACAATTGTCAAAGTGACATAAATTGCTAGTCTCGTACACAACTGCTTCACAATTGCAATTCAATGACTGAAATGTTTCGGTAGTCTGCTATTTTGAATTTGACAGTAATATTTTTTAATTGTCCTGTGTCGACAGATTGCCATAAATAAAAAATAGATAGATAGAAATATTAGAAATTGTTCTTTGTAATTTATTGCAATTTACTAATCTCCTAAACTTCACATTGCTTTTTATACTAATAAATAGTATGTACAAATATATTTAAACGAAGTCTAGCATGATTAAATGTTTAAATTTATTAGTAGTTTTTCGAAAATCACTTCAACTAACGCATTTTTTAAAAACGGCAACACATACATACCATTCTAACACAATCCATAGATAAAAGAGACCGAAAATTCAATGCATAGATAAAAGAGATCGACAATTCTATTACCATTGAACGACCGTTATGACGGCATATAGCAGACTACGGATATTTGACTTCAATTGCAACGGTATCGTGCCGGTATTGTGCCGGTATGACAATTGTTCCAAAATAGTGGACTTGAGCACCTGGTGCTCAAGTCCACTATTTTGTGACAATTGTTCCAAAATAGTGGACTTGAGCACCTGGTGCTCAAGTCCACTATTTTGGAACAATTGTCATACCGGCACGATACCGTTGCAATTGAAGTCAAATATCCGTAGTCTGCTATATGCCGTCATAACGGTCTTTCAATGGTAATAGAATTGTCGATCTCTTTTATCTATGCATTGAATTTTCGGTCTCTTTTATCTATGGATTGTGTTAGAATGGTATGTATGTGTTGCCGATTTTAAAAAATGCGTTAGTTGAAGTGATTTTCGAAAAACTACTAATAAATTTAAACATTTAATCATGCTAGATTTCGTTTAAATATATTTGTACATACTATTTATTAGTATAAAAAGCAATGTGAAGTTTAGGAGATTAGTAAATTGCAATAAATTACAAAGAACAATTTCTAATATTTCTATCTATCTATTTTTTATTTATGGCAATCTGTCGACACAGGACAATTTAAAAATATTACTGTCAAATTCAAAATAGCAGACTACCGAAACATTTCAGTCATTGAATTGCAATTGTGAAGCAGTTGTGTACGAGACTAGCAATTTATGTCACTTTGACAATTGTAAGACAATGATGAAGTCGTTATGACGACACATTAATAGTAGACTACCAAAAACTTTACTATTGCACCATAATGGTACAATAATGGTACAGTTGTGACACCGTTGAAATACCCGACTCAGGGCCCAGATTGTTGGGGGGTGGCATTCTGGATTTAACCCTTCTTTTTAGCAAGTCCCAGACATGCTCTATCGGATTCATATCGGGGGAATTTGCTGGCCACTGCATCACCGGTATACCTACGTGGCTCAGATATGCCTGTACCGATTGTGCACTATGAGCACGAGCATTATCTTGCATTAGAATAAAGTCGTCACCAATAAATGGGGCAAATGGTACAACATGTTCTTCTAAAATGTCTCTGATGTATCGATCTGCTGTCATGGTCCCTCCTGTGACTATCGCTAACTCCGTGCGAGCTCCCAAACATATCCCTCCCCAAACCATAATCGAGCCGCCACCATAAGCCACTGTGTGTTCAAAATTAGACTGTATGTGGCGTTCTCCTTTGCGTCTCCATATTCGCTGTCTCCCGTCGATCTGTTTTAAAAGAACTCTGTACTCATCAGTAAAGAGAACCTGCTGCCATTCGTTCAAATCCCAATGACTTTGTCCTCGCGCATAGCTTAATCGGTTTACGCGGTGACGTCTCTCAAGTTTTCGGCCTTTGGCAGGTATATACGACCCTAAACCAACTTCTTCAAATCTCCTGCGAACTGTACGCTCACTTACTCGTACTCCTCGAACGTCTTCCAGTTCATTTCGAGCTTGTACAGCCGTTAATCGCGTATTCCTATAAACTCCAAGTTGTAAAAAACTGTCATCTCGCCTCGATATACATCTTTTTCTACCTTGACCCCTCCTCCTCACAAGAGAATTAGACGATCTGTACCGCTGGATGCTGCAATGAATCGTTGATACTGGTCGACGAAGCCTTGAGGCAATCGATCTGTAGGTATGGCCATTTCTTCTCATTTCATCAGCCCTAATGATTTCCAGTGATGTTAAGTCAGGCATAATAAAGAGCTTTTAATAAACAAAATTGTCTATAGAATAACAAATTTATAAAAAACCATTAAGTGCAATTTTTCAAAAAAAATACAATTACGTAGATATTATATTACTCGAACAAGTTGACAAAACGTATTGTTCGGGAAAATAAAACAAATGAATGAAAAAAGTGTGTCATCTAATTTTCTATTTTCAAATTTGACAATAAATTAAAAAAATATCATAACTGGCCAGTTCCTCAAGTAAAAGATTTTAAAATCCTGCTTTTTTGTGTTCCGCTAATTGTGCCGGTGTGTATAATATGCATTCAGTATTTGTTTAAAATTCACATTACCTATTAGTAGTATGATACATAAAGACGTGATTCTGTTTATAATTTGGAATATTGTATATTAATAAACAGTCAAACACAGAAAATAATTATAGGAGGCTGAAATAAATCATTATTATAAATATTCTTTGGAAAAGGGCAGTTTGTAAGTATGTATTTACCAGTGTCTATTATTTACTCGATGGGTAAGCTAATTATATGTTTTTATTAATCATTAGAAATATCACAGTACATGTTTTAACCGATATTAAACAAAAAATAACTCATTTTTATTCACCCGGTAAAAATTCAAATCAGGTGGGTATAAATAGGTATAAATGGGTGTTTACCCAAGCCTCGGGTTTTTACCGGGTATACGCCCATCACTAGTTAGAACTAACAGAGAACTATTTATTAAATTATCAGGATTATCAAAAATAACATGGTACTTGGCAAGAGTACAAAAAACTGCGCAGCAATTTTGTTTTTTCTTTAGCTTCTCTTCCTTCAACTCTTCCTTTGTTTAATACGTTATCTTTTAGATTGGCTTCTTCTTTTTTTCTTTTATTTGAAGCATATATATTACTTGAATTAGTAATTTGAACAGATTTCTTACCATCCTCAAAATCTTCAGTCGGTTCTAACAAATCTATGCATTTTTGGATTAATAACATCTCTTTTTGTTCAATGTTCAATATTTGCTTTTGTATTGGTGGATTCCAGGTATATTTATGCTTTTTGCCAATGTTTTCCGCTAATCTTTGGTTATGAGTCTTCAAAATAGTTTCTAAGCCACTCGAAATATTATACTCGTTTGGTGCTGGACTTATAGTTTTAATCATGGGAAAACGCTCAGTTCTGAATAAGGGACCGCGATTAAAAGCAGGGATGCATCGAATTTTCTCTGGGTTGAAGTCACACGGAGTTGGCGTTACAAATTTTGATTGTACTGGTATCCAATTGAACCATGGTTGAAATCGTCCCTCAGAAGAGTAAAAAGGAGCGACATGTTGCTTGCGTGGAGATCTTGCAAATTTGGCTTCTCTTGGCAACATGTCAGATGGGATTGATTTGTTAGGCTCTTTAATGAGAGGTTTCAATCGTAAGGTGTTTGATTTGAATACCCACGTATTTTGAGGACAAGATGAATTGGTATGTTCTATTTCTTCTTCTTCAAGCATTTCCTCTTCATCACTGTCTTCTGTTACAGTATGCGATTTAAATCTAGGAGAAGAAGCCCCAAAAGGTGCAGTAGAACATCTAACAAATTGACATAAGTTACTATCGATGTTATAAGTTGCAGGACTTGGGCCTTCTTCACGTTGCAGCTTGAATCTTTGAGATTTTATGCCGAAAAACGATGGTTCTGGGAGAATTGCTTTGCAACATTTTTTAGGAAGCTCTGTGGGATCAAAATTCCTTCGAATGGAGTATTCTGTAGGTCCAGGACCTTGCGCATACTTTAAATATGGAAATCTTTTGGCTTTAGAGCCGACATGTTTAAGATTTGTACCTTTTGGCATTACAGGACTGTAAGATCCTGGACCAGGACGGCCTTCCCGAATATTCTGTAGTTGAACCATTTCAATATAGCGTGGTTGGCGGGACACTTTACGTTTATATGCTCTTACTTTTTCCGCGCAAATTTCCTCTACAGTCGGTTCTTTTTTTAAATTATAATCAGCTGGTCCAGGACATGCTTCCGACCATTTAGGACTTCTTTTCGATGTCCTTCCGCCCCACTTACATCCATGATAGAACGCTGAAAATTCTTTTATTCGTGTGTTATAAAACGGCGGACCTTCATTTATAGTTTTTTTTCGTACTCGTTGCTGAGAACCATCGGTATTTATTTTAAAACCTTCGTCCCCCGAGAGATTACATGGAACGGGTCCTTTAAATAATCGACGTTTTACTTTACCTTGACAAACTAAATCTTTTTCTGATTCATTTTCTGCGGGACATATACAAGAATTTTCAATACCACATTTACATAGTATTTCTTTTAAGTCTTGTTCACTAAATGCTTCATATGGAAATCTGTTTTGTTTCGATTTCAGTGACGCGATATTTGGTATTTTGTCAAGTGGGGCTGGATCATAAATGGCTTGAGTCCATAATATCGAGCTTTCTCCAGTTTTTCGCCTAACCTTTGAAAGAAATGGAATAGTATTTGGCCTTAATTTAGGTTTTTCGAATTGGTACGCTCCAGGATCAAATATTGGGAAGTTCTTGTCAGGAGTTGAAAATCGGTCGCTTAAACTGTAAGCCATGATAAACTACCTTCACATTCATATAGTTAAAGCTACATGTATTTACGGCCAAATTTATAATAATAAGAAAATAAAATTAATTTATAAAAATATCTAACAATGCGCACGATAAAATGTAAAAAATTACTTCATTTTATTGATTTTACTTCACATAGTGACAGCAAGCAAATCAAAATCATGGTAGGTATCACACACAGGTAGGTATATTGTGAGCAAATTATGAGACACAACGTGACTAGCTGTACAGCGCAACTTCGTACGCGTCTAATTAAAAAAAATGCCCAATTTAGCAACAGTTTTCATTAATGCTTCGCTCCTGTTGGTTGCAGCGTGATATAATATAGCCTTCCACGATAAATGGACTGTCCAACACAAAAAATTGTTCCATATGAACCAGGAGTTCCTGAGAATTGCGCGTTCAAACAAACAAATTAACAAACCCTTCATCTTCATTAATAATATAGATTTTTACCATAGCTTAGATATAGTTTAATCTTTTCATGCAAGGCAACTATGCTAGTTTTCCAATTGCAGAGCATAATGCGACTTAGTGCCGCACAATGCTGACGCTTAATTGGAACATGAATTAGTCCAAATGCGCCAGCAGAGTGCGCAAAGTAAAGTGTTGAAAAAAAAAATACTAAAATAAAATTGCAGCCACATTATAAGTGTGGAATAATAAATAAAAATTGGTCAAGTGCGAGTGGGACTCGCGCACGAAGGGTTCCGTACCATTATCTATGCAACATAAGGCAACGTTATTAGTATCGAGCAAGAAACGGTAAAAAAATCAGTTTTTTGTATGGGAGCCCCCCTTAAATATTTATTTTATTTTATTTTTAATATTTGTTGTTATAGTGGCAATAGAAATACATCATCTGTGAAAATTTCAACTGTCTATCTATCACCGTTCTTGACATACAGCCTGGTGACAGACGGACGGACGGACGGACGGACAGCGAAGTCTCAGTAATAGGGTCCCGTTTTTACCCTTTGGGTACGGAACCCTAAAAAGTCATTGTTTGTACCTTTATCCATTCTTAATTTTTTTTTTAAACACAGCTTTTATTAACTTTGATTATTTCCAGAAAACTCCGACGAAACGAAAGCCTTAAAAATTTTTTTAACAATAAATAATATTACTAACGTTAATATATAAATAAAATTTCAATCAATGCCAATTTTAAGAAAAAATACTTGTTAATTTTCTGTCGCTGAAGTTGGTATGGATTGCACGCATCAGTTTTGAGAGTGCTCGATTGTTGGAACACTCAACGTTGGGTATTGTGCCGCATTATGCGCTCTTGTGCTGTAATTGGAAAACGGGGTTAATAAAGTGCCTCAAGTCGCGTAGGTAGCGTAGTTCTTCCTCAACAATATACTGCTGTATTTCCTGAAACCATTTCCGAATATCCTGTTCCGAAACACATGCACTTGCATTGGTAACTCCTTCCGATGTTCGAAAACAAAAATTAGGGTGTCTTTTCAGAAAAGCCTTAAACCACATATCTCCCGGTTTGTTGTCACGGAAAGGGTTGGGTCTCGGATTGAGTTGCAGAAAATTTTGAACACATAATTGGATATCCTCCTTCTTTCTCGGGAAACCACGCTTTGATAGATGTATGATGAAGTCACATAAACTGTTTTCTTCGGCTTCAGTCAGCACTGGATCTGGTCCAGACTTAAATTTTGTGTCAGGGTTTTGAATTTTAAATTGGAGGCTACTTCTAGGCACACCAAATTTTTTTGCCGCCTGTCGAATTGAACCCTCTTTATTCTCAATAAATTTAAGAGCCTTATCTATTGTCTCTTTGCCGTATTGTCGTTTTTTAGACATTTTACTAAAACTTCAATGAGCTGTAAAAAAATAAGAAAATAGATTAGTAACTTTTTGAAGTTATTGTTTGCAGTGGATGCAGCGAAATAAAACGGTTTTGTAAACGGAATATTGTGTATTTTATTTTAATTTAAGACACAGTACAAATATGGACGTTGTCGCCATGACCGGCTTAGCGAGAGAGAGTTGCCATACATAAAACAAAAGTCTGCTACCAAAAAACCAAATTACAAATATAAATGTTGCCACTTTATATAACATTATTCAATACACCCCCTCAACATTATATTTTAATTTATAAAATTTTAATTTTACCATTAAACATATTTAAAACCTTTATTTTGTACTACACCCCCTTAAGATAAATTCTGAGATACATCCCCTTAACAAACTTTGTAATGCATCCCCTTAATAACATAAACATAACCTCTAACCAAATATGCAGAGCCCTGAATATTATACTCTTAAGTATTAACAAAACTTAGGCACACTAAAACATTCTTCACATACACAAGATACCTTAAATACTAACTCAGCACTATCCTATGCATGTACACATTTTAACAAACTTATGACAATATCATATCCCTAAGCTTAACAAAAAGTATTTTTCCTAAGGGTTTGGTAAACAAATCGGCTACATTGTTATTACTACAAACAAATGTAATTTTAACTAAACCTGTTGATAGATTTTCTACAATGTACTGATACTTGATATCTATGTGTTTCAATCTTTTATTACTGTCATTGTTCTGTGCTATATTAATCACACTTTGATTGTCTTCAAATATTTCAAAATCTACATTATCATATCCAAAATCTCTAAGTAGCTTTTTTAAATAAGAACCTTCCATAATACTCATACTCAAAGCTACATATTCTGCTTCACAAGATGACAGTGTTACACAAGACTGTTTCTTACTGTACCAAGAAACTGGACAGTTAAAAATATAAAATATTTGACCTGAGGTTGACTTCCGGTCTACAACATCACCGGCCCAGTCTGCATCACTGTAACCTTGCAATTTACATACATTTTTGCTTTCATTATCATATTTGTATGTTAAAGATAAATCAATAGTACCCTTTATGTATCTTAATATCCTCTTCAAACATTTAAACAAAGCTACACTAGCACAATGCACATATCTACTAAGAAATCCTACTGCTACAGATAAGTCTGGTCTAGTACAAGTAGCATACAAAAGACTACCTACTAAACTTCTACAGACTTTTTCTATTTCAACACTTTCACTTATATCTCTCTGTAATAATTCAAAATTGAAGTTTTGTTCTATTGGAGTACACACAGTTTTACAATTTGACATTTGATATAAATCCAACAACTTTAATAAATATCCTTTCTGATTAATTACAGTTACACAATTTTTAACATCTTGTTTTATATTTATTCCCAAATAATTACTTGCTAGACCCAAATCTTTCATTTTAAAGTTTTTACTTATTGAATTTTTAAAGTCATTTACTTGGTTTTTATTACTACCAAAATACAACAAGTCATCCACAAATAATAACACATAAATGTAATCATTTCCAATATGTTTGAAATATAAACATGGGTCATTCTTTGATCTTAAGAAATTTTCATTTGACATGAAACTATTAAACTTTGCATTCCAGTATTTAGGAGATTTTTTAAGACCATAGATTGACTTATTCAATTTGCATACCTTATTTCCTGGTAATCTCATAAAAACTGTCTCATTGATGTCTCCATAAAGAAATGCCCCAGTAACGTCCATTTGGTACACTGGTTGTCTTTTCTGTATAGCTACAGCCATCATGGCTTTGAAGGTAGTTAACTTGGCAACAGGTGAGTATGTCTGGTCATCACAGTTCTTCTGCTGGAATCCTCGGGCTACTAAGCGAGCTTTATACAAAGCTTTTCCTTCTGCCTCCTTGACTTTGAATACCCACTTGCTACTTACTATGTTTTCTCCATCAGGAACTTCTGTCACCTCCTCCCATGTATTATTTTCCTCCAGTGTCTTCAACTCCTTGTTTATGGCTTCTTCCCACTTATTTTTATCTGGTCTTTTCATAGCTTCTTCGTAGGAAATAGGTTCATCACAGCAGTAACTCAGGAACATGTTTTCTTGTCCTTGTACATAGTCCTTAAACCAGCTTGGCTGTTTTCTCGTCCTTCTAGGTCTTTCTGTTACCTCTTCGGACTGTCCTGAAGTTTCTGGAGTTTCCTGTGAATTTTCTTGTTCTTCTTCTACATCTTCCTCTATATCTTCTTCTAATATTGACTGCTCATAAAAGGAGTGCATGGAGTCCTGTTCATTTTCTCTTTCTATTATTTCATGGTTCTCTGTGTCTTCATACTGGCTTTCTTGTTCTTCTGAAACTTGTGCTGTCTCTTCTTGACTGTCAAAATCTACGTGATATTCCTTTCCTTGTCTTCTGTTTCTTTCTTTGTTTTCTATAGACTGCTTTATAAATACAACGTCTCTCTTGGTTTCTACTTTGTTTCTTTCTGGAAAATATATTCTGTATCCTTTTGTATTTTCTCCATATCCCATGAAATGGCCAAATTCTGCTTTGCTATCAAACTTCAATCGTTTTTGATCAGGAATATGTACTGATACTTGACTACCGAAGACTTGAAGGTTGTTGACATCAAAATCTTTGTTCCACCAAAGTTCATATGGTGTATTGTCTTTTACTCGACTCGGACCGGTTCTGTTTATGACGTAGACAGCTGTATTAATCGCTTCTGCCCACAAGTTCTTATTTAGGCCGCTCTCTAGTAGCATTGTTCGTGCTGACTCAACCACTGTCCTCATCTCACGCTCTACACAACCATTCTGTTGTGGAGTGTATGCCACACTTCTTTGGTGTTGTATCCCATATGACTTTAGCAAGTTTTCCATTTCTTTACTAATAAATTCTTTCGCGTTATCACTTCTAATGTATTTTACTATGTGACCGGGGTTAACTTGAACTTCTTTCAAATACTGTTTTAAACATTCTATTGACTGTCCTTTATTCTTCAGAAAATACACCTTTCTATATTTAGAATAATCGTCTTTGATGAGTAGAAAGAACTTAGCCCCTCCTAGTGAAGTTTCTTCCATTGGACCTCCAATGTCAATATGTATAACCTCTCCTGGTTTCGTTGCCCTATGGGTACTGGATGGGAAGGGGAACTTATGTTGTTTTCCTTTCAAACATGGTAAACAGGTTTCTTCTTCACTATTTTCAAACTTTATATCCTGTTTTATCAAGATGCTTTTCACTTGATTTATGTCTTGGTGACCTAATTTTGCATGCCATTCCCTCAGATCTGACATCACTTTTCCAACCATGGCACTAGTGTCTTGCTGTCTGAATAACATTCTGTACATTTTTCCATGTTTCTTGGCTACAGCATGCACACTGTTGTTTTTGATAAACTGACACTCAGTGGCAGTTGACTCCAGCTTGTAACCTTTGTCCAGTGCAGTACTCATAGAAAATAAGTTTGCCTTGAGGCTCGGCACATACAACACATTGTTTATCAATGTTTTAATCCATTTTTCACCATCATATGCCTCAAGGTCAATGTCACCATAACCTAAAGCTTGTATTATTGTCCCATCCCCAATAACAACGTCTATTGGCACTAACAACTTTTTATAATTTATGAAGCTGTCCATTGTAAAGCTCATATGCTCAGAAGCACCACTGTCTAAGAACCATTCATTGTTTACACTTCTTGATGTAAGTCCACACACTGACATGACAAATGCGTTTTGTTTTATATCTGTTTTTTCTTGTTTATTGTCCTTATTAAACCAACACTTTTCTTTTGTATGTCCCCGTTTTTTACAATAATTACAAAATGGAATATTTTCAGTTTTGCCACTTTTGTTGTTTCTGGCTTTACAGTCTTTTTTGTAGTGGCCTACCTTACCACATTTAAAGCATTTTCTATTTTTAGAATCCGTTTTAAACGCTGTGGAACTACTGTTTTCACCTTCTTGGTATAATTTATTCCGTTGTTGTTCTATGATGAGCCTTGCTGTCAACTCCGACAGATTTTGTTTTTCAGATGGGACAGAGTCCCATGCGGAGACAAAGTGTCTGAATTTATCACCTAAAGAACTAATTATTTTTGTGACAATCATATTTTCTGCAATTTCTCCTTTTGCTTGTTTAATTTGTGTTGCAATTGCCTCGACCTTTGCAATGAATGTTGACACATCCTCCGAACTGTTATACTTTTCTTCGAAAAAATGCTGCTGCAGTATGTGCAGTGACACATCAGATTTTGGCTCATATATTACATTTAATTTATCCCATATTGCTTTTGCAGTTTCACAGTTTTGCACCTGCAGCATAGCTGTGTTACCTAGCCTGCTCACGATGACTCCTTGGGCCTTCGCATCTAGCCTTTTCCACGTGGCTAACTTTGTGTCGTCATTTTCTGGACATTTGGATGAGCCATCCACCAACTCGTAGACATTTACCGCCTTCAGTATGACTTTAACTTGAAATTTCCATGTATGCCAATTACCGGCATTTTCCAACAACAGGCGATTGTTAGACGCCCCAAAAATATCGCCCTCGCCGTCCATTTTGTTGTACCGACGCCACTGCTTGACCGCAGAACCACACCGCCGTTTTACCACAGCTGCTATGCTACACGATAATTCCTTTATTTCGCTGCGGGCTGCTGGGCCCAGAACCTTTTGAAGTTATTGTTTGCAGTGGATGCAGCGAAATAAAACGGTTTTGTAAACGGAATATTGTGTATTTTATTTTAATTTAAGACACAGTACAAATATGGACGTTGTCGCCATGACCGGCTTAGCGAGAGAGAGTTGCCATACATAAAACAAAAGTCTGCTACCAAAAAACCAAATTACAAATATAAATGTTGCCACTTTATATAACATTATTCAATATAACTGGCCACAACTTGGCCACCTATGCCAGTTTGTGATTAGAGTCGACTAATTCTTCTAAAAAAGAAATACACAATACTACACTTTATAAACATTATAAATATGAATTATTTTAAAGAAATTTTAATAACAGGTAAAACTTTAGTAACTGGCATACGTGGCCAATAACTAAAAACATGCAAAAAATTACTTCAATAACCATCCACCCTCTCAATGACGGCTGTTTTAGGTTTTTATTAGAATTAAACTACAGATTCATATAACTTACCATGCAAGCACTTAGAAATATGCAATTCTTTCACCAACGCTAAGTATTATTACCATTATATGAGTTTTTTAGAATCTTACTACCACTAACATTTACGTAGTGAATTAACTTACACGTCGGGACACGTACACCGACAGTCAGCAAATGGCCATTTGCTTTGGCGCTAATATCCGTAGCGAAAAAAAGCTGAACTACTATGAAAGGTGAACGACAAGGCATTTGTTTGATACGTTCATAGATGGCGCAAATAAAGCATTATTCTTATTTGAAATCGATAAAGTACCAAGTGGCTAGTTATTGCTAGTGGCCAGTTATACCTTGGTTTACCCTATTTCCTTTGATTAGGGCGTATTTTCTGTTTTGTTATCAAGACATTTTACAGTCTGTGGTTAAGTGAGATCGCTATCATAGTCTGTGGATTTTTCTCTAATCAGGGTAGGTAATGAGCTAGTCAAGGAATTTGTGATTTAAAAAGCTAACAAAAGTAACGCCAGCTTATAACGCATTTGTCACAACTTTATGTCTATTATAATAAAATGTAAATTGTAGTAAAATCGCAAGTCTGTGACTTAATTTTCGTTAAGTACGTCGGCAAAAAAGACAACACAGATAACCCGAAATCAACGGCCTCATCAACGTAACCTTCGCTTTCATAATAAACTGGTTTTATTTATTTCCTGTAGGTACATTACAATTTATAAAACTAATGGGTTATACACAAAGCAATCTTACAAGATACATATATCTTTCTCCTTTTCAATCGGGTTTTAGGCCCGGATACAGCACAGTTTCCGCTTTGATCAAAGTGACTGACGATCTGAGGACGGGCATGGAGAACACAAAGATCACTGCTAGTTTTGGTTGATTTCTCAAATGCTTTCAGCACTGTCAGTCACGACATCCTTCTATCAATTCTCTCTTCTCTTCAATTTCCCACGAGGCTTTAGAATGGTTTTCGTCCTACCTTCGAGGTTGTCAGCAGTCAGTTCGGGTTGATGAAACCTCACCGGACTGGCGCGTGGTTGATTCTGGTGTGCCTCAGGGTGGCATTCTTTCCCCTCTCCTCTTTTCTTTATTCATTAACTTCGTAACTAAAAATCTTCGATGTACCTGCCATCTTTACGCCGATGACCTCCAGCTCTACACACAGGCCGGAATAGACGACTTGTCCATAATGATTGATGCTATGAATCGCAACTTAGCAGTTCTTAAACAATGGTCTGAACAGTTTGGATTAAGTGTAAACCCATCTAAATGCCAGGCCATAATGATAGGTAGTTCTTGCATGATAAACAAAATTGACGACACATCTATCCCTCTTGTCATTTTCGATGGCAAAATTATTTCTTTAACTCAGAGTGTTAAAGATTTGGGTTTACATATTGACACAACATTGGATTGGCGTACCCAGATAGCTAACATTTGCAAAAAAGTCACTGGAACCCTTCGCATGTTCTATCGATTTAAGAGTTATTTTCCTGCCGAAACAAAGAAAATGCTTGTACAAACTATTGTCTTCCCAATTATCGACTATGGTGATTTATTTATTTATTTAAAAGATTTTACACCAGGAAACCATAGTAAATACAGACATAAGAAAAGTAGTGTAGGGATCCACATATTTCTTAAAGAAATCTCTACCTGTAGACCCGCGAGAGGAGATTGTGAAAAAAAAAAGATTGACCATGATGTCTTGATGATGTGATGTGTGCTATTTAGACCATTCAGGTCTAAATAGCACACAGATCTGCTCAACAAACTCGACCGACTTCTCAACAATTGCATTGATTCATCTTCAATCTTCGTAAGTATGACCATGTGTCTCATTACCGTAGGCAACTCAAATGGTTACCTATCCGCCAGCGCCGTAGTTTGCACGCGCTAAGCATGCTTTATTCGGTTATTAATTCATCTAATGCTCCACATTATTTAACCTCACACTTTGAATATCTTTCGTCAAGTCACAACAGAAATCTTCGTTCTCTATTCAACTTTCTTCTTCGATGCCCTCCACATAGGTACTTCTTCTTTCGGTCATGCCTCTTTTAAAATACTACCTATTCTCTTATGGAACGCACTCTCTCTCAAAATCAGGAAGGCCAAAAGTCGGAATATTTTTAAGAAACGAGTTCATCAATTCTACTTCTACTTATCGGTATAATCGCTATAGTGTTTCGTCGTGTACCATACCATAATATTATTTATATATGTTTATAATTATGTTTATATGTATTTTTGTAGTATCTATTTATATATAGGTATAGGTGTATGTAATTATTCGTTAGTAAGTTTTTTTTGTACATATTTATTAATACGCACCTACCATTACATTATTCTCTGAACGACCCTAAGGTTGACTGGTAGAAAATGCCCCAGGCATTAAGACAGCCTTTGTACACTCTATTTGTGCATGAAGAATTAAATAAATAAATAAATATCTAAGCTATTTTTTATTCATTTCAGTTCATATATGACGTTCATTAAAATATATAATATAAATCCAGACCTTATATAAAAAGGGAAATAAGGAAAAGAGAATTCTGCGGCAACACTTTATAAGCAAACTAGCTGGCCCTGCAAACGTTGTTTTGCCATACCAAAAAAAAGTAAAATAAAAAAATTAAAAAAAAAGAACTATAAACCTCACGGAGCCCAAGACCTTTCCAACGAATGCAAAACCGTGGAAATAGGTTCATGCGTTCTGGAGTTATAGCGTCAGGAAGGAAAACCCGACTTATTTTTATATAGTAGATGTTATTATAATATATACTTACAACTTATATTGACGAGCCTCGTGGTCGAGTGGTTCTGGTAACGGACTGCCGATCAAGAGGTCGTGGGTTCGATTCCCGCTCGGGACAATCATTTGTGTGATTTTTCTAATTGTCATACAAATGTTTGTACTGCGTCTGGGTGTTTCTATGTATTATAAGTATGTATTTACAAAAAAAAAGTAGTATATGTATTCTATCCGTATTCTGGTACCCATAACACAAGCATATAAGCTTAGCTTGGGACCAGAGGACGTTGTGTGAAATTTCCATGAATATTTATTTATTTATTATTTATTTATATACGAAATTTTAAATGATAACATTTTCTAATTATTAAGTGTTTTTTTTTTGTTTTTCAATAGTTCTTTTGCTTATTAGAATTAAGTAGTAAACATAATGAACAGCATTATGTAAGAAATTACCATTTAAGAAGTATCATATGGTTAATCTGGTCTAGTTTGAACAAATATTTATATGTACTAGCAGGGTTCATGTTTGGTACTGTAAATATTATATACTTGACACCTTGTAACTAGCAACATATATGCGATGAATAAATTAATTTGAATAAATATATAGCTGCACGACTACAACACATCAAAAACAAAAATACATTTTCATTTGAACTAGTAGTTTCTGAGATAAGCGTGTTCAAACAAACAAACTCTTCAGCTATAAGTATAGATAATTTCATTACATGTCTTCCTTATACTCTTGTTTCCGTTAGGAACTATTCCGTAGAAACTTTATAAAATTTTAATTGTAATGCCAAGTAATCATAATATGTTGCTTATGGTTTTTCATTTATTTCCTCAAATATAGCAGGTTGAGAAAATCTATAAAAGTGTAGGTTCAATGCGAATAGTAATGCTTGGTCGACTTGGATATAGATGAGAACTCTCCTTCTATTTGAAGTTGGTTAAAATGAAGCGCCATCTATTAACCAGAACTAACAATGTTTTAACAGAGTAAATTAACTATCTAGCACAAGTCATGGCACAAGTATTTATGTCAAATGTCAATGTGCCTGTATCTATGCCTTTGCCTTTATTATTATCTTCTATAATCTATTCTGTGTTTGCCTTTATTTATTTCATATCTTCTATCTATTCCACTGCCCGGAATCTTAGAAGAAACCATAGACAACTATTTTGTGACAGCGGACGTCAGAGGAAATTTGAGGAAACCATGAAGGTATAGATAAAAAAATGGAGTCCAGACTCTGAATACCTACTTGAAGCAAAAATGATGTATGGCTATCTCGCTCACTGTGGTCAAACCCTTTCTTTCTAAGTAGGGTAACCTTTATTGTATTTCTTCCAGGACAAAACTTCAAGTAGTTGTGTTCCATATAGTGTCAACAAAATGTTCACTTCTAAGACCTAGCCCGTATAGATTTTATATGTCGAGATACTTTATGTACTGTGCGTAAAAAAAATACTCAAAAAACAAACTGTTTGTTATCGCGTGAAAGTTTGGATAATTCTAGTTTTTTAACAGTAACTTGAGGTTCGGTTGTTAAATTTATTATTCTTTTTACATTTTTAAACACGTAAAATTTCCTAGTTCGTATGTACGATGTACCTATAGAATATTGGTGGGAAATAGATAATTACTAGAACAAAGGTGTAGTTCCTACGGCAATACGAAATTAATGAATGATTGTGAGATCTGCTTGAGATAAAATAATAATAATTTACCTTTATTTCAGACCTAAATACATGTTACAAAGATACAGAAAAATGATTCCAACGAATTGAGAACCTCCTTTTTTGAAGCCGGTTAAAAATAACAAGGTGTTAGTAATTTCTTAGTAAACAAAACAAGTTACACAATAAAATCTATTTGGCATACCTAAGTGGAAACATAACTTTTTGTGTAGGTAGCGTAAAAACGAAAAAGGGTTATTGTACTCATATTTTTAAACATGTACTGTTATTAAGGGACCAACCATGAAATCGCAAAAGATATATGTTTCATTAATTTTGCAGATTAATTAAACATTATGAATACATACTGGACAATAGTTTTTCCTAGATTTCTGGGTTAGCCAATGTATTTCTATTTATTAATGTCAGTTAAAGGGCAAGTTCAGTAATATTACAGATAATATTACAAATGAGGCAATAAAAGCAGCCAGTATCATACTGGCGCTACCACTAGCAAAATTGTTCAATATGATATTAAAAACAACGCACACGCCATCACAATGGTCGGAATCTAATATTATCTTGCTCTACAAGAAAGGGGACCCTAAAGATATAGGCAATTACCGGCCTATAAGTCTACTACCGAGCTTATATAAAAATTTTTCTATATTAATAAATCACAGAATAAGCGAAACTTTAGAACAACATCAACCCAAGGAACAGGCTGGTTTTCGGAAAAAGTTCTCTACAATAGACCACATACATGCTTTAGAAGTAGTAATAGAAAAATATCAAGAGCAACAAAGACCTCTTTACATTGCTTTTATTGACTACCAAAAAGCCTTTGATACTGTCTCTCACGAAAGTATATGGGAAACACTAAGAGCACAAAATGTAGAAGTCAAATACATAACTATACTAAAGCACATATACGAAAACTGCACTAGTAGAGTGAAGCTAGAAACTATTGGACCAAGATTCCCAGTGCGCAGAGGAGTCAGGCAAGGTGACCCACTCTCTCCAAGACTTTTTATTGCAATATTAGAATCCATCATAAGTAAGCTAGACTGGAAAAAACAAGGCTTGTATATCCAAGGTAAATATTTGAATCATTTAAGATTTGCAGACGACCTAGTATTGCTATCAGAAACAAGCAGCCAACTACAAAATATGATAGAAAATTTACACAAGGCTAGCATACAGGTAGGTTTGCAAATGAATATAACAAAAACGAAAACCATGACTAATTACATAAGATCAACAATAAAAATTGGAAATGAGGAATTAGAATATGTCGAAACATATATTTACTTGGGTAAACAAATTGGATTCAGCAGCGACAGAAACGATCAAGAAACAGAGAGAAGAGTAAAAAGTACGTGGAATAAATATTGGAGTTGTAAAGAAATATTTAAGAGTGATATGCCTATAGCACTTAAGAAAAAAGTGATGGACTCATGCCTTATCCCATGTCTGACATATGCATGCCAGACATGGAAATTTACAAATAAAACAAAAAACTACATTACTACATGTCAAAGGGGAATGGAGAGGAGCATGCTAAACATCAAAAAGATTCATAAGATAAGACACACAAAGATAAGATCAGAGACGAAAGCAATTGATGCACTAAGCCACGCACAAAAACTGAAGTGGAAATGGGCGGGTCATGTAGCACGCCTCACTGATCACAGGTGGACGAAAACAGTAACCATATGGAGGGGCCCACCAGGCAAACGCTACAGAGGCAGACCCTACACAAGATGGGATGATGACATCAAAAAAATCGCGGGCCCACAATGGATCCAAATAGCTCGGGATAGAGAAAGATGGAAAGCCTTGGAGGAGGCCTTTACCGGAGAGGGTTCCTGATGCATACTAAATACAGTCACAGATATAATTAAATATAATAAAGATTAGGATTAGTTAAAAAAAAAAAAAAAAAAAATGCATTAGGATTAAGTCGAAATGTATACCTAGTTTTTTTCGATATGTTTCAGGAAATAAATAAGGCTTATTATTTATTTATTTAAAGGGCAAATTCGGTCAATAATACTTCTGAAAAAAAAAATACGTTACGTTGATTAAAATTAGTTTGTCGGAAAATCTGTAGTTAATAGTCATTTTAACTGACAATATGAATGTGGTTAAAAGTGGCTGACGGAAGAACGGAGAATCAGTCAAAATCAATTTTTACGTATATTTCTGTCTACAGCGTTTAACGGAACCTATCATGAATGGCATGACGGGAGCTAAAAACCTAACCCACCCTTGTCGGGTTGCCCTTGGCTCCCTGTGCCTTGTGTTCCACTACTTGGCGCTAGGCAAGTCAGTTAAAATTACATTTAAACAGCTATATTGGGTAAAATTAGTTTTGAATAATTTCAGTCAAAAGTACTACTGTCGAGAGCTTACAGTCTATTGAGTGGTTATAAGTTTTGACTGTGACATAATATATCATAGGGGGCTATAATAGGAACGATAATAAAGTTACAAAAAAAGGGCAAAAAAGAAACAACAGCACTTTCCAAATTGAAATCATTTAATAACTTTTCTTTTATACATGACTAAATATTATTGTTTTGTGTAATTTCTGTCTCTTACCACGTAAATCACTAAGTATATTTTCTGTATGACTCTTTAAGTGTTAAAAAATGAATTTGCAATTTTCTTAATTAATACGCTTTCATGCAAATCATTGCAATAAATTGAGTCCGTGATGGGATGCTTAAACATTTCTTGCAACAGAGGAGTAAAATGTTGTGATACAACATTAATTAATTTGTTTTCTATATTGTTTTCTCTGAGTTGGCCCATCAGGAAGGATTACTTTCATAAATGCCAGAGCTAGGATTTGGTACACCCAGAGTAGCTACTTGCCCCATAGACTCTTCCTGTAATGAACTGTCTATCTGAAAATTATAATATATTTTACAAAATATAGCCTTTTGCCATATATTCGAACTACTACATTTCTGAAACATAATAATAATGTAAGGCTCTCATTAGGCAGTCGGATCGGGGGGGGGGGTTCTGGTTCAGAAAGCAGCAATTATCTCTGGAGCCTTGAGCGCCGGTAGTTTGGAAAATGTTCCTGATACTGGTGGGGTATATTTTTCATACTAGTTTTTATATTCCTTATAAATTCAAATATTTAACATTGTATAACATGTGAGACAATTAAAGGAGTTTGTAAATAGATATTTGAAATTTTACCTTGCAAGGTGATACTGCTTCTTGATTTGTAATTATAGTAGGAACTGCTGTTTGTTTTAAAAAATCCTTGCACTTTCATAAAATTTCATTTTCAATGGTACAATGGATAACCATAATTTCCTCTGGGTACTATTTTTAGGAAATCTAAAAAAATAATATTGCAGGTAAGTATATTAATGTTGTAAATAATGTGAAATAAAAATTAAATGACTAAGCAAACATGTATAATTTAGTTCAGGTCCCACAGAAAGTCCTAGATATATCCTCAGTATGGTCACACTATTTCAAAATTACTTCTTGTAAACAAGAAAGATAAAATTGCACTAAGTCCATGAAATTCAATGTAAGACTATTAGATCTTTACATCGTTATCAGTATAGTTAGTTAGAAGTATGCTGAAAACATTGTTTAATCATTTTATGAAGAATTTAATTGAAAATACAAAGAAATATGTTTGCAGTTATTCAATGCCAGAAATCACGATCTAAACACTTACGCGTGAAATTGTATATCACCTCCTGGACACCACGTACTACCGCAACCACGCACTACACAAGTTTGCACCATTTCTTTAATTATAAAAATAATTAGAGTCGAAAATTTTAAACGAAGCTGTGAACCGTAAAGTAAACAACCGACATATTGGCACAATTTTGTCGACAACTTGACATATGGTGACCAATGTTGCCAAATTACGAAATCCTTAGGAAATGGGGAAAATAATTCACTGATTCGTCAACCATGAAAAGCATCCGTGATCTACTATTTTATTATTTTTAATTTCATTCATCGTATTTCAACTAGTTATTTATAGTTACGATTAAACACTATCAAATGACAGTGTTTAACTTGTGATTTGATATGTGTGGTGACTCTTTTTAAGAATTTACTAGGAGATTTTAATAAGGAGATAGCAGTACTAAGGCCACACTAAAAAGAGAGGTCAGACCACAGAGAGTGAGATAGAGATACGTAGGTATTTGCCTCAAACCGATGTTCCAAGTATGGCCTCCTTTTTTTTATCTATACCTTCATGGAGGAAACTTAGGTTTTTAAAGGAGTCATGACTGTCCATGACATTAATTTTAGTGTTGCCATTGTTCAGCACAGACTAATATGTTCTAAACTTTCTGTGATAGGTTTTAAGAACACAGATTTAATCCATGATTCAAATTTGTAAGTACATATGCGGCGGCCACAAACCGGGCGACGAGGATTGATAGTAGCCTTGGAACCACCTCTGGTTCATAGGACTCCTCCAAAGAACTAAACTCTCAAACTAAACTAAATTCATTCATCAAATTAAATTCTCCAAAAAATCTAATTATAAAACGGGTGACGATTTTTGTCTTTGTTTCATACATTGTGATGATTTATTTGGGGTCTCGGGATTGAAGGAGTGCAAACGGCGCAGGGTCACGAAGTTCGGCGTTTTTTTAGGAGCCCTACGTGATGTAGTGGAACAATAAGAGCTTTTTAGAGAACTTTTGTTTCTTTATTCTTTCTGTGACTGTCGCCGTTTGTCAACTTGTCACATGGTTGTCACCATTGTATAATTTGCCCTTATTTTAATTTGCAATTTTTTACATCTTATTTGTTTTAATTATAATTTTAGTTATAAGTTGAATGTATCAGGAGTATATTCTGCGAGCATATCTTCTCTCATCAAAACTGCAATATTCCGTATATGTTTTATCATAAAGACGACATGCTGTATTCCTAAATGCAAAAGCAAGCGAAAGAATGTGGCTCTGCACCAATTTCCAATTCGAGAAACAGTCACCAAGAAGTGTATTTAGAGTATTGACTCTGCTCTTTTGAAGGGCCTTTCGGAAGATCAAGTAAGATCGTCATATGTGTGTAACAAACACTTTGAACTACGATTTGTTACGACGCTGGCAATTCTCATATTCTACTTTATTCTTAAAAGAGGAAATTGTGACCGACGCATTTGCTACTAGTTATGAATCTCAAGGCCCATCGGGTGTCAGTTAGTACCCGGGTTTTCTGCTTTGATTTAATTTATTAAGTCAGCAAGGTAATTTTAAAATTAACAATTTACTGTTGTAAATTCTGTTTCTGTTGTCCGTATAGTGAAGAATGCAAGTGTCGCCACCTCTTTTTGTTCCTAGGGTGCTGTAAAAGTTAGCTAAGGAATATTGTACACATAATATAACATCCTCTATCAGAGACGAAAATTTATTGTACGTTATAAAAAATAAAATTATTTTAAATAATCATCCGCCATTTGTTAACACGAGGCATACCTAAGCACAATCTTCATGTAAATTAGACTTGACGGATAGCGATTGATCTTGTCAGCGGGAATTTTCAAAAATATTTTAATTTTAACTTGATTATTCTTATTTATCTTATTTATTAGTCATTATTTTGTATATTTATTAGTAAATATTGTGTTTAGTTTATTAAATCGTCTGGTCACCACAAAATTATTAACCATGGAGGAGGATCCTCCGAGACCACCAGATCCGCCTGACCCCAAGCGCGAGGCTAACGTAAGTACTAAGCGCCGTCTTGAGCCTAGTTCTCAGGCCCCAGTTTTAAAAAAAACTATTACGTCTCCGGAGCTAGCGGCGGCATCAATTGATACAATCTATAATGACCCGTCATTGATTGTCGGTGGGCTATCTTATTTGAAATCAGATGCTGGACCTTTTATCGTGCATGTTTCCAGATCTGAGTCTGAACTGATTTCAACCTCCTTTAAACCTATCAGATTTGGGCAGTTTCTTAAAACACATGATGTCAAAAACGTTTGCCGTGACGGTTTAAAAAAATTAGGTAGAAACAAAATTGCGGTTCAGTTTAGCACAGCTGAGGATGCCAATTCATTTGTTTCCCTTCCTACTCTCGCGACCTATAAATATGTGGCTACTATTCCAACATATAATGTTACTCGGATGGGCCTTGTTCGCAATGTGCCCACTGAGTTGTCGATGACAGAATTCGTCGAATCTTTAGAATTACCCTGTGGTGTCGGTAAGATATTAAAAGCCAGACGTTTAAACAGGAAGATCATTGAGCATGGCAACCCATCCTGGGTCCCAACTCAGACTGTTGTGTTGACATTTAGAGGACAAATTCTTCCTTCCAAAATTTTCTCTTATTTCACTTCACTTCGTGTGGAACTTTATCATTTCCCGACCATACAGTGCAATTCGTGCTGCAGATTTGGGCATACTAAGCTTAAGTGCCGTTCGAAGCCTAGATGTTTTCGGTGCTCAAAGGATCATGCCGGTGAAAATTGTGATATTCCAGAAAATATGGCAACGTGTCTCCACTGTTCCGGATGTCACTTTGCTACGAGCAACAAATGTCCAGAGTTTGAGAGGCAGAGGGCCATTAAAGTTGTAATGGCTCAAAGTAGTATTTCATATCAAGAAGCTCTGTTGCAAATTCCTCGCGTCACAAGGTCATATGCGCTAGCCACTCAGGAAGCTCCTCCAGTCAATCAAAATTCTCATCCAGTTTCAGGCCATAAAAATCATTCACCTTCCACTTCCACCCGCTCGTACACAAAGGTAATCTCATCTCCATTACGCCCTAAAAGTCCATTAGGTAAATCATACGACAAAATTGCACATAATAATATAATCGCCTCTCCATCATATCACTTACCTAATGGTAGTGCCCTTTGTAGCACTCACTCAGTCTAACTCTCATCCTGTCAACTCATTAGAATCTCTTCTTTCTCTTCTCATTGACTTTATTATTACTAATCCACATAGTTTACCGTCCAACGTCGCCTCTAAACTTTCCCAATTCACTTTTTTCCCTTCCACGGATGGACAAGATAAGTCTTCTTCAATGGAACTCCCAGAGCGTGTTTCGTAAGAAGCACGAGCTGGTTCATTTGATTTCAAAATTCCACCCATGCCTGATTGCCATCTCGGAGACATGGTTGAGGCCAGGTTCTCGGTTCAGGGTCCCTGGCTTCTGCTGTCTGCGAGATGACAGAGCCGATGGGTATGCAGGTTGCGCTTTGTTTATAAAGCGCTCCCTTCCCTTCTCTTTAATCACTTTCCCCTCTCATCCTCCTGATATCAATATTGTTGGTGTCAGATTGCATGACATTTCTTTCGTTTCTCTATATATTCCACGCCCTAACTCTTGTCTTATTGCAGATATTCTTTCATTACTTTCCTCCGTTCCCCATCCCATGGTTGTAATGGGTGACTTTAATGCCCATCATACTATGTGGGGTTCTAGTCACTCAGATTTTTTTGGTTTATCACTTTTGGATGTATTTGATGAGGTTGACGTGTGTGTGATGAATAACGGTTCCCCTACTCGTCGAGTATATCCATCTCAAAATTCTATGAGTGCAGTTGACCTAACTCTTTGTTCTTCCTCCTTGGTTTCTATTTTCTCGTGGAGTATATTATCATCTACGTTTGGCAGTGATCACTATCCCATTTCTTCCTCTATTTCTATCAGGCCTATCCCTTTTTCCAACCCCTTTTTCCTCACTTGTACAACAATCACTTTATGATTTAATCCCTAACAATATCCCGCGTCCTGTCTCCTTTAAATTTCTCTTATCTTTTATTTTTTCATTTGAAATAAATTCCATACTTTGCAACTATATTAAAAAACATAAAATTAAATTGTAATAATTAGACACATTATATAAAATGAGTATTATGTTACATTCATAATTATGTATTTAATTCCTATAATACTTGTATATATTTAACATTACTTATTTGTTATTGTATGTTTCTATTTTTATTTATTAATTTTTCTAAGAATAATCAGTTGTCAGTTTATTATTTAACTTTTTTCACTTGTTTCGGCCAAATATTGTTATCTCTCCATAGATCATGATACTAGCATGTTCTTGTCTGAAGTTAACACAAAACACTGGCGGAAAGTGACTAGTCCTAAGATAGTCACATATGGGCCATTAAAAGAAGAATTGAATTGAATTAAGCACAATCTTGTAATGCATGAAACTCGACTATGTTAATGATAATAAAATAAATCTTTGGAGTAAGTAGTTCTGGGGCAATACATATTGTTTAGTTTTTAAAAGTATATCGGCTTGCTCTGACATTGATAATAAGTGTACCTATATAATATTTATATTTATAAGTGTATTTTCGTAGATATGTTCATTCTGTTTTGTCATTTACAATAAAATAATTCGGTAACCACATAGTTGTAATTTTATTTTTGCATCTAAATAATTATCTATTGTGTAAAATATGTGGCTACATAGCTATAACATGTGGTCTAAGCATGTGGATAATATCTAACATGGCTTAATTATTACGGCTGTACTCAGTTGACAGAAGGTTGACAGTTGAGCAGTCAAATGACAATCAAATGACAGTCAAATGATAGTTGTCAGAATGCAAAATACCCCTCCTCTATATTTTACCCGTTCTTCTAAGTTTCCCTTCAGGTGCTCAAGTCCACTATTTTGGAACAATTGTCATACCGGCACAATACCGGCACGATACCGTTGCAATTGAAGTCAAATATCCGTAGTCTGCTATATGCCGTCATAACGGTCTTTCAATGGTAATAGAATTGTCGATCTCTTTTATCTATGCATTGAATTTTCGGTCTCTTTTATCTATGGATTGTGTTAGAATGGTATGTATGTGTTGCCGTTTTTAAAAAATGCGTTAGTTGAAGTGATTTTCGAAAAACTACTAATAAATTTAAACATTTAATCATGCTAGACTTCGTTTAAATATATTTGTACATACTATTTATTAGTACAAAAAGCAATGTGAAGTATAGGAGATTAGTAAATTGCAATAAATTACAAAGAACAATTTCTAAAATTTCTATCTATCTATTTTTTATTTATGGCAATCTGTCGACACAGGACAATTTAAAAATATTACTGTCAAATTCAAAATAGCAGACTACCGAAACATTTCAGTCATTGAATTGCAATTGTGAAGCAGTTGTGTACGAGACTAGCAATTTATGTCACTTTGACAATTGTAAGACAATGATGAAGTCGTTATGACGACACAATAATAGTAGACTACCAAAAACTTTACTATTGCACCATAATGGTACAATAATGGTACAGTTGTGACACCGTTGAAATACCCGACTCAGGGCCCTGATACGTAGTATCTTCTATCTATTCTGTGATCTATTCTGTGAATTATTTCGTGTTGTTATTAAACGTTTTTCACTATGAATGTTATATCTATATTATTATACTCTTTGCTATGAATCTATTTCATTGGAATCATGGTAGCTGTTCAACTTAATAGCTCGGGTATAAATTTGGTTTTGATGCCATATTAAGTAAAAAGAATGGCGAGAACTTTTACAACGAAGTATCTATTTGATATTTTTCCTATTTATGTGTTTACATTATTTTTAACTAGTGCGAAAGTGGTATATGCTAATGATCTATGTAATGCTACAGCGTCTGAATTGGTAGATTACGAGTTTAGTTCAGATGTTCTACCAAAGCAGCATATAATAACTTACAAGGGTTATTTTACACGAACGACGAGGGAAAACTACATCAACGCTGCTCTAAAAAATGCAGGGGTAAGAAATTTATTACGTAAAATTAGTATTATTAATGTATTGCAGTTATATCTCGATAACTTGTTTATTTTTATTCTCTGGTCCTCAAAAATTTAATGTCTCATTCTTAGTTTTAAGTCACTGGCTTAAAAGTAGATCTTATCTACTAAGCGAATGTCATAACATGTATATTCTTAGAAAATAGCATTTTTTGTTAGGTTTTATTATGATAAACCATATAGTAGTATAGGTAGAGACAAATGTATATTAAAAACAAAGTTTTACAAGTTTTTATATAACAACAACTGTCCCACCATTATCTGTCACAAGCAGTTTTGGTGGTACACTATGCTACTGCAGTCTTCTGTCCTGTTATGACAATCAAAAGTACATTTATGTGAGCATAGCATAGCTTACATCTTTATTTATTATAAAACAGTCATTATTTTTGTATGTATGTCCCTATGTGAGCTAATATCTTTAAGACTACACAATGGATTTTGATGTGGTTCTTTTTATTAGAATAAGTATAATTTGTTAAGGTTTGGTTTCTAAATTCCATGTGAAAGATGTTGTCGGCTACAGCTAGTTTCAATATAAATTGCTTACTAGTTATTTTATTATAATTTGCAATTTTCATTCCGTCAATTTATATTGAGATACATTTATTTCCCATAAGAATTACAATACACTTATATGAGAAAGTTATACAATTTCAAAATTTATTACATAATAATGGCACACAGATTGTTTACAGTACTTAAAACAATCACAAACTATTCACATCTACCCACATTTGATTCTAAATAGGCTACAAAATAAACTATTACATGGAGTAAGAACCACTAGAAGCGGCACAGCATGTTAAAGGTGTAGACATAACAATTGTGTCTATAATTGGATATTATTTAATTTTTTCTAACACTTGCACCACTCATTTGTTCAAATAAAACTTCCTACTTTGTATGGATTAAGACATATATATTTGCTTTAAATTTTACTGATGGACTAAGCTGTAAGGTGTTCTCTGTTTCGCATGAGGTTACAGCTCTGTCCCACCCGTGACCATGGTGACGTAAAAGTCTCTTAAAACGTCATGCTAAAATTTAAAACAAATATACATTAATTTATTAAGTTTTGCATTTGACATGCTATGCTTTTTACTTAATAAATCAAATTACGGTGGAAAAAGTGAATGTCCCACTTGCGGCACATTCACTTTTTCCACCATAATTTGATTTATTAAACAAATATACATATCTAAGTCTATGAAAAGTGGTTTTATTTACCACGGCAGATTATCTCTATTCCCAGATTATCTCTATTCATTTTTGTGCAATTTCATTTCAGAGATTATGCGTGTAAATGTCACTTACTTCTTAAAAATACAGCTGTACTTAAATATTAAAATCACATTATAGCACAAGTCACTGTAGTTCTAAAATGGAGACACATGATATCTTGCATAGCAATATCATCCTTCATTGTATGTGTTAATCCATGGTGTCAACTACCTGCACCAAATTTCCTCAAAATTGGTTCAGACACAATAGACGTTTGAGCGTTAAGAAGTAACAAGCATACACCCTCACAAACTTTTGCATTTTTAATATTAGTGTTATTGCTACAATAATTAAATGATTAAAAAGGTTCATACATTTTCATTATCACATACTGCGGCGGCACAATATTTTATTGTTTACGACAATTGGGATTGTTCATAATTTTTGACCTGTTGTTTTTATATCTTTTTTAGAAAATATAGACTATTTTAAGCAACTAATTTTAATATTATTAATATTCAAAATACAGATTTTTTTTTAAATACTTAAAGATATTATTTTAAATGTTGTGACGTCATCGTTGTACGCAATCTGTGTATTGCCTTTTCCTGATTGAATTGCAATACATCTTTTCAAAGTGGCCAAGTGGATATAATAGACCAATTTTAACTCCACCACAGAGTAGTACATCCCTAAGACCACCTTAATATTTTAAGTCCTTCATTTCAAGAGCAAATAGAGATCATTTGCTTTTTGGGCAAAATAATCGTTAATATAGCAAAATTCCGAAGAAAACGAATGGATCATGATCAGAAACTCTATTCCCCGAAATTGTTTTCGAATTAAGAGTTTAAAAAAAATATGAACAATGCCAATGCATTACAACTACCAAATTATGAGGTGGTATGGTATGTGTATGTGCTTGTCCCGCGCAAAGCCTAGCATTTATTGTTTATCACGGGGTACAGATACAAACGTGACTTAAGGTCGAGCCATAACGTCTATAAACCGAAGCTGCGTTAGCGATACTTGGAGGTCATTGACGGAATTTGCACAGCTAAGACATTTTGTTTACAGTCGTACTTTACATAATTTAAATCGTTTCTCGCGTTTTGAAAACGCTTTATAAACGCTACTAAAATTGGTTTTAGACTCCGTGCAGGACCTGGATTGGCGCTGTGGTCGTCCCTACCCGGGAGGAGGCCACGTGCGTTGGTACATGGTAAGGGCGGATGGCCTCTATGTGTTCAGGGAGAGGCCTAGTACACACGATGGAGAGCCTAATGTTTTCCCACCCTTTTCCGGGAGGTTATGGTCAGGCTCACAACATAAGTACTATATCGGTTTGCATCAGGTCTGCGCGCACTGTTAGGTTATTAGAGCCAGTTATTGTGTTGTTTTAGATATCAAATTGGACCTTACTTGAACGTGACAACCCTGCAAAGGAATATCCTAGTGACTTTGACGTGATTGTATTGGAGAACCCTGGAAGAAAAGCGCTTGATGCTCTAATAGACCATCCAGCAGTAAAACGCGTCACAGCTCAGAGACAAGTCACACGTAGCATTAAGTATATTGCTGAGGTAAAGAAATTTATATAAGTCAATGTCATGTATGACCGCATTTTAAATTTTAGCACGCTTTTATAAACTTCTTTCAAATCTATGTAACAGAATCTTTTAACTCAATTTATATCTCCTATAGTTAAGAGAAATCAATCTGTAGTTGTGCATACTTGTCAAGGACTGATGACACTGAAGTAATTGAAGTTTCAGAATCCGCTGATATCTAAGTGTTTTTCTAGTTTTTAACTCAATTAATCCTCTAATTATTATTAAATACGACTTGGTTTCTGGAAATCTAACAGTTGTAGAAATTAACTGAAAGTGTGATAACGTATTTAGGATGATTGCGGCCCAGGAGGATGTTTATATGCTGGTTGGCGCAATCATCGAGGTCGAGGTCTAAATTCTATCAAGAAACCGCTTGAGGTAATTAAAAGGTTTACAAGATTTTTTTTGTTAAATACCTAGACGTGTAAAATACCTATGACATTCCTTGCAGAGCCCAAATAGAATATTTAGCCGAATAGTTGGCCAAATATAATACAGCTATGGCTATCTACTAATATTAAATTAATTACGAGTATTTCTTTTATAATGAATTTTAATGATTTTGTTGTTTCTTTGAATACCACATTAACTGCGTTGATCAACATTGACGGTACTATATTATGTTTTACTAATTTACAATAGTAACGTTCGCAGAACGGTGGATACACCTCTAGAAAATTATTGCGGACAGTACCCCGTCAAATAACATCAGTTCTGAAGGCTGATCTACTCTGGTCTCTTGGTGTCACTGGTGAGTAAATGATTAAACACAGTAAATTAGTATACCGCATAGATGTAGTTATTTAGATGATAATTTTTAGGTGAAGGCATAAAAGTGGCTGTTTTTGACACGGGCCTTGCCCGGAACCATCCACACTTTGGTCGTGTAAGGGAACGTACCGACTGGACTGGTGAAGATACGCTCGATGATGCACTCGGTCATGGTACCTTTGTAGCAGGCGTCATAGCATCAAGAGCCGACTGTCTTGGCTTCGCGCCTGATGCTGACCTTCATATATTTCGAGTATTCACTGATAATCAGGTACGTACAATATTTAGTTCTTAGACTTACACCGGGGTTCAAACTCTCATGACATTTTGACATGTGGGTAGTTAAGTATTTCGATGCCGTTTAGTTCATCATAAAAATTAACTATCCATTTGTCAATATGCCTTGTTAATTTTGTTTCATTTTGATATCTAACGTTTTGATACTAGCATGAGAATAACATAAAGTAGAAAATGCCAAAGATCCTGGATAAATGTATCCGACTTCAAATAAAATAACCGGTCAAGTACGAATTGGACTCGCACAAACCGACTCCACATAACATCAAATATCAGGATCTTTTGTTAAAAGTTAGTTAGTTAGTTAGTAAGTTATTAGTTAGTTAGTAAGTTCAGGAGGTTTTGTTAAAAGTTAAAGTAGATTAGTAATGTTTATAATGGCGATGATGTACTCGTACTTCTTCTGTGATCTAGTGGGGCATGCATGTCCGATATTCAACTTGTGACTTTTAACTTATTAACAGATAATAATATTTTAAGAATAATCTTGTTATCATGTAAATTGAGGGTAATGACTTCTCAATTTGTTATCTTCACGTTAACGCGACAAACCTTGTCAAACAATGTCAATGACGTACTAACTAAAATTGTCCCATCTATGTTGTCTTTTACTCATGGTGCTAATTTTCATATTGCAATTATTTGAAATGAATTTCTATACCTCCACGATAACAATGTGGTAATTACTTTTTTGAGACTTGGGATCAACAAATCTAGGCGCCTAATTGACTACTAGTCCATTGCTTATTTGAAAATACAGATAAATTTGTTTTGAGATATTAGTCTTTCTTTTTGCGTCGTCTTATATGACGCAAGCCTAGTAACAAATAGTCAAATTAACCGTCCCGTACCTCTCTTTGCCATTGTAAATATACACATTGTAAGAACGTTTGAAGGCGATATGATATCTAATTGTTTCTTGTTGGAATTGTCATTACCTATTTCTCCCCTGCGTACACGCTTCTAAATTACTTAATTAGTATTAATCGTCTTGTTTTGTGTGGGTATTCTGTAAGGTTTTTTTCTTTTCATGTATCTTTTAGATTGCTATCAAATTGCTCTATTTATGTATGGATGGAGCAAAGCTATACAAGATGAAATAATGCGGAAACTGATAAAAAATTGTTATCAAGTATACCCCTCCTACTTGCACATGTCGTAATGATAGCGAACGAGAAATGTCGTACATGGAACTGGTGTACAACTATAGTTAGGTCAACTGAGCGAGATAATTAATGTTAACAAATTATGCAGTGTTCGGAAACATTTTTCTGAAACTTTTCAATCTGACTAGCCGAATGATACGAAGTAGAGAGAAAAACATATTTCACACAGAATAATTGCGTATAATTTGACGAACAAAAAGGTCAAATTTCTACCTTAGAACTGACTTCTCGTAGTTAGTAAGAATCACGTAACGAAAGCGGTCTTTGCTTTGATCAAGTAGTGATCAGATTGTATACAAGGTAGTGCACTAAGGCTAACAAATCTGGTAGTCAATAAAATTGACGATTTATGTAGTTTGTCGTTGGCAAATTGTCACATTATTTATTTACAGTCTTAACGTTTAGTTGACTTTGCTGTAACATATTCTATTTCATTTTACATTGAAATCGATTCTCTAACTGGCAAAGCTTAATTTAAAAAAACTTGCAAAGCTGAAATGAAAAATTTTACTTCTTTAAGTTTTTTTTTACATAAACAAGATATTTTTATATTCACATAGGTGTCATACACTTCGTGGTTCCTGGATGCCTTCAACTATGCTATAATGCGTAAAATTAACGTACTTAACCTAAGTATAGGTGGACCAGATTTTATGGATCATCCATTTGTTGACAAAGTATGGGAGCTTAGCGCAAATAAGGTGAGTCGTGATGCAACTTTTAACATTTAGATACTACCAAAACCTGCCTCTTTTGAGAATAAATGTCATCATAATTATTACCCTGTTCATACTTTACTCCAGCCCATTAAGGTCCCACTGTTGGGTACGGGCCTCCTCCACTCTGGGAACGATTATACTCTACTGTGCCACGCTGACAGGCGTGTTGGCACAAGGTTTATTTTCGAGCTTTCCGTCTCTTACAGAGGATGTTATCCGTGTACAATATTCCTTAGCTGGCTTTTACAGCACTCTGGGAAGGCAAAGGGGTGGTGACTCTTGTATTCTTAATCCTTCACCACACGGACAACCTGTTTCATTATTATACCTTTATTTGGGGTCGGCGTAATATGCTACCACGCTCTTCAATCAGACATCATTTCTGTATTTACTGCTCTTTCTTTCATAGCCTATTTTACACTATCCATCCATCTACGATCGCCCTCCTCTACCTTAGATTCCCTCTAAATTCATTCCCATAGACTTAATCTATTTCTCCTGTTCCTAAAAATTTTCTTGTTGTTTTCGTTAAGACAAAACTAATATCAAAAATCTTTTTTCTTTACGTTTTAGGTAATAATGGTGTCAGCGATAGGTAACGATGGCCCGCTATACGGGACCCTCAATAATCCAGCTGATCAGATGGACGTAATTGGAGTAGGAGGGATCAGCTTCGATGACAGAATCGCTAAGTTCTCGTCCCGTGGCATGACCACGTGGGAGCTACCTCACGTAAATATATATTTCAACATTTATTAGACTTAACATGACTTCATAGTACTGACTTCAAGGACTTAAATGTTGATATTTTTTTTAGGGTTCCGTACCCAAAGGGTAAAAACGGGACCCTATTACTGAGACTTCGCTGTCCGTCCGTCCGTCCGTCCGTCCGTCTGTCACCAGGCAATATCTCAAGAACGGTGATAGCTAGAGAGTTGAAATTTTCACAGATGATGTATTTCTATTGCCGCTGTAACAACAAATACTAAAAATAAAATAAAATAAATATTTAAGGGGTCTCCCATACAACAAACATGATTTTTTCACCGTTTCTTGCTCGATACTAATAACGTTGCCTTATGTTGCATAAATAATGGTACGGAACCCATCGTGCGCGAGTCCGACTCGCACTTGACCAATTTTTTGTTTTCCGGTGAACTATAGTTTATTGGTTACATTCTTACTGTCTTTATGAGTCGCTTTGTAACACCGCAAAAAGAACAACATCGGTATATAATGTTGATTTTGTTTTCTGTTACGTATTGCTCGACTTTTAACAAAGAGTTATTGATTGTAATTCTCTTCTATGTCTAATTTAGCGGCTATTACCACAAGTAATAAAAGATTCGCTGCTAGTAACGTGTTTTGTAATAAACAAACAGCTTCCAGTTTTGGTGTACTTGGTACGGAACCCTCTGTAAATAAATAAAATAAAATATTCATGAATATTTCATACAACGTCTTATAGTCCCAAGCTAAGGTTATGTGTTTGTGTTATGGGTACCGGAACACGGATATAGTAGATAAAGTAAGTTTGGAAGTATATCAGAGAGATAAGTGTATCAGAAAATTAAAATAATGATTTTTTTATTAACAGCATTTAATATTCCGATAACTTTTAATTACGATGTACTGTACAGATGTACAAAAGAATTTAATTATTGATAAGATTTTATTATCTAGTCTTTCGTACTGCGTTGTATCTGTTAACAAATCAACTGTGACTAATTATATAACGTTATCATGTGTTTATTTTATTTATTTATGTACATGGTCTCGTACATAACTATCGCTAAAAATTGTAAATATGTAGAAGTAAAAACATTCCA
The DNA here is from genome assembly GCA_916999025.1 of Orgyia antiqua. Classification (NCBI taxonomy): domain Eukaryota; kingdom Metazoa; phylum Arthropoda; class Insecta; order Lepidoptera; family Erebidae; genus Orgyia; species Orgyia antiqua. The sequence continues at coordinate 8,440,064 of OU779863.1, read as the reverse complement.
TTATTTTTTTAATTTATTACATGCAGGGTATTCATCATCCTCCTGCCCTTATCCCATTATTTGGGGTCGGCGCAACATGTCTTTTTCTTACACAGTCTTCTATTAGCCGTCATGTCTGTGTCAACTCCTCTTTCTTTCATGTCCTCTTTCACACAGTTCATCCATCTTTTCTTAGGTCTTAGGGTATTTTTATTTTATATTCTTTAAACAAAGTTAACAAATATTTTCAGAATGGTAGAATTTTTTCAATGCTTAAATACTCGTAACTCTTCAACAAATATTAAATTTCAGAAAAATAGAATAAAACAAAATAGGACATTTTCTGAATTTATAGTTCTACTAACTGTTGCCCGTGACTTAGTACGCGTGAAATTTAAATTTTTTCCCGGTTTTGCAATTTTGATTTTGATCGCATATAGGCTTCCTCGATAAATGTACTATGCAACATTGAAAGATTTTTTTAAATAGGACCGATGGTTCCTGAGGTTAGCGCGTTCAAACAAAAAAACCAACTCTTCAGCTTTATAATATTGGTACAGATTTGTTGAAGAATTACGATTATTTAAGCATTAAATATTTTCCGTTATTCTGAAAATAATAGTTAACATTGTTTGGTCAGTAATCATTGTGTTTATAATATATGAAACATACCTCTTTGTGTTACTATCAATATGTGAAACTATGACTGATACTACATCCTGCTAATTCTGCTTATCACTACGCTGTTATGGTGTAAACAGAAAGAATAGAGTAGCGTTAATTCAACTAATAGTTACAACTTTCAGTTCTCTTGGTTTTTTCCAAACAATTGGTTGGTGTGGATCTTAATTCCACGTTGTTGGCTAATCCTGTGCCCCTTTGTAATCATTGGTATAACGTTATTTGGTGATATTTCTGAGTATGTCGAAAATATCCTGATAATAACGGTAAGGCAACCTTTCGTGTGCAAGCCCAACTCCAATTAATTTTTGTAAAAATTATATTGTGGTGACGGGCTTCGTGGTGGAGTGGTTCATGTGACGAACTGTAGTTCACGAGGTCGCGGGTTCGATTCCCGCTTAGGATAATCATTTGAGAGATATTCATAAATGTCATACAAAATGCTTGTACTGCGTTTGGGTGTTTTCTATGTATCATAAGTATGTATTTACAAAAGAAAAGTAGTTTATGTAGTATATGCGTATTCTATATACTACATACCCATAACACAAGCGTATAAGCTTAGCTTGGGACCAGAGAACGTTGTGTGAATGTCCATGAATATTATTTATTTATTGTCTGTTTAATGCCTGTTCTAACAAATGTTATAGTGTTACAAATAATAAATAAATTATTGCTCTTTTCATACGAATTATCTTTAATAGGGTTACGGGCGTATGAAACCAGATATTGTAACATATGGCAGTGGTGTTAGAGGCTCCAGTGTGACTGGAGCTTGTCGCTCACTCAGTGGTCAGTATTATAACAATTAGGTAGTTTTATTTATATAGTAATTTATTAATTTTGCAATTGACTTGCTACGCTTTTACTTAATAAATCGAATTATAGTTTAAATTATTACCATGAGCGGGACTTGAACCTACGAAACCCTCGGAAAATCGTTCCGTTACTTTATTTTTTACAATTACGAAAATAAAAACCGATATCCTTTTAACTTCATTGCCCGTGTAAAATATTTTTAGTTTATATGAGAATTTTCAAAAAGAAGTCTCTGTCTTAAGAGGATACCAAAATAGCTTCGTGCATTTTTCTACGCACGAAGTTTTCATTGTTTCTTTAGATTGAATGGCTAGAGCTCTAATTTTTAAGTATATGTTTTTTCAATATATGATCTAGGATCGCATAAACTCAGAAACGCGATTGAAAAAAGTTTTCTCGATAGAAAATCTTGGCGAAACAACCTCTCTCATTTTTTATTTTTTTCATTTGTCGGTCTATTATCGCGTATTAACTAATGAAATAACTTTAAAAACATAAGTAACTATTATATATAGAAACACGTAAATCAGAATTAAAATATATTTAGTAGATTTTGAGTAAATAGGAAAAGTATCCCTAATTCTTCATTTTCTGTGCCTACTGGCTGTGTTAATATGTACGTGTCGGCGATGATATACGATAATATTGATGTAGGCCCTTAATGGTCTTACTTTACGAAGTTAAGGTATAAGATTTAGGTACATCAATCTACCTTTACATTAATATACTTGTACACTGCAGCCCCACTTTATTTTAGTAAATGCGAAAGTACCTAACTCTTTCTGTCTGTCTGTATCGCTTTCCCGCTTAAACCTCTCAACCGATTTTGATGAAATTTAGCACAGACAATCTTTAGACCCCGAGAAAGGACATAGGCCACCTTTTATTGCGAAAAAAATATTTTTCTAAATTCCACGCTAATGGAGTCGCGGGCAACAGCTAGTTATGAATAAGACCATAAGAATACAAGTATCAACACCCCTTTTCATAATAATATATACACAGATATTATACACAGATATTATACACAGATAACATCCTCTGTGAGAGACGGACAACTCGAAAATAACCTCTGTGCCCACACGCCTGGTCTGTGCGACACAATAGACCCCTAAAGTGGAAGTAGCCCGTGCCCAACAGTGGGTTAATGGGCTCGAAAGAGAGACATAGAGTGGTGTTTTCTTCTCTCACAAGGCTATCTGACTGCAATATCCTTTAGTTGTCTCCTACAGTACTTTAAGGAGGAAATACGATATGAGTACATAAGATTTATGTAAAAGAAATATGTCTGTAGGAACATCAGTGGCTTCTCCAGTGGTGGCCGGTGCGATAGCTTTACTAGCGAGTGGTGTACCCAGACATAACTTGACACCGGCCGCGGTGAAACAAGCACTATGTATGACTGCACTCAGGTTACCAGGATCAAACATGTTCGAACAAGGACACGGAAAACTGGATCTTATTAGTGCTTATCAGGTATCATTTAGTTTTAGTTAAATTTAAATTCCACTATTGTGTGTTTGTTGCTTTTTCACGTAAAAGCTACTGGATGGATTTTATAAATCAGAATAACACAAAGGCTATCTAAGCTAAAGCTTTGAACTATATATATTGTATATGGTACAATTTTTCGTCTTGTTTGCTCTTTTACACAAGCAATTGTCCTGTGCGGCAATCGAACTTGAGACCGATATATTACAAGACCAAAATTAAACAATTATACAAAGCCAGGTCGATGGTGCTCTATAGTATCTGGACTACCCCATGGAGAATAAATTGCTTAGTTCAAAAACTAAAAAACACGCTTGAAAATCCTAAATATTTTTTTATATTATGGCATTGTCATCGATCCCTAATAATATATGTACAAAATTTCAGATCAATCCGACTTTTTTTTACTCTCTCTTTCTTCCACAGTTCCACCCCATTAAGAGGGTACTGTACTCCTAATTTAGGTATTTGCCTTAGGTATTGCTATCCCTATTTCCAAGCGCCGCGCTGAAAGGGACAAATATAGCTGAAGCAGATTTTACCTACAAATTCTTTCAAAAAAAGACGTTTCGTACTCCCCTTTTTTCTTCGCGAAAGTTAAACCGATTATAATTTTTTTAAGCTATATTATAGATGAAGAGTATATCTATGCTTCTGTCACTTTCTTTTTTGGTAAAACCTTACCAAATATGTGTGATAGTCGCTGCAACTTTACCTAAAGAAAACCGAAAAAAACTTGATTTTCGGATGGTCATATTTCTTTTAGTTAATATGTTTTGAAAAAAAGAAAGTGATACAAGCATAGATATACTCTTCATCTATATATAATATAGCGTAAAAACAATTTTTGTATGGAGCATAATTTGGTATCGTGCCCTCTTAAGTTACAGTTGGGTTGTGGTTGGTAGTATAGTCTACGGTGACGCGTTGACCAGGCTTGTTGGGGGCGGGGCTGTAGAGACTCAAATATAATGGGGCTTTCCGTCTATCATAGAGGATGATATTGGTGTAAAATATTCCTTAGCTGGCTTTTTGGTAACCTAGGAAGGAAATGGGGTTTTTCATTTAGTTACTTCTTAATCCGTCACTACACGGACTTATTTGACTAATTAATTTGAATTTCAGTTCCTAAGAAAGTACGAGCCGCAAGCAACCTTATCACCGAGCTACATAGATTTGACTGAATGTCAGTATATGTGGCCGTACTGTACACAACCGTTGTACTACAGTGCTCAGCCAACTATAGCTAATGTTACTATCGTCAATGGACTAGGAGTCTCTGGTAGTGTGGTGAGTATTAATATATTTAACTTATTTAAGACATTTTTATGTTTGCTACTAGCTGTTGCCCGCGACTTGGTCTGCGTGAAATTTAGAAATCAAACCTTAAAACAGAAGTTTACTATACCGCTCAATAGATGACGTTATACAGTTTTTTAAATCGCACTATGGTTTGGTTAGATCAACATTTTTTATGTTTAATCTGCTTTTCGCATTTATAAATTAGTAAGGATTTATATTATGTTAATTATGGAACTAGAAGCCTATCCGTATTACTTTCTTTTTATATTGATTTGTAATGAGACTGATTGTTATCCTGGAAAATAAATAAATAAGTATATTCTTTTACACACCTACATTACCCAAAACACAATCTCCTCTGAGTAATGTATCCATTGAAGAGACCGCGAACAGCGATAAGGCCGCCGTTTGTACATAAAAATTGTTACTACTCTCTATTTGTATAATTGATGTACAATAAAGAATATTGTTGTTGTTGAGCGAAAATTAAGCTGTTGCACTTGACTTTGTACTCCTGTAATTTAGACAATAAATTATTCTTCATAACCATAAACTAAGATTAATAAACCTTATTTATGGAACCTTACTATTTCAGTCGGGACTTTTTTTTAATTGACCCTGTTATAAATCTGTTAATTATTTTTATATCAGAGTGGTGTATCATGGCATCCTCATCTACCAAACGGTGTACTGCTGTCGGTTGCTGTTGACCACAGTCCTGTATTGTGGCCATGGTCTGGGTGGATAGCGCTCAGTTTCACTGTGCTTGAAAAGGGAGCTGATTTTGACGGCGTTGTTGAGGTATGTCATTCATTATTAACTGACTTCAAAATAACAGGAGGTTCTCAATTCGTCTGTATGTTTTTATGTTTGTTACCTCATAACTTTTGACTGGGCGAAACGATATTAATGGTTCTTTTTTTTATTTGAATGCTATATCCTGTGTGGTCCCATTGGCACCAGGTCAGGATTTGATGGTTATCTTCTAAGAAATCGAGGACACCCCTCAAATTTCAAAGACACCCATTGTTTTCATATATTATGTATCTAAATAATCAAAGAGTAGACTGCCGAGGTGGTCTCATTGAGTCGGTTAAATTTTTTCTTTTTATACAAATAATTTAAATAACCAGTTTGTTTACGAAAATTTACAGCTTATAACGTGTATTTCGACGTTTCTGAGACTTTTCCGTCGTCAGGGTTAGGGATATTACTGGTTTTACCTGTGATACCATGATAGCCGAAAAGTCGGGAACTTGTTTGAAAAAAATATCTAATTCTACTAAAGTATTTTCATTAATTAAACATAAAATTTCTAAATATAGAAAAATTGCCTCGTTTTTGCAAAATTCCTTAAAAAATGTACTATCCAACACTGAAAGAATTTTTGAAATCGGACCAGCGGTTCCTGAGATTAGCGCGTTCAAACAAACTATAGCTTTATAATATTAGTATCGATATCGTGTGTATAGAATCTCTATCATTTTATAATCAATTTTACTAATAACTCAAATGTTCGATTTCTTTGTTTCGTCCCACATTTGAGACTCTCCTCCGCTTTAGAAGGGATTATGGTTTATGGTTAGGTTACTGTGCTGCGCTGATGCGCTGCGGTGATGTTATCTGTGTACAATATTCCTCAGCTGGCTTTTACAGCATCCTGGCAATGAAAAAGGGGTGAAAAATGGTGGTGATACTTGTGTTCTTAATCCGTCACCACACAGATAATTTTGTCCTTTTTTAATAAATATTTGGTATAATACTAATATTTTCTTGCAGGGCCATGTGAATGTTACAATAGAGAGTTATGATGACTCTGGAGAAAAGAATTTGAAGAATGCCACACTCACATTACCTATACGGTAAATATTGCGATTATACGTGTTTATCAGTATGTATTTGTAAAAGAAGTAGTTGAAGCAGGGGCGTAGCTACCTACGTATCAGCCGTATCAATTATACGGGGCCCCCGGGCCAAGGGGGACCCCGTCGTGCGTAAGCAAAAATTAATAAACACTTTCAAAATTCTTTATTGTTTCAGAAATTTTATTCGCATTTTTTTTTTCTTTTGTGAGTAATCTTTACCCTTTTTAAGGGCCCCCAAATAAAATTTTATACAGGGCCCCATCAAGACACGCTACGCCCCTGAGTTGAAGGGTAGTTTATATAATACTAGCTGTTTGCTGAATTTAGAATATTTTTCCCGCTTTTGCCAAATTTCTCACTTATGCTCCGCTCCTATCTGTCGCAGCGTGATGTTATATAGCCTTTCTTGATAAATATACTATCCAACATAGAAGAATTTTTTTAAAACGGACCAGTTTTATCTGAGATTAGCGCGTTCAAACAAAAAAAAACTCTTCAGCTTTATAATATAACGACGAGCCTCGTGGTAGATTGGTTCATGTAGCGGACTGCCGATGAAGAGGCCGCGGGTTCGATTCCCGCTCGGGACAATCATTTGAGTGATTTTTCTAATTGTCATACAAATGTTTGTACTGCGTCTGGGTGTTTCTATGTATTATAAGTATGTATTTACAAAAGAAAAGTAGTATATGTATTCTATCCGTATTCTGGTACCCATAACACAGCATATAAGCTTAGCTTGAGACCAGAGGACGCTGTGTGAAATGTCTATAAATAATTATTTATGAATATATTTTGTCAGTGCCCGCGTGATACCAGTACCAGTTCGTTCTCGTCGTCTGCTCTGGGACCAGTTCCACAGTCTCCGCTACCCTGGTGGTTACTTCCCTAGAGATGATCTACGCGCTAAGCATGATCCTTTAGATTGGCACGCTGACCACGTTCATACTAATTTTCGTGACATGTATCGCCGACTTAGAGAGCATGGTTTCTATTTAGAAGTAATGGGTAAGTGAAAATATTTCTTTATAATATTGTTGGAGTGATAGATAAACACAAAAACAATTCATCTTATATGTATACTAGCTATTCTCCGGTTCTATGCTTAGGTTCTATTGGTCGTCGCCTGATGTTATTTACCCTATAGCCTTCCCCGATAAATGTGCTATCCGACACTGAAATATTTTTTCTATTGGAACCAGTAGTTCCTGAGATAAGCACGTTCAAACAAACAAATTCTTTAACTTTTTAATCTGTGCGGATTAAGAATACAAGTAGTGTTATTACCCTTTTCCCTTGCCAGGGTGCCAAAAGCCAGCTAAGTGACATTTTAGACAGATTAATATTATACAGAAACAGGCCAGGTCAGTGCTGCATAGTAGACCATAACCTACCCAAACTGGAGGAGAGCCACGCCCAAATGTGGGACGTTAGTTGGCTTAAGAGAGAGAAATCGAAATAATTGAGTTTTTATTAAAATTGATTGTAAGATGAAAAGGATTACAGGAAACTATATCGACACTAATATTATTAAGCTGAAGTGTATGTTTGTTAGTTTGTTTGAACGCGATATAGTGGGGTATGAAGAGAGAGAGAGAAGGACATACATACAAAACGGCTTTGTTTTTCTAATAAGTAAAGATACATTTCCCGTTATTTCCCTACGGGATAAAATCCGAAATACGGAGACCCGTAGGAGAACTGGCGTGTCCGACATAGCCAAGGTTAGCACGGTGAAGTGGCAATGTGCAGGCCATATCGCTCGTAGGACTGATGATTGTTGGGGAAGAAAAGTCCTAGAGTGGCGACCACGTACCGGAGGACGCAGCGTTGGGCGGCTCCCGACAAGTAGGAGCGACGATATCGCCACGGTTGCGGGGAGACATTGAATGCAAGCGGCACAGGACCGCGCATTGTGGCGTTCTATGGGGGAGGCCTATGTCCAACAGTGGACGGAGAGAGGCTGATGGATGGATGGAAAGATACATTTTATTTTTTATTAGGTTCGCCTTTAACTTGTATTGACACTTCGTTATATGGAGCACTGTTACTCGTCGATCCTGAAGATGAATATTTTCCTGAAGAGATGGCTACACTGAAGAAGTCTATAGATGCGGGCATGTCTCTTGTTGTGTTCGCTGATTGGTACAATGCATCACTACTAAGACATGTTAAGTTTTATGATGAAAATACAAGACAATGGTATGTTTTACCCCACTTACTAAAAGGGATTGTGTTGTACCCGAGTATTTTGTATAATATGGTGACGGGCCTCGTGGTCGAGCGGTTTATGCAGCGGACTGCCGTTGACGAGGTTCGATTTCCACTCGGGACAATCATTTGTGTGATATTTCGGGCTTTGACGGGCTTCGTGGCGTAGTGGTTCATGTACTGGACTGCTGTTCAAAAGGTCGCGGGTTCGATTCCCGCTTGGGACAATCATTTGTGTGATATTCATAAATGTCATACAAATGTTTGTACTACGTCTCGGTGTTTTCTCTGTATTATAAGTATGTATTTACAAAAGAAAAGTAGTTTATGTATTATATCCGTATTCTGGTACCCATAACACAAGCATATAAGCTTGGCTTGGGACCAGAGGACGTTGTGTGAAATGTCCATGAATATTTATCTTATATATAAAATTCACGTGTCACAGTGTTAGTTAGCGTACTCCTCCGAAACGGCTTTACCGATTTTTATGAAATTTTACATGCATATTCATTAGGTCTGAGAATCGGCCAACATCTATTTTTCAAAGCTTTTTTTTAGTATGGCAAATCAACGTTTGCCGGGGCAGCTAGTTTATTTATAATTGTCATACAAAATGTTTGTTGTGCATCTGTGTGTGTGTGTTTTCTATGTATTAAAAGCAATGCTTAGCTTGTTATCAGAAGACGTTGTGTGAAATGTCTTGTGAAATTTGAACTCTTCCTAAAGGATGGAAGAATTTAATGGAGTTTATTGTCTATTCTTCTTCATAGGATTCGCGTCTGGAACAGACCTCTAGCTTCTGACGTTTCAAGAGCTTCTAAAACATGCCAACTTGAAATAAACTTGTCACTTTGTCTTTGAAGGATTTCGATATTTAGGGTTTAATGATATACTAGCTAGTACCCGCGGTTCCAACCGCGTTTATATATATTGAGCCTACTCTCCCTCAACATACATCAAATCTTAACAAATTATACAAAAAAGCTATCCTCTTAAACAGTTGTTAAAGAGGTAAGCGATTTATTAAAAAAGCCGCATCAAAATTTATTTCGTAGGTAGTTTCGAAGATACAAGCTCACATGGAGACATGCATACAAAAATAACGACTTTATTTTATAATAAGTAAAGATGTTTTAATGATGTATTATATGTTTTGTTCTAAAGGTGGATACCAGAAACTGGTGGTGCTAATATACCAGCATTGAATGACCTACTTAGTATGTATCAGGTAAATATTGTAGAGTGTTCACTTTGACTTTAAAATTATATCTTTATTAATAATAAAAAGGTAAAGTTTAATAATTTATATATAATAGTTATATTAATATATAACAGTCCCGCTTGCAGTAATCACTTTTTCCACCGTAATTTAATTTATTAAGTAAAAGCATAGCATGTCAATTGCTAAATTAATAAATTACTTTAGTAAAGTAAAGTTTCTAATATGTATGTAGATCATAAAAAAAATATTTCACTAATAGGAAGCTGTCGTCGCGGTGAGTATTATTATCATCATCATTTTCTTACCCTTATCCCGTCATTCGGTATTGACGTAACATGACAACTTGGTTATACAATGGGATTTGGCTGATTTTTATAATCTGCCACCTGCCCCCCAACATCAATCCTCCTTAGGTTAGGGCGCAGGTGTCATGCGAAGTTGCTCCTTCGGTCGGTTCTTACGACTTTTAATGGGCAAGACATGGGAGGTGTCTCTTGTATTGTTTTTGTTCGTCATCCCAACAATTATTTATTATTGAGATAATTAGTTTGGAGTAAATAGCTATTACATTAATGTCTAGTTGATTGCACAGGTGGCGTTTGGTGACAGAGTTTTCGAAGGTTCCTTCAAACTAGGTGGACATCCAATGTATTATGCAAGCGGTACACATATACACAGTTTTCCTGAACATGGAATTTTAATTACGGCACAGCTGACAGACCAGGGGCATCAAGTGAGTACAATTTTTACCGAGATAATGTAACTCAATATAGTTAGAAAAATGTATTTTGTAAAGCTCTATGCACTATGTACACCCCAATTACATCTGCTTTTTTAGTTGTGTGAACAATGACCATGAAATATGTTCATGCTCATTCTTCACACAAAATTTTTATTATATTTCTCTTGCACATTTTGTAATAAATGCAGCCAAAAGATGTCCATAAATCAACGCCAGTGCTAGCTAGATGTCCCACTATTGGGAACAGGCCTGCACACTGGCAGGGTTTTGTCACGCTGACCTGGTGGTCAAGTCCGCTATTCAAAGTTCAGTGAAAGTTCAATTGAATGGTATCATTTGTAACAAAAAATTTACAATAGACCACCAAACTTGACAAAATTCGCCACCATGCAATCAACAAATGCAATAACTGATTGCTTAGTGGCGTATTTTATCAAGTTTGGTAGTCTATTGTTAATTTTTTGAGGTTATAATGTGTCATTGAGCTACTATTGTGACACAATTCATTTACCGGACTTGGGGCCCAGGCAAAGGACGGATAATTAAAAACTCAACCCTCTTCGGGTTGAGTTTTTAATTTTCCGTCCTTTAGGTTAGGCTCTTATATTGTCCCTTAGCTGGCTCTTACAACCCCCGGTGATGAAATGATGTGGTGACTTTAGTATTCTCTAATTTGTTAGTATAATGACTGTTTCTCAGCTTACCGAGTTCTTATTTTTCTAGATAATGTCTGGTGAAAAGCCGAGTGATGGACAGGGCACGTCGAATTCAGCTCAAACTGTCGACGTGCCCATATTAGGATTATTGCAAACTGATGGAGAACTTGGCGATTATAATAATGATACCATGGAAAAGGTTCCTAAGGTATGTACACACACTAAAACATGCTTTCATAGAAAAAAAAATGTTAGTAAATAATTTTAAAGGCCGCTACTCACGTGTATCTTTGAAATAACAACGTGCATTTTATATGAAAGAATACGTAAAGGCGCGTACATACATCGCGAGGCGAGCGACACGAATGGTTCGTCTCGCATGCCTCGGGCTGTGTGGACGAGTGTGCTCACAGTGAGCATTCGCGCCATACGATCGTCGCGAACGCCGCCTCATTACGAGCCGTGCGCTTCGTGTGTACGGACAGGTGTTGTTTGCGTTGCGCGCATACATCATGACGGCCAATACCGAATCACTGCGTGAACTTGTTCAACTTTATGAAAACAACAGAGTCAGAACCAGCGTCTTTTCTCTTTTTTTTATTATTGAATGAATCACTATATACTCGTAGGCCGCAGCTGCAATCTGCACGTCTCGCCTTGGCGGAGCCATTTTTCTACTGACGAACACCGTGCGTGGTGGTTTGCTTTGCTCAGCTTGAGCATTTATCTTTCGGGACGCACGTATAAATGTACCGTCGTTCGCCTCAGGTTGAGGCATACAAGACGAACCATTCGTGTCACACGCCTCGCGATGTCTGTACGCGCCTTTAGAATGAATGTAGATATGATTTCGTGTGTTTTTAAAACGTTTTAGGAGTACGAAATACGTAAAGTTCAGCGCTTAAGTATCAATTTTAATTAAATGTTAAGAATAGAATTTAAAAAATCAAATTAAATTAGAACAAATGATAGCCATTAGCGGGACCTAGGGACATAAGTCAATTATAAAAATTAATAAATTACTTTAAGGGCCTCTTTCACCATTCTCAAGTAAAGCGCCAAGTAGACTAATCGCTAGTTAAAGTCACCAGTATCTACACGTGCGACGTTCACGACTTTCGAGTAGCAGTAATCTTAAGATTAAAAAATTGAAATTGACAGAAGATACTCGTAACTATTACTTGACAATTAACGCTAATCGATAAGTAACTAATCAACGCTTTACTTGAAGATGGTGAACGAGGCCCTAAGTGTTACAAGTTTAAATTGGTAAATATTATTGTAGTCTGGGCGACTGGTGGTTTACGGTGACTCCTCTTGCTTGGAGGGTGGAGCCGCACGCAATTGTCATTGGCTATTGTTAGCGGCACTTCAGTACGCATTAGTTGGACATTTACCTTCTTCGCTGAAGGAAGCTGCCACACCGCCACAAAATAGAGTCAAAGATGTACACATTATACCATCAGGTTAGTGGTAATCATTTTAAGTACTATTTATAGAGCTCTGCGTTTAAAAACTTTATTAAGACTATACAAGTTGCTGACTAACAGAAAGACAGTGGGGACACTGCCACGAGAATTTTATATGTAAGATATATTTTGATAATGTATTGTATTTCAGAATTACCTCAACGTGCAGAAGGTGGTCGTTTGCACGTATACTCTCGGGTTCTCTCACCCGACGGTAGTGGGCCTCGACCGGTACCTGAATGTTTAAAGCCAGTGCCGGTTGAACCGCAGCCCATTCATGCGGCACCAGCAGCTCGCACTTTAGCACCTAGACATCAACCAACTGACCCTAAAAGTATAGGTAACTATATATTATTGCACTAGCTGTACCCCGCGGTAAAAAGTTTAAAAAATCTGTTCGTTTTTTATTAATCCACGGGAACATTCCATTCTTTCGGGATAAAAAGTAGCCTATATGTTTTTCTGATGTATAAGCTATATTATTGTAAAGTTTCATTAAAATCCAGTTAGTAGTTTTTGCGTGAAAAAGTAACAAACATTCAAACATCCATACTTACAAACTTTCACATTTATAATATTAGTATGGGGAGCGAGCTCCAATTAGATTGTGTATACTTTATAGAATTTTATATAAATATAAATTGAATAGAATTGAATTTTTTAAATTTTATTCTTAAATTTTGAATTTAATTCCAATTTAATTTCAACTTGAGTGAACTATAAGCTGATGTTATAGAAAACATCTGTATATGCTGTTTCTGTATCTATATATTAGACTTTATCCATCTACCGTGGAAGTCTCCTTCAAAGAAAACTACATGGGCTTAGGGAAATCCCAAAAAATATTGACACTATTTCCAACAAATTCTTTGCCTCACACTAAAAACCCAAACATTGGAAACCCTCACTGAAACTAAATCTACACGTCCATGGCTACATGAACATGATTCATAATATTCGTAAGATCTTTGCTGCATTTTACTTAATGTTATTTCTGTATAGGGGCTCCTGAAATCGAGGGTACAGAACCAGCACCGAGAGCTTGGAGAGGAGCAGGTGCAGCGCCCTCTAGGCATCTTGAAGCTGACAACTCACCTCCTAGTATAACAAGTAGAGCGATGACTTTAATTGCTATCGTCGCTATAGTATATTGTATTACAGCAGCTTGGAAAAAATGCGGGAGAAAGTTAAGGCGAAGACGCATACTGTCCTTAGCCACCTAGCACGATGATAGGATTGATAGATTTAGACAAAAACCTACTATTAGGAGACAATTTGATTAGTTGACCCCATTAATCAGTTTAAATTAATTTTGAGGGTTCGCATTTTGATAATATTAATGGTAACATTAAGAGAATTCATAACAGTGTATTTGTACGATACGGCACCCATTCTTTATTGTGTGTTGAAAAAAAAATCTAAGGAGTTGAATGAGAATGAAATTTTACATGCATATTCAGTAGGCCTGAGAATCAGTCAACATCTATTTTTCTTTTTTTAGGGTTCCGTACCCAAAGGGTAAAAACGGAACCCTATTACTGAGACTTCGCTGTCCGTCCGTCCGTCCGTCTGTCACCAGGCTGTATCTCAAGAACGGTGATAGCTAGAGAGTTGAAATTTTCACAGATGATGTATTTCTATTGCCGCTATTTTAGTATGGCAAAACAACGTTTGCCGGGACGGCTAGTTATAGATACAATTTTACACTTTTGACTTTTTTTGACTTTCGTGTATCAAGAATGAAGCAATTTACTCTCTCATTGACACTAATCAAAATGCGAACGTGTTTTAATAGAATGACACTTTATTATCAATTAGCGCGTCTTTACAGAATAAGACTACACACAAACATACATACATAGGATACTGCACACAAACATAGGATTGACGCCAAACCAATAGAATTATCGCATTTTCCTAAGTAATAAATTCTCAGTCGGTCTAAAATTAAAACTGATTTATTAATGAGTTTTTGTGACTGTCTGTGGGTTGACTTATTTCTGCGAATTGTAATTAGTCCTTTGAAAAGTTACAATTTAAGGATCTAATATTGCATTTTTAGAGGACCCAATTTTATTTTTGGAATGTACGCCCTCTACATCTATAAAAGCTTAACCCCAAATTTGTGGGGTTTCCCCCTTGCCGTCACCTTGGCAAAAGATGTTGACGTCCTAAAATTCGTTATAAAAAGAATATATAAATAAATCGCTTTGTCTACAAGTGCGTTCCTATAACTTTGATCGTAAATTTAAAATTAAAGAAGTTTTAATCATAAATGTGAAAATATTTCTATAAAAATTTTCTTTCTCGCTTTATAATTTGTTTTTACATATTTTTCTAAAAATTCGCTCCGGCCAATCTTGTAGACGGTCTTTTGACGAAACCAGTTTTAGCTAGCTATTCGTGTAGGTTTGGGGACTGACAGGAGTTATACTTGGAGTCATAGTTGGAAGTTAATCTTTGAATTCATTTTCTTCTATTAACTTTGATATTTCTATAATGCTATGGCTATTTGAGGCCTGCTTTTTCAACAGCCACGCATGCTTCCATTATTTCCTTTGGATCTGCAGAAAATTAATTTCATGGGATCGGGAGTCTGGAGGCTTGAAAAACTTTCAAGCTTTATTGGCGTCCAAATTTTTGCATTCGTTATTCCAACCCCAATTTCCAGGATTTTGATATCTTCCAAGCTACAACTGGGCTTGGTGATATACTTGCGAGAAAATTTATTAAAACAGTCCTGGCAAATCGTTTGTTTCGCATGCGGTCTAGTGAGCCGTCTTTGCCCGTTATTCGTATTTCGTTGCAAAGTAGAATGCGATGTTTTTCTAACCTATAAAAGAGTTGCAGCAAATTCTGATGAAGCGACCGCTATCGCTATCTTCCCTGATTGTCCTATCTTAGCAAGTATCAAATTTGTGGAAAATGTTTTACCAGTTCCACCTGGGGCACCCAAGAATTTGTTTTCTTTTGTCATGCTATGGGACTAATTTTGGCAAGTTATCATTGACATGTGGTCATGACTATGACCAATATCTTCACATAAACTTTCTTTAAAATTTTCCCATAATTTCAATGGTTCCGATGGCTGATAAAAAGTATGACAACAAAAAACAATCTCAGTTGTATTTAGATTACGAAAGCGACGCTTCTCTTAGATGCGGAATGAAGTATTGTCAAGTAAAGTTTCTAAATTAGGTGATGGGAGCGCTTGTGGCCAAACACCTAACTCCCACTCCCACACCAACAAACGCCCACTCGGCAGTACTGCTAGCGGTATTAATACGATTTTGTCTAGCGGCACTGCATAGAGGACCGTCTCAATGTCTTTGAGAGAGCAGGTTAGCCGGTAGTTCAGTGTTTGAACAAGCTATTTTTCAATCATTTATGGCCTTGGCCTTGTGGCCAGTGTCCGTTCCCATTTTTTTTCTGGTTTATCCGCGGTACTGTGGACTGAGTTCGGAAACGCTGGCAAACTGACGTCAGAAACTTTACTGACACTGGGGCCACCAAAGCGAATCGGTAGGGACACTTGGCGCTAATTTCGATCGTCTATTGTTAAATTTAGAATTTTGCTCAATGTGGATTTAATTATATCATTCATTTAGGTCAAAAGTCTTAATTGTTTCCTAAATTGTGTCAATCTGATAGCAAGGCTTAATATTGGAGTAAAAAGACATTACCGATTTATAGCAAAGCTTGTTAATTTTCAGTAAACGATACGACTTCAAAAAAGTTTGATCATTTTACTCCACAAAAGAGGCATCTTCAAAGAGGCATAGGGGATTCTTGTCAATAATTGTGATGTTTGGAGAAAAGAAAATGTTGAAAGGGACTTTGTCAACGTTGTCCTTTTTAATTTTAAATTTATAGCAAAAAATTTTATTTGTGCAAATTTGTAGGCGAAGCGATTTGCAATCAATTATGTCGTTACGATTTTTTTGCAGAACGCATAGTTTTTGAGATATCGTAAAAATATTGCATAGCTTTTTCTAAGATTGCGGCTGGTGTACAATGATGGCAACCCCACAAACTTGGAGCTAAACTTCTATGGACCCCCATTCATGTCCCAAAAATAAAAATGCGCCCTATAAGTACTTGTTCACATTGAAATGCGCGGGTGCGGTGGCGGGTGCGAGCGCGGAGACGTGGTGATTCGTGTTCACGTTGAGCGCTAGGCGTTTGCGCGATTTGACATGTTGTCAGAGATTGTAAACATGAACGACGATCTTATATTATTAACCGAAAATTCATATTTAAAGTGGCAGATGATAAAAATTTGAATTGGTGTGCATGAAATTAGTAAAGAAGAGAACGGTATGGTGAATTTCATACTTTATATAGTAATTTGAGAGAATATCCTTTAAGATTTTTTTGGATATACCAGTATGACTGTCAACTGCTTTGATTACATGTTGAATTCAATAATAATATCATTATTTTTATTTATCTTATTTAGCATTCGACTAGTGTTTTGTTCATCATCGTCGCTCTCTAAAAATTCAAACACCTCCAATTCATCACCCATCGTTAATATGTAGCTAAAAGTTACCTTTAATTCTAAATAAACCGAAACAATTTATTATAAGTAACGATGTAGCAGCTTCTATTGAATAGATTCTATTGAACTTGTCACTTTTAGATAGCTAAAACGGGCAAACAAATGTTCGGCCGCTGGTTGAACTTACCTGACGTCGCGAGTAAATCGCGCGCTTCGCCGCTAGTTCGACGTGAACACACAAAAACATCTCACGCGTTTGATATTGCCGCAAGCGATTCGCGCGCGGCAGCCGCTAGCTAGCCCGCTACTTAGACCGCACGTGCGTTTTGTATGTGAATACTTGTATATGACTCTATATGTTTGATATTTCGCGACCGAGACCGCGCCCGCCACCGCGCCCGCGAGTTAACGTGTTTGAGCACTTACAAAAAAGTTCGCGTAACATTTCAGAAAACTAAACTGCTTAATCAATTAAATGTCAATTAAGTTTGCAATCGAGGAGTAGATTTATAAAAATCAATTGCTTAGTGGTGTTAGCTAATCCAATATGGGACCAAGTATTCGTATTTTTATTTCGCTATAACGCATGCTAAAATGCGCTTAGATGCGATTGGTGCGATCAAAATAGTTAATTAAAAAACTTAATAGTATTATTTGATATTTATTTATTACAAGCTCGGATGTTAGTTGTTAAGCACAAATAGTGAATATTTATAGATAGTAGTTGATTAATTAAATTATATGCCAAAACTTATGTGAACACCAAACTTACTGTAAGAGAAAGCGCTTACTTAACTTAGTTTTTGGATAACTCTATGCTATATTGTTAAAATCAAGCTACTTTTTACGGATTTCTGACGTTTAAGTAGCACCAGTTATATTTGTGATCAGTTGCTGCTGAAAGTATATTATAACTGTTATTTACAGACACTAGACTTGTAACAAACGCGAAAGAATCCGTAAAAAGTAGTTTTATTTGAATGAAACGCGTGTAAAAGAATATTATGAATTTATTAGTTTATATTGTTTTTAAAAGGTACAGAAAAATGGCCTCTGGGCCCCGAGTCCGGTATCACAATGGTGTCTCAATGGCATCACAATGGCACACAAATTCGCCACTAAGCAATCAGTTATTGCATTTTTTTGCAATAACACTATATAACTAATTGTTTAATGGGGAATTTTATCAATTTTGGTAGTCTATTGTTAATTTTTTGAAGTTATAATGTGTCATTGTGATGCCATTGTGACACCATTGAAATACGAGACTTGAGGGCCTGTAACTTACTAAGATATCACAATTTTTCATCACAAGAAGGGCAAGCAATCTTGATTTTTACCGTTATTTTTACTTGTTGTATTTCGTATTTATTAAAGTTTTATGTTCCATATTATAATTATGTTGTCAGATGCGAACAAACCTTACCTTACGAATAGAAGTAGAATCCTGTGTTGGTGTAATCTGACTAATAGTGCTAACGCACTCATTAAAAGTTTGCTCGGTTGCAGTTGCATGTGCATCGCATTCTTGAGTCTGACTGGTGTGAGATTGGATAAATACCGTATTTTCGAAGCTATCTTTAAATTTTTCAGGATCTATAGGATGAATACCAGCAGCTCTGAATCCACTCACAGCTTTGCTAATGTTAGCTATTTTATTGTATGCTTTTGTGAAAAGCTCTCCAACCTCGTATTGGCTGATTCGCTTGCCGGGATTGTTCACCATATAGAGCTCGCATTCTTTATTATAAGCCATTTTTAGCGACCTGAAGATTGTCAGATCTAGAGGCTGCATTTTGTGAGATACATGGTATCAAGGAAAGAACTTGCAGGTTGTGTTCTCGCAAAAGCTTGTATGCTCCCAGGCTGATATGACTTTCGTGATTGTCAAGTATTACTAATACTGGTTTTTCTTGGGTAGGTTTCACGAAAGCTATGAAATGTCGCAAGTAATCAATAAATATGGACTCATTTATCCAGACGGAATCAGAAACTGTAGCAATCATGTCGCTGTTACAGCCTTTTATTAACAATACGTTCATTCTTTTTCTTTTGAAGATAAACATGGGAGGCACATATATGCCACTAGCATTGATAGCACAAACATCTGTTGTTGTAACACCGCGTTCGCCACTTGTAGCTTTTGCTATCTGTTTTAAACCTTTTGGAGCCAAAATCTTGTAATTTTTTTGAACAGTACTAATGCCGGTTTCATCAATATTGAAAATACGATGACCAGGTATATTGTGTTTTGCTTGTATCATTTTCAACTGATCATAAACAGATTTACTTCGACGGCATTAAAAGCTGTTATTCTATTGAGTGATGTGGCTTCTGGAATTCGCAAGCTGATGGAAGGATTATCTAGACATAAAGCCATAGTACCAGTCTTTGCCTGCCAGCTGAGTTTCTTTATTAAAATTATGTTTCAATTTGTTAGCTTCAGCAAATCTATAAGCAATTCTACGTAACGAAATTGGTAATTGAAAATAACAATAAAAGTTAATCATTTTCATTTTGTCTTGAATCGCTTTCATCTCTCTCTGATTCACTGTCAGAGTTATATGCGATCATGTCTTCATCATCATCATCTGAAAAGAATAAGGGTAAAAAATGGTGTTTCTCGATTTCCGGCGAAGTCTTATGGAAAAAGGTCATGACAAAGTTGTAGGTAAGAAAAAGATCTAAAACTTTTAATTTTCACTTTTTTAAATTAACTTCAAAATTTATTTGAAAGCTTTTTTGTTTTTATTTTTTACATTTTTTTTTTGCATTTACAAAATTTGGTGAAAACTTTCCTTTTTATGTCCTAAATACGGTGTAATTTATTTGATTAGCAATATTTATTTTTTCACCTTATTTTGAATTAATATCGAAAACGCACCCTAATTTTCATTCGAAAATTTACCCGTCAAAATATCTGCATTTTTCTAAAAGTTGGTAGGTATGCTTTCTGTTCGTTGGAATGTCTACTTTCCGATGGTAAAAAAAAGTATGTTACTATAGAAAATCTTTTCAGAAAATGCACTAAAATATTCTTGAGGTCAATCTTAAGGTTTCAGTTGATTGATTGATCTCTATTTTTACACGCTTTATTATCTGTATCAATCAACTCAAACATAAAAATAGTAATATTTTCTTTAAAAAATAGTATGCTTAACGTAACATAACCTTATGATTACTATTGACTACTATTATTTTATTTGGTTTTAAAAATTATCGACCCTGGTCTATTGCGTGAGCTTCTGAGGAAAACTTACAATCGCCTACGATATCGGCGGCGGCTTGTCAAGACGTTTTATCGTTAAGATTTGTCGTTATGTAGGCGGTATTAGTTATCAAAATTGGAATTAGCTGGTCAGCTGCAATAATATTTTATTCTACATCTTAGGCAATTACATGTTTCTGACCTTGATGCTTAGTAGGCTTGTAAACCGTTCACAACAACCCCGCCAAATGCAAATTGACGATCTAAAGCACGTTTGACTGTCCCGCCAATCCCATCCGATCCCTTACCGTGACCTGCTTCGGAAAACGACCAGATGGTATACTTTAATTTTAATTTGTCTGTGAATAAATTAATCAGGTAAAAGTTTTTCTTCTGGCGGTACTGTGAAGTAGGGCCATCAGAATAAAAGTGTATGACTTTTGTCGATGGATGAATTGTTTAGCCTCTTTTATAACCGCCAAAAGATGAGCCCAAATTGCACCAAGGTCATGAAAATTGTTGTCTGTTATGTGCAAAACGATTAGGATTTGTCAGCCCAATAAATCATACCAGTATGCAAAGTTATCTGGCTTTTACTTGCGCCAAAATGTGATGCTTGTATTTCTTTTCTTTCTCCGTTAGCTCTTTAACTTTTTAGTTTTAGACCTGACATATTCTGCGTGTTTCTTCTTAATTTTTTCCCGTTTTTCTGGATTTTCTTTTAACCTTTGTCTATATCGCTTCATTCTCTCGGCTGCTGTTAATCTCATTTTTTGTTATTGTTTTATGTCTACAAGAAAATGCAACGTTATCATAAAAGAGTACGAACAAACAGACAGACTAACTTTAGTTGACACAGACAGACGGACAGACAGCCTAGTTTCAGTAATAGGCTCCCTTTGGCTATGGAACCATAAAAACGGCAAAAGATTTCAAAATAAACATATTAAATAACCGATTGTATTATTTGTCAAACGAAAAGTCAATCAAAACATACCTTTGAAAACGTTGTCTTTATAACTTCTTATCAGCTTTACTCTTCCGCTTCCGAATTTGCACTAATGGCCAATTTTTTTTAAAGGATTGCACGTCTAACTATTAATTTAGTGTGTCTACATTAAAAAATACGATCTTGTGGTAGAAATTTTAAAAGATTTAGCCAAAATTGTTCATTACTCAGTAGGAATTTCCATGCTGTCGCGATTTATGTCCTCGAATCAAAACATCATGTATTTTAACGGTTTGAATATCAAGATTGCTTGTTATTTATAAGTGTTTTTTTAGATGGCTTCGCTATTATTTTTTATGGCGTTTCGTTTATGTTTACTGTCTGTAAGTAAACTTATAAACAGTACCTATTTGCATTCCTGAAAATTAGTGAGCTATCTAACAAATCTACATTATTTCTACCCTCTATTTTTGACCCAAATAAATTTGTGTCTTTGACCCAAATAAAGTCGTATGTTTATTAGTTTTTAGTATCAACATCACACAATTCTTCTGGAGTACCTAATCAGATTGATGGAATGGAATGGATCGCATGTGTGTCAATATTTATATTTCATTGTATGTATCTGTGACTTAATTATCATTAAAACAACACTTAAACAGTAGAGCCATGTTAATAGGTTATATCTTAAGATTTTACGCTGGACGGAAGGAGATTTAAGTTGTAAAAGTTCTAAAAATCGAGAATTTTTAGAACCAGCTTTATATTTTATCGTGTAGGTGGATGACTATGAAATTAAGTGTGTAGGTGTATGCAGATAAAAGGCTAGTGATGTCCTTTTTACATGCGGTCCGCAAATTCGCCGTCCCGGCCTGTTTTCAAGAGGGTGGGTCTCCGAGTACATCGGTTCTTGGACAAGCCATTTTCCAAGGGTCTATATCATTGGCTTGCATAGCATTTTAGAATCAACCAGATTGTTTGTTAAAATTTTCCCGGTCCATTACTCCGTACTATGTACCGAGCAATTTTTGCAATGCAACTTTTTTTATTGCCATTTAGGATGTTGCCTGTGGTATTCTGAATTATTTTATTTACCTTTCCCAAAAAGGCCTTATGTTTACAAACTGAAAGGATTTTTTTTATATCTTATGTCGTATTTCAACCTAGTAAGTAGCATAATGATAGTAAAAAAACAATTGTCTTAAAATAAAAATGGTTTGATTTTCTCTGCCATTTTGTTTTCGATTCGGAGATAAATTGACTCATCGTCTGCAGGTATTTGATTAAAAAACGCCGATGGCATTAAAAGTACCAGTTCGATCACAATCACATTTTTAGGAGGAATACTGCGAGGAGCTATTTTATTCTTCAGGTAGCTCAAGTACCTACTTATACTTTTTACGTAAGTCCAACTTGGCAAATGGTTCATCAAAACTGAAAGTTACAGTAGCTACGCATTAATCAAAGGGAAATACTTCTACATCCATCTATTATTGATTGTTTCTCGAGCCAGAAGCGGATTTTATTTATACAACTTGGCTGAGTAAGAAAGATTGCATCAAATCTTCATCATTCGTTTTCCTTGGTGCTCTTTTTTTCTTTGGCCAGTTCCTACTATCACCTAAATCTACAAATAAGGGAATTCCCATCATTATTTTAATCTATATCTTCACTAAAATCAAACAAACCATTTAAAAAATCTTCCAGATATGGGTTTATTTGTACCTAGAGATTTTTATTTTTAATAGTGTTCTGTTCCGTTAATTGTTTATTAAAATTCTTTATATTTCCCATCCATTTAGCAGCAGATGTTCTTTTGTTATATTTTTAGACATCGTAGTCTGTGAATATCCGCCTGTTTTAGTGTTCGATGTTATAACGTCATTTTCATCCTTTCCATCATTTCAAATAGTGTGGTGTTCGCATAATATTCTTGCTAACTGTGAATTTCTTTTTGCGAACACCTTTTTGTTTTTAATAATAGTTTTTTTTTAAACTGTTTATATTTCCCTTCCATTTAGGAGCAGCTGTCCTTTTGATTTTTCTTTTCCTTTTTCCTTCACATCCTTTTTTAGGAGGAATACTGCGAGGAGCTGTTTTATTCTTCAGGTAGCTCAAGTACTTATACTTTTTACGTAAGTCCAACTCGGCAAATGGTTCATCAAAACTGAGAGTTACAGTAGCTACGCATTAATCAAAGGGAAATACTTTTACATCCATCTATTATTGATAACTAACTTGTTTTGTAAAGAATGTTTCTCGAGCCAGAAACGGATTTTATTTATACAACTTGGCTGAGTAAGAAAGATTTCATCAAATCTTCATCATTTGTTTTCCTTGGTGCTCTTTTTTTCTTTAGCTTTTTTTCTTTGGTTTCTACGATCACCTAAATATACAAATTAGGGAATTCCCATCATTATTTTAATCTATATCTTCACTAAAATCAAGCAAACCATTTAAAAAATCTTCTAGATATGGGTTTATTTGTACCTTAAGATTTTTATTTTTAATAGTGTTGTGTTCACATAATTGTTTTTTAAAATTCTTTATATTTCCCATCCATTTAGCAGCAGATGTTCTTTTGTTATTTTTTTAGACATCGTCGTCTGTGAATATCCCCCTCTTTGA
This sequence comes from Orgyia antiqua, assembly GCA_916999025.1. Taxonomy (NCBI): domain Eukaryota; kingdom Metazoa; phylum Arthropoda; class Insecta; order Lepidoptera; family Erebidae; genus Orgyia; species Orgyia antiqua. The sequence continues at coordinate 8,416,338 of OU779863.1, read as the reverse complement.
GTGCTTGATGTTGTGACATCATTTTCATCCTTTCCATCCATAGCAATTTTCCATGAAGGCTTAGGATATTTTCTTACCAAACAACGTTATTTTCACACTTTTTTCCATTTTCAAGAGTATGGGCGTCTAAAAAATTGCTTTGTATAACTCTGTTACTGTACTGGACTTTTCTCGTGATCTTGTCCGTTACAACACCAATTTCCATAACTACGTTCAAAAATCATGAATTCTATCAAAATTTTGCACCCCCCTTTTCCCGTCATTATAGATTTCCCTAGACCGTATACTAGCGTTTACAGGGTTAGCTTCAATACTTTCAGTGCGTTGCAGACGGGCTCCACAAAAAGCCATTTTCCAAGCGGCTTAAATAGTACTTCAGAATTAACCACAGTGTCCCTCAAAATTTTTCTGGACAATTCCTCCGTACTACGTACCTAGGTTTAAAACGCTGAAAAACTGATATCTGCAATTTTTTGAATGCCGAGGAACACTTAGGATGTTGCTTATGGTATTCTGAATTATTTTATCTTCCTTTCCTAAAAAGGCCTTATGTTTCCTAACTGAAAGGAGTCAGACAGATTCCTTTTTTGAGCAGGAATACCTCGAGGAGCTGTTTTTTATACAGGTAGCTCATGTAATTTATACTTTTTATGTAATTCCAACTCGGCAAATGGTTCATCAGAACTGAAAATTACAATACCTACTCATAAATCAACAGGAAATACTTTAAATCTACTTCTACATCCATCTACTATTGATAACTATCTTGTTTTGTAAAGAATATTTCTCGAGTCAGCAACGGCAACCACTTGACTGAGTAAGAAAGATTTCGTCAAATCTTCGTCATTAGTTTTCCTTGGTGCTCTTTTTAGGGTTCCGTACCCAAAGGGTAAAAACGGGACCCTATTACTGAGACTTCGCTGTCCGTCCGTCCGTCCGTCCGTTCGTCTGTCACCAGGCTGTATCTCAAGAACGGTGATAGCTAGACAGTTGAAATTTTCACAGATGATGTATTTCTATTGCCGCTATAACAACAACTACTAAAAATAAAATAAAATAAATATTTAAGGGGGGCTCCCATACAACAAACATGATTTTTTTACCGTTTCTTGCTCGATACTAATAACGTTGCCTTATGTTGCATAGATAATGGTACGGAACCCTTCGTGCGCGAGTCCGACTCGCACTTGGCCAATTTTTTTTTTGGCCAGTTCCTACGATCACCTAAATCTACGACAAATAAGGGAATTCCCATCATTATTTTAATAACTATCTTCACTAAAATCAAACAAACCACTTTAAAAATCTTCCAGATATGGGTTTATTGGTACCTAGAGATTTTTATTTTCAATTTCTATAACTAAATGTGCATTGGTATACGTGCGTTGAGTCAAAAACCTTAAATTTTTTTCGCAAATTTTGTTCCCTTTCTAGACTGGACATTTTCTCCTCGAGGCCCTGTCCTCCATAATACCAATTTCCATACTAATGACCTTTAAAAAAAAATTGCATCCTGTTTTTCCCGGCCCTTATAGGTTTCACAAAACCGTTTATTAGCGCTTACCTGCAGGGTTAGATTTTGTATTTTCAGGGCGTTGCAGCCGGCTCTTTGTTCATTGAAACTTTTGGTGTGAAGCTGGCGTGTCATCAATAATTTTTTTCGTGGTTAACGTTTAATCGATCCTCGTCAATTAAGATAATAAATGGTGAGAATAAAAGTGGCTTACATAAGTTAAATAAAATACAAATTTGATCCTTAGATTACATAGAATTCACAAAAAATCGATATCTTTAAATTCTTTATTATATGTAGGTATCTACACTACGTCAAAAAAATTGTTATTAGTATAAATAGTTCTATATAAAGGAACTGCAAATAATTCCTGTGATCGAGAACCAGGTCTAGGTACTCATAAGGCTTTTTATTTTTTCTAATAAAGTGAGGAGCTAAATGTCACAGAGTTCTAGAAGATTTTCTTTGTATCCGATTTCGTTTTACGCCTATTTTAGGTTTTTTTTTTTGTTTACTTATAGGATATTATTTTCTCGAGTAGAATCTATAAATGTTGTTGCGAATTCGAAAATTGTCAACGTTTACTACTTTCTTGCATCACTTTACACGTGCATTAATGGTTTTCTTGTGATATTGATGACTTATATTTTTGTAGTTAAGTTATCGTCTACGTTCATGCTGAAAGGCCTTTTAAATTTTCTACTTATATAGAAATATCAATCATTTCCTCATAACATCTCTTGACTAAATCTTATAGTGCCTGGGAATATATTATTAAAAGTTATTACCACGCTTTTAGGTCTGTACCACGAAGTATAGATAGAAGGAGTCCGAACGTAATGTTGAACGAATGGTCTCAATTTAAGGGACAGATTTTTTGCCGGTAGAGCGCGCCATTTTTCAAGGAGTACTCGTTTGAATTCTTACGCGGGAAATTTTATTGCTATTGACACCTGTGGAAAAAAATATTCTGAGAAACGTGGAATTAAATATAAGTTTTAGGAAATTTTTAGAAACTTTTCGAGTGCTTTAAACCCAACAATACAGAGAAGGTCAAGAGATAGTCTGCAAAGCTAAAAACATCTGGTATTAATGAATAATAATACAAAAATTAGCAGGGACCATACCATGTTATTCAATAAAAAAATAGATGAATGATAAAAAAAGATTTTCAATAAATAAAGTAAAAAATTACAAATAGTCTTAAAAAATTTACTAGTTGAAGTATTTTAAAAAATAGCCAAACGCCTATTAATTTTAGTATTACGATAAATATACTTTATGGAAAAAAATAAATAAACAAGTTATTGTCAAACATATTATTTATTTAACCGTTATAAGTTACAAACAAAACATGTTTAAGAGGATACCAAAATAGCTTCGTGCATTTTTCTATGTACGAAGTTTTCATTGTTTCTTTAGATTGAATGGCTAGAGCTCTAATTTTTAAGTATATGTTTTTTCAATATATGATCTAGGATCGCATAAACTCAGAAACGCGATTGAAAAAAGTTTTCTCGATAGAAAATCTAGACGAAACAACCTCTCAAATTTTTTATTTTTTTCATTTGTCGGTCTATTATCGCGTATTAACTAATGAAATAACTTTAAAAACATAAGTAACTATTATGTATAGAAACACGTAAATCAGAATTAAAATATATTTAGTAGATTTTGAGTAAATAGGAAAAGTATCCCTAATTCTTCATTTTCTGTGCCTACTGGCTGTGTTAATATGTACGTGTCGGCGATGATATACGATAATATTGATGTAGGCCCTTAATAATTAAAAATCAAACTATTTAACTTTAACACATATTCAGAATACTGTTTTTAGGATCTAACAATATTGGATTATTTGCATTGTGATAAATTTTTTTTATTAGTGACAAACGCGAGTTAATATAATTTAGAATTCTTTCGAGATTTTTTAGATTTAACTTTTCTCTCCGTAGCACTTTTATTAAAACATTTAACAAGGAAATGCCCCCGCATTATTAAGAAATTGTTAATTATTCGTTTTGTCAATTCTTTCTTATGCTCATCACAGCCAACAAAAATCGAGATATTCCTTTTAGAAACATCATCCAATATGTCAAACATTGTGTCAATCTTTACGGTTTTTGTACCAACCACCATTAACACTACTTCTTCCAAGCTTTTAATTAAATTAAATAACTGGTCACTAGGGTAAATCAACGCACCTTTTTCCATAAATTCTATAAATTTGTCACGAACCTTCACTACTCTTGACTGCATAGACTCTGTGCAATCAAAGCATTTGGTAAACCGACCAATTTTACGGGCTACATATCCCGCAATATATGATATCACATAATTGCTAGTTTGGGCAATGTCATAATCGTGTTCATATCTGGAATCCACTTTTCTTCCATCTTTCCACATCCACTTTTTTTACACTCTCACTTGCCTTTCGACCACTAACACAGCCATTGACAGCACAACACCTTCCCATTTTATTTATTACAACTAATTTTAAATAAATAAATAAATAAAATAATATTATGTATTTAATTAAATTAAATTCAACATTCACGAGCCAGCGCGTGTTTACATGTAATAATAATAATAGCATCGGTACGCCCTGAACACTTGCGCAGCCAGTGGCAGAAAATAGAACTATGATCTGGGTTTATTAATGTGTACACGAAATATTATGGAAAAGCCTATACCGTTCGGACTCCTTCTATCTATACTTCGTGGTCTGTACCTACGTATCTAATAATGTATTAATCTATGTAATGGAAACTTTGAAAGTGGTTTTCTCTTACTTGTAGAAGTCGGATTGGTCTGAAATTTTGCACACATTAAGGACCGATGACAATGCAATAGATTAAAAAAAAAGATGTGTGGCACTCGGGGATTGCCGCGGTAAAGCTATTGCATAGCATTGTTTTATCAACTTATGTATTTATAATTATTTATTTATTTTATTTATGCAAGAATCTACATACCATAAACTAAAATGAGATTAATAATCCTTATTTACTGATGCTTATATCTGTCCATTGTTTATGGTAGTTTAGTTTTGACATTAATTTACATTATTAAAATCTAAAATACGCTGTTATCTGAACATTTAGGATATATGTTGTCGATTCAAAATCCTTATTTTAATACGTTGTTTAATTTGAGGAAGGCGTTTACCCTTGGTATCAACAGTATGAAATAAATTGCGGGGCGAAGAGGGGATTACGCACGCGCAGTAACGACGATAATGTAAGGCTTTTTCCTTACCCACGGAATTAAAATTTCGAATTTTGTGGATTTAGTCTCCACGCTCAAGGCCCGCGATAGAAGCTATGCAATAGCTTAAAAAATATTTTTAATTATTAATCTTATTTTTTTAGCTTTTGCACTAAGTAAATTGTTACTATTATGTAGGTACTCGTTTGTTAAATTGTCAAAGTCGTGTAACTTATTAACTAATAACACTATACATATTTTTATAAATTGACCTATTAACATGGCTTTACTGTGTCATTTGTGATGTACATGAACTGTATCTATAATAGGTATTTTATATTGACGGTTATGAAGGTTTATTGTGTTTTATATTAAACATATGTTTTGTAAATAAATAGTTGTGATGAAAATGAAAAATAAAATGTTTATTTAAAAATAAAGATTGTTAAATTTATTTTAATACATGCTATACCTATACTAAGCTTAAAGGAGAAAATGTCTGTATATTATTTTATTATATGATAGCTGTTAACCGCAACTTCGTACTCGCGGAACAAAAACCCATCCTCATGAAAAACCGCATCGAAATCCGTTGTGTACTTTGTAGACCAAGATCCCAGGGGAATTTTCTACTTATGACGACGATTTACTACGTTACCTATACTTAAAATTTTATGCTATTGCAGTCAATATAAGTACTAATAAATAACATAATTAATTTGAAAATAAAAGAATGATAAATTGTCTAATTTTATATGAGTGTTTTGAGAGAACAGATGTGTAGTATCAGTCTATGATCATTGTGCTAATTAAATGTAATTATTTTATGTATGTAGAGAATGTGGTCAAAATAATAGCTTTAGTAGCATAATCTTCAGTTTAGTATATATAATCTTCAATTCGCTTTGTATAATTACATAGATTTCTATTTTATTTAGATTTAGAAAAAAAAAGAGTTTCTTGTCTGTTCTTTCCATAGGATTCCCTTTTGGAAAAGACGCCTTGCTTCTGTCTTTTTAAAAGAGCTTGTATATTTTTAAATATACAAGCTCTTTATATATATCTAACTAGCTGGCCAGGCAAACGTTGTTTTTCCATACCAAAAAAAAGTTAAAAAAAAAAATAAAAAAAAATGAACTATAAACCTCACGAAGCCCGAGATCTTTCCAACGAATGCAAAACCGTGGAAATCGGTTCGTGCGTTCTGGAGTTATAGCGTCAGGAAGGAAAACCCGACTTATTTTTATATACCTAGTAGAATATACCTTGCCTACTTGAAATAAATATCTTTGACTCTGACATTTCGGAATGTTAATTGTAATAATAATGTATAATATCTAATAGTTTATTGAACTCTGAAACTTGATTTCTATAAGTAAGCTGGAGTTATTTATTTCACAGATCAAGCGTTAATATAAACATTGGTACTAAATTTAACTGCACTATTAATAGTCCAGTCGGGAAAATTGTGAAATGAATTAGCAGCGACTTAAGCAGTTTCTTTTCAAACATGTTAGGAAATAAACGGTAGTATTGATATTTTGGGTGTAAGCTGGAATGAGGATATAATAATGCTACGACTTTTAGGATTTTCATTAACAGTTACTAAACCTACTGTATATAAGCCTATCTAATTTACTAACAAATTAAATGTGAGTTGCAAAATTAACGACCTTTTTATTCGGTAAAAATTAAAAGCATAGTACGTCAAATATATTGAAAATGTACTAGTCCGAGTAGCTTCTAGACCCGGAAAACAGCTACCTGGATAGTTTCTTCATTACATAACAGAAAGTTATAATGAAGTATAATGAAGAAACTATCCATAAAATTACTAGCAAAATAGGAAAAATTTTTCGTATTCCGATCCTTAATCTACGTTTTTATGCTTGTTTTATTATTTCAGATATACGTAATTACCTACATATTTATAATCATAGACATACAAGACAGTGCGTCTACGGCTAAATCGATGACACGGCTTCAGGTCAAAAAAAAATGTGTGTGTGAAGTACAACGTGAAGTTGCCCGGTTGCCTGGGCAACATTATTGACGTCCGTCAAAACACGATTGTCATTAAATTAATAAATTGTGTTTTATGTGAAAATGAATTATTTGAGTTAAAATTACTTGTGAAATCCTATGTTGTGGCATTTTTTAATTATTCTACACTAGAACACCCAAAGACTGCGCATTTCGTTATTTTTGTTTTTTGTTCGTGGCGGCATTCACACTACAAACTGACAATGTTGTCAATTAAATATGGTGTATTAAAACAGATCTTGATTTTAAATGCCATACTTGTGTCAGTGTGTTCAAAGGTGACGTTTGCAGATTGCAAAAATTTGGCAAAAATTACTGTCATCACGGTATGTCACTTAAATTATAGTTCCATATCATTTGAGACCATGAATTCAAGTTAGCCCAGGCTAACTTGACTTGTCCTCAATTTAAAACGCCAACCCACCTACTGGTACTTCTGTGTTTATAATATTATCTTTTTCATTGATCTTTTTTGTAAATACGGGCATAGAGAACACCCAAACTCGGTACAGATATCTGTTGCTTTTTGACTGAACCCGCGATCTCGTGAATATAGGTCTATCAAGAAGCAATACTTCACGAGGCCCATCAATTACGTGAGTTCTGATTATTATGATGCGTGATACTCACACGCCTATTTAGCGTGTGTAAGTTGTACGCAACAATTTAAAGATCCGTCTATTTGTTACGTTAACCGTAGACAGACATTAAAGAGATTTTATTATCAAAGGTCACTGTTAGACAGTTCATTGAGCGATAAATCACTCAAAATATTGAATGACCCAAAAAGGTCACGTTGATATTACCCGGAATATCTCTATACTAATACTAGCTGACCCGGCAAACGTTGTTTTGCCATACTAAAAAAAAAGGTTTGAAAAATAGATGTTGGCCGATTCTCAGACCTAGAGGATATGTATATTATAATATATATAAATTTTTTTATAATATATATTATAAATTTCAGGAAAATCGGTCGAGGCGTTTCGGAGGAGTACGGTAACTAACACTGTGACACGGGAATTTTATATATTAGATCTAATCTAATCTTCTTATACAGGGTGTGGCGTAATTAATGGATAAGCCTGTGCCTGTGGATAAGCCTCCTACTGCGCTATACGAATATGTATATTTTTAATTAATCCTATGTATGGTCTTGAAAAAAATGGCATAAGTCATGTTTTTCATAAAATGACTACTTTCACTAACCAATTCTGCTACTGTTGCCACAATTTTCAAAAGTTTTGCTTTCTGTTTTTTTTATAATACAGCTTAAGAGTTGAATTATTGCAAGCAATAAAGAATTCCCTATTCGTAATACAAATTTTTTGAAAATTATGCATGAAATATCAAAAAAGGGTTATTGATTATTCAATTTGTTGACTTTGTACATCGTCTAGCTTAAAAAATCTTTATGGGAGTTGATTTGCCCAATATCTTAAAAACATGCTTGTTTTATGCAGTTTCCGAAATGGTATAATACTTATTATAATACTTATTAAGTTTGATGTGATATTAAAGAACCAAATGACACTCGTAAAAAAATGTTCTTATTGTGATTTAATTAATCAAATTAATACTGTTAACTTAAACAAACTGTCAGTGGTATTTTAACTTATCTGTCTGAGTTTACCAGTGGGAATGTTAGTCGTTGAAAAAAAATAACAACTTATTTTATTTTTTTTTATTCTAAAGATGCAAACACTACATAAATTTTATTTTACAAAAAATGTTCGAAATGGCGGCCACCTGCGGCTATGCAGGCCCTGCATCGACGGATAAATGACCGCTTTAGGCGTCGGATGAAGCCGGACCTCTTGATTTCATCAGCGGCTTCAAAAATCAGGGCCTTTAGTTGTTCCAGGGATGCTATTTCTTTTTTATACACTTTTTCTTTTAAACACCCCCAGTAAAAAAAGTCTAGAGGGTTCAAATCAGGGGACCTTGGTGGCCACAAAATGGGACCCAAACGACCTATCCACCTCTCATTGTACTCATCATTGAGGTAGTTCCGTACAATTCGTGCGTAGTGAGCGGGACAACCATCATTTTGTAACCAGTAGTTTTCTGGCACATTTAAACTTTGTAATAGTTCCGGCAACGTATTTTGCAGAAAATTTAAATAATTGGGACCTGTTAGTGTCTCGGATAGTTCGACGGGCCCAACTATTTGTCCATTTAAAATTCCTGTCCAAAGGTTCACTTTAAACTGGACTTGAGCTCGGTCTTGCCTTATGTTTCTCGGATTGGTTGCCTGCCAACTATGAAGATTGTGCATGTTGACGTAGCCATTTCTTTTACATGATGACTCATCGCTCCACAGTATTTTGTCAAAAAACGCCGAATCTTCGCGTATTTTTCGCAACATGACGCGACAAAATTGGACTCTAGGCTCATAGTCTCGTGTCATTAGTGTTTGCACCCTTTGATAGTGATACGGGTGAAGCTCATGCCTGTGCAGAATTCTGCCCACAGTACGCGTATCTACACCGGTTCCTCTACTTAACTCACGAATTGATAACTCTGGATTAGAACGCACAGCTTCTAGAACTTCGTCATCACGATGTCGTTGAGGTCTGCCTTCCGAAGCACCACCAACACCGGTACCAGGCATTCGCCCTTCGCTAAAAGCGATGTGCACACGTGTAAACACCCGGTAGTCTGGGTGTCGCAAATCGGGGTATCTTCGACGATATTCGCGTGCAGCTTCATTTGCATTGCAGTTACACAGGCCGTAAATAAGATGCATATTTGCATACTCTTGAGGAGTGTACGTATGACGCGGCATGATCAGTAGTCCAGGGATATGTAGAAGTCGTCGATAATATCACAATTGTCCAATTCGTATAGCAAAAACAGAGTCCGTAGTACATAAGCCAAATTCACGTCACAATAACAAACACGATAGAGCAAACGATATGTGCGCAAGAGACGATAGTCAAAAGAGCACTAACTTTGTTAAACAAGTTCAAAAGCTGTTTTGTTGTTTGTGAGAATAATAAAAATCTATCTCTGTCGCACAACTGTTATTTACCTGACATCAAAATGCTTTGTCTCTGTCTTATGATAAGACTAACCGTCTGGATTTGCCGTGCGATAAACAACCACAAGTAGTTGACTTAGAGTCGTTATCTGCTTACCCTATTCATGGTGGATGACTACCTGCTCCCGAGCACCCAAAAAAGGGTCCATTGTGAATGACTACCTGCTCCGGAGCACACAAAAAAGGGTCCATTCAAACTGTTTACAAAGACATGTTTAAGATAAATTAATAATTCTGTTAAAGAAAATTAGGGTATTTTTTTACAACTGTCGTTTTTTTTTAAAACCTCGTGAAATGTAATAAGTATTATACCATTTCGGAAACTGCATAAAACAAGCATGTTTTTAAGATATTGGGCAAATCAACTCCCATAAAGATTTTTTAAGCTAGACGATGTACAAAGTCAACAAATTGAGTAATCAATAACACTTTTTTGATATCTCATGTATTTTTTCCCAAAATTTGTATTACGAATAGGGAATTCTTTATTGCTTTCAATAGCTCACCTCTTAAGCTGTTTTATAAAAAAAACAGAATGCAAAATTTTTGAAAATTGTGGCAACAGTAGCATAATTGGTTAGTGAAAGTAGTCATTTTATGAAAAACATGACTTATGCCATTTTTTTCAAGACCATACATAGGATTAATTAAAAATATACATATTCGTATAGCGCAGTAGGAGGCTTATCCACAGGCACAGGCTTATCCATTAATTACGCCACACCCTGTATATAAAATTCACGTGTCACAGTGTTAGTTACCGTACTCCTTCGAAACGGCTTGACCGATTTTTATGAAATTTTACATGCGTATTCAGTAGGTCTGAGAATCGGCCAACATCTATTTTTCAAAACTTTTTTTTAGTACCTGTGGCAAAACAACGTTTAACAGCTAGTAAGATTATAAAGCTGAAGAGTTAGTTTGAACGCGCTAATCTCAGGAACCACTGGGCCGATTTGAAAAATTCTTTCAGTGTTAGCTAAGGCATTTATCAAGGAAGGCTTTAGGCTTTAAAACATCACGCTACGACCAGTAGAAGCGAAGCAGTATTGAAAAATATTGCAAATACGGGGAAAATTTTCTAAATTCCACGCGGACAGAGTCGCGGGCAACAGCTAGTAATTTATATACATATACCTAACCAAGTTCACTTAATATTACCAAGTACACATACCAAATTCAGGGTTTGTTGTCTTCTCAAGACTGCGTTTTTAATAATTTGTGATCTGCTATATAAAAGCTTATGATAATGTTTAGCGGACGCCATTATTTGTTAGGACGTCGTCGCCGCGTCGCCAGTCGATAGTTCGGGGAGAGGGAGTTAGATAAGTTGATAATATCGACCATCAGAAGAATTTAAATCGTAGTTGGTTTTATTGGATTAGCTATATGTAAACCTCTATCCTTTTCTTACGACATAAGGAAGACGATCTCAAAGTAAATAAACACATGAAAATTTGTAACTAATATTTATTTATCCAAAAAGTACAAATTCAAGAATAATCACCAGTAATGAAGATTAAAATGTACAAAAATATGCTGTCTGTGAATAGACATGAGTAGATATGTAATCATTGCCATGCGGGCATTTTACAAAAACACCTGTTAAGTTTTTGAAAATATTAGTGTTATTCGTTTTCGCTGGTTGCCGGTCGTAGCGTGGTGCGCATAGCTCACGCACGCGCGTTGCATTCGTGCGTCATCTCCCTGACGATCTCCGTTCGTGTGAGTGAGGTAGGCACAAAGCGACTACATCGAGTGCCAACTTCCGCACGACGCCGACCGCCGCCACGGCGTTTGATATGATCAGTATAGAATTCGCCGCTCATTCAGTCAGACCGCGAATCGCGTGCTAGCAGTTGTGTTTCGGACAACGGAGAGCTACGCCATTTGTCGCGATGGCGGAGATATACATGCCGACGGAGCATGTCATAGAAAGATCGTTATTACCATCATTTGAGCAGTATGAAGACATGCACAAACTATCCCTTGAAAATCCAGGATTATTCTGGTCAGAATTAGTAAATGAATTCCATTGGAAGAACCTCCCTACGGCCAGCAATTTTATGTCATATAATTTCAACATAAACAAGGGCAAGATTTTCGTTAAATTCATGGAAGGTGCAGTCACTAATGTTTGCTTCAACGTCCTGGATAAACATGTTAGGAACGGATATGGAGACAAGATTGCATTTTATTGGTAAGTAAAATTCAATAGTTACCATTTTTAAAAATCAATATGACTTGTATCCAGTGCGGCTGCGCGTAGCTCGCGATTCTATTGATTTCTTCTCCGGTAGGCTTGTACACCAATTGGAAGTAGCTTATTTGCTTGATGCATTATGTAATTGTTACATACTATATTCAACAGCGAATACATTGTGGTAATTATTTTCCCACTATTGATTAATAAATACGACCTAAAGATTTCTTCTTTGGATATAGTCGAATGATATAAGAATATTCTAAATTATAATTATTTATTGTGAATCTTTATGATATAAATAAAATACATATATTCATGTAAAAAAAAAAAGAAAATATAATAAAATAAATAATAATAAATATATTACTGATATATTATAAACTATCTATACTTAAATATAGGTACAGTGTGCCCCCTATCTGTGAGCACAATTACATAAAAATTACCTACATTATGTAGGTAATTTTTATGTAATTGTGTTTAAGACATTTAGAGCATTATTTAATAAAGTAATTTAGTAAATAATAAATATTCCTAGAACAATACATAACGTCCTCTGGTCCCAAGCTAAGCTTATTTGCTTTTGTAAAGGGTACCAGAATAAGGATAAACTACGTTTGCCTTCTATTTAATAACGAGGTGTCTAGTCGTCCGGTAAGTAGAGTGAAGGTTAGGTTAGGGTTTTTTTTTTTTCGAAAACCTTATTTTATTTAATTTCTAAAGTTATATGAAACGTAATTAGTACAAATAATAAAGTAGTCGTATAAATAATTATTTTTTATTCATACGATTGTCGTGCGATTATCAACAGCCATTTATTTAACACAAATAAATTTTTTTTTACCGGACGACTAGCAACAGCCATTTAATAACCCAGACGCAGTATACTCGCCCATTCCATTGAAAGAATCGAACGCCTGCCGGTACAGAACCACTACACCACGCAGATAAAAAAGAAAATTAAATTTGAATAAATTAATTTAGGTTTGCATACAAGAAATAACAATAAGCAGTTATCAATCTTTTGACAACGAAGGCTTTATTTAATGTCATGTAATAATACCTAATATGACATTTTAGATAATGCGAGTCACTGATGAAATTATGGATTAAGATAAAGAGGTAGATTTAAACTGATAGATAATATGATGATGACAAGATGTGGGATGTGATTGTGGTTTTTAACAGAAACGGGTCACTGTCATCACAATTGCAACGATCGGCGGAATGGCTCGTCTTTTAGAATGTGCATGGCCCATTGGGGGTTTTTAAAAATCCGAACCTCTTCCGAAATGCTGAAAATTATGTTAAAGACATGATTTGACAATATTTCCGAGGAATTAAGTCATTTTAGACTAGCACTCTCTTAAAATGAAACGAAGAATTGGAAACGTTCCCTGGAACTAAATCCTGGCTGCGCCCATAAGGTTTGTGGTTTTGTAAATTCCACTTTTTCGTCTTTATGCAATCCACTTTTCTACTACAACTAATTCCACTTTTTCGTGCGAGATTGTATGTAACGAATTCCTCGGTTATTTTATTATGCGTTCCCATTTCCAGCTCATTAGAAACAGGAACAATGATGTATTTCGGTCGGACGTTACGAAGGTACGTTGTTATAAGCGGTCACGTTTAACGGTTAGGGATTAGCTTTAAAATAAAAAAATGGTCAAGTGCGAGTCGGACTCACGCACGAAGGGTTCCGTACCATTATCTATGCAACATAAGGCAACGTTATTAGTATCGAGCAAGAAACGGTAAAAAAATCATGTTTGTTGTATGGGAGCCCCCCTTAAATATTTATTTTATTTTATTTTTAGTATTTGTTGTTATAGCGGCAATAGAAATACATCATCTGTGAAAATTTCAACTCTCTAGCTATCACCGTTCTTGAGATACAGCCTGGTGACAGACGGACGGACGGACGGACAGCGAAGTCTCAGTAATAGCGTCCCGTTTTTACCCTTTGGGTACGGAACCCTAAAAACACAAACGAAGAACCAGAACCAGGGCTTTTTTGCTATATTAAAGTTTTTAGCGTTATCGGACTTTAGCATTTATCAAACGTTGGGTTATCTAAGTTAGTCTATAGGACCTGCCATTCAGAAAAAAAGAAAACCGTATTAGTATGAAAAATCAATCAATCATTTAGAATGGTTTTGTGAGATGGGATGGAGAATTGGAGATATCATGATCATCATAACCTCACGTCTTTTTCCCATGGGTATAGGCATAGACTATAGAGCACCATCTGCTGCAATCCAAAACATACTTTTCCTTGGCTTCATTTACCTTCACACATTAAAACTTTTATTACTCGTCCATAAATTGATCGAATTGAATACCCGCGGTAAAATTGAATAGCAAGAATGAAAATTTAATTGATTAAAAATAAATTAGGATTTAAAGACAGACATCACAAATTGAGCTAATAGAGATTTTCTTATCAGCATTTGGTTTACCTCGCTAGTCTATTACTTATCACATTAGTTAACTGTAGAGATCTAACTAAATATACATACACATGATTAGATAAATAATACCGACCGTATCTCTCATGTTAAAATGAAGATGCTTTTATGTAATAGGCTTTTAGTCTAGCTAGCATTTAGTGCGGCTTCATCTGAACACCAATTTTCGTAACACAAAAATGTCTCGACATGAGGATATGATTTAAAAAAATGTTTTCTTAGTTGTCATTCTCAATAGAAGATATACACACATTTACTAGATAGTGTGGACGCGCTCCATCTTGATTGAAGACACGTAAATTGAGCTAAGCTAAATCGTACTTCATAGTCTAATAATTTTCCAAACGACGTATAGCCTGTATCAAACATACACATAGATAGATTTCACGATTCTCATGCCCACATAGATATTTTGTGGTTTCAAGCCGGTTAAGTGATGTTGCCATGAACACTACATCTGGTAAATCATCAGGATCTAACAGAAACGAACATACTAACTTTTAGGTTTCAAGTCACTGTGGAACAATGAGAGTCTAACTATAATAATCAGTGCACATCTAATGTGCACTGATTATTATAGTTAAACTCTCTTTTCCTAAGCTAAATCTAGCCTAAGGTGTTTCCGGCATGTGGAGCTTTTGCAGAACAAATCCCAATAGTCCTAATAGTTATTTCTAAAAAGCTATCTACCGACTTTTAGGTGACAAACAAAAAATTTGAATACGTAGGTACTAGGTATTGAATACTTATATACAACACTCAGAAAACATGACCCTACTTAACAGACAGACAAAAAACTTAATTCTTTTCAAAATAAGCACAACAATGATATTATTTATGAATAATCTGTTATTCTTCTGCAATTTTGTTCCATATATATAAACTATGTATTTACGAGCTTAAAGGAGTAGGTACATATAATACCTAATGTCTTTCATCATATCACAGAGGAAGCTTTGAAACTAGTATATACAAAATAAAATATCAGTTATTTCATTATTTTTATACGCCATTATCTCTACAACTAAGTAATTACAATATGGTATTCAATGAACTTATTCAAACTGCATTCATACAGCACATATTGTTTTTATCAAAGCTTCCAGTCATTTGACAAATCGTTACATAATTTCAGCATTACGATAGCAAGAATAAATTGTAATTACATACTAGTATTTATTAGTGGGTAACTTGAATGTAGTAACTTGAATTAAGGTCAAAGCACGAGTTTTAACCTTCAAATAACTAAAAATAAGACAATATTGTCGTATGGACCCGTATGAACTAACGTCGTTAGTTAGTCTTTGTGCAGTTTCCGTATTTCACTTCCGACTGATCACGCGCTGTAACCGCAAGTAGGAACTAAGTAACTATAAAAGTAAATGTTTGCTAATAATAGTAGTAATTAACTCAGTACTAGTTATTTGTATATAAAAACAGCAGGTCAATAATTATGAACAATCCCAATTAATCTAAATACATATAGTTGTTTTCATTTTTAGTTAAGTTTTGTTGTGCACGTACAATTGGTATGAATATCTCTCATAATAAAGAAGTGGGATCTAAACCAACCTCTCGCGTTAAGATAAATTGCATTGAAACTAATTGGACTGTGGACTTCATTAAACTAATAAGCACATCACTTCATAATATAGAAACTGTCATGACTTGAATTTAAACTGGACAGCTACGTATTGATTCTGTAAGCCAAGGTCGCGCTATCGGGCATCGGGCAATGGTTTAAGAACACAAGAAAATAACACGTAATTATTCAAAAGCGTGATTATACTACTTATACTGTAGCTGTTATTAACGCCAATAATATACAGTTTTTTCACTAGTTAACAAGTGAAATAACTTTAGTGGGCTGAGTTGCAATACAATAAACGCAGTGTAGGTACACAAGTTTCTATAAATGCCACACTAGTCCAAACCATTTTCAGGTATGTAGATGTTTGCTAACTTATCAAGGACTGACGATAGTGCAATTACTATGCCGTTCAAATGAGAATAGGACCTCGCGTCATGTCGTGACGTTATAGTTGTCAATTTGAACAATTTTGGTAGGGTCACCAAAAAAGATATTTTTATAATATAATTTATCTATCACTTTGTCGTTATCGTTTGTTAATTTTCGAGCAATTAGCGAGACAAATACAATTAAAAACAATAACAAATAACGACAAGTTCAAAATAACAACACTAACAAACAAAAACAATGAGAAATAACAACAAATAATTTTTTTTAACGGGAGTCAACTAGGTACATAACTAACAGAATTTAAAATAAAATGCCATAAAATTCATATACTCGACAAGGCACACTAACAACAACAAAATGGCGGTTGGCAATTCAACTTAATATCATAGTATCCAACAACGAAATTATTGAAAGAAAATAGTATTTCTTTTTTAATAATATTGTAACTATTATTACTCAATAATTTAAGACGTTTTTCCCTGCAAATTACTGAGTTTAGGTAAAAGAAAAAAAATATTATTGATACGAAAATAAAGTTACGTTGCTGACATTACTTTTCTAATCACTTTTGACAACTAAAGGTCATTGCCAATCCTATTCTCAGTTGAAACGTGTAATACATAACAAAATATCGGAGATTCTCAGGATCAGTTATGTAATATTCATTCATAAAGAACAAAAGAATGGTCGAAACAATATAAGAATATAGGTAGTTAATGGTTATTGCGTGTATCTAATATAGTGTAATAGTAATGAGTTGTAAAGTCGTTACGTATCAACATGTATGTTTACTTTAGTAAACATACATAGCTATTACATAATGTTGGTAAATATTTAAAGTAACAATTAGCTATTACGTTGCCAGCATTTTGTATGTCCATGTACCCAAAAGATGTCCATGACCTAGTTAGTAATAGAGCATAACTACCCACTGCTAAAACAAGCCTTCAAAATAAAGGTCTTACATATTTCAAAGTAGATGCTCTGTAATTACGAAAAATCCACCCGATGGCTAGCCAAGGCGGATTTATATTAGGTATGAATAAAGAAAGAAGTTAGTTAGAAATGTCCGTGAGGCGATGGACAAAAAGAATACCTACAAGCGGCACTTCCCCATATTTTGTCCTCGCGTCGTAGGAACCGACTGAGAAAATCACGTCGCATGACACCTACGCATTTACCCGAGGAGGGTCGACGTCGGTACAGGTCGTAAAAATCAGGCAAAACCCACAGTAACATAGAGATAATATGTTGCGCTGACCCCAAATGATGGGATAAGGGCAAGAGGATGATGATGATGAATCAAAATAAGAAGTGGAACATTTCATTTATTTGAATCTCCTATATCCCTTAAAAATCCACTTGTAAGATGAATAATACTAAAACTACGATCAAAAATATTTTCACACAGCATACCAGCTTATGTATATGTTTGGTACCTAGGAACAAGTAGTTATGATATAGATAAAATTCAGGTCACACGTAATGTGATATAAGCAAAACAACCGTAATGTTCGATAATAAATGATCTTATTATCTTATTACTTACCTATTTAATATACGATGACCTTACGTTGTTTAATTATATAAACAAAAATGAATGCACTATAACATGGTCTTTTAGTACATTTATTTTACTGTCCGACCGAAACTGGTTTTCCGGCCGAAATCGAAACCGAATGTTCGGCCGTGGTCAAATATAAAATTTCTTAAAATACTGAAATTTGGTGCATTCACCTACTATTTTACATTAATTAGGGCATGAAATGGAGACACAGTAGATATATTAAGTTTGTTGGAATCATTTATTTAATATAATTTAAAAAAATATTAATAGTATTTTTATTATTTTTTAACAATTATGTACTCATTATTCCCGAACAGGGCCGTCACACAGTGGTCTGAAAATCGAGCTCCCCTTTCATAGAAAGTCAATGTGGGATAATAATAAAACCAAAACATGGAACGTGTCAGGTATACATTACTTTAATGCATACTGTAGTATGAATGATTTAAGTTACTCCGCGCCAGAGAAAATAAATATTTATTATTTTTTTGTATGGGAGAAATTACACAAAGCACATTTTCTCGCGACTGAATGAAACTGAAAGGCTGGTACTCATACGAGCGACAATAATTGTCGCTCTTAGGGCGATTAGGTTGACATACCACTCGTGTACCTTTAGGTGCCGCTTCACACGTAGGAATGTTTTGAAATTTCGAATTTTCTGTATTGAATTTTTTAAGCATGTGACGCATTTAAATTAAGTTGGTACGGAATTTGGAGTAATATATTTATAATATGTCGCAAATACGCGCCTAATGTTCAATTACTTTAACTCAAAAAATGAGTTAACTTTAGAAATTCGTTTTTTTGCGAATACTATTCGTTATAGCAACGCATAGCTGCAGGAAACGAAGTTAGGCGAGCACGAGCGTGCGTGAACTGTGACACAAGTTTCGCGATATGTCGTTTGAAATTCGTTCGTTAACGAAGTTTCGTTTCGTTGAATTAGAGTAGACCTCCAGTTTCGGGATAAGTTTCGGCTGATTTTGGCCGAAACCGAAACTGCCGCTGTAACTTGATTTTTGGACAAAACTCCGCCCGAAACCGAACTTTCGGTCGCACACTAATTTATATTATACCATTTCTTTATTTAAGATAAGCCTGAGGATATTTTGGCAGATAGATATTGGTTTTGTTGTTAGGCCACGCTGTATCAACGGGGGCAGGGTTAGACTGAACCGGAAGGGCCCAAGTGGCTGACCACACGTCGAGTAATTAATAAACATAAACCCTGCGAAATTCTTGAAAGGCTAACATTGCTATTTTTACAAATTATTAATACTTATTGCATTATAAACACAAACAGAGCATGTCTAATTAAAATTATTATAATCATCAAGCTGGTCATAAATTCATCCAGCCGCTTTCACTCTATCTCTAACCGTGTATATTACCGAATGGGTATGAGCTACGACAAAAAATAGAACAAAGTAAAGAAAAACTTGAGAGGTGTCAAAGGACACCCGGATGGAACGAAGTCCCTTTCGATTAATTAGTGAAGGAATTGTAATAAAATTTTATATAATAAATTATTACATAATACGATAGATGCTCGTATATAATAATTAATAAAAAATAATACCTTATTATTTTATTCATGTTATAAGAGAGAGAAAGAGACAGACAGAGAAACGCGCGCACGCCGCACGGCTATAGCAAAAAGTGTCGTGACAACTTTTCGTAAGAATTTTTTCCGTCTAGCCCCCTTTCACAACGCGCGATAAGGAACTTCGTTCCAAAATTGTATAATGCATTCGCAACTTAGTTCGGCAATAATAAATTGCTGGTACTTATAACAATTTAATGTGTAATAAATGAGTATTTAAAAAAAAATGTTGAAACGACTTCATATGCCTTTGAAATTTGAGGGTTTTCCTCGATTTTTAAGGAGATAATCATCAGATACTGACCTGGTGCCAGTAGGACCAGTACGGTAACCACCTTTTAAATAAAAAAAAATTATCATTAAAATCGCTTCGCCCAGTTAAAAGTTATGAGGTAACAAACATAAAAAAACATACAGACGAATTGAGAACCTCCTCCTTTTTTTGGAGTCGGTTAAAAATTAACAACAAGCACATTTCCAGAGCTACATTAATTGAGGATGTACGGTAACCAGACAACAAATACCACTCAATGTACCCTTTTTAACGGTTTGCAGTTAGTGTCATTTTATGTGGAACTATCATTCAATCTTCTTAATTTATCAATTGAAGCCTTTTTATTTATAGTTTCTTCTTGTTAATAAAATTCAAAAAGTTATTCAATTGTAGATTTTTAATGTTCTTTTATTTCGTCGGGCTTCGTAGTCTAATGGTTCATGTAACGGGCTGTCATAACTGTATTCTGGTAGTACCCATAACACAAGCAAATTAGCTTGGGATAAGAGGACGTTGTGTATAAAATGTCTATGAATATTTATTTATTTATCTACTTACATCTTCAAAGACAATAATATTTTTCGGGATAAACAATGGTAACATGGAACATAATATTTTTCGGGATTAACTATACGATAGCAATGGTACAAATTTAACATGCATAAATAAAGTTAATTAAAAAATGAAAATTGAAAGTGATCATGACTTAATTTTCTTTATGTGTACTAACTGTGTATTGTAGGCTAAAGACCTTAATTAAGATAAATATGTGCAAAGAATTAGCAAATAAAAGATATATTGACACTATCAACTTTCATTAACACGCTTTAATAAGTTCGGTATGTATTTATCAATGTAATAGTCTATGTTACGGAATCTTTAAAAGTGATTTACACCCACTTTCAGTAATCGGATTGATTTGAAATTTTGCACACATATTAAGGACCGATGACAATGCAATAATTTAAAATAATATTCAGGATTTTTATGTGTGTTTTTTAGTTTTTGAACTAAGCAGATTATTTTTAGTTAAGTTTAGTTGTATACGTAGAATTCGCACCTATATTAATGACATTGTTTTTTTGCAGGGAGGGTAATCATCCCAATGATTTCAACTGCATTACATACGCCAAGCTGATGATAATGGTGTGCCGGTTTGCAAATGGTCTACGAGAACGTAATATTGGCAAGGGAGATAGAGTTGCCATTTACATGCCCATGATACTTGAAACAGTTATTTGCATGCTCGCTTGTGCACGTATCGGCGCCGTTCACTCCGTTGTGGTAATCTTATTTTGCAATCTATATTCTAAGTACTTCAATAATAAAACACTATTATTATATTTTCTTACCCTGTCTAGAATAGAAATGTCATCGAACAGCAACTAATTAAAGTCAGCGATACTAATTCTAGGTGCACAACCAAACTAAACAGAATTAAAAAATGAAAATTAATAGTGTTTAAAACACAATTTGGAAATGTTAACCGAACTTTTATATTATAAAAACTGTGTATTATAGGAAAACAAATTTTATAAATATAAATATACACAGCGAAATTGTCACTTAATCAAAATACACAATAGTTGTTTTCATTTTTTAGTTAAGTTAAGTTTAGTTATGCACGTAGAATTGGTACCGCTGGTACAACAACGTTTCGTCAGCTACTATCGACGTGTCAGCTAGTTTTATCCTAAAATAGGTCTATAAAGCAAGACTATTTGGAAGTGATTTTCAGTTACCTACATTATTAACTTTAAGATTGTTATTGGGGCAAGTTAAATGTAGCTAGAACACGGAAAGGAATGCAGACATGATGGGTTATATTGCAAACGCTTTGTAAGGGCAAAAGAGGGACTCTATATTTTCTCAAATAGATAAGATGAGAACCCCACACTCGAAACGAATGATGAAATGGACAAGTTCAGTAAACCTACCATTATAAAACATAACTTTATTTATAATTAAACTTTATTTATATTATAAATTATAACGTTACACAGTGTTGCAGTTAATAAAGGATATGACACGGCGTTGCGTTGCATATACAAGCCTGCGCTCTTTAGAGACTGCAAGTTTGGTGGATATTTTTTTAAACCCAAGCTTACAGTGTCTGAAATGCGCCGACTTGAATATTTCAGCACTACGAAGAAGAATCACCAGTTAATAATTCACTGTGTATTTAACTTATCATATGTGAAAATTGTTATGCGTGTCTGACCAAACAATCAAATCTATTCGATATAGAAATCTCTTAGAGCATCAATCCAACAAGGGTTAACATTATAAGGCGAGCCCCGCTGATAAAAGTTACGAGAATGATGATCAGACAGAAGAGACGACAGAGATCATCCGCACACAATGATCATATTCATTGTGTATGGACACTGTCGTCTCTATCTTAGTGTATCTTATATTATCTTAGTGTGCGTGAGGCAATTTTGTTTAGGGCGTGCAAAGTAACCAATGAGATTGCATTAACTGTTCGCGTGTGCTATCTCGGCACCCAGCCGATGCGGCAGTATTCTTGTCAAAGCAAACAGCGTGTTTAACAGCTCCTGTTGATTTAATACTCTAAGACAAATGTTAATGTTTTGTGAAAATATTTTATGCTACTAACTAATCTGTACCTAATACTAACCCTAATGTGAAAGTTTGTGAGTACGAATGTTTGAATTTTTGTCACTCTTTCACGCAAAAACTACGGAATAGAATCTAATAAAACTTTACAAAAATGTAGTTAATAGGTACATCAAAATAATATATAAGGTACTTTTTATCCTGAAAAAAGGCAATGTTCCCGTGGGATAGTAAAAAAAGAACGTATTTTTTATCCTTTTTACAGCGGGTAACACCGCGGGGTATAGCTATGTACCTATTTAAGTTATTACTAGCTGATGCCCGCGACTCCGTCCGCGTGGAATTTAGAAAGTTTTCCCCGTTTTTGCAACATTTTTCACTACTGCTTCGCTTCTACTGGTCGTAGCGTGATGTTATATAGCCTAAATCCTTTTTCGATAAATGCCCCATCTAACGCTGAAAGAATTTTTCAAATCGGCCCAGTGGTTCCTGAGATTAGCGCGTTCAAACAAACAAACAAACTCTTCAGCTTTTTAATATTAGTAGAGAAGATTTATTGTCTAATATGCAACAAAAATACTGAGATCTTAAGAAAATAAACTATAAATGAAACTACTTTTTACGGATTTAGACGTTACGTGACGGGTAATCACCCGTGACCATGGTGACTGCAAAGTCTCCGAAACGTCGGGCCAAAATTTAAAATATACACGTCTAAATCCGTTAAAAGTAGTTTTATTAAAACAGATGAGTCGCGCAAGTGTTAGAAAAAACTATAAATGATATTAATCATTGCTAATTTCAGTTTGCAGGGTTTTCCTCTGATGCTCTTGCTGAACGCATGTCTGATTGTAAGGCTAAAGTATTAGTAACAGCAGACGGTGCTTGGCGTGGCAACAAATTACTTAACCTTAAGTCAACATGTGACCAAGCATTGGAAAAGGCGAAAAATAAATTTAACCATTCTGTGGAAATGTGCGTTGTTGTACCCCATCTAGAACGTTCGACTGCTTGTGGCAATTTGCCCCGAGATTTACGTGAAATTGTAAGTTGGGAATCATTCACAATACATTATATTATAATAATCGTCACTATGGTACCATTTCTACCTGCGGAACTAAACTTAACTAAAAAATGAAAACAATTTACTATTTATTATTATTTTTTTAATATTATTTTTTATGGATTTTTATTTATTAGTTATTTAAATTTTGTTAGTCTATAATACACAGATTTTTTTAATAAAAAAGTTCTGTTAACATTGACGAATTGTGTTATTGAGACTATCAATTAAATTTTTTTAGTTAAGTTTTGTTGTGCACCTAGCACGGTACCAATATTAAATGTTTGGTTTGTTAGTTCACACTTATGTATTAACAACCAAGATCGTAGCTTAATATGGGAGCAGGAGGCCGTTTGTCCTATATGGATAAATAATAACCGATTCATTCTTAAGGTTCCGTACCAAAACGTAAAATGGGAGACCCTTTTACTGAGACTTCGCTGTCCATCTGTCACCACGCTCTATCTCTGGAATATATAGATAGCTCCTGCTCTCCAGCCCATTTCCGTCCCACTGTTGGGCACGGGCCTCCTCTACTTTGGGAGGGATTATGGTCTACTGTGCCACGCTGACCAGGCGTGTTGGCACAGGGTTTATTTTCGAGTTTTCCGTCTCTCACAGAGTTATCTGTGGGCAATATCCCTTAGCTGACTTTTACAGAACCCTTGGGTGGAGATGGGGTGGTGATACTTGAATTCTTAATCCGTCACCACACGGAGGGCTATGGATAGCTAGAGAGCTGAAAATTTCTCAATTTGTGTAAATCAGTAGATGCTACAACAACAGATACTCACTATCATCATACTCCTGCCCTTGTCCCACTGTATGGGGTCCCGTTATTTGGGGTCGGCATGATATTATGATAAAAGCTGAACGGGAACCCTTCGTGTGCGAGTCCGGCTCGTTCTTAACCGGTTTTTATGTTGTTTATTACTACAGATTGTAAATCGACCTTCCTTGTTAGATCATAATTACTATTTTCTTTTTCGTAAGGCCTTTTATCCAGAGGCGTATTTTGAAAATCAGCGCTCCGGGCCATTTGATTTGACGCCCCGGGCCAATTTAATTAGCAGCCTATAAATTAATAGAGATAGAGCAAAATTTTAAACTTAAAGGCTTTCGCCGACTTTCTCAGGCTGGCCGCCCCGGGCCATGACCCCATATGGCCCTAGGGTAAGTACGCCTTTGCATTTATCTTTACTTGAATTGGCTACATGAATAATAATGTTTATAGTACAACTGGAACGATAACGTAGATGTGTGGTGGCACAAACTTATAGATGGACAATCCATAATGTGTACACCTGAATGGATGGATGCAGAAGACCCTTTATTCATATTATATACTAGGTAAGCTTTGGTTTCATCTTCACTTAGGAAAAACCATATTAGTACCAATTCTACGCGCACAACTAAACTAAACTTAACTAAAAAATAAATTTTGAACTATCAAAATTAACATTAACATTGCCGAATTGTGCTATCGACACGAGTCGGTAACACAATCTTCGGCAATCTTAGCAAAACTTTCTTATTATAAAAAACTGTTTATTATAGACTAAAGATTTTAATTAATATAAATGTGCACAAAAATAACAAAAAAGTAAACTTGTGCATGTAGAATTGGCACCTATGTACCTTTCCTACTTACTAACAAATCAACTTTATATTTGTTTTTATCTGAGGACATAATGCACTTACAAAGTATTCCCTAACTACAAAATTATTTTAGTGGATCCACTGGAAAACCAAAGGGTGTTTTACATACGACAGCTGGATATATGCTGTATGCTGCTGCCACATATCGTTATGTATTCGATCAACGGGATAAGGATGTATACATGTGTACTGCGGATGTGGGCTGGATCACTGGTCATAGTTATGTTGTATATGGTCCTTTAGCCAACGCTGCCACATGTGTTATGGTAAGTACAAGAAACTAGGCTGTGTTTTAAATATAGGGCGTAATCTTTAGGATAATGAGTTCGGTTATTCAGTTATCATTTCGTAACGGAGTGAGGACTGTAAGGCCCGTCTGCTCTATTGGGCACATAGCAAGGGCCTCGCGATGATTTGGGACCTCCTATTTTAGGGACTAGGAGGCCATTTCTACATATTTTTGTACTTGACCTACGTAATAGGTCATTGTGGGGCATAATATATCCTCATTATTGTATTTTACTGTTTATTTATCTCTATTGTGTTTTGGTTATGCATTGTTTTACAAAAAAATTATTGTTTTTTTTGTGTTCCTGTTCACTAGTTTGTTTTCTGTTCGTTTATTATATTTTATATATTTTTTTATTCTTTTATTTTTTGTCATTATTTTTTTTTGTTGTGTAATTTAATTTAATGTTTTGTATGTATAACGCATTAGTTTTAAGCTGTAATGTTATACATTAATTATGTTTAGTAAATAAATAAATAAAATAAATAAATATTCTAATGTGCCCAGGCCTCTAGTAGGCTTTGGGGATTGTGGGTCCTAATATCGTGAGGCACTGGGTATGTACTCAATGTACCCAGTAGTTGTTTAGTTGTTTTAATTTTTTAGTTAAGTTAATTTTAGTTGTTCACGTATAATTGGTACCAGTGTCCGTGAAGTTGTCCATATTATGTAAATGTATTAGCACAGTTTATTACATAACATCTATATACTACTATCATCATATTATTACATATTAATAATATTTATTTCCCTTTCATTTTAATACAAAACATTAAGAGGATACCAAAATAGCTTCGTGCATTTTTCTACGTACGAAGTTTTCATTGTTTCTTTAGATTGAATGGCTAGAGCTCTAATTTTTAAGTATATGTTTTTTCAATATATGATCTAGGATCGCATAAACTCAGAAACGCGATTGAAAAAAGTTTTCTCGATAGAAAATCTTAGCGAAACAACCTCTAAAATTTTTTATTTCTTTCATTTGTCGGTCTATTATCGCGTATTAACTAATGAAATAACTTTAAAAACATAAGTAACTATTATATATAGAAACACGTAAATCAGAATTAAAATATATTTAGTAGATTTTGAGTAAATAGGAAAAGTATCCCTAATTCTTCATTTTCTGTGCCTACTGGCTGTGTTAATATGTACGTGTCGGCGATGATATACGATAATATTGATGTAGGCCCTTAACTAATTACAAATATTATTAATTTCGGAAATATTTTTAAATACAAATTGTTAATTGTAGAATGTAACGACAATGCCCTCCCGCTGAAAACTAAGATCGAGACTGATATGGCATTTGTAAATAATATTATGTAATTTGTCTTTATTATTATTTTACCCACTTTTGCAGTTCGATAAGAAATAAAATAGAAATTTTACTAGTGATTTATTAAATATTGATTTCCATGTCTTTTTAGCCTAAGGCTATAAAGGGCTCTATTTGCACAGCTTTAGCTCATAAATATGACAGTTTAAGACGTAGAACGTAGATTAAGAGGGTACTGTACTCCTAATTTAGGTATTTGCCTTAGGTATTGCTATCCCTATTCCCGAGCGCCGTGCTGAGAGAGACAAATATAGGTGAAGCAGATTTTACCTACAAATTCTTTGAAAAAAGACGTTTGTAGTCTCCTTTTTTCTTTGCGAAAGTTAAACCGATTTTAATATTTTTTACGCTATATTATAGATGAAGAATATACCTATTCTTCTATCACTTTTTTTTTGGTAAAGTCTTACCAAAAATAATCCTCTGAAGGCAATATTCACGAAGAAAACAGGGGACTCGTAACTCTACATTTAACGTCAATTTATAACAAGACGTTTATATAAGATTTAGCAAGAACTTATATCGGTGTGCTTATTAATATCGTATCTAATGAAATATTTATCAACATTCGTAGCATTGTTCGTAAACAAGATTATGTAAATACGTATTCATGTTAACTAAATCTATTTAGATCATCCGATGTCAATCAATACATCAATCGAAAACAGATTTCATCACATTTATTTTGTATTTTTTCTGAATCTCGTTTTTGCTGTTATGAGGATACCAAAATAGCTCCGTGCATTTTTCTATGTACGAAGTTTTCATTGTTTCTTTAGATTGAATGGCTAGAACTCTAATTTTTAAGTATATGTTTTTTCAATATATGATCTAGGATCGCATGAACTCAGAAACGCGATTGAAAACAGTTTTCTCGATAGAAAATCTTGGCGAAACAACCTCTCTAATTTTTTTATTTTTTTCATTTGCCGGTCTATTATCGCATATTAACTAATGAAATAACTTTAAAAACATAGGTAACTATTATGTATAGAAACACGTGGATCAGAATTAAAATATATTTAGTAGATTTTGAGTAAATAGGAAAAGTATCCCTAATTCTTCATTTTCTGTGCCTACTGGCTGTGTTAATATGTACGTGTCGGCGATGATATACGATAATATTAATGTAGGCCCTTAATAAAACGTGTCGTTACTGAATTTATTTTTGTATGTTTTTACACGTGTATAGTACGCAAATATTATTTTAGATGTTTGCGTTGTTAGAGAAAAATTCCATTCACCGTACGCGAAAGCTACACTGGCGAGGAGGCAATTCTTATGTCTGTTGTAAATATCATATCAAATGTGGGTTTAAAAATTTAGTAACAAATGATGCAGGCATTCATACTAGCTATTATGTCAAAAAGTAGGTAGGTAGACATTAATTTTTTCATAATTAATTTACGGACGGACAGTTAAATTGGGTTCAGATTTTTTAAGAAAACCGCGGGTGAGATCTGTTGACTTTAAGTAACGTATTTTAAATAAACATTTAAATATTGATTTATTTTCTATCTTCGTATTGATGTTTTCGCGAGTTTCAGTCATATTTCGTATAGGTTGATCAACATCATCGATCCCATAACAAAGTGTTAGCCGGCAACATATATTATACTTCTAGTAGATAAGGGCAGGTGACACTTGTATTATTTTTCTCCGTCACCCCGCGAAAAGGTATAGCATCCTTTCCCAATCATTACTTTCATTGTAAGGCAAATTATTTCTATTTAAATATTATGCATATATTACATATTTATAAGTAAGTTTTAACGTAATTTAACTCTGTATGTAGGTTTGTTTTCAGTTTCTCTACAATAACATAGTCTCTGTCGCATTGGGACAAGGTTATATACATTTACTTCTGAATTCAATGTCAAGCTCTTGAGATAATCGCATTATCTATCGCTATATACTTTACGAATACTCTACAGATAAAAGAATTTACTGGCATTTACTTAAGTAATTGACGAGAGCGGTTCTAGTTGCGGTCTTGGTTGAAGGACTTTTTCATAAATCAGCAAACCTTAACATTTAATCGATATCACAATCCCTTCAGATTATGTGTCTTTAAATTATTATTTAATAAACATAGAATTTTGTTAGTGTTATTTCTAGATATTTTTAGGAGTACATATTTTCAATTTCACATAAACGATAGTAAGGTGAAGTATCTTTGATCTAAAAGTTCAGCGTTTCGTTGGCAACAAACCTCAATTTACTCAGATTCTGAAACGATTATCTGGTGGTGAGGAAAGAAATTAACATTAAACAACAACAAATAAATTATTCACTCTAATAACTACTTACTTGTGAGACTTTGAACTATGTAAAAGTAAATGTGTGTTTCTTTGCAGTTTGAAGGAATCCCATTTTTTCCAGATAATGATCGTTACTGGTCATTAGTGGAAAAGTATAAGGTGACGCAATTCTATACTGCGCCTACCGCTATCAGGTCTCTGATGAGATTTGACGATATAAATGTTAAGAGGTACGTATTATTCGCATTATTTTTAGCCTTGACAACAACAACATAACTTTACTCACTTAATTTGGAGGCATATTGATAACGATATTATCTAGATGGTACAGGTCATCCAGAGATAAAAATGTAGGTAGTTTGAAATTATTTCAGGTATCTATATATAAACAGATAATTCAAGTCTGGCTGCTAAACTAAAGACAAATTTCTTTTTAGGCATAACGTATCGTCATTGCGTGTGTTGGCCAGCGTCGGTGAACCAATAAACTCTGAAGCGTGGTTGTGGTACTACAAGGTAGTAGGTGGCAGTCGCTGTTCTATAGCCGACACTTACTGGCAGACTGAAACTGGAGGACATCTCCTCACTAGCATTCCTGCTGCTACACCTATGAAACCTGGCGCTGCTGTAAGTCGTATGCATGACCCTAAATGCGAAGAACTTGCGATACCTGTCTTTTAAACAACCTTTGAATATGATGCAAAATTTTGGTTTTCTTTTTTTGAAGTTATTGTTTGCAGTGGATGCAGCGAAATAAAACGGTTTTGTAAACGGAATATTGTGTATTTTATTTTAATTTAAGACACAGTACAAATATGGACGTTGTCGCCATGACCGGCTTAGCGAGAGTGAGTTGCCATACATAAAACAAAAGTCTGCTACCAAAAAAACCAAATTACAAATATAAATGTTGCCACTTTATATAACATTATTCAATACACCCCCTCAACATTATATTTTAATTTATAAAATTTTAATTTTACCATTAAACATATTTAAAACCTTTATTTTGTACTACACCCCCTTAAGATAAATTCTGAGATACATCCCCTTAACAAACTTTGTAATGCATCCCCTTAATAACATAAACATAACCTCTAACCAAATATGCAGAGCCCTGAATATTATACTCTTTAGTATTAACAAAACTTAGGCACACTAAAACATTCTTCACATACACAAGATACCTTAAATACTAACTCAGCACTATCCTATGCATGTACACATTTTAACAAACTTATGACAATATCATATCCCTAAGCTTAACAAAAAGTATTTTTCCTAAGGGTTTGGTAAACAAATCGGCTACATTGTTATTACTACAAACAAATGTAATTTTAACTAAACCTGTTGATAGATTTTCTACAATGTACTGATACTTGATATCTATGTGTTTCAATCTTTTATTACTGTCATTGTTCTGTGCTATATTAATCACACTTTGATTGTCTTCAAATATTTCAAAATCTACATTATCATATCCAAAATCTCTAAGTAGCTTTTTTAAATAAGAACCTTCCATAATACTCATACTCAAAGCTACATATTCTGCTTCACAAGATGACAGTGTTACACAAGACTGTTTCTTACTGTACCAAGAAACTGGACAGTTAAAAATATAAAATATTTGACCTGAGGTTGACTTCCGGTCTACAACATCACCGGCCCAGTCTGCATCACTGTAACCTTGCAATTTACATACATTTTTGCTTTCATTATCATATTTGTATGTTAAAGATAAATCAATAGTACCCTTTATGTATCTTAATATCCTCTTCAAACATTTAAACAAAGCTACACTAGCACAATGCACATATCTACTAAGAAATCCTACTGCTACAGATAAGTCTGGTCTAGTACAAGTAGCATACAAAAGACTACCTACTAAACTTCTACAGACTTTTTCTATTTCAACACTTTCACTTATATCTCTCTGTAATAATTCAAAATTGAAGTTTTGTTCTATTGGAGTACACACAGTTTTACAATTTGACATTTGATATAAATCCAACAACTTTAATAAATATCCTTTCTGATTAATTACAGTTACACAATTTTTAACATCTTGTTTTATATTTATTCCCAAATAATTACTTGCTAGACCCAAATCTTTCATTTTAAAGTTTTTACTTATTGAATTTTTAAAGTCATTTACTTGGTTTTTATTACTACCAAAATACAACAAGTCATCCACAAATAATAACACATAAATGTAATCATTTCCAATATGTTTGAAATATAAACATGGGTCATTCTTTGATCTTAAGAAATTTTCATTTGACATGAAACTATTAAACTTTGCATTCCAGTATTTAGGAGATTTTTTAAGACCATAGATTGACTTATTCAATTTGCATACCTTATTTCCTGGTAATCTCATAAAAACTGTCTCATTGATGTCTCCATAAAGAAATGCCCCAGTAACGTCCATTTGGTACACTGGTTGTCTTTTCTGTATAGCTACAGCCATCATGGCTTTGAAGGTAGTTAACTTGGCAACAGGTGAGTATGTCTGGTCATCACAGTTCTTCTGCTGGAATCCTCGGGCTACTAAGCGAGCTTTATACAAAGCTTTTCCTTCTGCCTCCTTGACTTTGAATACCCACTTGCTACTTACTATGTTTTCTCCATCAGGAACTTCTGTCACCTCCTCCCATGTATTATTTTCCTCCAGTGTCTTCAACTCCTTGTTTATGGCTTCTTCCCACTTATTTTTATCTGGTCTTTTCATAGCTTCTTCGTAGGAAATAGGTTCATCACAGCAGTAACTCAGGAACATGTTTTCTTGTCCTTGTACATAGTCCTTAAACCAGCTTGGCTGTTTTCTCGTCCTTCTAGGTCTTTCTGTTACCTCTTCGGACTGTCCTGAAGTTTCTGGAGTTTCCTGTGAATTTTCTTGTTCTTCTTCTACATCTTCCTCTATATCTTCTTCTAATATTGACTGCTCATAAAAGGAGTGCATGGAGTCCTGTTCATTTTCTCTTTCTATTATTTCATGGTTCTCTGTGTCTTCATACTGGCTTTCTTGTTCTTCTGAAACTTGTGCTGTCTCTTCTTGACTGTCAAAATCTACGTGATATTCCTTTCCTTGTCTTCTGTTTCTTTCTTTGTTTTCTATAGACTGCTTTATAAATACAACGTCTCTCTTGGTTTCTACTTTGTTTCTTTCTGGAAAATATATTCTGTATCCTTTTGTATTTTCTCCATATCCCATGAAATGGCCAAATTCTGCTTTGCTATCAAACTTCAATCGTTTTTGATCAGGAATATGTACTGATACTTGACTACCGAAGACTTGAAGGTTGTTGACATCAAAATCTTTGTTCCACCAAAGTTCATATGGTGTATTGTCTTTTACTCGACTCGGACCGGTTCTGTTTATGACGTAGACAGCTGTATTAATCGCTTCTGCCCACAAGTTCTTATTTAGGCCGCTCTCTAGTAGCATTGTTCGTGCTGACTCAACCACTGTCCTCATCTCACGCTCTACACAACCATTCTGTTGTGGAGTGTATGCCACACTTCTTTGGTGTTGTATCCCATATGACTTTAGCAAGTTTTCCATTTCTTTACTAATAAATTCTTTCGCGTTATCACTTCTAATGTATTTTACTATGTGACCGGGGTTAACTTGAACTTCTTTCAAATACTGTTTTAAACATTCTATTGACTGTCCTTTATTCTTCAGAAAATACACCTTTCTATATTTAGAATAATCGTCTTTGATGAGTAGAAAGAACTTAGCCCCTCCTAGTGAAGTTTCTTCCATTGGACCTCCAATGTCAATATGTATAACCTCTCCTGGTTTCGTTGCCCTATGGGTACTGGATGGGAAGGGGAACTTATGTTGTTTTCCTTTCAAACATGGTAAACAGGTTTCTTCTTCACTATTTTCAAACTTTATATCCTGTTTTATCAAGATGCTTTTCACTTGATTTATGTCTTGGTGACCTAATTTTGCATGCCATTCCCTCAGATCTGACATCACTTTTCCAACCATGGCACTAGTGTCTTGCTGTCTGAATAACATTCTGTACATTTTTCCATGTTTCTTGGCTACAGCATGCACACTGTTGTTTTTGATAAACTGACACTCAGTGGCAGTTGACTCCAGCTTGTAACCTTTGTCCAGTGCAGTACTCATAGAAAATAAGTTTGCCTTGAGGCTCGGCACATACAACACATTGTTTATCAATGTTTTAATCCATTTTTCACCATCATATGCCTCAAGGTCAATGTCACCATAACCTAAAGCTTGTATTATTGTCCCATCCCCAATAACAACGTCTATTGGCACTAACAACTTTTTATAATTTATGAAGCTGTCCATTGTAAAGCTCATATGCTCAGAAGCACCACTATCTAAGAACCATTCATTGTTTACACTTCTTGATGTAAGTCCACACACTGACATGACAAATGCGTTTTGTTTTATATCTGTTTTTTCTTGTTTATTGTCCTTATTAAACCAACACTTTTCTTTTGTATGTCCCCGTTTTTTACAATAATTACAAAATGGAATATTTTCAGTTTTGCCACTTTTGTTGTTTCTGGCTTTACAGTCTTTTTTGTAGTGGCCTACCTTACCACATTTAAAGCATTTTCTATTTTTAGAATCCGTTTTAAACGCTGTGGAACTACTGTTTTCACCTTCTTGGTATAATTTATTCCGTTGTTGTTCTATGATGAGCCTTGCTGTCAACTCCGACAGATTTTGTTTTTCAGATGGGACAGAGTCCCATGCGGAGACAAAGTGTCTGAATTTATCACCTAAAGAACTAATTATTTTTGTGACAATCATATTTTCTGCAATTTCTCCTTTTGCTTGTTTAATTTGTGTTGCAATTGCCTCGACCTTTGCAATGAATGTTGACACATCCTCCGAACTGTTATACTTTTCTTCGAAAAAATGCTGCTGCAGTATGTGCAGTGACACATCAGATTTTGGCTCATATATTACATTTAATTTATCCCATATTGCTTTTGCAGTTTCACAGTTTTGCACCTGCAGCATAGCTGTGTTACCTAGCCTGCTCACGATGACTCCTTGGGCCTTCGCATCTAGCCTTTTCCACGTGGCTAACTTTGTGTCGTCATTTTCTGGACATTTGGATGAGCCATCCACCAACTCGTAGACATTTACCGCCTTCAGTATGACTTTAACTTGAAATTTCCATGTATGCCAATTACCGGCATTTTCCAACAACAGGCGATTGTTAGACGCCCCAAAAATATCGCCCTCGCCGTCCATTTTGTTGTACCGACGCCACTGCTTGACCGCAGAACCACACCGCCGTTTTACCACAGCTGCTATGCTACACGATAATTCCTTTATTTCGCTGCGGGCTGCTGGGCCCAGAACCTTTTGAAGTTATTGTTTGCGGTGGATGCAGCGAAATAAAACGGTTTTGTAAACGGAATATTGTGTATTTTATTTTAATTTAAGACACAGTACAAATATGGACGTTGTCGCCATGACCGGCTTAGCGAGAGTGAGTTGCCATACATAAAACAAAAGTCTGCTACCAAAAAAACCAAATTACAAATATAAATGTTGCCACTTTATATAACATTATTCAATATCTTTCTTTGTTTTACAGGGTTTCCCATTCTTCGGAGTGGAACCAACACTGTTGACCGAGGAGGGAGAAGTCATCAAAGGGGTAGGTGAAGGGTATCTAGCTTTCCCACGCCCTTGGCCTGGCATAATGAGGACTTTGTTTGAGGATCACGAGCGTTACGAAGACGTTTACTTTAGACGTTTCCCAGGCTACTACTGTACCGGCGACGGTAAGTATTACTCCTGTTACAATATTTTTAATTGAACTTAAATTTTCATGTGAAAAATAAGAATTTATGGCAAAATACGGGTTGCATATTTTAGAGTAGCGTAGCAAATTGCGATTATTTCAATTTCTCTTACAAACTTCCAGGTGCCCGACGTGATGAAGACGGATTCCTTTGGGTAACTGGACGCATGGATGACATGCTCAATGTTTCGGGGCATCTCATGTCGACTTCTGAAGTCGAAGGTGTCCTCACTGAAGATCCAAAGGTTGCCGAAGCAGCGGTCGTGGCGAAACCACATCCCGTAAAAGGTGAAAGTCTTTACTGCTTTGTAACTCTGGCTGAAAACGTGAGCTTCGATGACGCGTTGGTGTCATCTTTGAAACTACGTGTGAGGCAGAGGATTGGCGCTTTTGCTGCACCAGACGTTATCCAACATGCCCCCGCTTTACCCAAAACTCGTTCAGGAAAAATAATGAGGCGAATTCTTAGACGTATTGCTGTGGGGGATACTGATTTAGGTGACACATCTACTCTTGCTGATCCAAACGTCGTGGATGAGCTGGTGAAAAATAGGCCTGCCTAAATAACTAAGAGCTAATTCCGACACTAAAATATTTCTTTGTCGGAACCACATTATTTGTTTGACATCAACTTCATTGGACAGCATCTCTGGTTGCAAAAGTTTGTGAAAAATTCTTTTTGTGACTTATTATGGATGCGTTCTTTTTATGTTCCTATATTTAAAGCTTAGCTTGCATTGTCGAGACATGGTCAGGTACTTTCTGCTTCGTTCCGTCCAGAGTGCTGGGAATAAAGCAAAATGCAGAACTGGCAACCAACATTAAATTTAATTGGTATACCTAACAAATATAGTGTACGTATGCCGTTTGACTATAGTTACCTAAGGGTTTCTTAAGTGCATTCGGTTATTTATTAACTTCATACTTTGGCATTTAATTGTACTTATTGACATTTTCAAAATCGGTATAATCGATTCTATGCTAATGTATTGACGATTGTCAAACGTCGGACCCAATTCTGTTACGCCAAAAACTAAACTAAATTAAAAATAACTACGATGTATTTAAGGGCCATGAAGCACTACCCACACTTATATATAAAAAAGATTAACAAATATTACCGAATCGGCACTCTAATGTTTTAGTTTAGTTATGCAAACAGAATTGGTGCCATTTTCGGTTTAAACCAATAACTTAATATTTAGCGTATACGTATCTTTTTACTCGTAATCTAGACTAAAATGTGATCAAATCTACAATTTGTGTTATATCATTTAATGATATTCTTATAATACATAAAAGTACATACAAGTTATGTATTAAAATATATGGGTTATTGTATTTAATACTTGATTGACCAGAGATGTCGCTACTGATTCTATTATTCTGACATTCCATATAAATTTAGTATTACTGTATGCCAATTTGATGCATTAGTTTCATGAAAACATTTTCATATTTATGTAATACAGTGAGCTACTATACTTAGTATTTATATTAGTCTGATACTAAGAAAATAGTACTCACCATAAATTAAGTAAATATCGTGTTTTGTTTTGCCTCTTTCAGCTTGTTAGTTGATCCAGAATATTCCACAGCTATATTTTCTTAAATGAAGACCGATATAACTTATATATAAATAAAATAAATAATTTTGTTTGAAGCCCCTAAACTATTTTAAATATCGAACTATTTATATCAAACGAACAAATCTTTCCTCTTTTTATAATAATTATTAGTATTGACAAAAGTAAGGGCTTTTTTTTCTTACTTTTAAAATGCCGTGAGCTTACAATATTAACTTCTATGCCATACCGTAGAGCTTACAGTAGTGACTGCTTACCTGTTCTAAAAAGTTATAGTTGTGTTGATGATATTTTATGCATATGGGAAATGGTAAGATGATGTAATATAGAGCGTAGCCATGATAGTAGTTTTGGGGGTCCGAAATAGCGAAAATAGTATCTACCTAAATAATAACTAATAAATAATAACCGCATCACACAAAAGTAATTATACTTTTGTGTGATGCGGTTATTATTTATTAGTAGCAAAGCATGCCTTCAGGTATTAAGGCCGCCTTTGTAGACTATCATGTGCATAAAATTTAAAGTAATTAACAGACAGGATCCGTTTTTTATGTATTGCATTCTCAAAATTCCTTCCGAAACGAAACGAAATCCCTCCCGGAATGGAATGGGTACCCTCTTATTAGAAATGGTAAGCAAAATAGGAATTCAATATGAATCTCTACCAGCGATAGTTTGCACGATAAAAATACTAGGTAGTTCACTTATAACAGAACAAAATTATAAATAACAAGATGTTACGTAACAAGTAACATAATTATACGAATTTAACATTTTCAGATTTTGAATAGTTATATTGGGTTTTGCTATTTTAAATAGGTTGTGATTTTTTATATTATATTTATTTGTGCACAAATAAATAATGTCTGTGGTGTTTACTTATATTACATGTCTATTAATCCTTAGGATAAACAATGAAATGTGTTTAGATTATATAAGTAGGTAGTAAGGCTAAGAGCGGTGCCGGCCATTGGACCAGAGCGACATAAAGCACAAATAGACTGATTTTTGGGTAAAATTGCATCTTAAAAAGGTTTCTGTTACAAAATATTTATTTAATTTCTATTCTTCTAACTTCTTGGCCATCTGATATTAAAAAAAACTAAAGGGTTTCGAGTCTTAAAGCGCATTTTGCTGCCGTTTGTTATGAAACAGACTACTAAGATATTATATTAATGTAGGATTGCACCAGAGAGCATGTTAACGGCATGTTCCTAGTCACGTATATAATATGTGTATGTACGTATTTATTGCGTAGCTCGATATCAAATGATAGAGGTCTTAATGAATAGATGAGAAGACCAAGTTACAAGACTAAATTCAAGCATAATCTTAGTCACTGGTATGCAAACATCTAGACACGAGCTACGTACGAGTCATTTGTATAGAGTTCAAGTATACAGAAGAGTAACATCTAATGGTCTCTTTTGGGGGAGTTTTAGTGGGTTGTTGTTGACAAAGTAAGGATTATAGGTTATTTTCTTAGATTTTTAAGCTCTAGGGAGGCGGTTGGCTCTATTTAACCCCCTTGAAGACTCATTGGTGTGCATGAAAAGGATGATTTCACGTATGTCAAGCACATATTGTATAGTCCATATCGGTGTACGATCAAAACCACTTGTGTGAATTAGTTTCCACTTTATTTAAAATGCACAACGCGTTGTTCGATAGAGACTGGGTTTGTGTGACGCGACGAAGACTTATGACGTACTTTTCGCCTGCATTTGTTTCTCTACCAATCTTGTGTTTCCTTTGGTTTCGTTTGTTGTCACAGAGATATTAAGGCCTAGTTTAGTGATAAAATGGCAACAGCGTTGCGTCGTTGTATGTCCTAGTCGCGTAACAAAACTCATAATTACAGTAGATAATCGGTTTGGTGTGTCAATCACAAGTAAATAGTCTAGGTAATAAGATGTGGATTTATGTTGATATTGCTGTGAAAGATCATGTTATTAAGAATATAATGATATTACAAATCAATGTATACAATTTGCAAATCATGAACGCTGAATACATGTAATCTGATCTTTGATTAGTATTACAGGGAATGTAACCTAACTGTGAAATAAATGATTTATATAAACAACTTTAATGTATAATTTTAACAGCCTAAAACTTAAAAAAACCAAATTTTATTTATAAAGAAACTATTTAGTTTCGCTTCACTTATTAGATCGAAGCACTGGCTTTTGTTAAATATGATATAAAATGACACCTTAGGTGTTAATAGCCAGCTCAAAACATATAAATGTAATTTAAGGGTAATATTAATGTGATTATATGTCAAAAAGAACATATCAATAAACTGATTAAATAATAAATAGAATGGTGTCGTGTTTTTATCGTCCTCATTTATGGCAATT
This sequence comes from Orgyia antiqua, assembly GCA_916999025.1. Lineage (NCBI taxonomy): Eukaryota > Metazoa > Arthropoda > Insecta > Lepidoptera > Erebidae > Orgyia > Orgyia antiqua. The sequence continues at coordinate 8,377,474 of OU779863.1, read as the reverse complement.
AGAAATCTGTCTAGGACATATACCTGTCATCTGCATGCCTTTGACAGGGCTGTCGACTCATTAGTTTCAAGTTATCCGTCTTATTAAATGAAAATAAGAGAAACAAAACTGTAAGTACCTACCTACACTAAACTTAAATCAATAGTCCTGAATAAGTAATAAATGGGTGTTAGCTCTACAATTAACAAAAGAATGGTACTTAATTAAATATTCACGTGGATAATAAGCAGTGGTAAGATATCAAGGCACAGATTTATCAAATAGAGTGTCTATAGTTGCATCACTCAGTCGGCTTGAAGTCACATAAGTATCCATCATATGAAACAATGATGAAACATTATTAATCTATGAAGTATGATTTAGCCAGGCTAGTTTTACGTGTCTTCGGGATTGAACGCGCACCGACTATCTGGGAAGTTTGTGATATCAGGTATCTATAGAACTTTATATGATTAACTAGGTGTGGCTCGCGACTTTGCAACATTTTTCACTAATGCTTCTCTCCTTTTACCCCAAGCATGATATTACCTATGTAAATAGGCTATCCAACACAAATAGAATTCAATTTGCACCTATAGTTCCTGAGATTAGCGCGTTCAAACCAACACAAACAAACTCTTCGGCTTTATAATATTAGATAGATATTTACATCGCGAAAAGTCAAGGAGAGCTATATGTATAAAATGGTATTTCATTCACAAAAATATATTCATGAAAATGTAAAACAACTATCAGACAGTTGATAGGTTTATAAATTAAATTAAGACTCACACATTAACAAATTACGTTGATTGTCGTAAATATATAAATGACATTCGTAAGAACCGATTCATAAAAGTCCATAAGTGTATTTAAAGAGTTCAATACTTAGAAACAAAAAATTATCCGTGCGTCCAGCTGATTATTATGGCGTAAAAGTTTCATGAGCTGATCATTAAATTACAGGCACATGAATGTCTAAAACTTTGAATTTTGTCATCAATCAAATCTGATTTGTTTATACTGACTAACTGAGATTTGTTTATACAATCCAGAATTTACGTAATGTTGACTAAAGGTGATTTATTTCTTCTTAAGTTTTTTGGGCGCTGCTTCCTGGGATGAACTTGTTTTAAAGTAGGTTATGTAAAATACTCCTGAAGCAACAACTAGAATGATTGAGAGAATGGCTATGTATTCGACGCGGTTTCTGTAAAAAATATATTTAAATATATTATAGGTAAGTAGGTACAATGCTCACTTAATTACGGTTAACCTAGGTATATAATATACATTACTTATTCCCTTCTTGGCTTTGTAGGTGGCAAAATCTTAAACACATACCTTAGACTAGTCGGACCTTAACAAATAAAGTGAAATAAAAACAAATACTTAATTTACTTCTTTCAAAAACTAAAAATAAACGTTTAATAATCTTTAATATTAAACTATTGCATTGTCATCGGTCCTTAATATGTGTGCACAATTTCAGATCAATCTAAGTACTGCAAAATGGGTGATAATCACGTTCAAAGATGATTACATAGATTAATAAATGCATTAATAAATACGTACCGAACTATAAAAAGCGTGTTAATAATAAATAGAGCTTAACTTACACGAAGGGTGTTCCGCATATCGTGTACCACCTAGCTCCATTAGTCGGCAACTTGTTGCCAACGCAGTGGAAATCGAAATACTTTTCATCGTAATCGGTCGGACAGAAGTATTTTCGCTTTTGTAACTCCTGTAACATTTATAAAAAAAAAATGAGTAAAAATTCTATAAAATTAATGAATGCGGAAATCACGGGTACTTATAAAAAAGTTATAGGAAACAAATAAACAAAACAAGTGCTGTTAATGTACCTGACAGAAATAACTTAGTTTGAGTACTTCCTTTCATAAATAAGATAGGTAATTTGTATAGTTTACCTGTCCAAATGGAGTAACAAGTGAAGCAGCTGCATTACAGGGTCCGACAGGCTCGTGGAGGCCCACAGATACCTCTTTATCCGGATGGAAGAAGATTACGAAGCAAAGGTAAATCAGATAATGTAGAGCCAATTGAAATAACATTACAAAGTCGATGGTAGTTAACCTGCGAGTAAATGAGGAATGATTATTTATATTTCTTACTAGCTGTTGCCCGCGACACCATCCGCGTGGAATTAGTAATATTTTTTTTGCAATAAAAGGTAGCCTATGTTCTTTCTCAGGGTCTAAAGATTGTCTGTGCCAAATTTCATCAAAATCGGTTGCGTGGTTTAAGCGGGAAAGCCTAACAGACAGACAGAGTTACTCTCACACTTATAATATTAGTAGGGATAAACGATAACATCAAAAACGCGACGGGTCATTTTGACGAGCCTCGTGGTCGAGTGGCCCATGTAACGAAAAGCAGTTCACGAGGTCGCGCTCAGGACAATCGTTTGTGTGATATTTATAATTGTCATACAAATGTTTGTACTGTGTCTGGGTGTTTTCTATGTATTAAAAGTATGTATTTACAAAAGAATAAGTAAATAGTAATTTTGTGAGTATTCTGGTACCCATAATACAAGCATATAAGCTTAACTTGGTACCAGAGGACGTTGTGTGAAATATCCAAGAATATAAAAAAACCGCAGATTAATTTTTCATACAGTTTTCACTATACAATGATGAATGTTGTTTAATTTAATAAGATTTTATGTAATTGGGTTTAAAAATTAAAATTTTAAGAGCTTATATCGAAAATGTATATATCAGTGGTTAGACACTACCTGTTCAAAATTTATTAATGGTAGGTATTTAACATGAAATTACATAAATTTCAAATACACTGAATACCTAATAATATCTAATACCTTTAGATATTTGTATCTAGTTAAAGCCATAAGCCATTGTCTGTGTGGTGACGGATTAAGAATACATGTGTCACCATCCCATCTGCTCCTCGGGGTGCTGTACAAGTCAGCTAAAGGGATATCATACACAGATAACATCATCTGTGAGAGACGGAAATATCTCGAAAATAAACCAAAGTGCCCAACAGTGGGACGTAAATAGCTTAGAGAGAAAGCCATAAGAGCAGTTGCTTACTTATTAGTAGTCTTCGGCCTGTCGCTGCTTAGTCCAGAGATTACAATAAGGAAGAATATAGCAAACAAAAGGAAGAATGTTACTTCAGAATGAATTTTATAAACATCATGAAGTGGATGATAAATAGGAATAAACATCAGCACTCCTCCGGGCATGCCGAGAAGTGATGCGATTATGACAGACTTCCATTCGGTTACCTTTCTGAAAAAAATATATCGTTCATAAAAGTAGAATTATATGTTCGAGAAAGATAATCCGCAATCAATTGAGCCAAATACAAATAAAAAAAAAAATAGAAAAAAAAAATTCTTGGTACCTACTGTTATATCAAAAAGTTTAATGACATCAGAATACATACCCAGCAGAATCCCACTGAGAAACTTTAGGAGTAAACCAAGACCTGCTTGCGTTAAAGAAGAAGAAAAAGCTAGCAGCAAATGAAGCGTGGAAATAATATGAATTCCAGGGGACCCAGTAGTGACGGTCGAATATGTTGGGATCTGTGTCATGCCATGTCCAGTGAACAAATTTAACAGCCACGATATCGTAGGGTATGTCTATCAGAACAGTGACCAATCCTACTGCAAAGGGTTCTGCATATTTAGGCAGGTTCAACCTGGAGACAGCGTATGCTGCATGGTAAATGAATGCGGGGTCTGTAAATTAAAATCGATATAATATGTAGTATTTGACATTTAATAACGTTTTTATTAACACGTTTTTATTATTTGATATACATCTTGGCTTTTATAACAATGTATTATTCTGTGAAACAAAATCATTGAAATTGATTTTCATCCACTTGCAGTAGTCTAATATACATATATCTGAAATCTTGCACACTTATTAAGATTTTCTAACGTGTTTTTTTTATATTTTAACTAAGTAAATTATTTGAAGTAAAAAATAGATACATTTATTCCACATTTTATACTTACACAAAACAATAATATGAAGAGGCAGCCTAGCACCCAGTAACATAACTGGAGTCTGTGAGTGCCAGAAGTTGTCATAATCAGGTAGAACAAAGTGCCAGAAATTATCAGCGTATAATCCATGCAAAACCGTCCCCAGCCAAAAGTACGGCCATCTACCGCCCTTCCTGAAAGCTATAAAAGATTCGTACAAGTATTGTCCCATCACAACCTACTTCTAGAAATATCATTTAAAAAATGTTATCTATACAATAATAAGAATCTCGGTATTTTGCGAGGCCAACACTATTATATCTTTTATTTATTGGACAAAAAGAACATCATCAAAATTTGTTATACTGTATGTATAAATGCTGCTATTGCTACGTCTGAGGGTTCCGTTCAAACTAAGCACAAATGCTACAGTACTTTTGGCTGAAGAAATGTGTTAAATTATTTAAAAGTGAGTACCATGTATGAGAGTGAGTAGTCCCGCCAGCATGAACACAGCTTGTGATATAAGATACGTGGGCTGCGCCGCCCACAGCTGTTTCACATCTCGCGTCTGTACCAGCCATTGAGCCCACTGCCAAGTTAATATAAATATGTTACCTAAAACTCCTCCCAACCTCAATGCATAAAGTACTGTAACTATAAATACTATAATACTTTTGTAAATATATTTTTTGTTAGTAAATAAATTATTAGATCACACCGAACTCACAAATATTTGGATTTATAAAGTCCGGAGCGGCGGAACCGGAAACTAGTCCTAACCGTGGGCACAGAATATTTTGTGTACCGTCCACACCGCAAGGTCCGATTAATTTCTCAACATTTACACATTCATGTTTTTTATTTTATCTTATTTATCTATTTTATCTTATCACCCTGGCTTGCTCTAAGTTGAAGGATTAAGAATTCATTATACTACGGTCACGCTTTTTCCCTTGAGGGTAGGCAGAGACAATAGAACGCCATCTGCTACAGTCTAAACGCAGTTCATTGGCTTCATTTACAGTTTTACATTTAAAGTTATATAATTCAAAACCAGTGCCGTTTTAATATTTAATATACGAGAGACGTGTGTTTAGAATTGATTTGTTACAACATTCAAGGAATATTATCAGCTATGAATATTTACCCAGCTGTTCAATAATATGTGAATAAATTTATACCAATATAGCAGAGCTTATCGACATTCGCAATAAAATCATAATTAAAATTAAAGTACTTAACTTTTGCAGCTTTAATTATTCTGTCACACAAATGCATTTTTTAATTAGGTATGGATAATATTTTAGCATACTGTATATTCAACAAATTAAAAAATCATTAGGTGATAGCTATACCTAATAACTTAATTCAACACATAATCATGTAAACGAATTCTTACCGTTTCGTCGGCTGTGTTCGACATTATCGTAAACACGTGTATCACTTACAGAGTTGTCTACCAATGTAAAGCAAAACTTTAACGTCCTCTATCTAGAGGTGATCGTTATATTAGATAGCTGATAAAATAATCTAATATTTATTAATAATCATTCAACCTATTATTTATTACAACTGGCAAGCGTTATTTATGTTGTGATTTATTTTTTATTTTTATTAGTTAAGACCCATTCATTATACACACAACACATCACATGCACTATTCGAAACGAAACGGAACGTCCCATTCAAAATCGATTGCACTTGGCAGTATAATATTTTTGTCACCTACCAAATTATACTCTAAGGTGACCGCATAAGAACTATTTCCGTTAAATAACAAAATAATATATTAGTTTGCCTAATATATTTATTAAATATATTATGCAAACTAATATATTTTGTTCGGCTAGAAGTCGATTGCACTTGGCAGTATAATATTTTTGTCACCTACCAAATTATACTCTAAGGTGACCGCATAAGAACTATTTCCGTTAAATAACAAAATAATATATTAGTTTGCCTAATATATTTATTAAATATATTATGCAGTCACCTACCAAATTATACTCTAAGGTGACCGCATAAGAACTATTTTCGTTAAATAACAAAATAATATAACGATCTTAACTCTTATCTCTATAACGATAATCAAAACGGGTCGTTGTACGAAGTGAACTAATATATTATTTAATATATTATAGCGTATAAAATAATAGGCGTTTTAAAAATAGCGTATCGTTATAACGCGTTTGCAATATATAGCCGTTGCGAACACTCCTACCTCTATCTATGAAATCAGTAACGCGCTGTATTATTTAATGCCGATATCGATACTATAACGTCCTTGGGGTGACATTTTGTTATTAATAAGACCTTTAATTTTTTATTCTGATATGCCGATAACTGATAACATGAACAAAGAGACAGGTAGTTAATGTAGTTATATCAAACTCTAAATATCTAGAAGCATTACGGTTCGGATGCAATCAGTTGTATTACATAATATGAACTGCCTTCGTGGAAAAATCGATGCCAAGTAGTTACTGACCTCTAGACTGCCAGGCTACTTCCAAATTATGACCTAATTAATAAAGCTCTACAAAATAGAGTTTTAGTTTCGATACGAGCATAAAATTGACTAAGTTTTTATCAGAAAATTATCAGTAAAAAATATATTTCTATATAATGAATTCTAAATCTGGCGGTGTGGCTAAAAAATAACAATAGATCCGATATAACCACTTATACCACTAGCTAGCTGGATAAACATTATATATACTACTATATTATAGACATGTTTTTTGTTAGAATGTATGAATGGATGTATGTTTAATATTCTCTAACACTTGCGCGACTCATTTGTTTAAATAAAACTACTTTTTACGGATTTAGACGCGTGTTTGACGACGGATTTGTTTCAAATTTTGGCCCGACATTTCGGAGACTTTGCAGACGGTCACGGATGTATGTTTGTTGGCGTGTTATATATACAATAGTTACTGAATGGATTTTCATAATACATTACAGCTGTTTATCATATAAATCTTATTAACCCATATCAACACTATCACGCTAAAGGCCAAGAAGCGGGTAAATAAACCACGGTAATAAATAGCTATTTAAAGACATAATATTGTATAATCAGGGGCTAGCTAAGCTACCCTGCTATAACATTTTATATTGTTTGGTTTATGCAAGTATATAATTATACATTTGCCGAGCTTGTACCTACCTATGTAATTATTGTAGGTATACAGTTAATTGACACATATGTGACATCGATATTTATTATCGAGAGATGTAATCCACCACTATATGACTATCTTTAATGCCGTGTTGGGCTACGTGTCTACACATTGTGCCAACCAAGTGCCACATATATTTTATTAGTTACTTAAAGCCGTATCGTTGCACCTGCTTATAACAGCTGTGCTAAGAGATAGCTATTATCTATGATACATGATAATATTGTTTTATTTTGTTGTTTAATTTGAATATTTCGTTAGATAAATAGTTTTGATTTTGACCTCTTAATTTTATATTATGTACATTCTATGTACCTAATAGATGATAATTTTTTTCAGCATACAGATAGGTTTCTTATCTTCTAACAACGCTGGCACAGACAGCAGCAGTGGCTGTTGACATTATTATTATTAAGAAGTGGCTCTACCACTTGTCAAGCCGAAAGGGACAACAATAGCTTAGCCGGGTTTAACCTATAATATTATTTTAAAGGATATAGATACTCTAAAAAAAAACATATTATAAGTCGTTTCTTATTCCGCTATTTTCTTCATGAAAACTTGATCGATTTTAAAAGTTTTATTAATGATAAAAAGTAGGTTGGTATATCTCACGGTATATCGATGTTTCTGTTGCTTTTCTTTACAAAAACAGCCTTACTAAATTTTTAATTTATGTGAAAATTAATCATAAAACAGCAATGAAGATGGGGATTTGCATGGTCATATTTTTTTTAGTAATAATGTGTTTAGAAAATACAAAACCATGGATATAGTATATGAAAACTTATTATGGGGTCTAGACTCCATGAAGTAAATAGCGACAATAGAGCATAGCTTACTGTCGAACAATCATATGTAGGTGGTTTAAACTAATACCATTGACCAATGCCAGCGGCGTGCACAGAAATTTAACTCAGGGTAGGCGGTGCTGTACTCAGTCACAAAAACTTTTCTTTTATAGATTTTTAGCATAGCCACGCGACGGATCTCTAAGTCGGAAACCATGCCAACAGAACAAATTTAAATCTGAATATCCCGAATCAGTCCACACTGTACTAGAATTACTAAACAATAACTACGTACGTACATACATACGTACATGTACGTATGTACATACATTTCATAACTTTTAACATGAAATTTTCGAGTTACAATACCTTTTTGCTGGCTTAGTTGTCGTAACTCGGGTACACAGAATCTTTTTACTGAATGACATTTGTGAGAACTTGTTATTTTTATTTTTTAACAAACACACACTATCAACACACATTTCACAATCAAATAACATTTTAAAATCAACAAACGAAAATCCATACAATTATTAAATTATAGAAACTCAATATTAAACAGTTCAATGAATCACACGAAAAAATAAAATGGCCTCCGTCGAACCAAAATATTTCTGCTATTTAAATAAATAAAACCTTACTAAACAAAAATGCATACGTGATTTATTAGACTTCCGACTATTATATTTATTCGGATTATAATAGGTAACGAACGAACGCCGAATACTCGCGGAAACATCCGATCGCCAAAGCATGCCGCATGACATGCAGTACAAGGCGTCTTCAATATGCAAGCAAGTGTGCGTTTGTAAACTGTGCACGGACACCAAAATTTCTACACACATATGAACTCATGGCAGGCGGGCGGCGTCGAGCTTGCTACGCTAATATTATTCCTTCGCCAAACGCCTGGCAAAAAGCAATTTGCAAGCACATATTGGTGCTATTTATGAATTATTAGGCGTTTTTAAGTTATAATATTTTGTTTAATTAATAGTAAATAAATGAATAAAGTCATCTAAAACATACGAACGTTTTATTAAAATATCTGTGAATGGCAAGTAAAGCAGATCTTTTCTGCCTTAATGGAGCGCACGCCCATGACCAATGCTAATACTTAGGTAAATACCCGAACAGGTACGGGAGCTACCGAAGAAAAGAGATAAGATAAAATAATAAATATAAAACGGAAACGTCTTCTAATAATATATTACTAGGAGTGATTGAATTGATTTTATTGTCGCCCCAATTAGATAGACCTTACAATCTTAATAACTTCACGCTTGTGTTATGGGTAGCAGAATGCGGATAGAATACATAGGTACATATTTTATTTTTTAAATAGGTACACATTTTTATTACATAGATAGAAAACACCCAAACGCAGTAGAAACATTTGTGAGAAAATTATAAATAGCACACTGTAGGAACACATTGTATGAATTCATTGTTTGCAAGTAGACGTAATGTCAACAAGTCTACGAATGCATAGAGACCATTGTGCTAGGCCACCTAAGTTATAATAAACAAATATATTTATTACAGTATGTATGGTCCTATTGTTTGCTCGACGCACGCCTACATTATTGTATACAAATATATTATGTATAAATTCATTGTATGCAACACTCAGCGTATCAGCAGTTTTAGGAATATATAGAAACGATTGTTCTCCTTATCTATATAAGCTAATATTATATTAAATATATTCAGTCGCAAATAAACACCATTCAAGTCCGGACGTGTTTCATTTTATCCTCTAACCGACGCACAAATATTTTTCGAGCTGGAATCGAACCCGCGACCACATGAACGGCAGCCCGTTACATGAACCACTAGACCCCGAAAGCCGTCAAATGCATTTTGATGAAACCTTAACCTTTTGGGAAGGACTTGCTACGAGAGACAAGTTACAAAAAGGATTTATTTATTTTTTATTGTCTAATACATATTTACTTGGAAATCGTTTATTATAGTAGTCTATGTGCCCATTGCTGTCAGCCGGTCTTGTCAATGTCAGCTGTCATTTTTCATTTCTCATGAGCCTGTGTTTGTGTTGTGGTGTACTTTAAAAAAGTTAATAATGTTTTCTAGATTTGCTAACGCCAACGCCACTAGATATGTTCTTATTAATTATAGCAACCACCCTAAAAGTGTATTAAGGAATACATTGAGATGTAACGTTACCGTGGCTAATGCTATCCGTTCACAAAAAATTAAACCTAAACAAGATCCGGGCGAAATTTTTAAGTGGATTCTGCTGGTTTGTACTCATGTTTCATTTATTCAACATGAGTTAAAAGTTATAGTCTATAAATTTAGATATTACTTTTTATAACCTAAAACATAACCCAATTTTTGTAAATCCACTAGTGAATAACCTCTTGTCTCATAGGTATTTTATTTTCACGTCGTATTAGCTTTAAAACAAATACAGTTTTCTTTATCATTCGTTCGTTATATAGATGATACCAGTCACATCTTTTGGCCTGGGCACCTGGCAAGTGTATCGTTTGCAGTGGAAATTGGAACTCATTGACATAATGCATGCTAAGACTAATGCAAAACCTGCTGAGATGCCTCTAGAGTTAGTATTTTACTGTCTATACATACAATAGTAAACTACACCTCATGTTAATATCAATTATCTAGTTTTACAGAATTGGACAACATGGAGTACATGCCAGTAAAAGTTCGAGGAAAGTTTGTTCACGAGAAAGAGTTTCTTATTGGACCTAGAGCTTTAATAGAACCAGATTCACCACTCCCTAGAACAGGATCTCTTGTGTCAGATCCAAAGAAGAACCAAGGATGGCTGGTCATAACTCCATTTGTACTAGCTGACACAGGGTAAATCTATACTAGTTTCAAAGCTATGTTACTTCATACAAAGTTAATTACATATAGTTACACAACTAATTTAATTACTTTTGGCAGAGAAGTGATTCTAATCAATCGAGGTTGGATTCATCAAAGTATGCGTCCCAAAGAAAAACGTGTAGCATCTCTAATTAAAGATGAAGTCGAGTTAGTCGGTATTGTTAGGCTAACAGAAAAGAGAGCTCCATTTATGCCAAAAAACAACCCAGGGAAAGACTCATGGTTTTCAAGGTAATTATAAATATTGTGACTATAGAAATCATTAGAATAAAAAAGGAATTAAAAATATAACCTAAATCAAAATCTTATAATCATATTAACTGGTTATGCCGTAATCATGTTATCCAAATACCAACACCTTTTCCTAAAGCGAGGTTATGGTACTTAGCCTCATGTTTTATTTTTCTTTCAGGGACTTGGAGCAGATGAGTGAACACATTGGTTGTGCTCCAGTTTGGCTGGATGTTAGAGGCATACCGGAACCACCAGAAGGATGGCCCATCCCCAACCAGACAAGAGTTACTCTTAGAAATGAACATGTCTCATATTTAATCACATGGTATTCATTGTCAGCTTTAACAGCAATCATGTGGCATCGCTACTTCATAAGAAAGTTGCCTTTATTGTAAATAATTTATTATACATACATAAAGTACTATAAAATGTTGATTTCTTATGTAAATAATTTAATGTAGTTTTGTTTTGAAATATTAATAGCAAATCGATATTAATTAAATTAAATAATTACAGTTCTAGATAAATAGCAGTATTGTTATTACATACCTACCTACTTAATTCAAAGCGCAATATTAGCCTCCTAACCAAATTCTGAATGATCCTCATACCTATTTTTTAAACTTAGCCAGTTCAGTCTTAACTATTTTTTTAGCTAGGCAAGCAAACGGTAAGTTTTGATTAGGATGAGTATAAATTAGTCGTTCATCACAACATCACGCCTTTTTCCCATGGGGGTAGGCAGACTATAGAGCGCCATCTGCTATGATCCAACCACACTTCCTTGGCTTCATCCACATGTTGACAGCCATTATGGCGTCAGTGACAGATCATTGTGACTGTATAATAGCAGACTTGGGCCCTTGGTCATACATGTCCGACGGTTTTAAGCATATTGTAAGTGCTACGCACTTAACCGTTTTAGTGTATACCGGCGATGACATCAGACTATACTTTTCTCGGGCGTCATTAGTCGCTCAAACTTGCACAATGTACCTACGCAATTTGCTTACCATCTTAACGCAAGACTGGCAAACACCATCAAATATGGGTTCTGAGATATCTATCTGGGATGTACTTGTTTTAAAATAAAACACAAATTTCAAGATTGAGATCTAATTGGGATTCTGCATTTTACAGTTACAACTATCATTACTGAGTCATTTATATACATACCACACTGGATCAGTGCATTATAGGCGACTTGAAATATTTCAATTACTAGTTAGCAATTTTTACATTTATTTTAAATAATTTTTTTGTTTGTTTAAATACTATAGTATTTAAATGACTCAGTGTTTGTTTAATAGCCATGTAAGATTAATAAAGTTAAAGAAAACTTAAATAATAATATACCACAGAATTCAAAAGTTATTTCAAGTGGGCTGGCTATCTCTGGATCAAATAAATTTATTGTAATAAGTATATATACCTATATAAAACAATATAAAATAAAAAAAAGGATATTTTTGCTTTAGAAATAAAAAAAATATTTTTAGAACAAAACTAACCTCAAAAATAGTAATTTACAAGATAAAAAAAAAATTATAATTTTTTTTTGTTGAACTTGAAATTGGATGTTGATAGCCCCTTTATGGTATAACATATTATATGTACATACTACTAATACAATTTTGGTATATTTTTTATATAAAAAAAACATATATGTAATTAATAAAATAATAAACATACAAATGATAAATATTAATATCCCATAGAACAGCATCACCTAAATTTATTCATTAAATCTACGACATTTACTTTAAATAAAATGATATTGAAAATGAAGTACTGTACAGAATATATTTTTTGCCGGATGTAAAACAGAAATCAAGTAAAAAATACGTAATTCGTTTAAAATTTGATAAAAACTTAACATAAAATAATACCCTTACATGATTAAATTTACATTATCTTAAAAATTAATTTAAAAAGGCCATACGCCTTTTTATGAAAATATATTTAACTGAATTAACTCTCATACGTATTATAAAACAATTTAATTGTTTATAATATATATTAAGTTACAGATATTTAGACAAGGACATTTGTAAATAAAAATAGTTTACAATATAAAACATGTCCTTGAGAAAGCTTTACATAAATAAAATTTAGTTTTCGACAATTTTCTGGGTTCATGTTATTTGATATCTGATGTTATTTTGCTGTAGGTAACAACCTAATTTAATGAATAACAAGATACCAGAAAACTGTGGCGGGAGAATTCGAAGGCTCAACGACTGTTGAGAAATTTAGATCTATAAAATCCAATTTAGTAGCTCCGCTTGATTTATTATGCCAATTGAGGTTATAATGTACTTTACTAGAAATTTAAAATTATAAAATACTTAAAATAATGATTATGCCAACACGTATAATACTAGTATTAACGTGATGACTTTACATGAACAAAGGCAATAACAAACTGATAATTCAAGCGGGCAAATCAAAATTCGACACATGTATTTGTGGTACATGTGTAGCTTCAATTCTCGGATTTGTTTTGTAGTCACAAACTCCAAACTCCTTAAGTTTCCATTCCCACTCCATTATTTGCACAGCATGTAGAGTTTGTGCTTCCGTGTGTTGACGCCGAAGCATACCTTCCTGTCATTCACAGTAAAACAACATTACAAAAATAATAATAACGGACATCAACATCAGTTACAAATGTGCAAGGCAAGACTTTAGGTACGTGCAGCGAAAAAAGGAACAAATATTACAAGTAGATTTGCATAATATGACGAGAGCCTCATGGTTGAGTAGTTTATGTAACGGACTGCCAATCAAGAGGTCGCGGGTTCGATTCCGCTCGGGACAATCATATGTGTGATTTTTCTAATTATCATACAAATGTTTGGAATGCGTCTGGGTGTTCCTATGTATAAGTACGTATTTACAAAAAAAGTAGTATACGGATAGAATACATATTCTATCCGTATTCTGGTACCATAACACAAGCATATAAGCTTAGCTTGGGACCAGAGGACGTTGAGTGAAATAACCATGAATATTTTAAAAAAAAAGTACACAAATGTAGTTCCCAAAAATAATAAGATTTATTTTTGCGGATTCCAAAAACGGAAGTATAGAAATTGCCTAATGTATTAATTTACCTTGATCTTCTCCCATTTATCGTCGACCTCTTGCAGCCAAGAGTTGATCTGTCTGCCGTTGCATCGAGAGCGCTGTGCGTTGCGCTTCTCTTCCTGTTCTGGCGCCAGTATGTTGTAAACCTCCATGTCACGTAATATTGTGCATACGGAAAACGGGAGCGACTGCAAATTTACACAAAAATTAACACTCAGCAGTCTCATCAACGGTTATTATCGCGCTATAGTAAGCATTTAATACGCTCATATGTTGATACTTATTGCAAATGAACACATCGGCACATTTATATATGCCGTGTTGGATTTATAGCGTTGAGCGTTAAACATAATAAAGATAAATATGATACTACGAAAGACAATAAACGAATTGATTATAACGTACAAAGCGTCATCAGTATGAAAATTTACACAAGTTAAGACCAAGACCTGTATTACAGAACTCCAGGCTCTCTCTCCTAAACTGTATTCACAACATAGATGATATTATATACAGGTATGTCCAAAAAGATTTATGTTTGAAAGAGATTGAATGTACGGCTGTATGCTAGTGTGAGATAGTGCTTGAATGTATGTTTGTGTGAGTATGGTTACAACTAAATAAAAACTTAAATTTAATAGATTATTTTTACATGATTACATAATAGGTTTATAGTATAGTACATACATCTATATAGCATATTATATTTATAGTGTGAGTGTTGCGTTGTGGTTTACTTTATGATCGTTATGAGTTCTTCAGTTTGTTCATAGGATAGATTTAGCAGCCAGCTAATCACTTTTTTTTAACTTTAGCCTTTGTGTCAGGATATATGTTCAGTAGTCTATTGACTTTATTATACAAATATGTGCCTAAGAAGCAGTAAAACCTTTGGGCGTGAGAAGTTCGAAATTTTTGTGTATAAACGCATATTTTGTAGGATTTACGTTTTACTAAAAGTGTGGGATCATAGCATATTTCAGAATGCTGTTTTAGTATGATCGCAAGAATGAATAGTTGGCGTATCGTAAGGACCCTACAATCCTGATATAAAACTTTTGTTGAATATAGGTATGGCTTAAAATATGCCACTTTTAATAATGCTCTCTGAGCCACTTCTACGGATTTCAAGGTAGTTTTAGGGGATCCTCCCCATACTAGTATACCATAAGTGCAGATAGACTGGCAAAGAGCCAGATAGGTTGATTTTAATAAGACGGGATCTAAGACGTGTCGGAGGTTTTTAAAAATTACGAGTATTCTACGAATTCGATTGCTTAAAGTTGTAATGTGTAATTTAAAGTTCAGATTGCTATCGATTTCGATGCCCAAGTATCTGATATTAAGAGTTTTATTTAGGCTTGCGCACGTGCAGTGATTACCATTTACTGTGTTGCAAGAATGGGCAGTGAATGTGAGGTTTATTGGGGATGCAATATTCCGAAAGGAGAAGCAAATGTATTTTGTTTTATTTAAATTTAAAGAAAGATAGCAGTTACGTAAGGTCGCCGTCACGTCATTAAAACCTTTTTGGGCTGCATTAAAGGTCTCGCTCCAACTGTTACCAGAGAAAATGAGAGCAGTGTCATCTGCATACGATATTAATAGTCCCTGTTTATATGTATTATATGATATGGGCCAGTAATTACTGATACTGTCTCCACTTTTGTAGACAGATGTAACAACAATAGATTTTTTTAAACAAGTAGGGAATATACCCTTTTCTATGCAAGCATTAAATATGTTTGCAAGTGGTGGAGAAAGGTGAGATTTAACCCGTTTTGAAACTGTATTACTTATGCTGTCCCATCCAGCCGCGGAGTCAGTTTTTAGTGATGATATGACTAACTCAATTTCGTCAGGGTCAGTGTCGAGGAGAACAAAAGAATTTACACTGGAGCGTTCATTAACGTTAGTTTTGGGTTTCAGGGGATCATGTTGAAATTTGTCTGCTAGTGACTTACCAATGTTTACAAAAAAGTCATTTACTAAATCAACAGATTTTTGTGGATTAGTATCTATGTTTAATAGGTCAGTAGGATATTGCGGTGAGATTTTGAAGGAGTTTGTTATGTTTTTAATAGCTTTCCCGGCTTTTTCTATTAGTGATTTATCATAGGCTATTTTTGCCTTTGGTAACTGGGAGTTGCAATAGTTTCTATATCGTTTATAAGTTACTAAAAATATATCATTATTTGGATTATTTCTACATTTTAAATTCAGAAGGTCCCTATTTTTCATCATCCTAAGCATGGCCTGTGTAATCCATGGTTTTATCGCTGTCTTTCGTCTACTAGTTTTTGTTTTGGTAGTGTAGTTTTCTATTATATGCATTAAGTTATCTGTCAAATAATTCATTGATAAATTTACTTGAACATTATTTAAACACCAGTTTTTTTGATTATATTACAAACTCTTGATGTTGATACAAGCAGTATTAAGATGGCTAAACAACCGCGATTCACAAATAGCATTCTTACAAATATAATGTCAAGAGTACAGTTCTGTTCAATATGAAGTTAATACCTGGTTAGCCACGGCACGTTCAGCACGCCCGTGAACACGCAAAATCTCTTGTTCTACAGCCAACACAAGCTTCTCCTTCTCAACTAGATGTTGTATACGCAGACGAGTTCTAAATTTAAATAAAAACACATTGTTATTAATAAAATTAATCTCTAAGTAACGTAGTTTCAACAATTATACTCCATTTTTTCTCTTTTAAAACATAACACTTTACCTCTCTCTTTCTTGATCAGAAAACTCTTCAACCATTTGCATCGGTAAATTATGTGGGATTTCAATAGGCGCGTCGGGATTTATATTACCCTCAAGTGTATAAGTACGTCGATTCATCAAATATTTGTTAAAATCTTTTGGTGGTTTTGGTTTAACAGGAAATAAGCTTCGCTGACGACGATCAATCTGAAACAATTTATTTTATAATGTTGTGAAGAGCTTGCTTTGTATATGACAAAAAAAAACAATAATAATGACTACTGTACCTGTTTACGAATATGAATGTACATTTGGTAGGGGTTGCAGTGAGTAATGTTATGGCTTGCAGCACTTTCATGAC
The DNA here is from genome assembly GCA_916999025.1 of Orgyia antiqua. Lineage (NCBI taxonomy): Eukaryota > Metazoa > Arthropoda > Insecta > Lepidoptera > Erebidae > Orgyia > Orgyia antiqua. The sequence goes on along the minus strand of OU779863.1, from coordinate 8,360,242 downwards.
TCTGTTCAGCCTTTGATTCACGCGAGTGAGCATCCTTAGAGGCTTTAATCTTCCGCTTACGCGGATGTAATTCCACTGAGGCTAGAATAACAACGTCAGTAAATAATTTAAATTATAATACGACATTACAAAATAACATTAAATAATAACTCACATTCTCCTTTGCTTGTGCTTGGATGATGGTCATCATGTGCCTAAAATAAAACAAGAAGTAAAAATATATGAACTGTATTGTTGTTATATGAAAACAGCAATTTTAAAATATAACACTATCGTGTGAGTTAAATATAAATTCAAATGTTAAAATATTTGATTTACTCATGTACTTACAGAGCCCGAAGGTGTAGGACTTTTATTGTAATTCAAGTTAGCTTGAGCCGCCCCGGAGCGGCTGTCATTCCCTGTCTGAGGGGATGTCCTCTCCTTATCTTTCTCCCCGTCATTATTCGTCCTATGAGAACGGAGGACTCTCTGTCCAGCCTTCGGACGAAAAGTAGGTTTATGAGCATGTTAGTTTAGGTATTGAAATGATCATTATATTATGTAAATAACGCAAAAACCATAGAAACAAAATAAGTTAAATTTAACACACGAATGTTGTTAGAAGAGAAAATTAATAAAGAGTACACATGAGTTACCTTGACTCCGTCCGCAAGTCTTTTATCATCATTGCCCTCAGAGCTATCTGATGTTTGCCCTGTGTCATTACTAGTACAAGGAATGACATAGGGCAAAGTCGCCGCGTTCCCACGACCCTTGCCACTGTGCCGTTGACCTGTAGTATCACCTTAACAACATTAACTAGTCCAAAGTGCTTCATTTGACAATTATGCAAACATCGATTAGTATGGTGCATTAAATTGGTGTAGCGTATTAGCGTTAACTATTTAGTTTTCTCTCTGTTACTTCGCGACATGGACTATATCCATAAATTGTCTCAAAACTACCGTATGACCCCATAAATGCATGAAATATTTAAGTGCATTTCATTCATTTTTTCTAGTTGTTACTTTTCGATTAACATTGAACAAAGCCCATTGGCAAGTGAATTTAGCATGCTGTCGAGACAAGGCAAGTTAAGAGATTACGAAAGTTTGATCATTAATTCAAATAATTGATGTAGGAACATACATATTAACAAGCAAACAGATATTAATACTACTATTTGTATCACCACAGCCACATTTTCCTTAATACGATCTGTAATGCACACAGGCGAGCTTTAGAGGTGCAATAAATGTATTAGTCCAAGTGTACAGCATATTCGAGTCGCAGAGACAGATTACACAAAATACAAAATTACTTACAACATTTTCAAACACTACATTTTAGTTATATTCGACATAAACCACATATTAAATATGGGTGTTGGACAAAAGCCTCCCCTACAGCACGCCAAAATACGTGGTTAAGTCAGATGACCACCCGACACATATAATGTTGATTGCAAGTAAAAAATGGGGTATAATTTTTACTTGCAACCAACTCCTGTTAAAAATATAATGAAAATGCAAGGAAACACTTTACACGTAACGAGAGCGTACGTATATGTATAGTCTGGGTATTTTAGGTTCGTATGATGTTATTATTTGTCATTATTTTTTAATTCAGGTAAGTTTACTACCAATTGTTTTGGACCAAAGGAGATAAATATGAAGCTGCTTCCAAAGAGGTAGGGTATTCCAGAGGCGAAGAAAAATTTACCAGAAAATAATATGTCGAAGAATACCTAGGAACAGAAACATGATTACAATCGGTATCTTCAATGAACCAAAAATACGTACGTCATTGTAGAGAGATAGGTACAAATCTTATGTGCATTCGATTGTTGACGCCGATTTAAATAAGTAGCAGGGTTTCGTGTCAATCGCCTTAAACTTACATACATTTCGATTTCGAATGAATCAGAGCTACACAAACGAAGTTTCAAGTTACAAAACATGTATCCATATTTAGATTTAACGTGCTACTAAGCGAAAACTTATTAGACCAGGAATAGCATGGCTTGCAAGAAAAAGCAAATTTGTCACGAAATCCGTCATAACTTATTATTTAATATTACCACACTCGACAAGATCTAATTGTGATCGAGGAGTTACGCAATTGATTTTCGAAAACGAAATGAACACTTCAAGAAATTTTGGAAAATTTTGGAAAACGTTTCCAAAAACGAATTTACAGTATTTTGCAATGATGTATTATGGTACAAATATGACACAATTTGCTATTTTTACATAGTTTACACTGGCGAATTATTAGCTTGTGCTATTGTTTTCGAAAACCAACCGTTTAGAAGGATTATTTGCGCTATAGGGCAACATTTACAAAGACTAAATTATTATATCTGTTATCTATACTTCATAGGGCAAGAGTAACATCTAGCCACGAACATATATCCAGAAACATTGATTCATTCAATAAATATATAACAAATATATATCTAATATGGCAATATGCGCCACATTGAAACATTTAACCAAATTGGGTGACAAACGGTAAATACGCGAATATACTACACCAAGATAAAGAACACCATTATATTTAAGCACAACATAAACTACACAGAGCTCAACATTAGCTAAGTAACGGAGAAAAAAGAAGCATAAATAAAAGACATCTTGTTTTACGTAACTAGTAATTTAAAACCATATGGTTTGTATAACCATTTATGGTTTTTTACCTTTATTCCTCTTCCGTGAAATAGCTATTAATGTATAACATTTTACACAAGAGGCATAAACTAATATTTAACTAGCCAAATTAATAATAATGGCTGCTTAATTCTTAATTCGAGAATATTTGGCCAAAAAATATTAAAGTCCATCTAAAATAACATATCTTTGCATATGCTTGGAAAATTTACAAGTTAGTTGTCATATATGGATTTTTCAAAGGGGAAACTTTCATCGTTACTCTTAATATTTTCATACAAATAGTAGAGTCTACAAAATAATTACTAAAAACTACGTCATTTTAGACAGACTAGGTGTAAAGTATTACGCAAACTATCTCAGTAACAATATAAAATATTTCTAATTCAAATTATTGATTTTGCAACAATCTACATCAAACCAACGTTTGTTTTATAAAATTGGGACTTTTAACTTTCATTTTTACTATAACAATATAGCAGCCATGTTATCAAGTGCTTCTACTGAAGCAGAAATACAATGTGCAGAAATATAATTAATTGCTAAATTATTACAAAAGATTTACAAGTTATTTATTAATTAATAGTGTAGGTATATTTTTATTAACTGCATGTGTGACGTCAGCTTCAGTACAAACATTGTCTAATTATTGTGAATCTTACCTTCTTCCTGTTCATTTCTACTTCCTGATCCACTAGCACCTCCTGGTATTACGATCTTGAGTGGTGGTACTTTGGGTGCAGCTGACTCGGTACATTTCTGATCATCGTCATCGTGATCCTTGGACTGGCTTTGCTTCGGACTAGCAAGGGGGCTCTTTCTGTCCTGTTTACCCACTTGTAGCCCCGAACCACCCTTCCCACCAGATGATTTACCCTAATCATTACCAAACAGATATATTACAAATATGCTAAAACATCCGCATAAAATCGTATTTCATGAACGCATATATGCCATATTTAAAAATCAAAGGTCGAAATGAGGCGCATAGGTATTTGTTAATTAGATATAGGAAAATGATAGTAATTTTATACATATATTCCGCAGGTGTTCGTACCTGATGCGATCCCTGTGCACTTGATTTCGAGCCGGCACCTTTACCCTGGGCGGCCAAGGAACCTTTGCCAGACGAGCCAGACCCACCTTTGCCGACACTTGACGAACCACCCCCTTTACCCAACGGCAAAGCCCCAGTTTTACTAGCAGGCCCAGGTGGTTTACTGCCAGTTATAAAACTATAAACAATAAAAAATACAGAGTTAAAAATAATACCCAGTTTAACAAAAGACCACTTTTATAAATTATCTCGATATAGTTAAAGGGACATTAATTTAAATTGTATATTTCATATATTACCAATGGTAATAATATTCATATGGCAGCTGTGGTTTTGAAACTCGTGATCGTCCACGTCACAACTAGCGATAGATTATAAATTGGTGTACAGAATAAATATTATACTCTGCTTGTACAAGATTATTTAAAAAAAAATTATTGACATCCAATAACTTGAATAATAATTATAAATTTAAGCCCTACAAATTGAAGTTTACACTGTAATACCTATATTTAAAGATTTCCCTCTATTCCTCCACGGGCGGCTGCTATTTGTATACCATGGGATCACATAGAAACGGTACATTTATAAAAATATACAGATGGACATTTGTGAAAAATTTATAAAAATCTGTAGATCGGTAGTTATTTATCGAAATGAGAACAAGTCAATCAAATAAAAAATATAATTATTTGGCTGTTGATAGCACCTACTCGTATTTAAAGTCGCAAACCCACTACGTTCAGGCACGTAGGTACTTCCATGTTTCGCTTTGCAAGGGATAAATGAAAAAACGCAGCTAAATGCAATTTGTGCAAAGTATGGCAGTTGATTAAACAAGGTGCCATTCAAATCTTTACGACACGCATTGCCTGAACTTTTAGGTTTTGTTCCTATAATACCATTCGATACATAGATGGCCGAGCCATGCGACTGCGGTTTTTGGCCCATTGTAAAGACTAAATGCAAATATGATCGCGGCGATGGCACTGGTCACTGCACAACCCTGCGAGAGCGGTGTGACCGACATAAATATATTCTTCTTCTTTTAGCAAAGAGAAAATTGACTTGATATGACAGGTCGCGCGGTGCGCTGATCCCGATGGCGTAAAATAATAACAACGAAGAATAATTACCGGCCAGGCCCTCCTCGCGATACTGGTGCCGGTCTACCCATCGCTTCCTTGTCGTCATGATCTTTTCTCCTCTTCTTCTTCGACACTTCATCATCAGCCACATCATTATCGTTAGAATCTTCATACGACCGTTTGCTTGACTCATCTTGAGTCGATGACACTACACTGCTGCTTATTTCGTCATCTAAAATAAGAGAACGACACATCGTTATTGTTTTGTACCATTTTACTTATGACCTCCCTTGCTAATTAATTACACGAGTAACACTCATACTATAGTGTGTAGGCTACAAGGTAAATGTTTGTTAGAAGGGCGAGTCCCTTACAAAAAATGAGAGACTTGAAAAGAAGACTTAAAATAAAATCATCAAAATTTTCGGGATTTCAGAATAACTCGTTTAAGTAGCAATGTGGTCAATCAAAAAATATTTATATGGGTCTCGTATTTCGCTATAAGCGTTGGTAATCGACGTTATATTGTAAAATCTGAAATAAAATATTAACGATAATCATTCCATGCCAACAGTTGTTATTCGACAATTCTCCAAAATATATTAGTGACCAAGAACTTCGATCAGCTTCAATTGTAGCACCTAGTAGTAGTTCCTCAAATCTATCCTGACCAACTGGTCCTGTGTTAACCGATTGATTTACTAATATTTATCGGTCGTGTATCATTGCCATTTATAAATTCCTGTTATTCCTGTCATTGCAAAGGGTTCGGTCCAATGTCCACTGTAAGCAACCCGTAGTTGTACGATGTCGGCGAACAGTGGTAACCGACAGTAGTTATGCTAGAGAAAAAGTAAGTTTGATGGCTGTTTTTTGATAGTATGTATAATTAATAAACTGTTGACCTGTGTAATTTATATTATGAACTTCATGAGACATGAGTAATGAGTACAAGAAGCTGATTTTTATTTTCGTATAAAATCTGTCACAATGTGCACGAGAAATGAGGAAAATATAGATATTTCAACTACTTCTAGTTTAAATAGATAAACTAAATGTAATGGAATTTGTCGTAGTTTTTTTTTACTTTAGCATATTGCGATAGAGGCTCACGATTAGATAAATTATCCACTACATAAAACATGTTGGCATATCTTTTTTGCTTGTGACTTCTGCATAAGACACTAACATTCATAACGTTATATCAATCGTATACAAAGTACCTATATAACATTTTACAGTAGGGAATTCGGTATTATATTGCAATTCGAAACTTTACTGATAAAATGCCATTGTATGAAAGGTATACATTACAATGTTCATTGATATTATTAATGCGGTTTTATATTTATTCACACAAATAAATGAAATTAAAGAGCCTGTTATTTTTACTAAGCAATTGAAATAATAAAAATAGAAATTTCGTGGGTTTGGTTAAGGTAATCGCCTGGTCGGCTGGACCGATTTTGACCAAACTTACACTAGCGCCTAGCTATTGTTACTCAGAATAACCTGGAACAGAATTAGGGTACCTCGCTAAAGTATAAATGACGGGTAATCAATCATTCGAATAGCGTGTCTAATCTTAACGCGGATTTTACTATTAAATAGCAAATATTGAAGAGTTTATCTGCAGCATTTATTTAGGGTTCAGCGCTAACACATAAAACCTATTAGATCAAATCCCCATAAAATCGAATTTAAACAAATTCTAGTAGAAATGAGAACACAATCCATAGCAAGGCATGGTAGGTTACAGTTAGTCTGATATAAAACTGCTCACGGGACACAAAGCTTGTGCAGTTATTTATGTTAATTTATAAAATGCACAGCACTTCATTTAGGTATATCGAATTACAATAAACATGAATGTAATATGATATAGAGAGCTGCATAAACAGTGAAATACAACGACAATGTTTAAAAACATTAACTTATATAAGCATGATTAACAAATATTTTGAAACAACCACAATTTAATATTATAAATACTGTTTTATACCAGTAGGTAATTACCTGTTTCATTTAGGAATAAGTTATCAACTGTATGTTTAGCAATTCTAAGTAATTTATAACTTATGTCCTAACTATTTTTAACTTATTACTTGTTAACAAGTTTAAACTAAACTAATTTAGAGCTCTGTGCTCTAAATTAGTTTAGTTTAAACTTGTTAACAAGTTTCAAATATAGAATCTCTTATGATATCCAGTTTCTTACTAAATTCACAACTTCACACAGAAACTATTTATTATGAAAATTTAGAATTGTGACTTATTGCTAAAAAGGATTTTTATTTAAATTTAAAGTACACATTTATAATTTGTATACAATTATTTATTAACATAGAATTTGTTTCCATAATTCAGAAACCTGATGCTGGCTAATAAAACTATTTAATTATAAATTCAATTCTCTTAATTGGTATCACAATAATATAATAGCAATTTGAAATAATGACATAACAACCAACACAAATAGATTAGTCTTCACTATTTGTCTAATGGGTTTAATATGATATGCGAGTTGATAATTGTTTAAGCTTAGTCATGAAAGCTGTATAGTAAGTTTACCAAGGTTTGCAACACAAAGAACCACACCACACCAAAGAGAAGTATTTATAATTAAAATGCATCTTGTCTATGACTGTTTTGTTGGTGTTGAGAGCAAATAGTTCTCACCATCTCTACTATTGCTATTGCAGCCTTTTTCCTGTGTGGTGAAATCCTTGCCATCATAATGTTCCCCCTGCGCTAGGGTTTCCATGTTGTGCCGCTTACTGATATCAGTGTTACTACTGGCATTGCAACCTTTCTTGTTGCCGTCATCCCTTGCACGATTGAAGTGTGCTGTTCTCGCGTTATCTGTTGTCATAAAATGTATGTTCCTCATAAATTCAACTCTCACCATTTTGATCTGTGCATGTCTCATAATAATATAAGTTATTCTTTTTGTATGCTTTAAATAATGAGCATTCCAATCTTAACATAAATTCTACTACAATCAATTATAAAATGAAACATTACTTACAATATATGTAGTTGTAACAAACTAATGAAGAATAGTAAATCCATCTTGAGGATCCATAATAACCAGACACCAAGTATAAAAAAGACAGAGTAATTGCAACTTTTTACTAGCTAGAATTGTGAGGTAGAAGATACACTTATTAAAGAAATCTACCATCTATACACCTAGCATTCTGTACGTGATTTACCAACTTTTTTTCAGTGTCATCATTTTGATGACAAGAGGTTAGTGCTTTTACACTTAGTACAATTCTACAATAATGAATATTTCGAAAGAATAATTTGTACAGAGTAATGAAACCAAAACTATATATAGAACGTGAATCGTGTGGACAGAAATTATGGAGCCATAAGTCACCAACAGCCCCTACAGCTGTACAAAAACTATTATTCTTTCATATTTATCACAGAAGTCATTGCAAATATGCCTTGAAAGAACTAATCGTAATTATCTCATCCCCTTCGCAATACGTCTCACAGAACCCTGAATAAAGATACACTATGAAATTTATATAAATTTGCTACGATCTACTAAATACTGCAACTGCACTAAAATAATGATATGGTCACGTCAGTTCGATCATTCTTAGGAGTTAACGCAGGGGTCACACATACGATTCGATCGCGGTTGATGTGCGGCGTGCATCACAGATCATTTACAAGTATTATGAAAACGTGAACTCCCCTTTGTTATGCGAGAGCGCCCTCCTTTGCATTTCACGTAGGCCGACAGTTTGGAGATTTTTATACTTGTTTTTACACCAAAAAATTCCACAATAAAAAGTGCTAAATCGGTCTACACAAGACCGCCCCGAAGTTTGCGTTTATGAATCGGCCATCATTCGATAATCCAAGCAACACGCTTACACGCCCCTCAATGTCACTCCGTTGCGCATAGACGCCACTACTAGTAATTAACTCATTTTTTAAACTCTATTATGTATTTAATCAAAGATTAGAATAAAAATTGAATTCAAAGGAACAATATCTGTAAACTTTGATAAATTGCGTTTATATATCAAACTATTGATAAAAATCGATAAAAAGTTTTTACGATGGAACGGAACGGCAACTGTAAGGTCGCAAAACGCATTCGTAAGAACTTCAGACCAGTGCAAATATACGTTCCGTTTTTGTTGATGCTTTTCTGCTAAACTCTGCTTGTACCTTCGAATGTTACCGCAACTATGGGGTAAAATAGTTTAAATTATTTTATTACTATTAATTCCACTGTATCAAATAAACATACAGATGGTTTTACAATAACAACACAAGAGCGCATTATGCGGCACAATGCTCAACGTTGAGTGTTCCAACTACAGCAACGCTTCGCACAATCGAGCACTCTCAAAAGTGATGCGTGCAATCGATACCAACTTCAGCGACAGAAAAATAATGAGTATTTTTTCTTTAAATTGACTTTGATTGAAATTTTATTTAAAAATATATTATCGTTAGTAATATTATTTATAGTTAAAAAATTTTTTAAGGCTTTCGTTTCGTCGGAGTTTTCTTGAAATAATCAAAGTTAATTCAAGCTGTGTTAAAAAAAAAGTATGGATGAAGACACAAACAATGACTTTTTTTATATTCCACACTCATAATGTGAATACAATTTTATTTAGTATTTTTTTGCAACACTGAACTTAGCGCACTCTGCTGGTGCATATGAAAACTTCATATTCCAATTAGGCGTCAGCATTGTTCAGCATTGTGCGGCACCGAGTCGCATTATGCTGAGCAATTGGAAAACTTGCAGTCAATATTCGCGACGCACAATTTCTAAATTTAATACAATGATCAATATCACTGTATTGAATTTAGAAATTGTTTTATTGTCTTGTGTTATTAGAAATTGTCTTGTCTTGTGTTATTAGAAATTGTCTTGTGAAATTTTCTTAGTGCTAATTACCATATAAACCATTAGCACTAAGAACATTTTACCTTCTGTAGATACAGAAAGTAAATGTTTAAATCGACGATATGGTGTAGATAAAATTACACAATTACAAAAAACAAATGTTCCTTTAAGCTAGTGGTGTTAGTAAATAGGTACCTTCCAACTTCTAGGGCATGAATGATAGAGACAGGAATAATTTTATTTTAATACTAAATATAATGAAACATTTTTAATGAGAACTTAATTCTATAGTGGATTGGCTTGACTAGAGGGTCCCAGTTGCCCATGCGTCATTCTAATGCAGGGTTTACACGGGTGACTACAGCCGCACGATTTTTGTCGCGCGGCGTAAATCGACCATCTAAATGGCAATTCTGCTAAGTCCCAAGTGACTAAAGCCGCGAGTTGGATAGCATTCGACTTTGGTCGCACGGCGACCAGCCGCATGCGACTGGTGACTAAAATCGACAGTGTAAACGATCAGTTGCAGGCGATCGCCCGCCGCATGAACGTGTTTCTTCTTTCCTTTTGTTTTTTTTTTCTCTCTATGTTCTTATAGTTCTTAAGTCATCATTCTGTTCGTGACCCATTCACTCGGTACAGGTATTCGGGATCGGCGCAACATGTTATTTTATTCCTTATTCTTCTGTTGCCACCTGAGTGTACTGTTTTTTCTTTCAAATCCTCTGCACACTGTCTATCCTTATTTCTTTAGTCTTCTTCTGCCCGCAATATGCTATTTGAATATTTTGAAACATCATCTTCTAGTTTATATTCATTTTGGGATCATAAGTCTTTAGAGGTTCATTGTGCTTGGGATATAACAAATGCACTACATGAGTCTTCTTCTTCCTGTCCTTATCTCAAATTCATCCGTCATACTCTCATCAACTCCTTTTTAGGGTTTCGTACAAACCTGCCTGTTCAGACCTAAGCGGTATTCGCTACCGTCTGCGGCAGAGAAAACCCAGTGAGTATGCGGTAATATTACTGTTCAGACTTAAGCGGTATTCGCAATCCTTGTGGGTAGAATAACGCGCGGTAGTAGTTTCGCCAGTGGGTACTTGTTCACGTTGAAAAGCGCGGGCGCGGTGGCGGGTGCGGGCGCGGAGTCGTGGCGATTTCGGGTTCACGTTGACCGCTAGGCGTTTGCGCGATTTTGACGTGTTGTCAGAGATTGTAAACATGAACGACGATCTTATATTTTCATCGAAAATTCATATCTAAAGTGGGAGATGATAAAAATTGGAATTGGTGTGCATGAAATTATACTCCGCACGCCGAATGATGATCCCTATGACAGTTCGTTAGCGCTTAACATTGTACTGACGTCCTATCACATCAAATCCTTTAGAGGTCCATTAAAAAGTCGAAAAAATCATAATTGTGTACAATTGTAAATTATAAAAATGAATATTAAGAAATTATTACGTAATGTTCGGAAATAATAGAAAAAAACTCAATGCAAATGTACATGGTACGTGCTGCAAAAGTTACGTCGTCAAGCTGTTATCGACTAAGAAGGGACACATCGATAAAAAAATATCGATAATTTGTTGGAAAAATAAAACAAATGCTTTGAGTTTGTATTTTATTTATATCAATCTGAATCTGATACAGGGTCAATCGGATCTTCAAAATCTGAGTCTGAACTGCAGCTATCCGTGACGTTTATTATTAATTTTGGTTATTATTAAGGTTGGTCAATGACATTGTCGTATTGTACATCTCGATCCCAGTCTTGTAAGCAAATTTTCATCGTTCTTTCGACCACTTTTCGCCAATCGTCACGTCAAGCTGTCACTTGAGCGCAAGCTTCTTCCAATAAAACCATCATTTTATTTGCCGTGAATGGCGGAGTTGTGTTATGCCTAGCTGCATGACCTGAAAATATTTGTACATTTAGTAATTATTTTTAGAAATATATGCATATACATCATATTATATAAATAAAAAATATAGATACCTTTGATCTGCGCCCATATGAACTCGATTGCATTATATTGGCAGTGATAGGGCGGTTGTTTCGCATAACTAATACAACTGTCAGTTGAAACGTCATAGGGATCATCATTCTACGTGGTAACTATAATAAAGAAGAGAACGGTATGGTGAATTTCATACTTTATACAACGTGAAATGGAAATACTATAGTATGCTTTCAATGCTACATTATTTAAGCCATGTATATTTATTTGTACGATGACTACTTATTACATTTTATTAAATCAATTAGAAAAAACAATTAAAATTTCTTACAAAAAAATATCTTATTTTTAAATTTCTTTTTTTATACAACCCTAATTATAACGTAACGCCCAATTTGTGAGCGTATGTATGACAAGAACTTACCATCGATTTTATTTAAATCCTAGGCAGCACTGTCGATGTTTCACAAACTAAACACATCACATTTTGGTTTTGAGTTAGGTACATAAGTAGAAAATTAGTAGTTTTAATCCAGTACAGTTACATCACAATCGCAACACGATACACGTTGAACTACAGAGATAGCTGTATTCTGAGGGGAAAGGTTAAGTAACCATACCACGAAGTCGGCCAGTACTTGCGTCAGGGTACAATGCACAGTAGTTATAACCTCCAGAAACAATCGTACGAAGGAAGTCTTCTGTTCATGTACCAACACCAGGTATAATTCGCGAGCCGCGACTAGATCGTTATTTCTCACCACCATGACACCATTTGCCATTATTATTACGAAGAAATCACTGCACATATTATTCATTATTCGCATAATTTGCCATTATTAATACGAAAAATTCACTGCAATCCAAGACAACCTCCTAATTAGAGCAACGACGAGCAACTAATTATTTTATTAGAATAATTTTGTCATAACCTAGGTACCTATTATCCTTTAAAAGGGTTGTGCACATGCACTTTAGCTATACCTACATACATATCGATATTATGGTAATTCGATACAATAGAATACGCTGAATATTATTTATCGGAGAAAACAATACCATTTGTTATTTTTGTACTATCAAATTCGAATATTAACCTACAATTTATTACGAAATCTTCTCATCCATATTGTGTTTACATTTAGAGTGACTATTAATAGTATGTAAAAAGTTTATCGGATTTCAATGGAATGAAATAAGTTTATAAAATGTTTATGTTACAACGACTAATTATAAGAAAGAATTTGATATGAAATATATAAAATATCGATACATAATAGAGATGCCCTATCTCTATGTACACGTGTCTTTAGTAGCGCACAATTCAGTTAATCCCCGAGTTCTAACCAATCACGATTCGTCAAAAGTGATTAAATAATTTAGAGTGGACAGTCGCTGTGACTTTTTTACCTAATATAATTTTATGCAAAATTATATCATCGTTAATTTGTCAATATCTTCCCTCCCCTCGTCACATTTTACTTGTAATTGATACTTAACTTTTCTTCAATTCACGTTCGTCATGCAATTATTCATTCCTTTTTCGGTAATATTACCCCTCACAAAACTCGCTCATTTTTTGTATTCTTCTCGCTTTCCTTCCATCAACATGCAACAAAATTTTCTTCACCATCATGGAAAAATTTTAAACCATTTTCCTCACAGAGGCAATTAGCAGTTAGGCATTTTACGTTTAATCTCTATTACGGGACATGATCACTATTAGGTCAAATAGAGTTCATAAAAACAGCTGATTAGGGTTGTGCAACGTAAAAATTTTGCAAAAACTTACAACATCAAAAACCGTATTAAATTATAATGCAAGTTAATTTCTAACTTCACGTAGTCATTAGTGATGACCTAAAGAATGCCGGGTTTCAAGCATAACATAGGAGTTTTGTTTCACGTTGTATAGTAATTTGAGAGAAAATCCTTCAAGATTTTTTTGGATATACCAGAATGACTGTCAACTGCTTTGATTATATATTGGATTCCACAGAAGAATCAGAAGGTGGGTTGGCGTTTAAAATTGAGGACCAGTCAAGTTAGCCTGGGCTAACTTGAATTCATGGTCTAAAATTATATGGAACTTTAATATAAGTGACATACCGTGATGACATTAATTTTTGCCTAATTTTTGCAATCTGCAAACGTCACTTTTGAACACACTGATACAAATATGGCATTTAAAATCAAGATCTGTTTTAATACACCATACTTAATTGACACCATTGTCAGTTTGTAGTGTGAACGCCGCTACGAACAAAAAAATAAAAATAACGAAATGCGCAGTCTTTGGGTGTTCTAGTGTATCAGAATAATTAAAAAATGCCACAACATAGGATTTCACAAGTAATTTTAACTCAAATAATTAATTTTCACATAAAAACACAATTTATTAATTTAATGACAATCATGTTTTGACGGACGTCAATAATGTTGCACACACATAAATATTTTTTGACCTCAAGCCGGGTCATCGATTTAGCCGTAGACGCATTGTCTTGTATGTCTATGATTATAAATATGTATGTAATTACGTATATCTGAAATAATAAAACAAGCATAAAAACGTAGATTTGGGAACGGAATACGAATAAAATTTACACAAAAAAAAAAAATTAACACACACAGCTAGTTTTCCAATTGGAGAGCATAATGCGACTCAGTGCCGCACAATGCTGAACTATGCTGACGCTTAATTGGAACATGAATTAGTTTTCAAATGCACCAGCAGAGTGCGCTAAGTTCAGTGTTGAAAAAAAAATACTAAAATAAAATTGTATTCACATTATAAGTGTGGAACATAAAAATGTCATTGTTTGTACCTTCATCCATAATTATATTTTTTTTTTAAACACAGCTTGAATTAACTTTGATTATTTTCAGAAAAATCCGACGAAACGAAAGCCTTGAAAATTTTTTTAACAATAAATAAGATTACTAACGATAATATATAAATAAAATTTCAATCAATGCCAATTTAAAGAAAAATACTTGTTAATTTTCTGTCGCTGAAGTTGGTATGGATTGCACGCATCACTTTTGAGAGTGCTCGATTGTGCGATGCGTTGCTGTAGTTGGAACACTCAACGTCTCAACGTTGAGTGTTCCAACATTTTGTGATATGACGCTAAATGTTTGATATTTCGCGACCGCCTGCCACCGCGTCCGCGAGTTAACGTGTTTGAGCACTTAGTCATTTCATTAACCCGCGTTTATGTACCTCTACCCACAGCGGCAGCGAATATCGCTCAGGTCGCTCTAGCCGCGGTACTTGATACTAAATACCTGAGCGAAACCCGCGCGGTATATACCTCTACCCATATCGCTCAGGTTTGAATAGGCCTTTATAGTCTCACTACGGTGTCCGTCTATCTGTCCGTCCGTCAAACTTCTTTTACTCAGCAACGGCTGAAGGTATCAACTTGAAACTCTTACGATATGTATTGAAGTCTGTGCGATCCCTTGCTGCACAAAATACAATCAACCTTTTACATCTACGTATTTAGAAGATATAATCGAATTACGACCAATTTTTAGAATTTTCGACTTATGCTAGGGAATCAAAACATACAGGTTACTTCCCGTTGCCCTAGAGACTTGAAAGCAAAGCCTATGTAGTGCTGATATAGGGAAAATCCAAAAATTTGTAATTTGTCATCACATCACAAGAAAACTGTGTTCAAACTAATACTAACTTATGAAGTAGCTGAAATGTAGGCGATTCCCTATATATTTCAAGTACAAAATTAAGTTGGTGAGTTGGTTTAAGTTTAATTACCTGATTTAAGTTTAATTATTTTAATGCAGTTATTTATTTTTTCGGTCTAGTTGGTAACTTGAGTGTGCGAGTTTACCCCGCAATTGACAGGTTTTTTTTTCATATCGTCTCTTACACCGTCCATCCATCTTTTCTATGATCTTCCCCTCCTTTTCCGGCCATCAACATTCATATTCATCGCCTTAAAGCTTAAACGCCCTTCATTGCTCCTCGTAATATGCCCTTACCAGGATAGACGGTTCCCTTTTAACTTTTCTATTACTACATGAATATTTTTTGTGCCTCAATTAATTCTAAATCTAAATAAAGCAGACTTCACAACCTAGGTTTGTGACATTACCAAACTTAAGACGCATTTTGTCGCTTTACCAGTTATAAAATATTGGGTAGTACTTATTCTAAGTAGGTATATTTCCAATCAATGGGCTACGATTTTTAGGGATCCGTGCCAAAAGGTAAAATGGGACCCTACTGACACTTGTTGTTCGTCCGCCTGTTCGTATGTTACCACGCTATATCTCTGGAACGGTGATAGCTAGAGCTGAAAATTTCACATTTTATACATATCAATTTATGCTACAACAAATACATAACGTTGAATATTATACCTAGGGCAGCCAGATATCACTTAAAAGAGACCCTGGACTCTTTAGGATAATGGAGTAGGAAATATACGCGTCTAAATCCGTAAAAAGTAGTTTTATTTGAAAAGAGTAAATATTTTTTCGACATATTTAACGCGTTTAAGTCGCAAACAAGGAATAAAAGGAACATACAGAAAGATACAGTTTTGTAGGTAATACATATACTCGTACATAGTAGTAGTATGTACATAATATATTAGAATTTCGTAACGAAAATCAAATATTTATCTAACTTTTTTCTGATCTCAATAGCTACTGGTAGGAAGTAAAAAAATAATTGGGTTTGAATCTATTTATCGAGAAATATTGGTACGCATTCTACGAGCACAACTAAACTTAACTAAAAAATTTATATTGATAGTGTCAATAACGCAATTCGGCAATGTAACTTTTATATTAGATAATCTATATATTATCATTAACGGTTTTAATTAATAAAAATGTACACAACGAAATAGCCATGTAATCAAAACACGTCTACTTCAGTAGCCTCAGCCATTATTAAGGTAAATAGCGACCTGGAATACATCCAGGACTGGTCCTCAAGATTTGGTTTGGTTGTGAATCCCTCAAAGTGCCAGGCTATCATCGTGGGGAGTCAACATTTCGTCGCACGTCTGGACCTTGCATCACTGCCACCTGTTATATTTAACGGCGCCGTGGTTCCCTTGACATCGAACGTCAAGGACCTAGGTCTGCATATAGACTCCACTTTGAACTCTAATATGGTATGATATAGTGTGTATATTTTTGAATTTAGTGTGTTTATAATTGTGTGTGTGTTTGTGTATATTATTATGGTTTGTATTATGTGTAATATTGTATTCTTTTGTGTATATTTTATGTATTGTATATCTTTCGCGTGGCCCCGAATATGTCTAAATTATGTGTATGTTGTAATTGTAGTATAATTTATCTATTTCTCGTTTTTTTTATTTTACTCTGTATATGTAGGTATGTATTTATTATTTCCTATTTTAAATTGTGTCTCGCATTTTTTAATGTGCCTCCCTCAAATCCTCTCTGCATCACCCATGGTTGACTGTTAGAGAATGCCCAAGGCATTAAGTATATTTATTTTTATTTTGTATATTTTTGTATGCATAAAGTTAAATAAATAAATAAAATAAATAAAACACGCCATAGTTAAACAACTATGGCGTGTTTTATTTATTTTATTTATTTTCATTTTTTAGTTAAGTTTAGTTGTGCACGTAGAATTGGTACCATTACAGGCTTATATAAACATAACGCTCCAACCAATAGGAGGCGATCACAAATGAAAATGCTGCCCAAAGTCACTAAACCGCGCAAGCGACGTCGCGGACACAGCTAGTAAATTAAAAAACCAACACATTTTTAACGAGAGAACTTACAAAGACCCTGTATAATCTGAATTACATATTGTTTAAAACTACAAAAATTCTACACTATATACTGTAATAATCTAAACCTAGACTAAAGCTCAAAAGCTTTAACAGGCAAGTCAGACTATAATAGTAATATGATGACTTTGTAAATGCAAGTGTGTCTAATTGCAAAATATATTGCCACATTAATTTAATGTCTCATCAGCAATACCTTGTTACCATGTGACCAATAATAGAAAAAAATATTCAAAAACTTTCAAAACGCCTGTCTGAGTGCAAAAAATCAGTTTTGTACGGAGACCACAAGCTTTATCTTTTTTGCAGAAGCTTTTCTCTAAACCAATGCTTCGGATTGTTTTATCCAGTGATTTCAAATATAGAATAAAATTACAGGCACCCTTAAAAAGTTTAACAAAAGAGTTTAACATTAGCAGAAACAAATAAAAAAACTTATAACTTACAGAGATATTTATAAGGATTCTTTTTCCTCCTTTTTTTTCCACACTTGCACCTTTTTCTTGAAGAACTACTAGTTGCACGGCATTTATCCATGCTGACCGATAATCACTTACTGGCCATTTTGCATATTAGCACTCTGGCATAATATCCACACACTTACAGCTAGACCCTACTCACACAATGACATTCCGTAAATGTGTGAACAGTGCACACATTGGTGATATTTATAATTACTGTCACGGAACAGTATAAAAATATAATTAATCAATAAATATAGACTGAATAATGACAAACATGCATAAAAACAATAATTATAAGATATCATTTGGCAAGACTTGTTATATACATTGTAAATCATAATAATCTAGTGTAGACGGCATGAATTGCTGTGCCAGGAAGCAGAAGTACACACATTGGAATACATTTTTGCATACGTGAAGCTTCTAATATGTATATTATAAAAAGCATACACACATTCAAGATTTCTTATTAAACTCAGTGTTACATTACACTTAGTAGGCACTTTTACTTGTGCCTGAAGACGATTGTGTTTGTTGAAACATGACAATGGTAATAATATCTAGCCATTAGTGTAAAGTGACATCAAGTTTATTATAAAACAGGTCAAGCATTTGAAACAAGCATGACTATTCAGATTGACAAGTACCTGACTCATCAAATCTTCCAACTGTACTAAACTGACTTGTAATCAAAAATATTTTAAACTGCCTTTTATAAACCTATGTAGCTTTTGTGATATCACCATTCATTGTCATTTTAATAGTGATCTAAATAATTTGTACAAATTATTATGCCTGTATCAGCTAATATAAAACTGTTAAAAGTGTTACAGCCAAACATTAGTTTTGAGGAACAAAAGGCATAACCACTTGTACTGTACAATCACAAAAATATTTAACAGGAATTTGGTTCACATACCTTTTAATGACTGTAGATACTCAAAGATGTGTGGTGCTGCATAATCTGATGGCATTTTCCCCTTAGTATTCTTGACAAATGGATCTGCCCCATGTTCAATGAGGAATTTCACCATTTTGAGATTGCCAGATGTAGTGGCATCATGTAATGGAGTATCATCATCTAAACCTTTTGCATTGACATTAGCACCCCCATTAACAAGTACCACTACAACCTGGTACCAACCATAACTGCATGCTTCATGAAGTGGTGTCCATCCTATTGATTTAAAGTTTTAAACAATTAATTTTAAGACATATAGTCTAAATCCTTTTTGTAGATGAATTGTTGATCTTGCTAATTTTTACTACCTGTTAAAACTTCAAGTGAATTTGTCGATGATTTTTTAAGTTAAAGAAAATAATAAAAATAAATAATAAACTATTTTTAATTTTTGTGCATTTGCAATATTGTCAGAATTAGGCAACACAAAATAACATAAAAAGAAAATATTGTAAGTTTTTATTGCCAAAAATTAAATTTAATATGCATTGTTATTATTTTGTTAACCATGTTGGTTATGGTTATGATACTTGTTGCAAGTTCATATTGACCTCGCCAATCAAACTAATCATGCTTGTGTTATGGGAGGATTTATTAAATTCAAGCTTAAAATACAAATGATTCAGCTTGAACTTAAATGTTACATCTAATACAACAGTAGTGTTATAATAGTTATATTATAGTGAACAGATAAGAACTAAACATCAAGACAGTGATGGTAAATACAACAACAACAACATCAACAATGCATTATAACATCAACAGTCTCACACATGTTATCTATATGAATGAAAATAATGAAAGCAAATATGTTCAGATTGGAACGTGGAAGCAAAATAGATATTTAAGTCAATAATATAACAATGTTATTATACCTTACATATTGTTATAAAATGCACATTACCCGCAAAGTCTGGAACATCTGGATCTTGGCCTTGATCAAGCAGTTTCTTCACCTGATCATGATCTCCTCTAATAGCTGCCACATGCAGTGGTGTTTCCCCTCGTTCATTGCGTTGTTGTCTCGTACGTTTTCTTTCTTCAGCTGGCGTCGGAGCAGCTAAACATGGAATGGCGGGAAGTCTTATCTGTTATTATTTAGCTGGGAGGTGTCTTTTAGATATTGTCTTACCTGGGGGGGCGTCTTGTGACGAGATTTGCATCACCAATGCCAGCTGTTGCCGCTCCGACATGGGCGCTATGACTTGGGCCCGTGGCGCGCCGTCTGGCCCGCGACCGGAGCCCCTGGACCGCGACGTCGATGGCATGTTTTTTCATAACCACTCGACTAGACATAAAACGCCATTACACGACACTGCGCAGTACCGATCATTGAGAAAAAATATCCAGTATCAATAACGCGCCAATACGTTATGCCAAGATGTGATTCGACAATTACCTTACTTATGGCGCGGGATCAAGTCTACGGTATTAGACACATCATTACATTAAAATGTCCCATAATTTATGAAAGAAAAAATTTAACAAAAGAAAAGGACATCTCATAACTACACAAAATTATATATTATTTCGGTTTTGTAGTTCATGTATTATGTTCCTTCTAGTCTAGCTAGAGTGAGTGAGACAGTGAGTGAGTGAGTTTAAGAGCAGTACTGTTAACTGCGTTGCGTTTTTACTGTCGACAATACCAGGAAGAGCGTAAATCGGGAAACCAAACTACGCACCTATTGAAATTAATATTATATTAATGCTATTTAAAACATAAATAAGCCTGCTGGCAATAACTATATATTTTCTGATAATACGAACATAAACATCCACTTGTTATGTACCTACATATTATTTATATCAAAATATAGTAGGGTCTATCTGTCTGTCTGTTCGCAATATACATAATAATCTACTTAGTTCAAAAACTAAAAAACACGCTTGAAAATCATAAATATATTTTTTTAATATTGCATTGTCAGCGGTACTTAATATTGTATGCAATATTTCAGATCGATCCGACTACTGCAAGTGGGTGAAAATCACTTTCAAAGATTCCGTTACAAATTAATACATTGATAGATACATTACGAACTAATTTAAGCGTGTTAAAAAGTATTACATTTCTATGCAGTTTTTATTCATCAACAAAAAGAGTGATTAATGCACAGGATTAATGGGACTTTTACCTATCTGGGTCGTGGTGCTCAAGGTACCACCATGGCCCGGTAGGGCAGAAGAGGAGGGAAAAAGTCTTTTACCTATAGGTGTAAGCAGAGGCCATAGAGCGCTATCCGCTACGGACTAACAACAATACAACCAAACGTTTAACCAATTAATTACCGTATATACAATTGGTTAAATTAAAAATGTCATACAAACAATCTGTCTTGGTGGCCAAAAAGAAAAATAAAGCAATAAACGCTTCCAAATCATTTTGGTTCAACGTTTTAACCTACTTGGCCTAAGGCCTTACATTATTGCAATTGAAAACTATGTAGTTCATTAATAATTATAAGTAGGTAACTAGATACGACGGCATTATTGCTTATGTACCTACAGATTTAAAAACAAGCCCATAATGGCTTACCTTCTATAAACCTACCTAGCGTGCTAGACGCAAACAACTTGGTTTATGGCGTGTCAGCTAATTTATGTGTTATCACTATCACACTAGTCCTTGGAATTGTTACGTGAGCTTTGCATTTGTTAGGGAACGCTATTTTATTTCTAGGACATTTGTGGCGGCAGTAGAAGCACCATAAGCTTAATCACAAATTTTTGGGATTGCCGACCTGGTCCTCCGGCCATAATCTTGGTAAAAGG
Source organism: Orgyia antiqua (assembly GCA_916999025.1). NCBI lineage: Eukaryota > Metazoa > Arthropoda > Insecta > Lepidoptera > Erebidae > Orgyia > Orgyia antiqua. Next base: position 8,338,578 of record OU779863.1, on the reverse strand, counting down.
GATGCAAATATCTCAAAATTTCGAGGGACAGGGGCGGCAACCCTACATAATTGGGTTAAGTAAGCTTCTATGGACCCTCAAACCAAGTCTAAAAAAATAAAATTTTGTCCTCTTACTAATGCAATAATAGGTCCTTACATTATCCTATTTCAACGGGCATTATTATACGGTAGAATTACTACGATAAGTAATTTTTCCCGTTTTCGAAAGATTTTCGCAACTTTAAACCGCGCAACCATAAGCCAATGGTACTAGCTCTTTAAACACAACTAAATTTAACCAAAAAATGAAAATTGATAGTTTGGATAACACAATTCGTACACAGGTATATTGTATGTAAATTTGTGTCGACAAGGTTAACTGAACTTTCTTCCTGTGCAAAAGCTAATTAAAGCTTATTACACTATGGTTGCTTTAATTTTAGATAAGATAAATTAAGTTTTCGACGTACTTATCAGAATTACCATAGTGCATCTTGGTCACGACCACTTATGTTTAGCCGCACAAACTTTGTATATCACTTTGCATCAACTATTATATGCGATAATTCGCACGCGTCGTTAGCCACAAGCAATTAAATGGTATATCAATATTAATGGTCTTATTCATAATGACTTATCGGAGGTTTAAAAGTTCGTTATAATCGGTTCGCGAAAATTGTCAAAATTTGTTATTCATAATAGTCTTTTTACGCTAAAACGTTTATTATCTCTCTGATAAAATCTCCGTTTAAACCTCCGATAATTCATTATGAATAAGACCGTTGATCTAGAACCAAGAAGGTTATAAATAGGGAGCATGGAGACTAGAATAAAGGAGGAATATCTTGTATGGGGGATCAGTCCAAAAAGTGTCCACTTGTAAACAGCAATTATCACTCACCGAAATAGCGCTACTGTAGCCAGATGAATGATATGAATGTAGCAGTTATAAGCAGAGTGAAGTGTGCTACTGTTGCGGTAATTCTTTAATACTATTTTCTATTTGCTATTTACAAATATTTGGGGTAGGTACTTAAAAACACCGTATGATTATAATAATAATTAATATAAATTTACTTCATAGTCATGTTTGTCTATTTAATATAATAATTTAAAAAACTGCGCTGTAACAAAGCGGAAGTTTTTCTTTCCGTTTTAATAAATTGTGGCGCTCTTTTTAACATTCTTACACTTGCTACTATGGCGCCACCTTAATTTGCTGCCTTTCAGCGGACACTTTTTAATATACTGAGATATTCCTCCTTTCTTCTAGTCTCCATGATAGGGAGTAACAACTCGGGAACATAGATTTGTTCCAAGGCAAAATAAAAGTAAAACAGTAAAATAGTAAATAGTAGCCTTGCTTTCTCTTTTACTCCAGCTCTAAAAGAAAGAGTTAGAAAGGCTACTAAATCATTTATTTTTCTTATTGTGTTCAACTAAAAAAAGCAGCAGGCCGGATACGTTGTACCGAGTGTTACGTCTAGATCTATATCCTAAGTCTATGTCTAGAACGGATTGTTTTATAAATCTATGTAAAAGTTTTAGTATCTGTTTCAAAATCTTAGGATAATCACTCTGCGCTTTTATAACTCAAACCAAACTCAAACAGTTAAATTCATTGAGATAAAGGTTAAAATATGAAGGGTGTAAGAAGGGTTAAAGAGTAGTATAGATGGGCGATCAAATCATATATTCGAAATATGCCTTATTATTAAATACCTACTTTTTAAACATTTTTTAATTTATAAATAAATATTTGACCTAATGTGTTTAATTGGCCCTTTAATTACCTACTATTTAAATTTATTAGGACATTACATTTTCATAACGGATTTATCATGGTTTATTTATAACAAGGTAGGTATCTCTAATTCATGACATAGCAGATTTGGGAACCTTGGCCACATCCAAAATTTGGGAAAGGAATTAAACAAAAATAAGAAATGAAAATTTGGAATAAGGAAAAGATCAGGAGAGTACATACATTATATTTTCATATTTATAAATATATTTGAACGAATGGTCTCAATTTAAGGGCCTACATCAATATTATCGTATATCATCGCCGACACGTACATATTAACACGACGATTTTCTATCGAGGAAACTTTTTTCAATCGCGTTTCTGAGTTTATGCGATCCTAGATCATATATTGAAAAAACATATACTTAAAAATTAGAGCTCTAGCCATTCAATCTAAAGAAACAATGAAAACTTCGTACATAGAAAAATGCACGAAGCTATTTTGGTATCCTCTTAAGCTGATTTATGGGACAGATTTTTTGCTGGTAGAGCGCGCCATTTTTCAAGAAGTACTCGTTTGAACCATTGACACCTGTGGAAAAAAATATTCTGAGAAACGTGGAATTAAATATAAGTTTTAGGAAATTTTTAAAAATTTTTTGAGTGCTTTAACAATACAGAGAAGGTCAAGAGATATTCTGATATTCTATAATAGCATCGGTACGTCCTGAATACTTGCGCAGCCAGTGGCAGAATATAGAACTATGATCTGGGTTTATTATTGTGTACACGAAATATTAAGGAAAATCCTATACCGTTCGGACTCCTTGTATCTATACTTCGTGATTCCATTCTACTATGGAGGGTAGAGCATGGGTAGACCATGAAGGTATAGATAAAAAAAAGGAGGCCATACTTGGAACATCGGTTTGAGGCAAATACCCACGTATCTCTATCTCACTCTCTGTGGTCTGACCTCTCTTTTTAGTGTGGCCTTAGTACTGCTATCTCCTTATTAAAATCTCCTAGTAAATTCTTAAAAAGAGTCACCACACATATCAAATCACAAGTTAAACACTGTCATTTGATAGTGTTTAATCGTAACTATAAATAACTAGTTGAAATACGATGAATGAAATTAAAAATAATAAAATAGTAGATCACGGATGCTTTTCATGGTTGACGAATCAGTGAATTATTTTCCCCATTTCCTAAGGATTTCGTAATTTGGCAACATTGGTCACCATATGTCAAGTTGTCGACAAAATTGTGCCAATATGTCGGTTGTTTACTTTACGGTTCACAGCTTCGTTTCAAATTTTCGACTCTAATTATTTTTATAATTAAGGAAATGGTGCAAACTTGTGTAGTGCGTGGTTGCGGTAGTACGTGGTGTCCAGGAGGTGATATACAATTTCACGCGTAAGTGTTTAGATCGTGATTTCTGGCATTGAATAACTGCAAACATATTTCTTTGTATTTTCAATTAAATACTTCATAAAATGATTAAACAATGTTTTCAGCATACTTCTAACTAACTATACTGATAACGATGTAAAGATCTAATAGTCTTACATTGAATGTCATGGACTTAGTGCAATTTTATCTTTCTTGTTTACAAGAAGTAATTTTGAAATAGTGTGACCATACTGAGGACATATCTAGGACTTTCTGTGGGACCTGAACTAAATTATACATGTTTGCTTAGTCATTTAATTTTTATTTTACATTATTTACAACATTAATATACTTACCTACAATATTATTTTTTTAGATTTCCTAAAAATAGTACCCAGAGGAAATTATGGTTATCCATTGTACCATTGAAAATGAAATTTTATGAAAGTGCAAGGATTTTTTAAAACAAACAGCAGTTCCTACTATAATTACAAATCAAGAAGCAGTATCACCTTGCAAGGTAAAATTTCAAGTATCTATTTACAAACTCCTTTAATTGTCTCACATGTTATACAATGTTAAATATTTGAATTTATAAGGAATATAAAAACTAGTATGAAAAAAAATACCCCACCAGTATCAGGAACATTTTCCAAACTACCGGCGCTCAAGGCTCCAGAGATAATTGCTGCTTTCTGAACCAGCCCCCCCCCGATCCGACTGCCTAATGAGAGCCTTACATTATTATTATGTTTCAGAAATGTAGTAGTTCGAATATATGGCAAAAGGCTATATTTTGTAAAATATATTATAATTTTCAGATAGACAGTTCATTACAGGAAGAGTCTATGGGGCAAGTAGCTACTCTGGGTGTACCAAATCCTAGCTCTGGCATTTATGAAAGTAATCCTTCCTGATGGGCCAACTCAGAGAAAACAATATAGAAAACAAATTAATTAATGTTGTATCACAACATTTTACTCCTCTGTTGCAAGAAATGTTTAAGCATCCCATCACGGACTCAATTTATTGCAATGATTTGCATGAAAGCGTATTAATTAAGAAAATTGCAAATTCATTTTTTAACACTTAAAGAGTCATACAGAAAATATACTTAGTGATTTACGTGGTAAGAGACAGAAATTACACAAAACAATAATATTTAGTCATGTATAAAAGAAAAGTTATTAAATGATTTTAATTTGGAAAGTGCTGTTGTTTCTTTTTTGCCCTTTTTTTGTAACTTTATTATCGTTCCTATTATAGCCCCCTATGATATATGTCACAGTCAAAACTTATAACCACTCAATAGACTGTAAGCTCTCGACAGTAGTACTTTTGACTGAAATTATTGAAAACTAATTTTACCCAATATAGCTGTTTAAATGTAATTTTAACTGACTTGCCTAGCGCCAAGTAGTGGAACACAAGGCACAGGGAGTCAAGGGCAACCCGACAAGGGTGGGTTAGGTTTTTAGCTCCCGTCATGCCATTCATGATAGGTTCCTTTAAACGCTGTAGACAGAAATATACGTAAAAATTGATTTTGACTGATTCTCCGTTCTTCCGTCAGCCACTTTTAACCACATTCATATTGTCAGTTAAAATGACTATTAACTACAGATTTTCCGACAAACTAATTTTAATCAACGTAACGTATTTTTTTTTTTCAGAAGTATTATTGACCGAATTTGCCCTTTAACTGACATTAATAAATAGAAATACATTGGCTAACCCAGAAATCTAGGAAAAACTATTGTCCAGTATGTATTCATAATGTTTAATTAATCTGCAAAATTAATGAAACATATATCTTTTGCGATTTCATGGTTGGTCCCTTAATAACAGTACATGTTTAAAAATATGAGTACAATAACCCTTTTTCGTTTTTACGCTACCTACACAAAAAGTTATGTTTCCACTTAGGTATGCCAAATAGATTTTATTGTGTAACTTGTTTTGTTTACTAAGAAATTACTAACACCTTGTTATTTTTAACCGGCTTCAAAAAAGGAGGTTCTCAATTCGTTGGAATCATTTTTCTGTATCTTTGTAACATGTATTTAGGTCTGAAATAAAGGTAAATTATCATTATTTTATCTCAAGCAGATCTCACAATCATTCATTAATTTCGTATTGCCGTAGGAACTACACCTTTGTTCTAGTAATTATCTATTTCCCACCAATATTCTATAGGTACATCGTACATACGAACTAGGAAATTTTACGTGTTTATAAATGTAAAAAGAATAATAAATTTAACAACCGAACCTCCAGTTACTGTTAAAAAACTAGAATTATCCAAACTTTCACGCGATAACAAACAGTTTGTTTTTTGAGTATTTTTTTTACGCACAGTACATAAAGTATCTCGACACATAAAATCTATACGGGCTAGGTCTTAGAAGTGAACATTTTGTTGACACTATATGGAACACAACTACTTGAAGTTTTGTCCTGGAAGAAATACAATAAAGGTTACCCTACTTAGAAAGAAAGGGTTTGACCACAGTGAGCGAGATAGCCATACATCATTTTTGCTTCAAGTAGGTATTCAGAGTCTGGACTCCACTTTTATCTGTACCTTCATGGGGTAGACGTACATTCTACACAAAACCGTCTTTGTTTGTCATTTTTATAGAGTAGGTACCTACCTGGGCCCTGAGTCGGGTATTTCAACGGTGTCACAACTGTACCATTATTGTACCATTATGGTGCAATAGTAAAGTTTTTGGTAGTCTACTATTAATGTGTCGTCATAACGACTTCATCATTGTCTTACAATTGTCAAAGTGACATAAATTGCTAGTCTCGTACACAACTGCTTCACAATTGCAATTCAATGACTGAAATGTTTCGGTAGTCTGCTATTTTGAATTTGACAGTAATATTTTTAAATTGTCCTGTGTCGACAGATTGCCATAAATAAAAAATAGATAGATAGAAATATTAGAAATTGTTCTTTGTAATTTATTGCAATTTACTAATCTCCTAAACTTCACATTGCTTTTTATACTAATAAATAGTATGTACAAATATATTTAAACGAAGTCTAGCATGATTAAATGTTTAAATTTATTAGTAGTTTTTCGAAAATCACTTCAACTAACGCATTTTTTAAAAACGGCAACACATACATACCATTCTAACACAATCCATAGATAAAAGAGACCGAAAATTCAATGCATAGATAAAAGAGATCGACAATTCTATTACCATTGAAAGACCGTTATGACGGCATATAGCAGACTACGGATATTTGACTTCAATTGCAACGGTATCGTGCCGGTATTGTGCCGGTATGACAATTGTTCCAAAATAGTGGACTTGAGCACCTGTAAACATGATAGGTACTGTCATTTTTGTCAATTGATTGTCTAGCTCCTGTTTTTTCTTCCGAACGATTAGCGATTTATAATTATAACTATCACAGTCTTATTTTAACACCTAATATTTATTTTGATATAAACATTAACCGCAATGAATTAAATATTAATAATTATTTTAATTTTTTTGTTGATGACCGTTGGCACGGGTGGCATCAGATTTATACTGATGCATCAAAACATGGCCAGTCGAGCATAGTCGGAGTTGGTGTCTTCCATAAGCAGTTCGATATTGTTCAAAAAATCAAGTTCCCTGGTGAAACATCCGTTTTCACCGGAGAATGTTTCGGTCTTGTAAAGGCTTTGGAATATATTTTATTGTTTAAATTACAAAGAACAGTTATATTTTCAGACTCCATGAGTGCATTGCGAGCCCTTTTGAAATTTCCATTTAAAGCAATACATCCACACCCTTTGATTTTTGAAGCTAGACATAAGTTATCTCTATGTGTTCAAGCCGGGCTTCATGTGAATTTCGTATGGATACCTAGTCATTGTGGTATATATGGGAATGAATATGCAGACAGAATTGCCAACCAAGCTGTAGAATGCGGTGATTTATTTCCTTTTTCAATTTTTTCTCGTGATTTGTTATCTTTACCCAGACATTATCTCAAGGCTACTTGGGATGATGTTTGGAAACAGAGCAGTAAAGGCCGACATTATAAAACCATTCAATCGTTTATAGATATGAAACCGTGGTTCTGTGATCGTGCTTTTCTTAAGTTAAGGCTTGACAAAAGAGCGATCACAGTTCTCATAAGAATGAGATTAGGACACACTTGTGTACCATCACATTTAGCTCGAATGAAAATTCGTACGGATCCATTCTGCAGCTGTGGTGAATTTGGAGATTTGAATCATACATTTTTCGGTTGTGTCCTTTATGATCATCTTCCTCTCATAAATAATCTCATAGCCTTACATGTTCCCCTTCCCACCAACATCAATATTCTTCTTTCCTCCCTAAATCCTTCCATTTATTTATGTTTAGTTTCGTTTATTGAAGATAATAATATCTTACTGTAAATATATGTATATTATATGTTTTTTTTTTCTTTGTTGCTCTCTTTATTATTATTTTAAGTATATTTTTATTTGTTTATTTAGATTAGATAGCACCTAATTTTAGTTAGTTTAGTATGTACTCCCCTGATTACATTCCTTTTCCAAATTTTCCGGTCCTTTTTTAAATAATTTTATTCCTTCCCTAATTTTTGAACATGGCAAAAGTAAAACGATGCCAAAATAGAAAAAAAAAAAAAAAAAAAAAAAATTGATTGTCTGTGGTTTATACTACAGGTGCTCAAGTCCACTATTTTGGAACAATTGTCATACCGGCACGATACCGTTGCAATTGAAGTCAAATATCCGTAGTCTGCTATATGCCGTCATAACGGTCTTTCAATGGTAATAGAATTGTCGATCTCTTTTATCTATGCATTGAATTTTCGGTCTCTTTTATCTATGGATTGTGTTAGAATGGTATGTAAGTGTTGCCGTTTTTAAAAAATGCGTTAGTAGAAGTGATTTTCGAAAAACTACTAATAAATTTAAACATTTAATCATGCTAGACTTCGTTTAAATATATTTGTACATACTATTTATTAGTATAAAAAGCAATGTGAAGTTTAGGAGATTAGTAAATTGCAATAAATTACAAAGAACAATTTCTAATATTTCTATCTATCTATTTTTTATTTATGGCAATCTGTCGACACAGGACAATTTAAAAATATTACTGTCAAATTCAAAATAGCAGACTACCGAAACATTTCAGTCATTGAATTGCAATTGTGAAGCAGTTGTGTACGAGACTAGCAATTTATGTCACTTTGACAATTGTAAGACAATGATGAAGTCGTTATGACGACACATTAATAGTAGACTACCAAAAACTTTACTATTGCACCATAATGGTACAATAATGGTACAGTTGTGACACCGTTGAAATACCCGACTCAGGGCCCAGATGGGCTGGTATTGTCTATTGTTATTTCTTTGTTCTATAAATTTTGCATTCACGCAGTTCATATAGCGCTCAATAACCTTCGGTAAAAAAATTGCTTACAGAACAGTGAATGGCAGACAATAAAAACTGTAACCCACCAGGAACACAAACAGTTGTATAGTTAGACCAAGTTCCAATACTAAAATTGGTGGCGGATTGGCAGTCAAAGAGTATAATAATATAGATATATTATATTGGCAGTGTTATGTCTAAAATTCCAACCGTGTAAATTGCAAAACGAAACGATCGCGGAAATATAAATAAAAGTAGAAATTAATAATATTTTTGCGTACCTTCGTTTCTTTTAGTTCTAACAGTGAAGTAGCTGAGTGAAGATTGACCTCAGGCCCTGTCACGAATATTGTTCTAATGCTCATTAATATCTCGAAATAAAATGTGGAGACCGTCATTTACTTTATTACGAAAAGTTATATTGCCTTCGCTAAAAGACAATGCTAATTTACCTAAGCTTTTCTTGTCAAGCAAAAGCCTGCTTCCAAAATCGACATCGAAGTTAACCCTCGTTAGCGCCAGTATCGGTGTCTTAATTGGTGCGGGTTATGGAGGTTACACACATTACAAAGTAAATAATAAAAAAAATACTGCTGTAAGTGAAGACGAGTTCGCTTTCTTGAAAGAGGCTCCAAAGTACCAGACCCATTACAGAGTAAGTAAATATAACCCAGAAATAACCTGTGTACTACTGTTGTAATAAAATTGTTGCTCATTTTTTAAATAAAGCTGACGTATTTACCCTCAAATATACTCCTCTGTTATGCTGTAAATGCTTAGCTGTTTAATTTTTATAGATACTTGTAATAGCACAAATTGATGTTAATTTTTCCACATTCATTCTATCTTATAACATTAATAATATGTTGTCCTTATTAATAATAAAGTATGTTATGTAACTATTATGTTTGTTTGTTTCACTATCAGTTGCTACAATTTACAATGTTGCGAAATGTCTATTCTACAAACAGTTCTGTCTAACACTAATGTTATGTTATTGATTATCATAACTAAGTATACAATGTGTGTTTCCAAGTGAGAATTGTCAATTTAAGTGGGAACATGCCATTGTTCTTCACAAGGTTATAGAGCAGGGCTTTTTCCCCTGACTGATGACAAATCTTCATCATCCTTTGGAAAGCTAAACTTCTGCTCCTCTGGTCTGTAATTCAGCCTATATCTTGTGAAGAATATATAACTGTATTTACTGTGGTTGTTTTGTTCGTTGGCTTGCGGTTTTCAGTAGATGTTGATGGTCACTATTAATAACAGTATATTACTAGAATTAAAGCCTTTATGTAGTTGTTAATAACTGGTTAATATTATTGTTGTACTATGTTTTTTACAAAATGTTACTGGCACTCAATAGATTACCATTTTAAATAATTTATTTTTTATTTCAGGTAGTCAATGAAGGTGATACCAGTAATCTTCAGCTCACATTATTTCAATACCAAACCTGTCCATTTTGCTGTAAGACACGAGCCTATTTAGACTCAGAAGGCATTAGTTATGACATTGTAGAAGTTGATGCTGTGCTTCGTCAGTCTATTAAGTGGTCTGGGTATAAGAAAGTGCCCATTCTGTTGGCTAAAGTTGATGGTGGATATCAGGTAAAGTCAATTATTACTTTTTTACTAAAATAACTTTATTTGGAAGAGTTATATCTGGGTCATTTAGGAATACTAAAAATGAAAATACTGGCACGAAGTTATGTATACTGGAAAAACATTGACAAGGATATCGAAGACCTGGTTACTAAATGTCGAGAATGTCGTCTAAAGCAAAATGAACCGACCAAGGGTCCTTTACACCATTGGGAAGTACCTAAAGAACCTTGGCAACGTATACATATCGATTTCGCAGGACCATTTAACGGATATTACCTGTTCATAATAGTTGATGCATTGTCAAAGTGGGTAGAAATAATCCCTACCAAAGTAACTACAAGTACTTGGTGCATTTCTAGACTTAAGGAAGTGTTTGTAGATTTCGGTCTACCATATGTTTTAGTATCAGATAATGGAAGACAGTTCACATCAAAGGAGTTTACGTCATTTCGGAAAAGTGCATAAAACCTCTGCACCATATCACCCTGCTACCAACGGTCAAGCGAAACGCTTTGTACAGACTATAAAAAAAGCGTTACAAACAATGTACAATGAGTCAGGATTGATACAAGAGAAAGTATTAAAAATAAAATATCAAATACGTCGTACTCCAAATACAGCATCAGGCAAAACTCCATATGAAGAAATGATCGGCAAGCGAACAGTTAGAATGCTCTTACATGCCATGTTTAAGAATAAGAGTGATGAATTGAAGTCAACTGTTGACCCTAAATTTAATGTAAGAACGTTTAAGTCGGGGCAGAGAGTCCAAATTCGAAACTACAATGCCAGTAAAAGATGGGAGTTTGGAACAGTTTTAAACGTATAGGGCATTTACACTATGAGATATTAACCGATTCAGGCCAAACGTGGAAACAACACATAGATCAAATGTTAAGTACAGCCGTTGGAAAACACAGAGGATTAAATGGGGGCGGAGATACTGTTATATATATATTCTAATATATAAAATTCTCGTGTCAAAGTGTTAGTTACCGTACTCCTCCGAAATGCTTGACCGATTTTTATGAAATTTTACATGCGTATTCAGTAGGTTTGAGAATCGGCCAACATCTATTTTTCAAACTTTTTTTTTTAGTATTGCAAAACAACGTTTGCCGGGTCAGCTAGTTATATATACTTCTTTCTTATGTACCTACTTATTGCATTCTTTAGAATAATTTTAAAATTAAAACAATGTCATCTGTCAATACGAAAATAGATTATTATATACAAGGTGTCCAAAATTCAACGATAAGCGGGCACCAGAAGTTAGACCTACTCATGACTACTCAAGAAAAAATTTAAAAAAAAATATTTCTAAATTTATTTTAGAGATATCAAAAAAGTATTAAAACCTTTGAAGATTGACACCCAGTCACCCAAAATAAAGCCAGTTCAGTTCAAAGATCACTTAATCAAGTCCAAATACAAGCTAGAATCAGTTAGTACAAGAGCCACGTCAATTGAATACGGAAAGATGCACAGCAAACAAAGATATTATACGAGTATACTGACAAATTAACAATAAAGCGATCATCTTACCACATGCCCACCTGCCCCTGTTCAAACTACTTACCCAATTGTTGCCCGACAGCCCTTATGCTCTATCTTTTTCTAACGTATAATTTCCTTATATCTATCTCTTTCTAACTTGTATAGTTAATTGCCCACGCACAAGTGCCATTTAATTCGAAGAATTGGCAATAAAAGACCAATTCTGGACTCAGTAAACGTTAATAATATAAAAAAACAACAACTTATGAATTTCGTGCCTGTTTAAAAATTGTTCACAATTTTTTTATGGCAAGTATTTCTAAAGTATTAAGTATACCATTTCAGAAACGTCTTTAGTTGGGTCAACTTTTAAAAATACTTGCCATATTAGTGTCAGTACATATTTTTTACACCACGCTGAGTGAAAATGAAAAGAGGGTAAAAAACCTTCAAAATTTTAGGGAAAATATCAACTTTGATTGCTTATCGCGTAAAAACTTTATGTACAGTACATAAAGTTTTTACGCAATAAGCAATCAAAGTTGTGGGCATTTTAAATATCGTGGTAGACAGCAGTACCAATACGGTTTCCGATACAAATTATAGTTAAAATACCTTGTCAATGGGTCAAGGGTGTAAATTTTCAAAGGTTTTAATACTTATTTTGATATCTCTAAAATAAATTATGATATATATATTTTGTTTTTTTCTTGAGTAGTCATGAGTAGGTCTAACTTCTGGTGCCCGCTTATGGTTGAATTTTGGGACACCTTGTATATGAAATAAAACATTAATTTAAATGCACAATTATTTTGTATATAATAATACATATTTTTTTTTTTCATAGTAATTATTCAAGGACATTTCACACAACGTCCTCTGGTCCCCTGCTAAGCTTATATGCTTGTGTTATGAGTACCAGAATACGGATAGAATACATAAACTACTTTTCTTTTGTAAATACATACTTATAATACATAGAACACACCCAGACGCAGTACAAACATTTGTATGACAATTAGAAATATCACACAAATAATTGTCCCGAGCGGGAATCGAACCCGCGACCTCGTGATGGGCAGTCCGTTACATGAAGCACTCAAACACGAAGCTGGTCAAATATTTTTTTATTCTATTGCAATGATTATAAAAGAAATCCAACTGACAGTAGACTTCTGTTAATCTGACCTTGCCTGATACAGCGTCAATTTAAAAATAAATATTATTTTGACAAAACATCATGGTAATGATAGTATTCTCTAATCTGCTTTAATCAATTTGTTGTGTCTGGCAAAACATTAGTCAGATCACTGGAAGTCGGAGATCAGTCCACTGTATTTATTTGGCCCCAAGCCACTTTGATTACTGTATTTTTGTTAGTGTAACATTAAGTGTATATTTTATTTCAGCAACTATTAGATAGTACTGCGATAATTTCAATATTGGAGACATATATGCGTGATAAAACATTGTCTTTGAAAGAAATTATCAAATTCTATCCTGTTACCAAGTATGCCACCGAAACAGGAGAGACGGTCACTGAAATTACCAATAAATATTTTATTATGCACAATGCAATGGTGCCCGATGAGAAGGAGAAAACTGCGGAATTGTACGTTGTAGATTTTTATTTCTAGATCGTATCGTCATTTATTATTTTATTTTGCCTTGTGATTCCAAACATAAAATAAGTTAAGGCCTACTGTGTACATTTAGATTACGAAATGAATATTACTGTGGTATATTTATCGAAAGTCTTTAATAAAGGACTGTGACTCATGAGTCAGGTTATAGTCAAGTAGTTGAATTTTTGGGGTACTGCTTAAATTATTTAAGATGTGATAATAATTATTGTATTTTTCCATAATGTCGAATAAAGCTATTGGGCGTGTCGTTAATTGAATAAAACTGTGATTGTTTATACAGAGAAGAACGTGAATGGCGTCAATGGGCTGATAGAGTTTTAGTGGCAACATTATCGCCAAATGTGTATAGGACGCCGCGAGAGGCGTTGGAAACATTCCAATGGTTTGAGCAAGCTGGTAGATGGCCACAGTTCTTCCCGGCCTGGGAGTGTAATCTTATGGTATATATAGGGGCCGCTGCCATGTTTATGATTTCCAAAAGGCTTAAGAAAAGGTAATTATTGAAGATTTGCATTTTTTTGTTAAATTCTCGTGTCAACGTGTTGATTACCAGTCTCTGATTATAGACTGATTTTTTGTCCTGTAGCTATGCCATATAACTATATAACAGGCTAATCTTTGGTGGAATAAAACAAAAATTTTGAGTTTGAATGAGAGTTACTGTTTCAGTGATCTATTTATTATTTCAGGCATAATATTAAAGAGAACCCACGCGAGTCTCTATACGACGCTATCAATGATTGGCTCGCTGCCATTAAGAAGAAAGGTACACCATTCTTAGGTGGAGAGAAACCAAATCTAGCTGATGTTACTGTATATGGTGTTCTTAGCAGTATTGAAGGCTGTACTGCTTTCCAAGACTTGAAGGACAATACTGACGTGATTACATGGTACAGTAATATTAAAAACAATCTTCAAAGGCAGAAAGGTAAAGTTGTACAAGTCAGTCAACATGCTTAAGGTTCCTACCTATTTATTTACTTATAGTAGGTAGTTGTTTTAGTATTATGAGCGTTTTGCAATTTAGAATTCATATTTCTTATATGTACTACCTCTTATTTAATGGCTTGCGTGTAAAAGAATAAGTTCATTTCCGAGTTTTTACTTGTTTAATATCTTTGAGACACAAAAAAGGCCGAATTTTGTCCGAAACAGAGACAAAATCTTCTTTTTCTGGCACAATTTTTGACATTTATGGCTTTTTGTAAAGGGGCCATCCTTGCCGGATAAAGGGGCTACTTTTGCTGGGTTTTTGGGATTTCAGTTTGTTTTCGGTTATTTGTCTTTGACTTAGTTAAATTATTTAAGTTTTGTCATTGTAACATTGAGAGATATGGTAGTGACAATTGTATTGTATGGTTTTATATAACGCTGACTAAGTTCGTACTGACGACAAAGAGATTACAGCATTCTGTATAATTAGATTAAAGCACACATCGATAATGTTTTAAAACATAACATTTTAATAAAAAAATATACACAGATTGTCTATACAAGCGCTTAAAATTATGTTTATAGTAAGCACTATCTCCATAGGTCATAGCATGACTTTTTAGTCTAACCTTAATTGATAAATAGGCTATAGAATGTAAGACAAACCATTTAAATATAATTTGTGGTAATGAAATTATGACTTTGAGATTATTTATTGAATTGAGTTATGAGCGTTTCAACAAATGAATTTCATTTCCACAGTCGAATTTAAATGCATTCTTTAGCAATAGTTAGAGTGATAGCTATGTTAACATCGTGCCATTGCTATTTTTAAGATCTAAATCTGAATTTGGAACTTGAAACTATGTAGAGTTTAGTACAATTTCCAACTTTAGTCCAATATCGTTTGCACAGAATGTATTAAGGAGTGGTATTTGCAAACGAAAATCGTTCCTTGAGTGTATAGCGCGGTGTACGCGACTGTACATTGTACAGTTGCTTACATAATTACTGATAACTGTTTGTTTGTAGCAAATGTTATTAGTTCAACAGGATATCAATAATGTCATTTAACATTGATAATATACGTAGGTGAAATATATAAAAAATTACATACGGTTAGGTTTTTTAACTTTTTTTGTAATTTGATCACAACACATTTGTAGTGCACCAGTATTCTTTGGGTTTATTTTTTAATAAAAAAAAGACATTCTATAAATAAACATTCTATTATACGCCTTGTAACTGGTTGTATAGATTTAAATAAAACGTGCCTTGGAACAATTGCTAGGAAAAACTTGCATAAATATAAAACCCATACATTCAAATTAATTTATTAATATGTATTTGCATTTGACATGCTATGCCTTTTACTTAATAAATCAAATTATGGTGGAAAAAGTGAATGTGCCGCAAGTGGGACTTGAACCCACGACCTCGGAATACCGTTCCGAAGCTCTTCCAACTGAGCTTATTGCGGTCTACTTGCAACACCTTCAAATTAAATATATAAATAAATATATAAATGGTGGCTAATTTGAAGGTGTTGCAAGTAGACCGCAATAAGCTCAGTTGGAAGAGCTTCGGAACGGTATTCCGAGGTCGTGGGTTCAACTCCCACTTGCGGCACATTCACTTTTTCCACCATAATTTGATTTATTAAGTAAAAGGCATAGCATGTCAAATGCAAAAATTAATAAATTAATAATGAACGTCGCGTCATTATTTCAACCATTCGTATTGTGGAAAGAATACTTAAGTGTTGGTCGAGATGGTGTAAACCAATCTTGATAGATGGCGGTGTACGTAAAAATATATAAATGGTGGCTAATTTGAAGGTGTTGCAAGTAGACCGCAATAAGCTCAGTTGGAAGAGCTTCGGAACGGTATTCCGAGATCGTGGGTTCAAGTCCCACTTGCGGCACATTCACTTTTTCCACCATAATTTGATCCCATACATTCAAGCCTTTATTAAACGTATAGCAATAAAGACATGGTTCTATTAAGAAATCGTCTTAATAACGTAGTTACACAATTAAATTAATATTTCGTTAATAGCTAGTAAACAATCTAATAAACACTTTGTACAAAACGCTCTAAAATATCTATTAATGCCATTGGCTTATTCAGTTAAAGATTTTTTATTTATTTCGTTTCAAATAATACTTTAAAAAAAATAGAACATTATTTATGTAATTGTGATTTATTATGTGAATAAATTGTTGTTATAAAATATTTGTCTGTTATTGTTATTACCTTTTTATTTTGAACACGCTTTTATAATTTCTGTGTGTATCTATCAATGTATTAATCTATGTAACGGAATCTTTCAACGCGATTTTTACCCACTTGCGATAGTCGGTTTGATTTGAAATCAAATACAAATACAAATCAAATACAAATCAAGGACCGATGACAATGCAATTATTGAAAAAGATATTCAGGATTTTCAAGCGTGGTTTTTAGTTTTTGAACAAAACAAATTATTGTGTACGTAGACACTCCTATATGAGAATCTGAGGCTTAATTATTAAGTCAGCCTCATGATGGTGTAAGCACAGATCTAGCTAAATAGTCATAAGTTGCGGGCATTCCTAGCAAAAATAAATATGATAGTATCATACAACTATGTAGTGTTGTGTGTCACAATTATGCGGAGATAAATATTAGTTCCGATTAGTTTCTTCCTTTTGTTAATACCATGATCACTTTCTTCCCATTAAGGAAGGAGGAGGAGACACTACTAATAAAACAACTTTCTACGGATATAGACGCGTGTTTTTGGTTTAAATTTTAGCCCGACGTTTCGGAGACTGCAGTTACCATGGTCACGGGTAAGACTGAACTGTAAAGTGCCTTCTACGAACAGTTGTTACAGAGTTTACCCACATTTGATTTTAATTTTACATTGACCAGAGTACCAGACAATGGTGACTGCAAAGTCTCCGAAACGTCGGGCTAAAATTTTAAACAAATACACGCGGGTAAATCCGTGAAAAGTAGTTTTATTTGAACGAGTGAGTCGCACAAGTGTTAGAGAATAATAAGACGGTACTATTTTGTACCTCACAGTTCTCACATCACTCTCTAATGAAATGGCCTGAACAGGGTCTGACGGAGTCGAAAAGGCCCGGGCGGCTGACCCCAAGTCTGGGGCTCAAGATTAATGATGGTGTACACTCAGGGTCTTAGGGGGCCCGCGCTCATCTACGCCCTGATAGACCGAATTACGCATGCCTACAGTTTCCTTACAGAGGATCCGCGTTTGCAGTAGTTACCACGTTAGTTATTCGATGATGATTATTTTAAAATTAATCTATTACATTTTGGCCATATATAAGTAGATAAGAAAGTAATAATAAAGTCTGATAAGGTATATAGGTTTATTCAAGGAAATACTGACGCTACGGTATGCAAAGGCGCCACGCCTTGCACCATATTACCTTACATAATTATCAAAGGTTGCAAATTGTTCATGGCGCTTCCAATTCTAGGAAGGGAACAAATGAACAACAAACACAGTTCATAAAAGAAACTGTATAGAATGTTATGTAATCCCTACTAATATTATAAATGCGAAAGTAACTCTGTCTGTCTGTCTGTTACGCTTTCCCGCTTAAACCTCTCAACCGATTTTGATGAAATTTGGCACAGACTATCTTTAGACCCTGAGAAAGGACATTAGGCTACCTTTTATTGCGAAAAAAAGGGATGAAAAGTTTTCTAAATTTCACGCGGACGGAGTCGCGGGCAACAAACACCTAGTTTAATTATATTTTTTGTGATTCTTAATCTTTAAATTTAGTTTTTACGTTATAAAGTACTAGTAATCGGACAAGTAACTTTCTCTGTATCCAGCCCATTAACGTCTCACTGTTGGGCACGGGCCTGGTCAACTGTGGGAGGAGCTATTTTCTACTATGCCGCGCCGACCAGGCTTGTTAGGAGAGGTTTATTTTCGAGATTTCCCTCTCTCATTGAGGATGTTATCTGTGTACAATATCCTTTAGCTGCGTTTTCAGCACTCTGGGAGGGAAGTGTGATGGTCGCATGTTACATTGAAGTGTGGGGGTGACACTTGTATTCTTAATCTGTCACCACACGGACAACTTTTATAAACGAATAAAACCTTCGTTCACAAGGGATAGCGTATCATTCCGATGCCGATGGTGAGAGATCTTATAAACCAGTCCCGTAGTTTTGGAAGCTATTCGTTCCATACGAACAATCAAATTTTTCCTGTTTGTAATATTAGTATAGGTTTACTTTTGCTGCGCGTTATACTTAATCCTCTAATAATTTCGATTTGGAAAATAAAAGAAACTAAACATTGTTTAAAATGTTTTTATTTTTCTTAATATTAAAATTCTATTGGTATAGGTAGGTTAAATACTTTTCGAAAGGATAACAATAACAAGTATTCAGTGTAATATTTTTACGTAGTTAAAGTCTTCCTTTCAAACTTTAGTCTCTAATACACAGTTTAGATAATACAGTTTAGTTAACATTTCAGTTATTTTTAGTTGTTCACGTGGGAGTGTCAATGCATGACATCAAAAGTTACATGATTAGCAGATACACGTTGTTGAGTGTATCTACTTATAGTCCATTGAAATGTTACAATTTTAGGACCGAATATTGCATTTCTTAGAGGACGCAATTTTATTTTTGAATCATATGGGGGGGTTTAATAGTAGTAGTTACCGAGATATCGCGAAAAGTGTTTACACCCCTTTTTTCAAGATGGCGGCCGGGTTACAAGGGTGGCGACCCCACAAACTTCAAGTTAAGCTTCTATTGACCACAATTTAATGGACTATTATCAGTTAACACAAACTAGTGTTAATTAATAATCTATATGATAATGGTCTTATTCATAATGACATATCGGAGGTTTAAAAGTTCGCTAAAATCGGTTCGCGAAAATTGTCTAAACTTGTTATTAATAATAGTCTTTTTACGATAAAACATTTATTATCTCTCCGATAAAATCTCCGTTTATACCACCGATAAGTCATTACGAATAAGACCATAAGTGTTTAACAGCCTATTTGTGTGTATGTCAATGAGAACCCTCTGTTTGCAACGTCCGGTGATGTCGTAGCCGTAGCACCTTCGTTACCATTTGTCACTACGTATAATACAAACGGCTTCGCTCCAGCTGTAAATATACAAAAAAATTGTTTATTGTAAGTACTGTGTTAATTTATCCTAATCTTGACATAGTTTAAATATTATCTCTTTAGCGTAAAAACTAAAAACACGGTTAAATATAGGTTGTCTCTAAAAATCTCAAATTTATTTAGAGGTGTATTATAAGACTTTGAAGGGGGTATAAATCTTGTTTAAAGATTCCTTTGCATAGGTACTCTTTCTTTCTCTCCACACATTGACGTCCCACTGCTGGCCACGGTACATAGGTACGAAAAAAGCTAATAAAATCGACTTAGAAACAGCTTTTAGTACGCAGTGGTACTTCACTTGTAAGCAATAGTGTATCTGATTCTGATTAGTGTTTTAAGAATGACAGGTATATATTGTCACGTTAAAAGCTAATACAAAGACAAAAACAAGTATAAGGTATTAGCCAGCAGAATATTAAAGTAAGACTCAAATCTTCCAGCTAGGTTAATAAAATAAATATAACACTCACTCGAAACAGTAACAAAACCAATTCCACAAAAGCGGTCGGTGCCTACCGCGACACCAGTGGATACAACTGTAGGGTTGGGGATGACCACAAAGTCTGTGACGCACTGACCATCGTTGACCGCACCAACTGTTGTACCCAGTACTGTGTTATCTGCGCCTTCTACGTCACCAGTTACAGTGAAAGAATATACATCACCCGATGTCTGAAATAAAGGGTTCGAAGCCTTAAATCTCTATCCTCAAAACGAAACGGACTGTGATACATTTTTTTTGGCTTTTATGTATAATTTGTTAAGTTTTTATCCGACTTCAAAAAAAGGAGAAATTCTCAAATTATAAGTTTTCGTTTTTAAATTACATTAAAAATTATAAAACCAAGACGTATGTCCCTAGATGAGCGTAAATCTTCAAATCTACGCAACTGATTTGGACGTGGTTTGTTTGAGTTTGGTCTCTAAATACCACTTGTACGAAGTTGCGGGCAAAAGCTAGTTTTGTTTCAGATTGTCTCAGATTTATCTTAGTTCATTGTAGCATGTTTTTACAAGAGCCTACTAAGATAAAACAGGGTTAAAATAAGTGAAGAGATTTAGCATCACTACTATTCTATTTCACAGGTCGGCAAAATATCGAAATGGCGTTTATTTTTCTCCTGTGTTGTTAAAAGCCTAACTTTAAGTAAGCCATAGGTAAAAAATTACGCGTTTGGGGTAAATAACGATTGGATTGTTCAAAAGTTTTAGTAAGCAGTTTAATAAAAGTATTTTAAATAAAATATAGACTAATAAAAATAAGATCACAAGTGTTACCTGAGCGTATTGTATTGCACAGTACCCAGCTTCCATTCTTATACATATGCCGTAATTCAAATTTGCTATTTGTCTTGTTCCGGTAACGAGAGAGGCACTTAAAGCTGTATTAGCCGCGGTACCGTAGTTGAAGCTTGTAATTGTACCCGTGGTACCCGTGTAGTACTGTAGACAACCATTTGGAGCTAAAAAATATCACTGGTTTAGTGCTTTTTCAATGTTTTACAAAGTAAGCATCTAATTAACAGTAAATACCGATGGCTGGTTCAAAAAATAAATAAAACCTAAAATATGATTAACCTTACCAAGTCCTGGACATCCACAAGATAACTGGATTAATTTAATATTCCATCTCCTAGAAAATGTAGTTGCTAACGATGCAGTTATAGTGATTGTAATTGCCGAATTTCCATTGAAGTCCACAAATATAGTTTGGCCAGTGAGGTCTCCACAGAGCAGTGGCACGATCGTGTTTCCCCCTGTTACGGTGATGGAGTCTGTGACGCAGTTACCGTCACCATCAGGTTGTGCTAACTCCAGGTCCAAGAAGTCAATACGAAGCTAAAATGACATAAAAGCTTAGCCAATCTTGATGACTCCAGACCCAGATTATATTTATTTATTGCGTTATCTTGAAAAGTGGGCTACATTTTTAGATTAACAAAGTTATTTCCTAAAATAACATTTCATTCATCAGACTTTCTTGATCTACTGTTGGAGTTGGAATGAAAACTCGCATATGTTTCTGAAGTTATTTAAATAACTCCTTTATACTACTAATATCGTAAATGTGAAAGTTTGTGAGTATGGATGTTTGGATGTTTGTTACTCTTTCACGCAATAACTACTGAATGGATTTTAATGAAACTTTACAATAATGTAGCTTATACATCAGAATAAGATATAGGCTACTTTTTATCCGGAAAGAATTTAATGTTTCCGTGGGATAATAAAAAACGAACAGATTTTTTATCCTTTTTACAGCGGGGCACAGATAGTATACCATAATTTAGAAATATTTTTCTTGGTGAATCTTGGCCTACCTGACATATATTGCTATTACAACGGTTGACAATAAGAGTACACGCTGATCCTCCAGCATATGCCGCTGGAAAGCCAGGACTGGTTAAATATGTATTGTTTACATTCGTTGTAGAACCGCATGAACGAGAGACTGTAACAAACATAATAATATTACGTGAAACTGTTTTATAAAGAATTTTATGACACTATATCGCCTATATGACACTTATGAGAATTTGCAAATGAAACCCAGAAATGGACTAACATACCTAAATGTTTGAATGATTAAACTATATTATAGCGAGCAGTCTGATGCGGACATTCAGAGACTACATCCAGTTCGTGAAGTCTGGTGTTAAAAATAGGATGTTAGCTCATTCTAGCGACATTTCGTGTCATAAATATGTGAAAATTTATATGTTATACTATAACTCTATATACTCGTATATTCGTTGTGGTACTCTAGAGACAAAATGGGTACGAAGATTTTCATATAATATAAGTAAGTAACCTCGTAACATTATTAGCAGAAATCAAAGTAGTTAATAGTTATAAAATAAGATTTAAGTAATCAATTGATCGTATTTTATATAAAATCACATACGGTTCGTGATATTGGTATCATTTGAATATTAATATGTTACTTACCAACACAACATCTTCCCCGTCTTGATGCGCAGGTGCCAGTTATAGTACCGTTAAGATTGTTGCATTCCCGGCGCGCCAGACATGTACCGTTGATGACACTAGCGGTCGCGCACTCTGTGTTCTCGAAACGCACAATACTTACGAATGGAAATACTGAAAATTTATAACGACATATCATTTAGTACCATGTTTTCAAATGTTTCATTAACTAATTTAAAACATGACCACTCAATGTTGCATAGACCAATACACAATACCACGGAATTACATATACCTTCTTCCGTTCTTTCCATATCCTGTCGATTTAGGTCCCACTCTTAGGATAGAGCCTTCTCCTACGATAAATTCACATGCTCGTTTGTAAATTAAATAAATAAATAGAAATTTTAATTTAAAAAATCTAGTCCAAGATCTAGAACCCAGTGGCGGAGCTACCGCTGTAACAATTATAGGAGCTAAAAGTGTGTAAGCAAAGATTTTTTAGAATTTTTTTCCTTTTCTTTAGGTTTAGTTTCACAACGCTTTACGCGTTTAGTTAGACAACGCAAGCGGAAAAATGGCTTGCCTTTCTAAATAGTCTTGTGGTGTGGCTTTTATTTTTTGCCCGACTGTAAAAGAGGGATATAAATATAAATAAATATAAATATTCACGGACATTTCACACAACGTCCTCTGTTCCCAAGCTAAGCTTATATGCTTGTGTTATGGGTACCAGAATACAGATATAATACATATACTACTTTTCTTTTGTAAATACATACTTATAATACATAGAAACATCCAGACGCGGTACAAACATTTGTATGACGATTATAAATATGAATATGTTTTTAATGTGTATGTTGTATATATATTTTTAGGGTTCCGTACCCAAAGGGTAAAAACGGAAACCCTATTACTGAGACTTCGCTGTCCGTCCGTCCGTCCGTCTGTCACCAGGCTGTATCTCAAGAACGGTGATAGCTAGAGAGTTGATATTTTCACAGATAATGTATTTCTATTGCCGCTATAACAACAAATACTAAAAATAAAATAAAATAAATATTTAAGGGGGGCTCCCATACAAAAAACTGATTTTTTTTACCGTTTCTTGCTCGATACTAATAACGTTGCCTTATGTTGCATAGATAATGGTACGGAACCCTTCGTGCGCGAGTCCCACTCGCACTTGACCAATTTTTTTAATTACGGAACTTTTGGAGCAATATAGTAACAGAGAAGTAAATAGAAATAATCAAACGTATCGAGTAAAATATCAAAAAGTAGTGAATTAAAAGTTACATTCAATTTAAATTTTATTGAATTCCCAGCCCATTAACATCCCAATGTTGGGTACGAGCCTCCTCCTCGTTGGAAGGGTTTTTGGTCTAATATGCTACGCTGACAAGGCGTGCTGGCATAAGGTTTATGTATCGAGTTTTCCGATTCTCCTTCACTGCTAACAATATCCTTTAGCTGGCTTTTACATCACCCAGAGAAAGAGATGGTTAAAGTTATATGTGTAAGCTTAATTTTAGGGCATTACTTTTTCCAATCGGACGTTATTACTTTACTAGCTGTTGCCCGCGACTTCGTACGCGTAGAATTTAGAAAACTGCCCGTTTTTGCATAATTTTTAACTGATATTTGTTTCCTACGGGTTCGCAGTGTGATTTTATATAGCCTTTAGCCTTCCACGATTAAATTCAACACAAAAATAATTTTTCAATTCGTATCAGTATTTTTGAGATTAGCGCGTTCAAACAAACAACCTCTTTAAAGATAAAATTATGTATGTTTTACCTTTATATATTTTTAAATTTTCTTTATATTGTCATAATTTTGTTAATGTATTTAGAAACTAAAATAATGTTATTATTTTTATGTAGTCTGAGCACAATGTAGTTAGGATATAAGTAGTTTATGGTAAAAGTCTATCTTTATGGTCAAGGTAAAATTAAATTGGTGGGTAAACCCTATAATAACTGATTGTAGAAGACACATTACAGCTCAGTCTTACCCGTGACCATAGTGACTGCAAAGTCTCCGAAACATCGGGCCAAAATTTAAAACAAATATACGCGTCTAAATCCGTAAAAAGTAGTTTTATTTAAACAAATGAGTCGCGCAAGTGTTAGAAAATATTATCTTTAGCTTTTTATAGATAGATATAGATTTATGTCTTTAATATTGGATGATATTTTCAAATAAAAAATGTTATTTGTGTAATAAAGACAGCATTATACAAATAACATTTAGATGATCTTCGCACAGCTTGAGCAAGCACCTATGTAACTTCTAAGTACGTTAACTCTGTTGCAAATGTTTTAATTTTCTATGTAAATGTTTAACTAATATTATAAAGATAATATTAGTTATTTATAACAACGTCTTAATTATGGAGTAGCAACATAGATGTTATTAGTGTCAATTCTATTTGCACAATAAAACTAAACTAAAATATTAATATCGATAGTGTCAATAACATACTTCATTTCAAGCTAATCTTTTCTATTAAAGTAAATGTGATTAAAATATCGATTTAAATTGATAAAAACGGGTTCCTTTTAGTTAAGATTAATTAGCCCGTGACACTTTATAATTGAAGCCATTTGCACCAATTCTATTGCGCCCAGAAGTAAACAAAGCATGAAAATACAACTAACTATGGTGTATTTAGGTTTAAGGGCTCATACGTAGCACATTTATAGTATTTTTAAAAACCATTATTCTATTTTCATTTACATCTAATATATAAAATTCACGTGTCACAGTGTTAGTTACCGTACTCCTCCGAAACGGCTTGACCGATTCTTCTCAAATTTTACATACATATTCAGTAGGTCTGAGAATCGGCCAACATCTATTTTTCAAACCTTTTTGTTTTTTTTTTGTATGGCAAAACAACGTTTGCCGGGTCAGCTAGTTATTCTATATATTATATTCATTTACATATTCATTCTATATTCATAAACAAGAAAGTTTAGTTAACATTTCCAAGTTATGTTATTAACATGACCCTCATTTAAGTTTTAATTTAGTTTAGTTGTGACAGCAAAATTAGCATCTATGTTTGTAAATAAAATACATAACTAATGAATATTTAGTTCAAAATGTTTCATGAGCAGTATGGTTAAATATAGCTATTTACTTTATTGTGGGTATACTAGCAAACCGCCTCGGCTTCGTACGGGGTAACTTTATTGACAAGTAGAAAAAATATAGTTTACGATCACCGGGGATAGTGTAGCTTCCTGACTATGAAAGAATTTTTTTTCATCGGACAGTTTTTTTTAATAGATGGAGTGGTTTATGAGAGTGGCTTTTTGTATAATTTGTTAAGGTTTGGCTAATAATAAAACCATAAATAAAAGACGTATGTTAAACGCTTAGCAATATTACTTACGTAACTTTCCTTGTCTTTCACTCAAATGATTTGAATCAGATTTGTACTTATCTAATTTATCAAACTGGTCGTCTTCATCGTAATCATCTTCAATATCTGTATCTTCTGTGTTAAACCTTCTCATAGATGTTGCTGCAGCCGTCACTGCTATAACCGCTGACAATAATATCCACCACTTTCTTGGAAACATATTTTTTTTAATTAACTCAGTGCGAGACTCTCGTCTTTAAAAAGTTATAGAAATGAAACCTCTTTAGTAATAATCTCTATGATCCTGATCTGAATAGTTACGGTCAAGAAATGAGAATAGAGATGAAAGTCATACATAAATAAAGTGGGTAATAACGGTTGTCTGTTTGTGGAAACTGTTAGGGATGTTACCGTTTTTGTTTAGCGTACTCTAAGTGTAAAATGACACTCGTTAGACTTATCTAAGGAAAGTTGTACGTAGTAGATGTTAGTGTGTCATGACCTTATTCCAGTAATAGATTTTTATAACAATTGTTAAAGCGAACATGTAAGTATAACGTACGTACATATAGACAAATGTTTATTGCCAATAGGTGTAAGAATGGTGGTGGTTTTTGGTGGAACTAAATTCAAAGTTTATTTTTTCTCTCGGTAATAATTTGAAGCTCAATGCCAAGATTTCCTTAACTCTTTACTATATTGTACTAGAAAACAAAAATCCTCTTGAAGCAAGCGCTTCAAGGAGTCTATCGTCTTCATCTACTCCTACTCAATTAATTTCCAAACATAATGTACCGGACATTTCTTGTGTGTGCTAGTACTGTGCAACCTTGAGCTTAGTTACGAAGCCGACATTTAAAGACCACGTTTCTATATCGTATTCACGTATTGGACGTGAAGATATGCCTAAGCTTCCCGAACGCTGCCCAGCCGAGTTGGATTCGTCGGTTGACCTCTTTTTCGAAGTAGGATTTGCCCAACTGGACTGTTTGTCCTAGGTAGACGTAGTGATCGACAACTTTGAGAATCGCATTCCCAACAGATACTGGTGCCGGAGTGACATGGACATTGAACGTAACCTTGGTTTTATCCATGTTCATTGTTACTGCTTTACCAACATTTTAACCTTATAAAGAGCAAGAAGAGAACTCAAAATGACCGTTATGACTTGAACGTAAGTCATTCATGTACTAATGAATATGTATATTTTCTATAGACACGTTTGGTCTAGACAGAAGCGAAATTGTATCCCTATGGTGATGGATAAGGATGCAAGTATCACTACTCCATTTCTTCCACAGGGTGCTGTAAGCGAAGGCATTATAAGCTGATAACATCCTCTGTTACAGACGGAAAACTCGAAATTTAACCTTTGCCAACACGCCTGAAAACATGGTTTGAATCTTGCCTTCCCAAAGTGGAGGCAGTTACATAAAAAAGTTTCTTACATGCTACAAATATTTTTAGGACGCATTAAATAGGCATCTACTTACTGCGGTAATTCGGACGACCTGATTCTTGACTAGTCAGATTGTCGTTAATTATTCTCTTAGAAAAAAGCTAAAACAGCAATCTGACATCTATTTTGGGCTTTTATTACAATATTTTAAATTTAGTAGAAACCTTGACCTTACTTTTAGCCTAGCAAAGCAAATCTATCGCCCAAGGAATTCGGTAGCGGTTCTAAGGTACTGCTGTGTCATAAACTCAGAAATACATTTGATATTCCCATATTTTCTGCCATTAATACCGAGTTTATTAAGCATAACATGTTATTACTTTTACGGAATAATGTCACGGGATCACGGAGTGCGCTGTAGCACCAACAGCATCCTAAGGATGATAGCGGATAAGGTGGACTGGGCTTAATTATAAGCTGTAGCAGTTTGCACACTAAGGCTGGAAACAGTGCTACACCGACGTTCAGCGCTGATGGTTGGCACTAAAGTAATTAGTTCTATGTTTTACGCGCACCTTTTTTGTAGGTCCCTATAATCTTTTGATATAAATCAATTATTATACCTACTTATTATGCGAGAAGTGAATTAGGTACTCGAAACTATCTCTCTCTCTCTCTCTCTCTCCAGCCCATTAACGTCCCACTCTTGGGCACGGGCCTGCTTCACTTAGGTTCAACTACACGACTAGAGGGATCATGGTCTACTATGCAGCGCTGACTAAGAGTGTTCGCATAGGATTTTTTTTTTATATATATTCATGGACATTTCACACAACGTCCTCTGGTCCCAAGCTAAGCTTATATGCTTGTGTTATGGGTACCAGAATACGGATATACTACATATACTATTTTTCTTTTGTAAATACATACTTATAATACATAGAAACACCCAGACGCAGTACAAACATTTGTATGACAATTAGAAAAATCACGCAAATGATTGTCCCGAGTGGGAATCGAACCCGCGACCTCTTGATCGGCAGTCCGCTACATGAACCACTCGACCACAAGGCTCTCGATTTAGATTCTAGTTTTCCGTCTCTCACAGATAATGTTATCTGTTTACAATGTCCCTTAGCTTTTTTACAGTTCCCTGGGAAGGAAATGGGCTGAA
Organism: Orgyia antiqua; assembly: GCA_916999025.1. Lineage (NCBI taxonomy): Eukaryota > Metazoa > Arthropoda > Insecta > Lepidoptera > Erebidae > Orgyia > Orgyia antiqua. The sequence continues at coordinate 8,310,297 of OU779863.1, read as the reverse complement.
TGAGGCTTGGTGATGTTTGGCGGCTGCGGAGAGTTACCAGTTACGACTGGTAACTTTGTGGTTACTACTGGTTACTGTGACTGCTGTGTACGCACAGCAGTCACAGTAACACAATAAATTTATTCATCTGTATCTAACACCAATTTCCTGGAAGTAAGGCTGGAGGGTAACGTCGGCACGTTTATCTTTTTAAACTATTAGATTTGGACTTTAAAGATAAATCTGTATTAATATTATTGAACTGAAGAGTTGGTTTGAACGCGTGAATCTCAGGAACCACTGGTTTGATTTGAAAAACTCTTTCAGTGTTGGATAGCACATGTATTGAGAAAAGCTATATAACATCACACTGCGACCAATACGAGCGAAATAGTAATAAAAAATGTTGCAAAAACGGGGAAAATTTTCTAAACTGTACGCGTACGGAGTCGCGGACAACAGGCTGGCACATGTATAAAATAGGAGACACAAATAGAAAAGAACATTTAATGTGACTAAATTTAATTTGTTCGGAAACGTGAGTGTTGCAAAATAATTAAGTAGTTATATTATATTTATGGTTGCTCTAAAAATACATAGGTTTCAATAGCAATGTAAGAATGTTAAATATTTCTCTCATGGGTTATCAACTACTGAGTCCTTTAATTATAAGCAGTTCAGATAATTTACCGATATCCTATCGTTAATTAGATTCCAACTTAATAAACGCAGCATTAATAGGAAGTATTTCCTAAGAAAAGAACTCAAAATCGGATAAGTAGGTAACATACAATATAAAAGATCCACCTCCCGCTTCTTAAAAATCGGTTAGGAAAGCTACTAAAACAGAAGCTTTTCATCAACTTACCTTACTTACTTGCCTTTTATTGTTTAATTCCACGAAGCACAGATAGGCGTTAATAAGAATTTAATTAAAAGTATTAGTGCAATTTGCACTCTCAGTAGTTTTGATAACCTTTGGGAGAAAAACCAAGTTGTCTTACTAATTAGACAATGTTTAACCACTGACATTATTTGTGTAATATTATCACATTTAAACCGATTTTAATATAAAATGTTGTTCTCACTGTTTATGTATATTTTACATCAATGGTACAATACTATCTTTTGACATAATCTTATGTTGAATGCCGTGTCTCGCAGGCACTCAGTTACTATAAACTACTGAATTAAAAACATAACAAAATATATTACAAGAATGTATCACCCTCGGGAGCCTTATTTTGTTATTTCACGCGACTAAAATCATTATACGTAAAGTATAAAAGAAAGACAATGGTGATCATTTTACGCGCACAACTAAAAAAAAATTAAAATTGGTAGTATTATCAAAACAATTTGGCAATGTTATCTGAACTTTCTTATCATAAATAATGTGTATTATAGACTAACGGTTCTAATCATAATAAGAATTTTATGATAATATTGCCGAATTTTGTTATTGACACTATCAGTTTCCAGTTGTTAGTTAAGTTTAGTTTAGTTGTGCGTGTAGAATCGGTACCAATGTTCTCTAGATGATTGTGATCCTTAAAGTATTAGGCCAACAGTAGCAGTTACCCACGCTGTATTCTTTGACAAATAAAATACTGCTGCGTCGTCAGCAGGGTGCCGAGTTAACATACACTAACACTTAGCACAATTGCATTTGTACGCCCCGCCCAAATACGTTTCACGCACAAGAGACAACAGTGGCAATATACAGTGAGTATGACCATTGCTCTCGTACCAGAAGGGGTCGCCATATAATGTCAACTTCTATTGAATTTATGCTCTACATTGTAGTGGAACAAACCATCGCGACCATTTTACACCGGGTAAACAGATCGTAATGCTTTGTTCCAAGAATGTCAGTTAACAATAATCACTTGAATCTGATTTATGAAATATTAATGCGTCTCATTTCACCTGTCTATAAATTAACTAAATAGTTAATTTATACTTACAGTAGAAATAATTATACAATGATTAATTTGCAGGCTCTACCCGTGCCCTAGTACGTGTACTTATAACATGCATTAAAACTAGTGTCCGACCGAAAGTTCGGTTTCGGTTGGCCAAAAGTTTCGGACAAAAAACAAGTTTCGGTGGCAGTTATCTTTTCAGAAACTTGTGTCGCAGTTCACGCACACCCATGCTCGTGTTCGCTTAATTTGGTTTCCCGCGGCAACGCTTTGATGGCCCTGTTCGGGAATTATGTGAACATATTTTAAAAAAATAATAAAAATGTTATAATTTTTTTTAAATTATATTAAATAAATGATTCCAACGAACTTAATATACTTTGTCTCCATTTCATGCCCTAATTAATGCAAATTAATAGCTAAAATGCACCAAATTTCAGTATTTTAAGAAATTTTATACTTGACCACGTGAGTTTCGGTTTTGGTTTCGGCCGAAACTGTAGCCACGGCCGAACATTCGGTTTCGGTTTCAGTTTCGGCCGGACTAATTAAAATACATAAAATTTAAGGTTTGACCATGTGGTGACGGATTAAGAATACAGTTGTTACCGCCCAATTTCCTTTCCAACGTGCTTTATGTTATAGGTATGTCACAAGGAGATAACATACTGTGTGAGAGACGGAATACTTCGAAAATAAGCCACTGAGCAACAAGCACGTGCCCAAGCGAGGGACGTTGATACCCTGGGAAGTAGGCGTAAGTAAAAATTCAAAAATGTACCACATAGCACATAATGAGAAATAAGATTTGGTCCGAGGGTGATAGAACAAATAAACATAGAAAACGATGGTGAACAAAATTATAAGTACAATCTAAATGGCAATTAACAAAATGTTAGTAGATCACACATCTGATAAAATCTACAAACTATTTTAAACACATTAAATCCATATCTATTTCTTCGATCGATATCTCAACTTTTTACACTAAACTATAAAAAATAGCTTTATAAAAGAATTTAAAAACATGTCATTGGTAATAAATTATATCGTGACTTAGTCAACCTACTTAACTAAGGACTTAAAATAACGTGAAAAAAAAATAAACATAATCTTAACATAAAACTATCAAACAACAAGTAAATAAAAGGTATAAGCAAGTACAGAAGTAGTGAGGTATAATTCCTTTATACAGAAGAAAACGGCTTAAAATACTAATTTTTATATAAACTAAAATTTATTATATTTATAAATAATATTATGGCATCTACCGATATCTTTATGGCAATTGTTCGGTATATTAAGCAGAGGATCCTCAATTAAACAGTTGTTACATGTGGTCAAATTTAGCATCGATTCTAAATTACATGGATAAATACTTATACTATGAATTGTCTTGACGCTGTTGATCAATAAATTATTTCACTGGATGGAGTTGGAACATATTATTGCAAGATTTATAAGATTTATATAACAACACGCAAAACATTTTGATAATGAAATATTGTTATACATGTTATTGAAATAAGTACTGAAAGAGGAGAACTAATGTTCTATTATGTTTAAGGAAAATCCGTACATCACCGACTTACAAGACTAGTAGATTTATGACACATAGCTTTGACCAATAAATATGTTCAACAAGAACAATATTATAATACCTTGGTTTTGGTTTCTTTCTCATATCATCTACATTAATGATTTTTTTATAGATAAACTTAAATGCAAGATAATGTGGCAAGATTAAGGTGCGTGTAAAATACAATAGTTCTAAGCATATGAAAGCCCCCTACCAATATTATTTACTGTATAGAACTAAATAAATATTATTACATTTCATGATTAGGATGATAGGCTTAGTGCAATTGCTCTGGTCTTAACCATCAATGCCATTTTAATAAAAGCGGTTTGTGGTATATTGGATAGACACAGTATAGTTTAAATATAATAAGCTCTATAACAGACATAGGTACCATTTTTTGGATATTATACAAAAAGATCATGTATTCAATATTACTTGCACATTCTCCATATTTTCTTCTCATGATTTTATTATTTGTTGTGAAATAGAGAGACTGTGCTTTGGGAAAAATATTTTTATCTTTGTAGTAATAGCTTTGTATTAAAGAAAGATTCAATTTACTAAAAGTTCAATTAAAAAAGAAAATAGACAAGTTATTCTTTATTCTAAAGAAACGACATCTCAAGTAATTAATTTGTCAATTGAAATAGATTCATCTGTTTGTTTTTTTTTAGAGACGAAACTGATATTTGATATATGAAAACTAATGAACATTTATGATGTATAAATGTATACAAATCTCATACAAAGAATGATATAAATTAATAAGTACATATACAAGAATGGTATGTTGAAATAGAGTATAGTGAAATAAGATGGAGATATTAATAGCTACATCGAAAGCGTTATTTTTGATTATTTACATTTTAAAAACGGCGTTCAACCCTCACTTGCATTCTAATTCGAAGTTGTTTTTATAAACATACGGAGAACAGAGTCTCCCAAACATATTTCGGTGAGCCTGAATTGAACATGCATATAAACTAGCGTAACTTACGGTAAGTACACAAAATACTAGTGACTATATAAGTTGTCAAATGCATATTTAGCAAATCTATGTTGTTTTTTAATTCATGTTCTATAAGTTTAATCACATGATCTCTTTGAAATGTATTTGGAAGTTAAAGAAACTTATAAAAGCTTGAATTAAAGTCTTAATGTAAATCGAGACATTATTAAGTAATGTCTATGTCATTATTAAGTGATGCCTGCGAATAGCAAAACGAAATTAACGTAACATTTAACACTTTCAATCTTGGACACGAAATATCATCATTGCTTTTCCATAATCTTTTATTTGGGGTCGGCGTTACATGCATTTTTCTGCCATGCTTTTCTGTCCAACGAAATTTATAAACAGATTTCTAGAAGATCATGTGTTTAAAGCAAGCTCCATGACTTAAAACTCAACTATTTAGATAAATTTATTTATTAATTTGTGACCAAATAACTAAAATACATTATTGTATTCTAGCGTTTTCTGGACGGAGGCAATAAGGCTTGAAGTGATTCACTTTTCCTCACTAAATTCCTAAAGCTTTAGGATAGTTATTATATTAGACGCTATATAATTAATTTCCTATAATATTTTAGTTACTTTTATAATAGAAAGTAGGTACAATAAATATAGCAAATACGAAATATGCATGATAAAATATGTTGTCACATTTGCCGGATTGATACTCATAAGTGGGCAATCTATTGGCGGTGTATAATATGTAAAAAAAACTTTAAAAAGTCGAGACTAGAAAGTGTAAATTTGAACGATCTAATGATACGACCCAAGATATCAAAAACGTAGCTATTATGCGATATTACAAAATTGCATTAGTATAAAAAATATATTTAGATAATATTAATTAATTATAGATGTACTATTTATATTTAAAAGTTGAACAAACTATTAAGATTGAAAGTGTAGATATTACCAAGCTTAGGCCGTACCATTGAAACACGTTTCGTTAGACTAAAATATATCTACTTACTGATATTTACGTAACAATAATATTAAAAGATAATATCTTGGATATTCCTTGCTCTCTTATTGATAACTTACTATAAATTAACTAATCATATCTAATGAATACTTAGAGCTTTTAATTACACGAGGTTATGGCAACACCATAGTTGTTGTAGTGAGCAATTTATATTTTTTTTTTGATAAAATAAACGTTAATTACGTTCAATATATGTATTTGGAATCAAACAAAATTGTTAACATTTATCTGCACAATATGTAGAATATGTTATTGAAACACGTTTTGGGTTATGTACTCGTATAAACTGAAGGACGCTTTATTGCGTAGTAAAATCGTTTTCTCGGCAAGCGTTACAGTTACCAAAAATATATTTATTGAAAATAATGTAGCCGACAGTGTAGCGTAGACTCTGCTATAATCTTCATTTAGAAAACCTTTTTAAATGAACAAAATTGGAGGATATTGTGGCGGGCGGAGTATTGGCAGTTCTACTTATCAAGATAATTGTACTACTTCAGGGTGTCGTTAATATCAAAACAAAATTAACATTTACAACGAAAAAGAATGTAACTATTACATTCATATCGTTATACGGAACACAAGCATTAAGTTAAGGATCAGATCAGAATGTATGTACGAGTATGTAACGTTGCATAAAAAGTTTGTGAAAATAGCAAAAAAATTATACTTTAATATTTCCAAGGTAATTTGAAATAGAACAATGATTGAGTCTTTAGGGAGATTAATAACGATGGTGCCACCAAACCCATTTCATTAAAATATTTGACAATTTATATTTATGGCGTATATTAGTTATCTATAAAATAGTACAGGAGTTTTGGGTTCATGTATATAATGACTAATCAAGCCATATACATTTAATTAAAGATATATTTTATGTAAAGCGATTCCTTGGTAATGATGCTGTACTTTATATACAATATTATAACTTGTTGTAATGTTGTTAGCGAAATAAAGTTCATTGAACAAAGTTCATTTATTTGAGAAGTTCCGTTCATAATGAGATTTTCAGTCACAGTTCTTAGCGTTTTGTGATTGTAAGATAGTTTGTGTTGTTCTGGCACTTTCTACGCTTTTATATATATATGTGCATCCTCTTCGGTGCAGCGAGAATGGCCCTGCATGTTTACCGGTTCAATGATTGGTCACAGCACATCGTAGAACGTATCCATCAAAGTAGCATCCAGGTCACACTCAAGAAATATGCTCTCACTGCATTCTTCCTGAAATTAAAATACACATCGTTTATAGTCACTATTTGCAAATACTACCGTGTTATTAAAACATTAATACCAGTACTTAAAGATTTGTAATAACCACAGATTTTTTGATGATCTTGTTAGAGATATTTTCATAATCATTTCACATCATTTAAAGTATATACAGATATACGGGTATCTTCTAATTTTCGTAGGAAACGTAAAAGTCCTGAAATAAGCAATGAGTAGAATACATTGAAACAGCGACAAGAAAGCCCCTTGAGTTTAGTTTGTAGTCAAAAATATAGACTTTTGACTACAAACTAAACAACGAAGTGAATGCTGCTGAGTGACTAGGTTAGGCGAGGTTTTGAATACATTTCCATTAGTTTTTCAATTTTCAAGTAAAAGAGGTTTACTTTGTAGTTAAACCGTCATACAGTACCTGAGTATTCTGAGGAGTGGGTGGCTGGTCACCACCCCTCCTCGCGTGTCATTTTGACGTTTTGGGCAAGTGTCGCTTCATATGCAATGCCAGATGATCGGATCTCGCGAACGATCTCTCGCAGACGGCGCATTTAAATGGCTTAGCTCCGGTATGCTTGCGGTAGTGGCGCGTCAGCTCGTCGGATCGGGCAAACCGCCATTCGCATTCCGGCCACTGACATGTATACGGCTTTTCTCCTAATCCAACAAATAAAATACTTTTCTTTATTTAATATTAATTGTACACAACGCCATAGGATGACTTATTGTGCAATATTGCACCGATAGCTTATAAGTATTTGGTTTATTTTACGAACAATGCGATATTTTTGGATTGGAACAAACGTCAAGAAAATGTTAATCTTACGACTATGTATAATCCAATTCACCAACATTGTTGATTGTAGCGTTGTGAAACTAACAATATTTATGTTAAACATTAACATTGCCTTATAAGAAGAAATTGGATAAACATACGATTTTATTACGTTGACCTAAAGAAACTAGTAAGATCTTATTCCTCATTAGTTCTTGAAATGAGAGCGTCTAGTTAAGAATACAAATAAAAAGTAAATGCAGCAATACTCATAAAATAAACCAATAACAAGCAGTGTAACTTTGTTAAATCAGTGGAACGTAGTTGATTTTATAACAATTATTATTGATTCCTTATCTACGTTGGCATCTAAATTGTTAGATTGGTGCTATATTTTCTTGTCAGTGTTATAAGAAAAATAATATTAGGTATGGAGAATACAAAACTCTTCTTGTCTTTGCACACGTTTTAAATATATAGCTGTTACTCCAGCTTCTCTGAAGTTAATAGGACTAAAATAGTGTACATTACCACATAATTGAATAAATGATACTCCTAATTAAAGTGAAATATTTCCGTGGTAACTTTCGCCAGGCAGATAAATTGCCAAAATGAACTTTGGAACTTTCTTTTTTAATTGTTCTTTATTTCATATATATAGGGAGAAATATTCGCAATAGCTGACCACAATCGCTACAGCAATTGTATAATTTTAGTAAATATTAATACCTGTATGTATTCGCTGATGTGCCTTCAGATGCGAACTTTTTGTGTATACTTTTGTACAACCTGGAATAGAATAAGAATAATTATTATAAACGTTTCACCATTCTGATGAATCATCCTTTTTTATTGTTATATTACGATTAGTATGTTAGAATCTCATTTATCTTATTTAATGTTAATGTCGTGCTTGTATTTGATTAAAATGTTAAGAGGATACCAAAATAGCTTCGTGCATTTTTCTACGTACGAAGTTTTCATTGTTTCTTTAGATTGAATGGCTAGAGCTCTAATTTTTAAATATATGTTTTTTTCAATATATGATCTAGGATCGCATAAACTCAGAAACGCGATTGAAAAAAGTTTTCTCGATAGAAAATCTTAGCGAAACAACCTCTCTAATTTTTTATTTTTTTTATTTGTCGGTCTATTATCGCGTATTAAGTAATGAAATAACTTTAAAAACACAAGTAACTATTATATATACTCGTAGAAACACGTAAATCAGAATTAAAATATATTTAGTAGATTTTGAGTAAATAGGAAAAGTATCCCTAATTCTTCATTTTCTGTGCCTACTGGCTGTGTTAATATGTACGTGTCGGCGATGATATACGATAATATCGATGTCGGCCCTTAAGCGAGTTAACATATTTATGCAACAATACACAGATAACACATGATTATAAAGACCATGTAAATACGGTAGTAATTCATATCGTTTTTCAGCTCTGAAAACCGTCATGAATCTGTTTCCGTTACATTAATTTATTATATTATGTAGGAATCGAACCCACAACCTTATATGTGCAAGTCAGGTGGGCTATCGACTACGCCGCAGGGCTGGTTGGTTATCCAAATTCTTCGAACCAGAGAATTTAGAGAGGATTCTCTCCTGTTACCGTATCTGCAAATGACAAAATATCTTTACCGATGAAATCACAGTGATGCACCCTTCTCTTCTCCAGCTCCGGATTGTTTCGTCGGTTGTACTTGACAGGCGGTGGATGCGCGAGTCTAGAGTGGGGTAGTGGTGTGTGGTGACCTTGTGGCACCGGTTGTGGAGTTGGAGCAACTTGTTGTAGCTGTAGCGGTTGTGACATTGCCTGCTGATGTACAATAAACAATCCATATAGTTCTACATTTTATTAGGTTATATTTTCTGTGTTCTCATTGAACAATTCTCAGGACTGGGAACAGTACGGCTCTTTAGAAATTATAGTAGTTACCTGCTGAAGATGATGAGGGTGTGGTTGCTGATGTGGTGGTACGTGAGGGGTTCTAAGAAGCGGCGGTGGATGATATGGTGGCGGCGGTGTTCTTCGCGGTCCACCCTGTGAATACACACACATATTTTCTGCACTACAAAATACAATCGTCACATTTATTGAACATCTACGTTCTAAATCAATAATTAAAAAGTTTTATGTAATAACTAGAGTGCTATGACATGGGTATTTCGCTTGGCAGAAGATGGTACCATCCGACTAGATCGCCAGCGGCGCAAAGCTGTTGGGTTTTGTTAACTTAGTTTACCTGCATGGTGTTCCCAGGGCTGCCCTGTTCGGAACTGGGAGGAGTTAGGGGCGACATATATACAAGTCTTGACTGGGGATATTTCGCAAAGGCCATGGTCGGCTGATGCTGTAACTGTGGCGGAGGTTGAGGGTGCGCATAAATCGGCGGCGCACATAACCTCTCCGTCTTGATCTCGAGAGGACTGAGTAACGGTGTAGCGCATTCTTCAAGTAATGCCTCATCAGCTTCAAGCTTGACATGTGTAGAACCGAGGGGTGCGAGCATGTTCGCATTCTCGGGATCAATGTTTCTAATGGAGGAAGCGATGTCCTCCCACAATGCAGGCCGGAGGAATGCATCGTCGCGTGATGAAGTTCCGCCGTCGAAAAGGTCCATGTGGGAGGAAGCAAGGGATGTGCCTTCCTGCTTGCACAGCAGAGACTCCAGCTCAGATGTCTGGAACAAACAAAAACAAACATCTAGTTCCATTATCATTCTTTCTAATGTAAATTTAACATTAGAAAGTTGTCACGATTCAGTACCTTTTGAAACCTTAAAAAAACCTAAATTGTTGTGGTGTTTTTATAATTTTAACTATAACTTAGTAAGTATTAACGTCTACTATGTTATACATATGGATATACATAGACTTTGAACTTGTTGCATGGCAGTGACACAGTAAGCTTACGGTTGAAAATTGATTGAGGTCATCAGTCATGCTTAGGAGAATTAAATATGGGATTTAATTTAGGAATTTACACAATTTCCAACAATTTCTCTTGCTAGGTGGCCATTCTGCGCCGTGAGTCGAATTAGCATACAATGGCTATAGCCCACGCGGCAAAGCTCGCAGGTGACGAGCAATGCATTCATATCGGATCATTTCATATACACGTTTTCGGAGGAGCTTAAATTAGCTTTGAAATTCACTATGATTGTAAAGCAGGACCACAAGTAAGTGCTTACAACTATTTGTAACATGGGTGCACATATAAAGGTAGCATACCATAACTGCTTAAGTCTGGAAACGTTCTATTATTACATGTTTTTAAATTTTCGAGATTATCCGTATTGTGAGGTATAAATAAAAGACACATGTCTTCTCTCCCTGTATATCCATGGGTGCTCTACGAAGTGGGGAATATCTAAATAGACTACAGACTACATACTGTGACTTCTGTGGGAGATGGACAACTTAAAAATAAAACATGAAAAACATAATCGTTTGCTAAACCAAATGTGTTTGTGGTCAGTGCCCAAAATTGAACATTTCTGGTGTTTATAGAGTTGTGGTATACCTATTATAATCTGCAGATAAAAAATGAAAATAATAATATGTGTAAATTGTTACGTTTGTGTTATTTATAAACTTTGCATATGATTATCACATTATATTAAAATGTTTACGACGGGCAATAAACTGTCGTTCTGAAGTTAAGTGTAGACGTAAATTGAAGAATTTTACATCTAATTTAGTACAATTATATGTTAAATAAGTATACAATATTGAGGATTTCGAATAGATTATATCGATTATATTTACAAATGAAATAAAATAACTGACATGCTCGATAACCTAAATTTTTTTTTTAATCTGGTTTTGTGTTTGCTAGCGATGAAACATGTACCGAAATAAAACCAACGTTGAGTCTCGATGTTTTCCATAGATAGATGGATATCTATGTTTTGCCATAACTTAGTCATAGTACATGTACAGGTTAAAACAAATAGTAATGTTGAGTAATTTCCTACTAAAACATTTGTGATAATGTATGTAAACAATTGTAACGTTTCTTATAAAGTCTATCTGTTTAGTTTCCTGTTGTTTGGTCGAAATATGTGATTAGAATAGCTTATGTTTTGTAATATTATATTTGGTGTTACAGATTGTTTGCAAAGATCACCTACATAATCGTAGGTGTCTAGATTCATTACTATTTTTATAATATTAACGATTTTCTTATGTAATTACGAGAAAATATTTCACAAATAACATATTAGATAATAACAAAAACTTTAAACAACAACAACAACTTTATTTTAATGCTTTTCTGTACAATTTATCCTCACATAGTTTCAGTGAGATAGCTGTGTTAAATTAAATGGAAAATAGCGTTGTCGTGTCGCTTTTATGAACTAGCAGGTGGAATCGATTCGAATTACATTACCCTGAGCACAGATCGGAACCTCTTTAGAACAGCGAGGGTGTCGCAAGAACGTCGGACCGCGCAAATTCCTTCCATGACCTTTGCGGATTGAACGATTGCGCAGCGGCTCCTCTACTGCGACTAGACGAGCTTGAGCAACAACAGCAAAGAGTACTGTATGCGCAGAACTAATATTATTATTGAATACCAACAATATAATACTTTTAGCATCATTTACAAAGTATTGAAAAGGCAAGCTTGTGATTGTTTTAAATTAGGTCAACGTGGAACAAGTAAACTTTAAATCATAGTCGTAATTGCTTGTTTATTGATATATGCATCGGCCTATATTCCTAATCCCATATAAGGCCTATTAGTACACATACCTACCCTTCGAATGTCTCTGCTATACTGGAAGATTTTAAAATTATGTTTGCCGAGCGGCCTTGTGTTAATAAATTCCTGGACACATTGTACCAAAGCTTAAAACAATAAATTAATTGATTAGCGGTATTTATTAATGTGAATTAATATCCCTTGTGAGTACAAGGGATATATGATGTGAATAGTGAGAGTTCACTATTCACATCATATAAGTATTATGTGAATACTAATACGCTATCGTAATAAAGCAACTATTATTGTAGACATAATTCAATTCATTCAGACGTGAATATAGAAAAAAAAATACTAGTACTACATGGAAGTACAAAATTAAGTACCTAAGGTGTTTTGTTTGCTTTAATATTTTAGTCTATGGTTTGGGCGGTGCGCCAGGCACCGTATATTCGCTTTGCTTTAGCTCATTTACGAAGCCAGCTAAATCAGTCGGCTTATAGTGACGGCTATTGTGAAACTTAAAGAACCTCCCGCGGATTTGCACCGACCAGTGATGAAACACGCACTTGCACCAGATAATATCTCAAATCTAATAGATTATTGTTGTTATTTATTTCAATCGTTGAATGAAGCAAGTGTGCCAGTATTTCTTACAGGTTTTTAAGTTGAGGTCACATATACTATTAACGGAAAATATTTATTGGAATTGTTATTTGAATTTATGTTTTATTGTGATATTGCTTATGTTAAAGATTGCTACAATATATGATTTTGTAGTTTTATAATAGTTACTAATTAACTCATGCTACTCCGTAGCAATCAGTTATTTTAAATCCTAGGTACCTACCATTTTTGTTTAAATAAACATACAGAATATTGCGCTCTCTATTTACGAAAATGAAGATAGGGATTTATTTGATGTATCAAATGGCCGTAGAAAGTCGATGAAAGTTCCAAACGTATCTACTAATACTACTTTAACTTAAGGTAATGTGCACAACTAAACTTAACTAAAAAATGAAAACCGTATTTATTATTTTAATAAGTTTGCTATTTCGTTGTGCATATTTTTATTAATTAAATTCTATAACAGTTTTTTTAATAAGAAAGTTCAGTTAATATTGCCGAATTGTGTTATTGACACTATCAATTTTCATTTTTAGTTAAGTTTAGTTCTGGCCGTAGAATTGTTTCCAATGTAAGTATTTGAAAATACCTTATACCTGGTACGATAATAGCTATCACCGGCATAGTGATACAAAGTGTTCGATAGTAGACAGTCCCTGCGTGTTAGATAGCTATTTGCGAAAGCAATTCTATTTCCTTTCGCATAGATACTTACCTACTACAGAAAAGATTACGTAGTCTATTAAAGATAGTAGATTAAATTTAGTTAAGAATAAGTACAAAGCAGTTATATAATTTTAATCAGAGATGACTTAGTCTATAACATTACTACATTCTCCGCAGGTGGTCCTGAATACTTATATACTTATTTTGTATTTATGGAAACACTATCTGGTACTCACAGCAGAAGAATTAGTACACTTTGTTTCAGAAAAAAATACATTTTAAATAAATAGAAAATATCAACTGCAACACACGCCATAAAACTATGAGCACAATATTATCATTGTAATAAAATATTTGTGTATTTTTATTTGTAACACTCTAGTCCCCTGTAGAAAAAAATAATAACCGAGTCATCTAATATATAAAATTCCCGTGTCACAGTGTTAGTTACCGTACTCCTCTGAAACGGCTTGACCGATTTTTATGAAATTTTACATGCGTATTCAGTTAGTCTGAGAATCGGCCAACATCTATTTTTCAAGCCTTTTTTTTTGTATGGCAAAACAAAGTTTGCCGGGACAGCTAGTAACGATATAAATATTGATATAATAGCGATTTACCAATGTGAACAATGCTTAAAATAAAAAAATAATGTAAGTCATAACTTTAAGGAGTATAAAAAACTGGTCAAGTGCGAGTCGGACTCGTGCACGAAGGGTTCCGTTTATCTATGCAACATAAGGTACGTTATTAATAAATGAGGAAACAACACACACAATAGTTAATTAATCACGTTTGTTGTATGAGAGCAAGAAACGGTAAAAAAATCATGTTTGTTGTATGGGAGCTCCCCTTAAATATTTATTTTATTTTATTTTTAGTATTTGTTGTTATAGCGGCAATAGAAATACATCATCTGTGAAAATTTCAACTCTCTAGCTATCACCGTTCTTGAGATACAGCCTGGTGACAGACGGACGGACGGACGGACGGACAGCGAAGTCTCAGTAATAGGGTCCCGTTTCGCACTAACGCCACTGAAATAAAAAACTAAAGCAGGTCAGTTCTGTGAGTGTGTGTGTGTGTACACATAAAGCATACGTCGACCCTCGAGACTATGAACTAATTACGCAATAAGGGGTAGTTTATAATCTATACCCATTTTGTCCATCAAAGTATGTTTTTCCGAAATAATTAATTCATTTAGCTATTCCGATGTAGCTTAGATATAGTATTCGATTGCAATAAGACTTAGATTAAAAATAGCACTAAACGTCCTCTGGTGCCAAAATAAGCTATATAACGGTTTGTGTTATGGGTACTAGAGTACGGATATACTTTATAATTTACAAAAATAGAAAACTAATTGAAACTATTTAAACCCAAAATATACGTTTCGTATTTTCAGTGTATTGAATAAACAATGAACATGGTGGTAAATATATATGGTACAGGGTCCTTAAAACCTCCCAGTGAAGCATGACCTTTTCAATAATGTATCTTCATGTGAAAATAATTAAAATTGCCGCCTCATACCGTTATGGCATTGTTTGAACAATGTCTCGTGTCAGAGCTCTATTTCCATAATTCAACTAACGCCTACGCTGCCATACTCCATTCTTCAATTTGATAAGCATACAACTGTATGTAAAACAATTAAATTAAACACGTAGCCATCTTAAAGTAGAGTCGTAAAGTTCATATTGCAAACATTGGATTTTTGTTAACTGTAAACGCTTTATGTGGGTAATTGGCATATTCTGACTTATATAGTCGTTTATATTCAATGAAATCTTCACAATGAATTTCAATTCTTTATTGTCTTTTATAAAACTACTAGATATTCCCCGCTACTTTGTCCGCGTCGATCTTATAATCCAAACATTGACAAGTTATACTAAACAACCATCTCTTAAACCACACTATTCATTAAAAAAGATCGCATCAGTCCGTTAAATAGTTTTGAAGATATAAGCTCACATACATAACGATTTTATTTTATAATAAGTAAAGATTTCTCTATCACAGGTAAGACTATACAAATCTTGATTATTATAATTATTTTATTCCATTAAAAACAGCTTTTAATTTAAAATTGATTGTGATTATCAGTAGGCACTATCTAGAGATCTTAATGTATAGTTAAGGAATTAAGATTGAAAGAAAGTTGTTGAATTTAGGCCGTTCACTCTGTTATCTTCCTTAAGGGCCTACATCAATATTATCGTATATCATCGCCGACACGTACATATTAACACAGCCAGTAGGCACAGAAAATGAAGAATTAGGGATACTTTTCCTATTTACTCAAAATCTACTAAATATATTTTAATTCTGATTTACGTGTTTCTATATATAATAGTTACTTATGTTTTTAAAGTTATTTCATTAGTTAATACGCGATAATAGACCGACAATAGAAAAAAATAAAAAATTAGAGAGGTTGTTTCGCTAAGATTTTCTATCGAGAAAACTTTTTTCAATCGCGTTTCTGAGTTTATGCGATCCTAGATCATATATTGAAAAAACATATACTTAAATATTAGAGCTCTAGCCATTCAATCTAAAGAAACAATGAAAACTTCGTACATAGAAAAATGCACGAAGCTATTTTGGTATCCTCTTAACTCCTAAATCAAATAATAGTATAAATAGAAGTAGTAAATAGCAGAAATACTTAAGAAAAAGTTAATATAACATTCCCAAGGTTTCAAAGTGACATGACCTATTAAAACATATTTGTACATAGTAAAAATTATGAGGACAATAATGGTAATAACATTTTATAGGCAGTGAGTTGATATTGGTATGGTGCTGGGAGTATTTATCGGTTGGGCGGACTGGGCGGGCGGTGGTGTATGGATCGATACAGCTAACACCGCCCACAGCGACCCTTACTCACTATATACATTTTATGTGAGCCACTAGTTTTGTGTGGCACTCTAATGAATTTTAATATGACTTAACATGTTTTTCAGGAAATATATTATATATTTATAACTAAAAAGCTGAAATTAAGTATTTGAAGTACTTAAATTGTAGGACCGGTCCTGAATTTCCTTTTATCAACTGCATAGTTTGAATAAAGATTTTTACATTAATTTATTATTTTTGCAATTGACATACTATGCTTTTAATTACAGAACGGTGTTCCGAGGTTGTGGGTTCAAGACTCGCTCATGGTTATCATTTTTTCCACTATAATTTAGTTTATTAAATATTAAGATCTTTATTGACAAAAAGTGTACTGTATGTGTTTAAATAGATTTATCAATATGTATTTAACGTCCGAAGAAAGTTTGAAAAATAGATGTTGGCCGATTCTCAGACCTAGAGGATATGTACACAAAATTTCAGGAAAATCGGTCGAGCCGTTTTGGAGGAGTACGGTAACTTACACCGTGACACGGGAATTTTATATATTAGACTAGCTGACCCGGCAAACGTGGATTGCCATACTAAAAAAAAAATTTGAAAAATAGAATTTGGCCGATTCTCAGACCTACTGAATATATATGCAAAATTTGAGAAGAATCGGTCAAGCCGTTTCGGAGGAGTACGGTAACTAACACTGTGACACGTGAATTTTATATATTAGATAATAAAATTTTAGCAAAGTTTAAAATATTAAAACAAATGTACAAAGGGCGGCAACCTTCTCCAATCTCTTATAGGTAACCTTAGGATGGAAAATAAAAGTGTCACAAAGTAGTCGAGTGTTTACATTTATACGACGGGCCTCGTGGTCGAGTAGTTCATGTAACGGACTGCCGTTCACGAGGTCGTGGGTTCGATTCCCGCTCGGGACCATCATTTGTGTGATATTTATAAATATTATACTACGTTTGTACTGCGTCTGGGTGTTTACTATCTATTATAAGTAAGTATTCACAAAAGAAAAGTAGTATATAATGTATTCTGTCCGTATTCTGGTACCCATAACACAAGCTTATAAGCTTAGCATGGGACCAGAGGACGTTGTGTGAAATGTCCATGAATATTTATTTATTTATAAGATACAAATTTTTTAAAAGCTACTTTATGAATTAGTGTTACTTTTTATGTTTGCTGACGTTGTATGTTATAAATATTTTTGAGTTTGTATGGCTTAATATAACGTAACAGGTAACGTTGATATTATTAATTATAATAGTCTTAGCTGTTGGTTTTTTAAACGGTTATTTCTGGTCTCCTGGATTTCTTTGATTATTTCTCATACGAAATTAAACAAAAATTCTTACCTCATAAAGTTTTCGTGAAAGTAAAACTGTGTATGTTTGTGTGTGTGTCTACTCAAAGTAAAGTAATACACAAAAAGATCAATACCTAAATATTAAAAAAAACACATGTTACTACCTAAAAATATTAAATGTTATGTAATATGTTTTCAATGCCAATTTTTTATTTTAAGGGGAAATTACTTCGGTAATTTTTGTGTACACAGCGCGTTCTCACTGCGCCGCTTAATAGGAGAATAAAAAAAATGTAATTTGAGTAGTGTTTGCATTTCCCATAATTTTAGCTAAATGTTGGGGGCGCGAACGTTACCCGCCGTTTACCTACCTTCAGAACTTGTGTTGATTTTGTGCCGAAGTGGTTGGTTTGTTCATTACACTAGTATACTCGTAATAATGTTGACAGCGGTATCATCTTATTTAAAAATAACATAAAATTTAGAGTTTAGTTTTAAGATTTGGAAGGAAAAACAATTATATCATAAATATTAAGGTTTAATCACAATAACAGTGTTAATATGAATTACTTATTAAAATAAAGCTCAATAACAACAAGTTCAACAGAAAATAAAAAAAAATATTAACATAATTTGTGTACTATTTTCATATTTACATTAATTTAATTTTAAAATAGACTATGTCAGCAAACGTAATAGAATTATTTAATTTATTTAAATTTAATTTACATACAACAGAATGTTCACGTCTCTGTGCTTTTACGTGGGTGGTGTTAATCTATATCCCAAGGCCTTGTTAAAAGTCACCACAAATATATAGGACCAGCAAAACAGAGATTACTCACTGTTGGCCACGGGCCTCTTCTACTTCAGAATTTGATCTACAATGCTGCGCTGACCAGGCGTGATGAAACAAAGATTATTTTCCAGGTTTTCGTTTCTTTCAGAAGAAGTTTATCTGCTTTGTAATGAATGAAACTAAAGACAATTTAGTAATTCAAAATAATATTTATTATGATAATTGGTCTCAAAATAACTCTAGAGACTAGGGAACGTCAGGTTACATAGTGACGAATGAGTTGAGTTTTATTTTCTGTTACAAATTTTCAAATAAAGTTGACAGCAAGTAAATAAATATTTTCTATTCCCACGGCTTCAACTAAATTTAGAAACAGAGTATAATAACTGCACAAAGTTATTTACTTCACTACGCGGCCGACTATCTTTCATACAATCAGAAATCAGATTTTGCGGTGGAGTAGCTTGCTAAAGTTGTGGCACAGATAGTACAATACAGATATGAGTACACATTAGGACCGTACTAAAGTTGACATTACTTGGTACACGTTTTCCTGTATTACTCACATCAGTTACTTTCAACTTATTACTAAACTGAATACGCTGAGAAAGGGCTTGAATGATATCACACAGTGTCGGCACAGGTGAAAAGTGTGTATTTATTATGTAGTTTGATTATACTACCGTTTATTCTATTTATCTTCTTATATATAAAATTCACGTGTCACAGTGTTAGTTACCGTACTCCTCCGAAACGGCTTGACCGATTTTTATGAAATTTTACATGCGTATTACGTAGGTCTGAGAATCGGCCAACATCTATTTATCAATTTTTTTTTAGTATGGCAAAACAACGTTAGCCGGGTCAGCTAGTAAGATATAAAAATAGAATTTCTTTTACTTTTATGTAAGCAAAGATTTGTGGTTGACATTTCGCTACTTATTGTGATACTGTTATTCAATTAGGTATAATAGCTTTATGTGTCCAAAGAATAACAAGTCAATAAAATAAAAGTTCCTATAGAGTTTATAAATGAAGTGTTAGCTACATTACATACCACATATAGTTCTTGTAATAATAAATATATTTATATCAGAAATCAATTAAAAGGTTGACAAAGAATGTTTTTGGCGCTCCATAGATTTATAAGTGACTACATACACTTTGTTACGTGACATGTTTCAAAATTGTAAACTAATTAATATCAGGAGCAATTGAATTTGATAAACTGCAAGAATTTGTTAGGAAGCAAAATTTCAAAACGGAAATCAAAGGTAAAAAGTTTTAATGTTATTTTACGACATTTTATATTGTTATTATTATTTTGTAAATGTAATAGTGATATTTTCCCTAAACTGGTGTAAACCCTTGTACCTATTTTTAATGTACAGTGTTGCTATAAATAATCTCATAACTTTTATGTAAAAGAGTAAACATAATACTGTCAATCAATCGTGTTAACTCTGTAAAATTCCATTAGAAAATAGTGAACGCAGCGATATCGTTAAGGGCCTACATCAATATTATCGTATATCATCGCCGACACGTACATATTAACACAGCCAGTAGGCACAGAAAATGAAGAATTAGGGATACTTTTCCTATTTACTCAAAATCTACTAAATATATTTTAATTCTGATCCACGTGTTTCTATACATAATAGTTAAGTATGTTTTTAAAGTTATTTCATTAGTTAATACGCGATAATAGACCGACATATGAAAAAAATAAAAAATTTGAGAGGTTGTTTCGCCGAGATTTTCTATCGAGAAAACTTTTTTCAATCGCGTTTCTGAGTTCATGCGATCCTAGATCATATATTGAAAAAACATATACTTAAAAATTAGAGCTCTAGCCATTCAATCTAAAGAAACAATGAAAACTTCGTACATAGAAAAATGCACGAAGCTATTTTGGTATCCTCTTAACCTAAACGTAACTCGGACAAGCTCAAACAATGATATTATCCTAAGAATAAGTAGCAGCAGTGTCTTCTAGCTGCAATTAAATATTGTTATGTTTAATTTGTTTATTGTATTTGATATTTTGTTATAATTTAGGTTGGCTGATGCAAAGTAACTTGATGGAGGTTTTGACCCTTTTATAAGTCACAAAGGTATAACAACAGCACAATTAACAAATCACCGTATAAATATTCATAGTTGATCCCCTCGCGAGGGCCGAAGGGATGAGCAATACATATAACTTTAATAATAAAAAGATATTAGCCGCATCGCATGTCTGTCTTTACGTGACCGGGCAGTTTTACACCTGGCCGAATGGGGAGATGGGGGATGGGAGGAGGAATACGAGAGGGTAGACAGGGGTTTATAGGGATAATGGGGTAAAGGTGGGTGGAAGGAGGGCAGGCACCGTTTGTCAGCGGTCAGCTATTAATGAATGTGCCCATAATGTTTATTGAGCCTGCTGAGCAGTTCGGTAATACTTGTAACTCATCGTTTTATAAATTAACTGTCACTACTGTCAGCTACCGCGGTGCGGTCAGCCGATGACTTATTGATATATTTTTAATTCTATGTAGCTTTTTATGTTTGTACTTATTATCATTGAAAGACTATTCTTTATGGAAGCCAAAATTATTTCTTTGCAAATATAAAATATGGCGCTGAAATCCTTGCCTATATATGACGCCATGTCAAAGTGTGGGACATTAATTGAGAGAAAAATAGTCACCATAGTTTTCAAGTTTTTCTGTTTATAAATGTTGTATTGAAGCTAGCAAGTGAAAGGTAATGAACATAATGGTACCGATTCTACGTGCACAACTAAACTTAACTAATAAATTAAAATTGATAATGGCAATGACACAATTCGGTAATGTTAACTGAACTTTTTTACTAGAAAATCTGTGTATATAGACTTAAGATTTAAATGACTAAAAATGTTCACAACGAAATAGCCAACTAATCAAAATACAGCACAGCTGTTTTCATTTTTTAGTTAAGTTAAGTTTAGTCGTGCACGTAGAATTGGTACCAATATAAAGATACAAAAAAAATATTTAACTATATTTATGTACCTATAACTTTTTTTTTATTACTTTTATTTTGATCTAAACGTTTAATCCTTATAAAAATGTCAATTACGGTCAAGCGTTTTTGGCAAAACAAACTATAACTGAGAGTAGGGACTTTAATTTTCGCTTTTCCTGTTGTTGACCCGTAATGTTTATATGTAGTAGTGAAAACTAAAAATTGTTTATGAAAATTTATCATCATTAGGCATTCTATCATGCCTCTTAATGAAACTATTTTAAATTTAAAATGTTTTGATTTGAATATAGTTGCGCGTTCACAAAGTCAAAGGGCAAGCCGTCACGGAGCGGTCATCAAGGGATCACAATTATCACGTGCCCTCGTTTACACGTTGAACTCGGTATTTTTATAATAATGAAATTATTAGAAACATGGGGGTGTTCGCGTGCGCAGCGTACGTCACTTTCCCCCTATCGTCGGATTGCTATTACCTCATTAAAAGATAGCTGTGATGTTCCGAGGGGTAGTTTAACTTTTTAATCTAATATAATGTGGTTGCCTTTAAATACTTTCGAATTGTGAAAAGGTGTGATTTTATAGCTTTTGGTTTACTATTAAAACAATTGTGAGACTACTTTGTAAACAAAATTAAATTGCTTATGTTTTCTGCTAACTTATGTTATTAGATATCAAGGCATGGGCTTCGTGTTCAATCTCTGAATTACTGCGGGTTTTTTGTTAGAAATTAATCAATACCTGCTTAGGGTACAAAAAAATATTGTGACTATTTCATAAAAGTATAAACCCTGTTATAGTAAAGTTCAGAATGCAACTTATTACAAAAACACTAATTAGTCATAAAGCTTTAGCTCTCCATTTAAATTTACTCTCTTTTTAATTTAAAAGCATTTATGTATTCGTCACTCCAACATCAGTCATCGTCATCATCATCTCTACCTCTCCCATAGTTGTTATTTGTATACGTACCACATAATATATAAATAGCACTATTTGTATCAACGTCTAATATTATTTATCTATGCTTGCCCTTAGAGAAAAATAATTATTTAGAGATTAAGTTTATTAAACATTAACAACTTTAGAAAGTCTATAATCTATAATCCAAAGCAGCTAACAACAACAACAACAACAACACATTTCTTTATTAAGGCACAAGTTCCATGATATACAAAGAAGTATAGTTAAGAAGTATATTACGGAGTTTAATAATAAACTTAGAGTGCTATTACTGATGCTGATATTCAAATTAAATGTTAGTTCATTATAAAAATCAATTAGCAGTCGAGAATGTTACAATCTGGCAGCTAGTGGTGCTTGGTGTTGGTAAGAAGGGGATCGATGGTCGCAACTAATTAGCTAATGGAAACATCCCCTTGTTCGACCTGGCGCCTACAACACGACTCTACTGTAATGAATTGTAGCACGCTTGTCTCACTAACTTCTCCGATTTCAGTCGGTTTATTGTATTTCTGAATGTTTAACTTTATTTACATTTAATACTAACGCCATGATTCACATGGACAGTAGTTTGTTGACAGCTCTCAAGCGTCTTGACATTTTCTAACATTTTCAACAATTATCGTCGTATCTCTACCACGAGTATACATATATCTACATTTTTATTATGAATCATATTGGTATTTGTTAGAGAAGTTGTTAAGAATATTTTCAAATAACCGGGAATAGACGATATCAGAGTAATTGTTCTATGAAAACAGAAAGGAAAAATACCAAATACTGAGAATTAAAATATTAGAAAAAAGAAAAGAGTAGGCTAAAACTATTGACTTAATGCATAACAATAAGTACAACTTTTTATTTATCTATCGAATGACACTTTTATAGTACACTGCAATAAAAACACTTAACTTGTCCTGACACAAATTGAATGACTGAATGGGGGTAAAAGATGCTGGGGACATGCAAAGCTATTGCACATCTAATATATTTCACTATAAGGTTCAGTGTTGGCTGTATAACTGTATAGATATAAAGCTCTAGGGGGTAGTGTGTTCAGTATATTACTATAAAAGAGGAGAGCAGTAGCTACAACACCAAACATCGATATTATGTCAGCGAATAAATAAATAGTTACATGTAATTACACGGAAGTTACCGATCTCAAATTAAGGGATAAAGGCGGAGCAGTGATGATATGGAAGTTACATTAAGAATTAAATAAATAACTTACCAAATCTATGACGGCGTTTTTAGAGTCTTAGGTCTGCCTGATATTTTCTTTTCATGACTTCAATATTTAAAAAAGCCATTCACGATACGCTTGTCATTCAACCTACGTTATAGTAAGACATCAGGTCTTACTATAACGTAGGTTGAATTGCGTACGTTTTGCTTTATAAACTACAGCCAAATCAGAGGATGGTACCTTTATTTTATTTGCGACATACGAAAAGAGAAGACCTATCTTATTAGATCATGGAGCTACCTGTCTTTTTCGCTCTATCTCTACGATATAAATTTTACATTGTCAAGCTTAAATCTATAGCTATTCTTATAATATACAATATGAAATATGATCCTCGCTAAAATATTTTTTGCCGTTTAAAGGTCTATACAAGTTCTTGAGTCAAGAGCTTATTAATTCAAATTAGCTATATATCGATATTATTATTAAAAAGTTGAATATACTCGACTTGACTGTTAAAATAAATATTAATAAGATGATGACGTAACTTGTGAGTCATATCTGCCAGACGTTATGTCTATGTCGTTATATTACTACTAGTGTTTGGCCTGTGGCTTCCTTTGCCTATACATCGATTTTCATAAATAAAATTATCATACCCTGTTTACACTCTCTGGTGTCTCCAACCCATTGCTGTTTCACTCTTGAGCACGGGCCTCCTTCGCTTTGAGAGGGATTATTGCCTACTGTGCCACGCAGACAAGGCGTTTTGGTACAGGATTTATTTACGAGTTTCCGTCTCTCGCAGAGGGTCTTCATCATTCTCCTGCCCTTATCCCATTATTTGGGGTCGGCGCAACATGTCATTTTCTTCCATAGTCTTCTATCAGCCGTCATGTCTGTGTTAACTCCTCTTTCTTTCATGTCCTCTTTCACACAGTCCATCCATCTTTTCTTAGGTCTTCATCTAGCTTTTTTCCTTTCACATTTATACGCAGAACTCTCTTAACGACATTACTTTCCTCTCGTCTCATGACATGCCCATACCAGGACATCCGCTCATTCTTCAATTTTCTCACATAGGATTTTATCTGTATAATATTCTTTAGTTGGCTTTAACAGCACCTTGTGAAGGAAAATGGGTGGTGACACTTGTATTCTTAGCCCGTAACCACACGGACAAGTATTCAGTAATTGTAACTAAGCTAAACTACTAGCACGGATTCGAAAATTTTTGTCAAAATATGAATTACTTCAACTCAGTTTTCATTCATTCTTCAATATATATATGAACTATTATATAACAGCATATGAGTAAAGAAATATTTAGAAAGGGACATGTTTGAGAACTGTAAGCCAGTTTTTTTTAATATTATTACATTTGGTTGCAGATACTTTGTAGTGTTTATTAACTTGAAAAGAGCTTGAAAGTAAGTTAAATTGTGCATTAAGATATTTATCTAAAGTAAACGAATATATTTCATTTCACTTTACGTTTAACAAAACGTTTAAAGTTAATGACAAAAGCAGTCAAAAGGCGTCTAAGTAAAACATTCCTAATCGCAGTGACTGCGTGCTCGCAAATTAATGTATCACGCAAACTATAATAATTATTGAAAAATTAACTAAATTAATTCCTATAGTTTATAGTTTTAATTTTCCTTCTTAGATGTGTAATTTCCATGTAAATGACATGCGCGCGCCTATCGACTTGTCATTGCATGCATCACCGCCCTCACCGCCCGCCCAATGCCGTGATTGGGCGGAAATCTTTCGTACTTACTTGCGGTGAATAATTACGACCACATTATATGCTTACCTACCTTGTAAATATATGGCTAAGAATAGTTAATAGAGCCGCTTTACTTTCTTTAACTGTTGTCTAATGTCAAACCAGCATAGAAGTATCCTGAAGCAGTATGACCCATAATATATAATATATTAATATATATTTATACCCCCCCCCCGCGACCCCGTGTACATGTGGAATATAGAAAATGTTCTCCATTTTTGCAAATTTTCTTCGCACCTATTGGTTGCAGTGTGATGTTATATAGTCTTGCTCAATAAATAGTTTATCCAATACTAAAATAATTTTTCTATTCGAAACAGTATGTTCTTGAGATTAGCGCATTCAAATAAACATACTTATCAGCTTTGCAATATTAGTATAGATTCTATCCCAACAGGCTGTTTATACGCTTAACCTAAAAGTTTCAGAGTATGCGGCTTTTTGATACAGCTATCTAAAGTCTTTTCACTACCTTAAATTTAGTGATTTGAATTCTGTCTTCACGCTGAGACTACGTCCACCGTGGTCACCACTGACGACTTTAACTTTTACGCCTTTATTAAGTGAAAAAACAATATTTTTAAGGGTAGGTACTCGCTCAACAAACGTGATTGCCATTGAATTAATTACGCAAAATAATATTTTTACGTTAAGATACCTCATATAATATAACGCACGGATAGTTCATTTATTTTAAGTTATCTACACTTAAACAACAGACGTAAGTCGTTAAAGAAAGTATTTGCTTATGATTTGCTTATGTAGGTACAGATAGAAAATGCAAATAAGCATAATGTATGTAAACTTTTCTCCTTAGAACACAGATAATATGTCAGTATTGAAAAAAGGTTTGGCTGCACTTTTATGTTTTGTGTTAGAGCTCTAGATAATGTTGTTAAGTGACAAAGACCTGGTTTTTATATATAGTTATTTATGTAAATTATCTAAAAAGTTTATTATTTTATTTAACTATTTTATTATTTATTTATTTGAAATTAAATAGGTTTTACATCCGTTGATCTTATCATAATCTATGTAAATCTGCGTGAATCACAAAACTAAAAATATCGTTAGACAAACGAACCTTGTTAGGTAGTTTGATTCCATTCTAGCTATCGTTCATCATGTAAATGGTAAATGTTTATCTCTCAAGCGTTCAATTATATCAGTAACACTATTCATAGACGCATAAATACGGCACTCGAAAAGAAAAAGATATAGGTAGACAAATAATATGGCCTGGTCTTTGAGTATGTATGAATGACTACGCGAAGGAATGCGGCGCACGCGTCTCTCACACATACAAACACTAGCTTATTTACATACACAAACTAAGCATAAAACAAGATTTTATACACACACACATAAACTTGTGCCCAATGTTGTCATACACACATACATAGACAAAGTATAGTCGGACGGAACACTTTTAAAGTAGGTGTATTGTTATTTTATTCAAATTATAGTAATTTTATTTTGATTTATTTTACTGCTGTGTCTAGGCTTATATTTAATTAATAAATAATAAATTTCTATTAATTTATGATAGAAGCTATTGTCAATTATAATTATAGGCGTTAATAAGTATGTCAATACATATAATCTTATTGTATAAATTAACATAATACACATTTGCCATAGTTACGATAAGCGCATGAATGATTGCTGTCACATTAGCAGCACTGATCACAATTTTATCGGTAGTTAGCACACCACTATAGGCTGAAATGTGTATTTGGAATGCTTATTCACGACCTCAAGTATTGGTAACAAAAGTTATCCAATAAATAGATTAATTGCTGTACTAATTATATGCTTTGATTTATAAATATTATATTATGTGTTTTATGCTGAATTGGGCTTTTTAAATTTTTTTCTTACCTAAATACGGCAGAGTATAGGACACAAAAAAGGTCACGAAAATAAATCAATGTATTTTTTAATTTATTGTTAAAACTTTTCGCTTTGACGATACACAGACTTGAATGGCGTTGCCAAGACGCAAGATTACTATTAGCCCGTTACTTGTCTCAATGAATGGTGTTTCTGTCAATAGCACCAAAATAGTCTTAAATATTTTGACATAACATATGAAAATGTACTCAATAACATAAAGAACAGAGAAGTAAATTGAATATGATCGTATCACTAAAAGGTTCATTCAATGTAGATATGTTTAAAGATTATAATCCAATGTATATAGAAAGTAAAGTGTGGTACGTAAGAGTGTGCAAAGTTATTTCTTAAAGTGTTTTCTGCCCGGACTCGAACCTGACGCCCACGCATGCCCGGAAATAATACGCAGATCCTATCGGCATTTTAATTTAGTATACTGTGCACGATTCTGTCATTAGAAGAAAATGTGCATTTTTGCCTTTCCAGAAAGGAAGTTGCGGTATGATAAGGTCCAAAAATTTTGTATAAATGTCATTGACCTCAAATTAGTGTAATTCATGGTTTTATTCTTCACTGTGATTTGTGGACTTTGTGGGCGTGGCTTTGTATATCACGTGTTTGCTCTTTCTGTGCTTAATTTTATGAAACTACCAGACGTGTGCCGTTAGAGCAGATAAATACACAATACACGTAAAACATAATTATCATTTAGTATTTTCTAAACAAATAAATAAATAATAGTTTATAACAAATCGTAATCTACGAATGGTGACAGAATATTTATGTGTCATCATTTTCCCACAGATGTGTAAGAGTTAGATATGAGTGTGAGCAGAGGACATGTTCTGTAAGAAACCAAGAACCATGAGTATTATTGTCACCTGTATTTACCGAAAGCATTGATATTGGATAGTAAAAGGGCAAATTATTCGGTCATTTTGTTTGATTGCTAATAAAACTATTATTGATTAAAAAAAGGCTAATTAAGGTAGTGCTTTAGATAATTCTTGAGGACTGGGTACATTTATAATACATTTTAGCTGATGCCCGCTACTCCATACACGTGGAATTTTAGATCCCCATATATTTTGTTACCGTTTAAACCTTCTATGGACTTTCATGGATGCTTCAAGACCAAAATCACCAAAATTGCCTCAGCCGTTTTCGAGTTTTAGCGAGACTAACGAACAGCAATTGATTTTTCCATATAAGAAAAAGATTAGAAGGAAAAGATACTTTGCGAGGTAATAAAGAGACCCTTAGGGAAGTGCGATTGGTTTCTGTTACTTCATTAGTAATGTCTAATGGTCTTATTCATAATGACTTATCGGAGGTTTAAAAGGAGATTTTGTTGGAGAGATAATAAACGTTTTAGCGTAAAAACAATGAAGAACAAGTTTTGACAATTTTCGCGAACCGATTTTAGCGAACTTTTAAACCTGCGATAAGTCATTATGAATAAGACCGCAATTCCCTGTCTAAATACCTACCTCAAAATGCACTTGAATTAACTCTTTGTTATGAGAGAAAGTATTCACCAAATAATTTTACAGTTATTTGGCGTTTATTATAGTTTATTGGCACGTTGTCTAATTCAACATTTTTAAACATCTAATCAGCGGACCAAGTTAGCAGTTTTACTGTCAAAATGTGTTCAATTTGTGTCACGATAAAATTGGACAAGTTTACGGAGCCATCAAATATAAACTGGTTGTAAAATTTGTGGCTCATGATGACACACGGGAGGGGAAATCGTCGAGCCACGCTCAGCACCTGACTACACCGCGGGCAATGAGTCGTCATAATAGCGAACATTATTTCAATTATATTTATATGCCTTTAGCAAAACTACCAGAAAAATCTATTAATCAATCCTTAGCAAAAATCCAATTAAAGCGAAGATTTATAAATAACAGATTAAGAGGATACCAAAATAGCTTCGTGCATTTTTCTATGTACGAAGTTTTCATTGTTTCTTTAGATTGAATGGCTAGAGCTCTAATATTTAAGTATATGTTTTTTCAATATATGATCTAGGATCGCATAAACTCAGAAACGCGATTGAAAAAAGTTTTCTCGATAGAAATTCTTAGCGAAACAACCTCTCTAATTTTTTATTTTTTTCATTTGTCGGTCTATTATCGCGTATTAACTAATGAAATAACTTTAAAAACATAAGTAACTATTATATATAGAAACACGTAAATCAGAATTAAAATATATTTAGTAGATTTTGAGTAAATAGGAAAAGTATCCCTAATTCTTCATTTTCTGTGCCTACTGGCTGTGTTAATATGTACGTGTCGGCGATGATATACGATAATATTGATGTAGGCCCTTAAACAAGAAGTTATAAAACTACAGTAATTGTCAATTGAGAAATTTTAAATAAAAATAACTATTGATATCTTTATTCAATCTGATACGCGACAGTGAAATTTTTATATATGGATGTAACGGCATCTTGGCTATTGATACTTCATTAGCACGACGTTGTTAATTATGCAGAAACAAAATGTAGAGACATTTTCTATTCTTCATTCGTGGTTATCACTATCAGTATGCATAACGAAATAATAAATAATGTGTTTTTACTTTTTAGGGTTCCGTACCCAAAGGGTAAAAACGGGACCCTATTACTGAGACTTCGCTGTCCGTCCGTCCGTCCGTCCGTCCGTCCGTCCGTCCGTCTGTCACCAGGCTGTATCTCAAGAACGGTGATAGCTAGAGAGTTGAAATTTTCACAGATGATGTATTTCTATTGCCGCTATAACAACAAATACTAAAAATAAAATAAAATAAATATTTAAGGGGGGCTCCCATACAACAAACATGATTTTTAGGGTTCCGCACCCAGTATCTCAAGAACGGTGATAGCTAGACAGTTGAAATTTTCACAGATGATGTATTTCTATTGCCGCTATAACAACAAATACTAAAAATAAAATAAAATAAATATTTAAGGGGGGCTCCCATACAACAAACATGATTTTTTTACCGTTTCTTGCTCGATACTAATAACGTAGCCTTATGTTGCATAGATAATGGTACGGAACCCTTCGTGCGCGAGTCCGACTCGCACTTGACCAATTATTAACATATCACACAACGTCCTCTGCCTCCCAAGCTAAGCTTATATGCTTGTGTTATGGGTACTAGAATACGGATATACTACATATACTACTTTTCTTTTGTAAATACATACTTATAATACAGAGAAACGCCCAGACGCAGTACAAACATTTGTATGACAATTATAAAGATCACACAAATGATTGCCCCGTGCGGGAATCGAACCCGAGACGTCATGAACGGCAATCCGTTACATGAACCACTAGACCACGAAGCCCGTCAAAACATCTACAAAAACATATGGAAAATCTATAGATACGTATACATATATATTGTCCATGTTGTGATAGATTAAGAATACAAGTTTCACCACCTAATTTCCTTCCCTGGGTGCTGTAAAAGTCAGCGAAGGAATATTACACAGATAACATCCTCTGTGACAGATGGAAAACTCGACAATAAACCCTGTGCCAACATGCTTGGTCAAAGCGGCATAGTAGACCTTAATCCCTCCCAAAATGAAGGAGGCCCGTGCCCAGCAGTGGGAAAGAGAGAGAAAAGTAACAAAAATAGATCGTTCAGATAATTTAAATGTGGAAGCTACTTGAAATTTAGCAAAATTAGATATTTATCAATATTATTTATTATGTCCAGTTAATGTTCAGTTATGACTGATCTATGATCTCACTCATGCACTTAGATATAATGCATAATTTATGCAACAGAGTTTGACAGCACCTTGTAACTATTCTGTGCAGCAGCAATAAGTTTTTGGTTTCATTTTATTGATTTAGTAGCATTTTGATTTTGATATCAGTATATTTGCAAATTCTTCATATTAGTAGGTTGTTATTTTAGAGGTATTGAATGAAAAGGTAAAAACAAGTATGCAACTGAATAAAAGTGTCGCGATCTTTTAAAATTGAGAAAATAGATTGAAGACGTAAACAGTAAAAGAATTTTTTGCGATTCTCAGGTTATAAAAGCAATTCGCGTAACATATTATATCGTAATTTCGAGAGTAAAAAGAATTCAGTTACTGAATGAACTAATGAATGAATGAAATGAAAAAATGAACTAACAGAAAGTTGTAGCATTGATAATTATTAAAATATCAGATAATGATGATTTATAACTTTAATGGTCTTATTCATAATGACTTATCGGAGGTTTAAACGGAGATTTTATCGAAGAGATAATACACGTTTTAGCGTAAAAATCCTATTATGAATAACAAGTTTTGACAATTTTTGCAAACCGATTTTAGCGAACTTTTAAACCTCCGATAAGTCATCATGAATAAGACCATAAGAGTATATAATTAAATTGAATTAATGCATTGTGCCTTTCAGATAAACTCTAATACACTTAGTTACTCCAATACTTTTAGTTTAGTTAAGTTTATTTCAGCCGTGATGAGGTAAAGTTGAGGCCTCTGGCTTACAATATTTGATAAAAATCGCCCAAGCCAATTCAGAAGCAAACTATAACTAACAACATGGCATATCATTTTTATATAGATACTAGCTGACCCGGCAAACGTTATTTTGCCATACTAAAAAAAACTTTGAAAAATAGATGTTAGCCGATTCTCAGACCTACTGAATGTGCATACAAAATTTCATAAAAATCGGTCTAGCCGTTTCGGAGGAGTACGGTAACTAACACTGTGACACGTGAATTTTATATATAAGATTACCTACTATAGAACTAGCTAATAAGCCTAACTTCATACGCGCGAGAATTAAAAACCAAACCCTAACAAATAAGCAAATAAATATATCTAAATCTAAAATCTAAATAGTATCTAACAAATTATAAAAAGCCATCCTCATGAATGTCTCTATCTATTAAAAAAAACCGCATCAAAATCCGTTTCATAGTTTGGAAGATATGAGCTCACGTAAGGGCATGCATATTAAAACAACGACTTCGGTTTATAATAAGTAAATATTTAGCTCTGAAAGTAAGAGAAAATAAGCACTATATACTATTTAACAACGTTCTCATGTTAAAAACGTGTAATTTTCTATTTTGAACGCGTGCTTTTAGATATGACAGATGAATATCGGTAAGACAGAAACATGCTTAAAGAACTTGTTCAACACTGTTTAGAAGTTACCTACGTATGTAATTTTAATTCTATTTAGAAATATTAAGTATAACGTATTTCTATCGGTATGGTATTGCATTGACGCACAAATTTACTTACAAATTCTAATGATAGCTTTTGTTAATATTGAATAAAGAAACATAAAAAAAGTTATAACGTGTTTCCACCAGTATTGTTTCGCTTTCTTTAAAGTGTCTATAAACCCTATCTAAATATGTTTAAAGGCGTTTAAATTTTATTTCTTTTGACAATTTATCACTATAACATATTTGACTAGCTGTTGTACGCGTGTAATTCAGTAAATATCGTTTTTGTATCATTTTTCACTAATGCTATGCTCCTATTGGTCGTACCGTGATGTTACATAGCCTGTAGCCTTCCTCGATAGATATACTATCCAACACTGAAAGAATTTTACAGGTCGAATCAGTGGTTTCCGAGATTAGCGCGTTCAACAAAACTAACTCTTCAGCTTTATAATAAACTAGCTGTTGCCCGCGACCTCGTACGCGTTGAATTTAGGAAAAGTTACGCCGGTTTTTCGCAAGATTTCTCACTGATGCCTCGCTCCTACTAGTCGCAGCGTGATGTTTGTATAGCCTTCCTCGATAAATGTACTAACCAACACTGAAAGAATTTTTCAAATCGGACCTGTAGTTCCTGTGATTAGCGCGTTCAAACAAACAGACTCTTTAACTTTATAATATTAGTATCCGAATATTAGACTCCGTCCAACATTTTTCACTACTGCTTAGCTTCTACAGGTCGTAGCGTGATGTTATATATCCTAAAGCCTTCCTCAATAAATGCCCTATTTAATGCTGAATATTTTTCAAACTAGCCCAGTGGTTCCTGAGATTAGCGCGTTCAAACAAACAAACAAACCCTTCAGTTTTATAATATTAAGTACAGATATAGATATTAGTAATAGCAAATATACCGAACTTTAATGATTGGATAAATTAAGAGGATACCAAAATAGCTTCGTGAATTTTTCTACGTACGAAGTTTTCATTGTTTCTTTAGATTGAATAGCTAGAGCTTTAATTTTTAAGTATATGTTTTTTCAATATATGATCTAGGATCGCATAAACTCAGAAACGCGATTGAAAAAAGTTTTCTCGATAGAAAATCTTAGCGAAACAACCTCTCTCATTTTTTATTATTTTCATTTGTCGGTCTATTATCGCGTATTAACTAATGAAATAACTTTAAAAACATAAGTAACTATTATATATAAAACACGTAAATCAGAATTAAAATATATTTAGTAGATTTTGAGTAAACAAAAAAAATATCCCTATTTCTTCATTTTCTATACCTACTAGCTGTGTTAATATGTACATGTCGACGATAATATTGATGTAGGCCCTTAATACACGCTTAGCAAAGATACAAAGACTTAGTATAGCTTCGAATAGTTAAACTATTAGGCAATGTTTAATGCTACTTATGTGCCACTACTATCGTTAGTTTAAGAACATTACTGCGCTACACGTATTCAGGGGGAGCATTAAGTTGGGCTCATTACAAGACCTGCTCTTACAGAAGGTTGTATAGAGAATAAAACGTTAAAATTAATTTGATTACAAGCAACAGTAAATCTCGAAAAGAAATAGCCAATGCTTCAGTCAATTGTGTGCAAAACATGCGTAATTTTGCATCTAGTAATAGAAAACATTAAAAAAAAATTAACATTATAAATTTTTAGGAGTAATTTCTATGACCTACGTAAAGTGATACGCCTAAAATAAAAAAAGTTACTAATATTTTGACTTTAGCATCAAATTGCTGAAAAACAGTCGACGGGACAGAGTTGCGGATATTTTTATAATGATAGTAAATACAAAGACTACCTCTTTCAACATATTTTATCGCTGAGAAAATATTTAAAGGGTTTTGGTCTATATGTTAAGTGTCGATTGCCTTATGGAGCTACGAGATCTGATATGCATTATGTAATTTTGTTGTGTAAAAAAGGTTGTCTGGAAGAGATCGCAATATGCGATAAGACCGCCCATTGTACATGTATTATTGTTACATTAGTTAAGTGACATGTAATTTATGGTGTACAATAAAGTGTATTCTATTCTATTCTATTCTAATTTTATATATTTTTAACATAATTATAATGAATGGCAATAAGTTAATTTTATGAATAAAATATTTGCCTGCCGGCAACCTCTTCGTAACGAAACTTTTTCATTCTCTGTATACATGTGATAACTACCTATGCCATGTAATTAATATCTAGGTAGCTGAACAATGACATATAATTTTGAATACTTATAGGTATTGATTTAGGTAAAAATTGTGAGTAGTATTATAAGTGGTGTTAATATGTAAGCCATCGTTGTGCTATTGATATAACTGTCCGGGTCTTGGGACATGGGAAACCGAACGATCGCCCACGCTTACACGACCGGTGTGTAGGACAGTCGGTGACAATAGTCATTACTAGATCTTGTAACAACGACAAAAACGTTCGACGTTCGAAAACTAAAAGACACGCTTGAAAATATTGAAAATTATTATTGATTAATAATATGTGTGCAAAATTTCAGATCAATTCAACTACTACAAGTGGGTGAAAATCGCTTTCAATGATTCCGTTACATAGATAGATACGTACCGTGCTAATAAGAGCGTGTTAATATAATATTTAAGTTGAATTTAGCAATTGCACAAATTATGGATATTTATACGGCAAACTGTAACCATACTCAAGGACTGTTCTTATGGCTCTTAATTTTTTTAAATTTAAGTAACCATGTAAAAAGCAGCGAATATGATATAGGTAGATGGCCATATTAGCATAAATGGTACGTACCAATTCTATGTGCACAACTAAACATAACAAAAATGAAAGTTGATAGTGTCAATATATCTATTATTTGCTATTTCGTTGTACATATTTAGGCCTATATCCAGCAGTGGACGGAGAAGGGCTGATGGATGGATGTACATATTTATGTTAATTAAAATTGTTAGTCTTTATACACAACCTTTATAATAAGAAAGTTTAGTTAACATTGCCGAATTGTGTAATTGACACTATAAATTTTCATATTTTAGTTTAGTTTAGTTGTGCGCGTAGAATCAGCACCAATGTCTTAAAATTAATCATTATTTTAGCATAGGATATTAAAATGACCGTTATCTAATGCTTCTTTATATTTTTATTAAATCTTTAATATCTTTATAGTTTTAATACTGAGTGTTGCCAACTGACCCTTTCAAACTGAAGTCAATAATATTGTGTTACGATTGTTGTAAGTAAGACTTTTTAAATATTATTTAGTAACATTTCTTAAGCATTATTCAAAGAAAATGCTTTATTTAATCATATTTCTTATTAAAGTTAGATTTATTCAGAAAATGCAAATGTAATCTGATCCTATAGCTTTTGTGCGTGATAATACATGACATCATCTGGGGTATAAGCGCAAATTAAAATGCTAGTTTCCTGTTTATATATTATAAATTTGAAGTTATTTTACGATTAGTCAAACTTTACAATTGGTCAAATCAAATTACGATGTAAAATGGGGTCCTTCGAAAGTAAAATTTTAATTATGACTTTAAAAGGATATTAGTTAAAGAAAAGAAATATAAATGTAGTGTTAATTTGATTGAAAGTAGCCGGTTAATTTTTGTGATGATTGCTTCATATCCGTTGAATAGGAATGTTTGTGAACTTGTTCGTGGGGGCCAAGTCGAAGTTGTACATATTCCAATAATATTAGCAATAATATTTCCTACATTCATGTAAGTGCTTATACAACAAATTATCTATCTTTAAATCTATATAATATATTTTTCTAATATTACATTTTAGTTATAATGTTCGACCTATTGGTAATTAAATGAATAAATATTATTTGGATCTGTTTAAAATTTATTGTTCTAATGAATAATACCTCGTAATAATCATACAGACTATTGCGCACCCTAATAAGATTTTTATTTTACATTTCAGCCATGATTAAAAAAGCTGATTTATATTTTTTTTTACTAATATGCTTAGTCATCACAACCTTATCTTAAAAATTACGAACTTTCAAAAAAATTCTTCTTTTACCTCCGTATTATGATAGAAATTACAAAAATAAAAAATGTTCGCTAGCAATTACAGAAACGAACGTATAATATGTTGGAAGAAAGAAAGAATGGCGTTTCTTTATTTTTTATTTTTTAGAACCCTGGAAATAGCATATTCGGCTGTGCGTTGATACGTTAGTCAGTCCCTTCATTTATGTAATACAGAGTGGCGCAATAGAACGTGCATTTAATGTGTGTAGGCTAAATAAATAAATACTAAATGTATAGTTAAAACAAAAAATAGGATGATTAGGTAATTAAATGTAGTTTACTTTTTAAAAATTACATCATCTAAATGACGCCCCTCTCGAAGACGGCACTCCTCTAAACGCGAACGCAGATTTGTGAAAACTCTTGTCAATAAATCTGGGGTGATTGCTGCCATTTCCCCTAGGATATTTTCCTTTAGCTGACTGGTGTTCCTCGGATTGCTCATGTAGATTTGTGTTTGAGGTATCCCCACAAAAAAAAGTCAAGAGGCGGCAAGTCAGGGCTACGTGGGGGCCAAGGGATATCACCTCTTTTGGAAATTAGTCTTGCAGGAAACATCTGTCTCACAACCGCCATAGAGTCGCTCTGTCTTGTTGGAACCAAGTCCTCGTATTCGCTATTCTTGATCTCGCAAGTTCTGGAGTCAAATATCCCTCTAATATCGCAACATGGCGGTCGGTGTTAACGGTGATGTTTCGTCCTCGTGAATCTTCAAAGAAGAAAGGGCCAATAATTCCTTTGCTTGAGATTGCTGCCCATACGGTTTACATTTCGGTTTATGCAGTGGTTTTTATGGTTCATTTTTGGAACATGAAAATAAAAATGAACATGAACAATCCGAGGAACATCAGTCAGCTAAAGGAATATATCCTAGGGGTAATGGCAGCAATCACCCCAGATTTATTGACAAGAGTTTTCACAAATCTGCGTTCGCGTTTAGAGGAGTGCCGTCTTCGAGAGGGTCGTCAATTATATGATGTCATTTTTAAAAAATAAACTATATTTAATTACCTAATCATCCTATTTTTTATTTCAACTATACATTTTGTATTTATTTATTTAGCCTACACACATTAAATGCACGTTCTATTGCGCCACCCTTTATAACGTTAAAGATTTTTTTTAAATAGGTTTATATAAGAAGCTCTTTTCAACCGCCTGAAGCTATCTGTCTGTTAAAAGTAAATGCTATGGAGAAGAACAGACAAGAAACTCATGTATCTAAAGAAAAGATTACCACATTGTAATAAAATTTATCGATATATGTATGTTTTTTTTAAAACAGCTAGTAGGTGACGTAACTTGTTAACCGGTTTTTACTAATCTGTTTCGATGTCTTTCTTTTTCAATAAGATATTTATAATAATGAGGTCTTTAATCTTTAGGATATGTCTATCAAAAACTTCTTGTTTCTTGAGTCATTTTAATAGTTTGAGGCTCGTGAATAATAGAATGTGTGGTAATATGCACATCGTAATTAAATAGACGTAATTAAAGTAAGTATTCTTTGTGGAGTGACCGAATCACAGAAAGCAATTTTACAAGTGACAAATTAAGACTAAAAACATGACAAGGTCCCACTAGGCAATCTCTCTCTCTCCAGCCCATTAACGTCTCAGTGTTGGTAACGCACGGGCCTACTTAATTTTTGATAGAGTTATGGTTGACTTGTTGGCATAGGTTTATTCTTGAGTTTTCCATCTCTGTCTTTCATCATCATGTCAAAAATCTATTTGACAAATATTTCGCCTTACAATGCTTTCACAGGAAATAGGGAATACAGTGCTAGTTTTATGTTAACACACGCAATTACCATTAAGTTTAGAAAGTAAAATTTTAAATTCATACAAACAAAATTATACTAATGTCAATAGAAAACACTATTCATAGATTATTAGGAATGAGACAAAACGGGTAATGATAGAATATTATACGTAGATTTACAGTTTTCTCGTATAAATGATTAGTTTACTAGATATCAGCTTAACAAAACATAGAGTTACTATCCATCAAACAGGTTGGTTGTCGTAAGACGGACGGAGACGTCATTAAATGTGACCAAAAAGGATTTAGCCGACTCTTAATAAGGAAGGCTTTAGGAGCGGTAAAAGTACCCGACAGTAAGTACCCAGTTTCCTATGTAACGTTTGTATTATTGTTATAGTTACCAATGCTACCGTTTGTATTGTTATTATAAGTAATACCAAAGTTTTATTAAGTTCAAGCGCTAATAACTTAACAATTTTCATAGAGATTAATGGTGTATCTGTAATTGTGTCTAAAGATAACAAAGGGCTCTTTAGAGTATAAGTAAACAGATTTATGCCATTAAAATGTGCATCTATCCTCATCAAAATCATCTATCCTTATAGTATAATAGTCTTATTCATAATGGCTTATCGGAGGTTTAAAAGTTCGCTAAAATCGGTTCGCGAAAGTTGTCAAAACTTGTTATTTATAATAGTCTTTTTACGATAAAACGTTTATTATCTCTCCGATAAAATCTCCGTTTAAACCTCCGATAAGTCATTATGAATAAGACCATAAGTATATAGCCGTAAGTCAGTATGTCTGGTGATGGATTAAGAAAACAAGTGTCACTACTCCTTTTCCGACATAAGGTGCTGCAAAGCTAGCGCAGGAATATTGTACACAGACAACGTCCTCTGTGAGAAAGAGAAACCTTGAAAATAAACCCTGTGCCAACACTCTTAATCGGTTTAATATGTTAACATTTACCATTACACGATATCCTATTCCTAAAATGTTTGTAATATTAATAGCCTAGGTATTAAGAGCTACATATAGATTATAACCAACTATTTATTTATTTATAACTATATTTAACAACTATATTGCCGAAATAGTTTAAGAAAGGAATATCTAATAAGTTTTAGTGAATAACTATTATTATAATTAGTATTACGTATTCTATCCGTATTCTGGTATCCACAACACAAGTATATAAGCTTAGCTTGTGACTAGAAAATGTTGTGTAAAATGTCAATGATAACCTATAATAAAAAATTTAAAAAAAGTACTGTGAAGGGCTCTTGAGAATTCAAAACTTTAAAAATATATATACATAGTTAGGTATATGTTTAAAATTTCTTGCACGTGTGCGATATTTTTAGAAACGGTACAGCTGTATTCGAAATTAATACTTTAAAATAAAATACAATGAAGTTTCAGGGTGGTCTAAATGGCCTCAGTTACTTCAAAAAAAGACAACGCCTTTGCTTGAATTTGCTTGAATTAATACTTAGGTATTGCTGTTTAAAAAAACTCCTTAAAAAGTTGTTATAATTTTTCCACAGAACAATAAACTTATAGTGATTCAAAATAATTAAACTTATTAAGTAAATTAAAGAAAATATAGACCATTAAATAGGTATAGTAATGTTTAAACCAGAGAAAAAATATATTAAACTGCCAAATGTCTTTTTCAAACTCCTTGAAAAATTTAATTGCATGTATGTAACTTGTATATTTATAATTTCACTCATAACAGATTTTTACATATTTATAAGATAACAAAAATAATGATTATGAAACACATAAAATCGTACGTGCATAATCAGTTAAAATTTAGAACCGCAATATTTTATATTAAAAATGAAGTAATAAGAGCGGCGCGCGCCTAAGGGACCTCGATACATCATAATTACATTGGTTAGTAATCGTTTCTACTAGAAGATCGATTTCAAGCTCGAAGCTACTCAGAATAACAGTAAAATGCTAAAAAAACATACAATAATGAAGATTTACTACTGTAGTGGGCAGGTGGCGAGATTGATCGAGAGATAACGCAGTTATTTCGATGAGCGGTCTGGTTTACTTTTTTTCTAAATGGTTATTGTGGTTATACGTAGTGAATGACGAATCTTATATATTAGTTATTGTATATGTCTAAGGCAGTATTAATGATTCTTTGTAATCGATTTTATTTGTTGTGAAAATATTTATTCTAGTTAAGATAGATATGATTTAAACTTAAAATACCATATCAAATACGATTTTTTTTTAATTGACGTGTTCAATTCCAATATTAATTTGGTTTTCTAATAAAAAGTTGCATTGTACACTATGTTAATGATAGCTAATATAATAAAACATTCTTCAAATGTTCACAATTCAATAATTGTGAACATTTGAAGAATGAGCGGCTCTCCTGGTGTGATCATGTATTGAGACGAGAGAAAAGTACTGCCTTTAGGAGAATTCTACGAATAAATGTAAATCGAAAAAGGTCTAGAGGAAGACCTAAGAAAAGGTGGATGCGAAAAGGAGTTATCACAGATACGAAGTCTGACAGAAGACAATAGAAGAAAGGGACCTGTTGCGCCGACACTAAATAATGAAATAAGGGTATGAGAATGATTTGGCGGTTTTATCGCATCAGGGAGTAGGTACCGGACGCGATAAGACCGCGATTTTTCTCTTCTCGTCAGAAGGCGAATCTAATTCAAAGCAGTATGATTTATACGAGAGCTTTAGATGCATAATAAGCACAAAATCTTGTTTAAAGTCAGTATAAAATTTGTCGGAAACAGTGTAAAATTTCGTTCCTTTTTGGTATATTTTTCAGTTTTGGTGGAACTACTAACTCCGTTTGGCTACGCCCATTAAGGATGAATGATTATATTAATACCTACTCAAGACAGAGGGTGCCTTGCTGTCTAAAAGATCTTTTAACATGTAGGTGTTTCTTTGGTACTTGTGTGAGTCATGGACTATATCTAATATATAAAATTCCCGTGTCACAGTGTTAGTTACCGTACTCCTCCGAAACGGCTCGACCGATTTTTCTGAAATTTTGTGTACATATCCTCTAGGTCTGAGAATCGGCCAATATCTATTTTTCAAACTTTTTTTTTAGTATGGCTAAACTACGTTTGCCGGGTCAGCTAGTAATATATTAAGATTTGGTATAAAATACCTAATATGTGTAAAAGAAGAAAAAAGTGTTACAATGGTACATCGCGGATTGATGTTAGACCAAATCCGGTTCTGTAAGTTAAACTCCAAGCTTATTTTAACTTAACGACATACAAGCTATAATTTATTGACGATTTAATAAAATATATACCTACATATCTAATAGAATTAACATTACACATGAATGTTATGCCTCAAAGATAGAGAAATGATGGATGGATTGCGTAAAAGTGGATATGAATAGTCGTGTCAGTCATGTCGCGCAGACCCCAAATAAACGGACAAGGGCAGGGGAATAGTAATAATGATGACTGCTATGCCTATTTTAAGTAGGTCCAATTGCAAAAGGCACGGTGCGGTGTATACCTATGGCTAGAAGGGGACCCTTTGTATAATTATATAGAAAAAAAAAATTCCATGGATTTTCTTGTCTGTTCTTCTCTATAGGATTCGCGTTTGGAACAGACATCTATTACGTTTGTGAGTACTCTGCAGATTATTTATACTTCAATGACACCAATCCTGTAAACCACAGTTACATAATAAGAAAATTCAATACCTACCAACACTCAATACCCAAACAATACCTAATTGTGTAATTGACGCTATCAACTGTCTTCGTCTAGTTCGGTTTAGTTGTACCAGTAGAATTGGTACGAATATCAATATGCAATCAATAAACAACAGATGTACAACCTATATAAGCTCAGACAAGACTAACAATTACGAGGTAGTTGTGTACAAAATCTATTTAGTTTAACGCGTAAGTCCCATGAAGTGTAACTTCGCACGCTTTTGTTTATTAGTTTTTATCTACATGCTTGTTAGCGTATTATACATTAGCTATAATTAATTGGTTTAGGCAGAACAGATATCGGTACAATAACGTGCATAACTAAACTTAACTTAACTAAAAATCAAAATTGATAAAGTCAATAACACAATCTGGAAATGTTAACTAAACTTTCTTAATACAAGATCTCGGATCCATGAGAAGTATATATTTTTGAATAATTATAACAAAAATAATAATATATATTATTATAATATATTGAAATTCGTATAAGCATTGCTATACAACGTGGCAATGTGGCCAGTCTTTTGGGCACGTTACCCAATGACTGCGAAGCGGACGAATTTTTTTTAGTCTAATTTTAACTTTTTTTTGTTTTGGTTTGTACTGTTGTTGTGATTTTATTGATTTTAAAATGTCTTTATTATCCAAAGATTGTTACAAAAATAGCATACAATTGATTTTATTCTAATTGTTTCTTATCATATATAATAATGTTCCTTAGACTAAGCGCGTCTATATAAACTTATTAACGTGAACAATGTACATTTATATAGTGAAATGTCTCAAAACTTTTATCATATTTGTCCAGTTTATTTAATGGCAAACTTAGCGAGTTCAGCATTATTAGTACATGAAGAAATGATTTAAAACATTGCAAGTTAAGAGTTTAAAAACATTATAAATAAGTTAAGTAATAACTTTTATTTTTGTGGGTACAATAAAATACTGTTGTTGTAATAATTTAATAAAATATAAATAATTGTATAATTAATGTATTTACCTGCATAGTTTCGCTTAAAATATTAATATCTCCAAATCTTATATGTTAATATTTTTAACTGTTATGCAACTAAATGTGTTGTGATGTTATGTCGGTACACAATACAGGTACTGAGCTGGATAGCCTTAGGCGAGTCCAGTCAGAAGCGTCTAACTTGCTACTTTCTATGAACGAAATTGACAAATCCACTCTACCTAATTTTAGTCAATAAATGCCATTATTACATCAAATACTTTTTATCATGGTTATATTTATTTATTTAATAAAACTTTATTCTCTTAAGACGTACAAGTGCGGACTTAATGTCTTCGTTTATATTTTATTCTTGGGAATATCAATCGGTATATTTGAGGCTTTGATTATACCATAAAAAAGAAAATTCAGTTTTTGGTCCCAGCCTGAGTTCTGTCTGATTTAGTCTTCCGTAAGCGTAAAATATAATATAAACTTTTATCTCTGTTTGAGATGAGATCTTTAAATTAATTAACTGTATATGTGATATTCCTATAATTTGATATTGATCGTTAGAACAACTTGACCAATAACTTCTCCAGCCCATTTACGTCCCACTGTTAGGCACGGGCCTTCTCCACTTTGGGAGGGATAGCTGGTCAGCGCGGCACAGTAGACCATAAGGTCTACTGTGCCGCGCTGACCAGGCGTGTTGGCACAGGGTTTATTTTCGAGTTTTCCGTCTCTCACAGAAGATGTTATCTGTGTTCAATATCCCTTAGCTGACTTTTACAGCACCCTTGGGAGGAGATGGGGTGGTGACACTTGTATTCTTAATCCGTTACTACACGGATATAACAAGCCTCATTAAATAAAATCTTTTTTAATACTTATCGTATGATGACTTTTAACGTTAATAAACATGGAGAGTTAACTTCATTTAAATACTATTACGTTAGATCAGATTATATTATTACTAGCTGTCCCGGCAAACGTTGTTTTGCAATACTAAAAAAAAAAGTTTGAAAAATAGATGTTAGCCGATTCTCAGACCTACTGAATGTGCATACAAAATTTCATAAGAATCGGTCTAGCCGTTTCGGAGGAGTACGGTAACTAACACTGTGACACGTGAATTTTATATATTAGACTAGCTGTCACGGCAAACGTTGTTTTGCCACACTAAAAAAAAGTTTTAAAAATAGATGTTGTCCGATTCTCAGACCTACTAAATACGCATGTAAAATTTCATAAAAATTGGTCAAGCCGTTTCGGAGGAGTACGGTTACTAACACTGTGACACGTGAATTTTATATATAAGATTATAAACTCCGATGAAGGAATATTGAATTTTAATCGACAGTTAATGCAATTTAATCAATGTAAACACGATTAAATCATAAGAACGTGCCAGGTTTAGCATATTTTATATAGATAACTGCATTATTTTTTGGGTCGTTTGACCGTTTTTTGTCAATATTACATTTCAATCCATCACTCAAATTATTATGAAATTCCAATATGGAATTCGAATTGTATGCAC
Organism: Orgyia antiqua; assembly: GCA_916999025.1. Classification (NCBI taxonomy): domain Eukaryota; kingdom Metazoa; phylum Arthropoda; class Insecta; order Lepidoptera; family Erebidae; genus Orgyia; species Orgyia antiqua. The sequence continues at coordinate 8,265,660 of OU779863.1, read as the reverse complement.
GAACAAAATTTAAATTTCGAATTAGCATCATACATGTTCTATCTGTACAATCTAAATCGGCTTTAACCCTTCACTTCGACAATGAAACGATGATTCAAATCAGACGATTTACATTATCGTTTTTTACCACTGATTTCATAAACGTATGCAAGTAGATACTGCAATGTATGATACATACGTCTGGTGTCTCTTTAATACGACGGTTTAGAGGGACGTACAATGATACGCAGAGTTTTGAGCTCATTTGTCATCGAAAAGATAATAGTCAATATTCGTTGAAACGACAATGGGTCATATTTTCTTCTTGTTATTTATGTGTACAAATCTTTAAAGAATATAAAACAGATACTGTGAGCAGATATCTGTCTTGTATACTGTATCAGAAGAAATACCTATTTTTTAACATTATAAAAGCTTATTTTAAAAGTGTCGTTCGTATCTATCTCTCTCTCCATCCCATTAACGTCTCACTATTGGGCACAGGCCTCCTCTACTTTGGGAGGGTTAAGTGTCTATATACTGTGCCGCACTTAGTAGCTGTGTTGGCTGGGGTTTATTTCCGAGGTTTACGTCTCTCATAGAGGATGTTATCTGTGTACAATATCCCTTAGCGAGCTTTTACAGCAGCCAGGGAAGGAAAAGAGGTGGTGAAACTTGTATTCTTGATCCGTCACCACACGGACAGTATGTACCTATCTGTTTAGGCCATATAGGACATTAAATGAAAGCAAGTGGACTGTATAAATATACATTATGATCTATTATCTTTCTTTCTTTCTAATTAGACATTATCTATATTAGAAAGAAAGAAAGAAAGATAGTCGAACATTTAAAAAAAAATCCAGTATCTTCAAGCGTGTTTTCTAGTTTTTAACGATCAATTAATTGTAAACTTTGAGTAAACTTTATAACATTGGCATTGAAGAGTGCAAATTCCAAGCAATTATATATTAATGGCAGCTGATATGAAAGCCATAATTATGCATATAATGTGTCTGAATAATCGTTAGTAATTTTTATGGCGTATAAAAGAATGATGTCCACTGGTGTTAACAGTCTTGACGCCATAAAATTAGAAGTTTATTGGCGCGTCAAAAATTTACCATCACTTGTTGCAGTGTTGCATATTATGATAGGATCATATATCTATACTAATATTAAAGCTAAAGAGTTAATTCGTTTGAACGCGCTAATCTCAGAAACCGCTGGTCCGATTGGAAAATTATTTAAGTGTTGAATAGTACATTTCTATATTTCAGATCAATTCGACAATTATTGTAAGTGGGTGAAAATCGCTTGCAAAGATTCCATTACATAGATTAATACATTGATATGTAGGTATCGAGTTCATAAAAGCGTGTTAAAATAAAGAAGAGTTACTCAATCTGTAGATATTTTAGAAAATCAAAAGGTACCTTTACATGTATACCACATATTAGTTACAAGCTTTCTACCTAGAATGTTAAATCTGTGCTATTATCTTATTATTATGTAGCATGAAGTTCATGTACAAGACTAATTCTACATTATTACCATGTAAGTAACTGCTCATAATCGAGACGAGTTTCAAACTGTAAATATTAACTACTCTAACAGATATTTAGAAATAAGAGTTTTCTTGTACTCATACGCAGGTTTGTACAGTTAAAAGTTTTCCATTAACAAAGTAACTGCAAAGTAAGTAACACTTGCGCGAAGAATAGGAATCCATAGGACTTATAAAATGAAGAGCAAACTAATAAGTCAAATTGCCGTGTCTGCTTTATGTTTTAAACACAACCTGTAATAAAATAGTTAGTATTGCTAAACAACAGATATACATCATTCGTATAAAACTTATTGCTAAGCTTCTAATTTATTAAAGTATTATAATTCATGCATAGCTATGATAAACATTGACTTTACTTTCTTGTACATTAATGTATTGATATCAAAGCTATTGCACGCTTTATTGTAAATGCGTCTAATATTACCTGTGCCCGTGGGTTCTATTCATCCACACAAAGTGCCTCAAAAGTATCCAACTTTTTTTAAATTTCAGACAAAATCATATAGTCCCAAACTAAGCTTTTATGCTTGTGTTATGGGTACCAGAACATGGATAAACTACTTTTCTTTTGAGAATTACATACATAGTTAACACCCAGACGCAGTACGAATAACTTCATGATTATAAATATCACACAAATGATTATGCGGGAATCGAATCTGCTTCCTCGTGAACGGCAGTCCATGTTACATGAGCCTATAGAAAAAGAACTTTTTCAATTTAGTCGGTTCAATAGATTTGGCGTGAGAGTGCGGCAGCCAGATAGACTTTTGCTTTCTTTCATAAATTAGTAGGAATAGGTATTGTAGCTATGTAAAACAGCATAGTATTTTGGTCTTATTCATAATGACTTATCGGAGGTTTAAAGGGAGATTTTATCGAAGAGATAATAAACGTTTTAGCGTAAAAAGACTATTATGAATATAACAAGTTTTGACAATTTTCGCGAACCGTATTTAGCGAACTTATAAACCTCCGATAAGTCATTATGAATAAGACCATAAATATTTACTTATTATAAAACATAGTCGTTATATTTGTATGTATGTCCCTATGTGAGCTTATATCTTCAAAACTACGCAACGGATTTTGATGCGGTTCGCATTCGTTTTGCGGTTTGATGCGGTTTTCTATGATACATAGAGTGGTTAAAGGGGATGGTTTTTTGTATAATTTGCTTGAGTTTAGTTTACAAATTTTACGCGTATGTAGTTGCGGACGCGTATGTAGTTCTTTAGTAAATGTTACTTTTAAATCTATACTTAATATTATAAAGCTGAAGAGTGTGTTTGTTTTTTCGTTTGTTTGAACGCCCTAATCTCAGGAACAAGTGGTCTCATTCGAAAAATTCTTGCAGTGTTGGATAGTACATGAATTAAGGAAGGCCATAGGCTATATAACATCACTCTACGACCAATAGCAGCAAAGCATCTGTGAAAAATGTTGCAAAAACGGAAACATTTTTTAAATTCCACGCGTACGAAGTCACCGACAACAGCTAGTATACCTTAAATAGAATTAAAAGAAATTAAACCTTAACAAACAGAAGTTTTCCATAACACTCGATAGATGGCGTTGTACCGTTCTTTTAAATCGCAGTATGGTTTGGTTACACACATTAACACTTAAGCTTGTCAAGATTTTTAATTTTTAATTCCGATTATAGTAAGTTAAACTGTGTTACGACGAAGGATTACAATAAGTTAAACTGTGTTACGAGTGTTAGACTTTCTTTCTATTCTATATAGTTAACTAGCTGCAAAAGTTTCAGTTTTAATCAGAAATCAGACTAAATGATCTATTATTCCATGCGATATTTTGCTTATTTCGCTCTCTCTATTTTGTGTTGTTTAGTCGTTAACGTGAGAGAGGCAAAAATTGCTATACCGTGGTCCGTGGGTGTAGTCAGATTAAGATTTGGGGGCAGTGATTAAATTCATCATCATAACCATACCATCACGCCGGTTTCCCATTGGGGTAGGGCCAGACTATAGGCGAGTTTTTGAATATATTGCCAAATAACAAAATCAATAAGAAATATTAAAAATACTAGGTATTCCTAACTTTGATATACTTAATATTCTGATTTAACTGTTTATTTTTGTAAAGCAATAAGATGGTGAAAGATGGTGACGTAGTTAATTAGGTATTGTTACTTCATCACCTTATTACGTTCGTAATCACAAGCAATAATGATTATCAAAATCAATTGTAGACAAAAACATAAAACTATACAAATACCTACATTTTATACCAATTGGCGCAATGAGATTAGCTAATCGGGCCAACTACTTTAGATAATTAATCGATTTACGGTGGTGGCCACATTCACCACAATCGATATACCTATTAGGTCATAGGTCGCTGCTACAGCTATGCTAAACAAGGACAGATATCAATTCCGCAGTTGCACCGCATTAATATGCTTGAAATAGCGAATCATGCCGCCCACGTCTGAGCGGGATAGCATTATCGATAGTGAAATGTTAAAATGACAGTCGTGCATTGCAAATGTTACTTTATTCAGTTCAACTAAAGCTTGGTTTAAATGAGCATTTGCCGAGTCACGATTCTAATTCTTCAGAAGCATTCGGTATTTCACTAGGTTGTTTGTATTATCATTTTATACCTATAAAACATATTACATGACAATGAAATAGTTTCATAGAGAATTTGTACAGCTGGTTGATTAACTGACGTGATATTAAATTTAGAACTACGAGAAGAATGAAAGTAGCTTAGAAAACGTCAAAATTAACAAAAGAAACGAATAGTTGATAACAATGGTTTGCGGTTATTGCCAATCTATAAACTGAACTGATGGCATTTTATGAGCTCAAAATAAAGTCCCTTTAAGTAAAATTTATATTAAGAGCCTAAAAACGTACTAAAACTTAGGTTTCTAATAAGTCCATTATGCAAAAGAAACCCTGAAATCCGTAAAAAAAAATATTATCACACAAATAATATAAAAATTATGACATGGTCAACACAAAGATATAATTAACAGATATATTTTGTAAAATTTAGCACTCAATCGCTTTTTTTTGCCAGCACACGCTTTCATATGTTACCCCATCTGGAACCACAATGGTGGTATTCCCAAATTGCGAGAGTTAAGATAGTAATGACTTCTATACATCTACAAAATATTTGCAACCATGTTTATTTAATATTAACGTTTATAATAATTTTAAACAAATATCAAACACATTAAGAGGGGCCTACAGTCCCAATTAAGGTATTTGCCTTAGGTGTTTCTCTATTCCCGAGTGCCGCGCTGAAAGCAACAAATATAGTTGAGACGGATTTTACCTATAAATTCCATGAAAAAAAGACGTTTTGGAGTCCGCTGTTTTCTTTGTGAAAATTAAAACGATTATATTTTTTTACCCCATATTATAGATAAAGAATATATATAAATATATTCTTTTATTTAAAGTATTATCAAAAAAAGTAATAGAGGCATAGGCCTATTACTTTTTTTGATAAAACTTTACCAAATTTGTGTGATAGACGCTGCAACTTCATCTAAAGAAAACCGAAAAATAACGAGATCTTTGGATGGTCATATTTCTCAGACTGTTTTCTTCGTGGTTTTTGTCTGAGAAATATGACCATCCAAAAATCCACGAAGAAAACAGCCGACAGCATATTTTTGTGTGGAACATAGTTTGGTATAGTGCCCTCTCAAATGTGGAATACGCAATAAATATTAGTAGAAAGTAGTATTTTATAAGTCAGTATTATTTTTGGATGTAAGTATTAGGTAAATAAAGAACAGTATAATAATCATCTAATGATTGACTGGTAGAGAGTGCTTCAAGGATTAAGGCGACATTTACGTTTATTATATCTCCATGAAAAAATCTAATTTTAGGTTGCTGCATCGCTTTCAAAACAAGTTGAATCTATAATTAATATTATAAAGCTGAAGAGTTTGTTTGTTTGTTTATTTGTTTGAACGTGCTAATCTCAGGAACCTCGGGTTCGAATTGTATAATTATTTTTGTGTTGTATATAATAATAAAGCCTCATTTATTTCCATAAATACATTTTTTTTAAATTTTTTAAATATAAATCTAAAAAAAAAAGTTTTTGTGTTGTATAGTCTATTTATTGAGGAAGGATATATAACATAACGCTGCGACCAATAGGAGCGAAGCAGTAGTGAAAATACTGCAAAATGGAGGAATTTTTCTTTATATACACGCGTCTCCGCGGGCAACAGCTAGTGATTCTTATAAAACTTCATAAGATCTATCTGATAACAAGATTTAAAAGCGATTTTCTTAAGTTAAGTGTAGGGAAGTCTAATGGGTAGCTTTGACATTATTATCACCAAACGAAATTTTTCCCAATATACTGGTAGGTATATTGGGGAAATTATACCAATATATTAGGTATACTGGGAGTAATTAAACAGAAAAATACAGAAAAATCATCCGATCCTGATAATTATATCAAAAACTATATTTATCTTACTATTCACAAAACTGAGTAATATTATCAATATCGATACGAATACATAATTATTATAATATATGTTACATATTATATTGATATCGACTAGTAAACCTAGAAATAATCAGTCGTAGTAGTCGTCACGCTGTTGTTAGATAATACTGATAATATTGCACTTATGAATAGAAACAATATAACAAAGATTGAATAAGAAATACCTATTCGATATCTTGTCTCGTATCTATAGATATATTGGTTATACTAAGTTCTATACGAACTGTATCGGTATAGACGCAATATTTACGTTATTACGTTCTGTCTTATTAGCAGAGCCGTATTTTGAAAATTGGCGCCCCGGGACAATTTAATTTGCCCTATAAATTAATAGATATAGAGCTAAATTTTAAACTTGAAGGCTTTCGCCGCGCCGCCCTTCTTAAGCTGGCCGCCCTGGGCCATGGCCCCTATGGCCCTAGGGTAAATATGCCTCTGCTTTTTAGCCTTTTGCCAGCTTTTGTCTTACTTACCTTAGCCCAGAATGTTATTAGTCAGCATTATTCTTACCCATTACTATTGTAAAATTTAAAATAGAATACTCTTTATAGCACACCATAAAGTTATATAGAAGTTTAAGGATTACAAGAACATAGTACAATAGGCGGTCTTACCGCAGTTTGTGATCTCTTCCAGATAACCTTTGGATTTTGGAGAGGGCTAGTTGTGGCTTACATCCTATTAACTACTGATATACCTTTTTGTAAAATAAATTCAATTATAAAAGAAAAAAAATGAAAACGAAATCCATGGAAGTTTTTGTCTATTCTTCTATAAAAGATTCACTATTGGAACATACATATAGCTTCAGATTTTTTGAAAGAGCATGTTAAACATGCCTATTTAAAATAAAAACGTTTGGATTTGAGTTTTTGTCCGCTTCCACTCTATTTCTTATTCTCTGTTTTCTTATTCTTTTAGCACTAACCCAAAATGTAGATGAAATGTAGAAATTTAAGAGAAGAGTCAAGGAGCTTTTACTTCAAAAATTGGCTGTGTCATCAATGTAGTATCACTTAGACGTATTTATATAAGTATACATTATTATTTTTAAGACATACAAACAGTTATAACATGCACACATAATATGTATTATATATGTACCTATGTTTATTATTTAAATTCTATGTATGTTATATTATGTATCTATGTAGTTATTTGCATGTAAGTTTATTTGAATCTGTTAGTTGTAATAAATATGTAAACTAAGCACAATTTTGCTATTTTAATAGTTAAAATATACACCCACCACTTTATTTTTTCTGCACTGCCCAAGGTTGACTGGAAGAGAATGCCTTAGGCATTAAGTCCGCCTGTATACTACTTTTTGTGTATATAAAGTTAAATAAATAAATAAATAAATAAAATGTAGCTTCACAATAAAAAAGTTTTCGGATTGGGCTATCACCATAGCAGGTTAACTCCTACATAATAACACAGTACAGACTTAATTTCCTTATACATATCGGTAAAGAACACTACCAGGGCTAATTACAAGTCGCTAGGAAAACTGTAGATTGTATCATACACACGCCATAAGCTAATATTCAAAACTAGCTTTCTTTTACTCTAATTTTTAAATAAAATATAGCGTATAGTTAGACACTAGCTTTTATTACCCCCATACATATACATACAGAACTGGCTGGTGTCCACAACTCCGTACACTTGGTATTTAGACATTTGTCCCTGCTTTTGCAAAATTTTTCGCAGCGTTCAATGGTTTCCAATCAGTTTTTGCTATGTACCACTTCAAAAAAGACCTCGAATCTGCGTACCCCTTGTTGTAGCAATCACGGTAATATTATAGATGTGAAAGTTATGGAGCGTGTTTTTGGCATGCTTAAACGCGGGGACCAATTTTGATGACATCTGGTTAACAAGTAGCTGACTCCTTGTATTTAAGGATAGGCTACTTAAACCGCGGGAACAGTGCTAGTGACAAATAAACGAAATAAGTCAGTTTCAATTCAAATTAGATATTGTTGTTGTTTTTATTGATAAACACGCGTACTCCTTGATTGAACTTTACGTACCCCTGGGGGTATCCATCCATCCATCAACCTTTCTCAGTCCACCGCTGGACATAGGCCTCCCCCATAGAACGCCACAACGCACGGTTCTGCGCTAACTGCATCCAGCGGCCCCCGGCGTATTATACGATATCGTCAGTCCACCTTATTGGGGGCCGCCCCACGCTGCGTCGTCCGGGGGTATGCGTACCACTAATTGGGAAACACTGGCCGAGAGCCTTCCTCGTACTTTGCAACACAAAAGAAACTTTGTACTATGCAACACAAAAGAATTTTTCAATTTGTACCAAATTGAAAAATGAGATTAGCGCGTTCTAACAAATTCTTCAGCATTATAATATTGCTAGCTGCTGCCTGCAACTTCGTACGTGTAAGATTAAGAAACTAAATATTAAGAGGATACCAAAATAGCTTCGTGCATTTTTCTATGTACGAAGTTTTCATTGTTTCTTTAGATTGAATGGCTAGAGCTCTAATTTTTAAGTATATGTTTTTTCAATATATGATCTAGGATCTCATGAACTCAGAAACGCGATTGAAAAAAGTTTTCTCGATATAAAATCTTAGCGAAACAACCTCTCTTATTTTTTATTTTTTTCATTTGTCGGTCTATTATCGCGTATTAACTAATGAAATAACTTTCAAAACATAAGTAACTATTATATATAGAAACACGTAAATCAGAATTAAAATATATTTAGTAGATTTTGAGTAAACAAAAAAAATATCCCTAATTCTTCATTTTCTATACTGCTAGCTGTGTTAATATGTACATGTCGACGATAATATTGATGTAGGCCCTTAACAGATGATATAAAAAAGTCATCCTCTTGAACCACTCTATCGTTTAATAAACCACATCAAAATCCGTTGTGTAGTTTGAAAGATATAAGCTCACATAGGGATATACATACAAACATAACGACTTTGTTTTATATTAAGTAAAGAGGTATAAATGTACTACAAAATTTCCTCTTTATTAAAATAGTAAAGACTATAGATAACATATGAAGATAGAGTAAGTCCAAATTTAAAATATCAACAACACCTGTTTATCAGTTCCGTTGTAAAAAAAAACTTAGTTAAAAATAATTATAAAGTGAACGAAATGTGGGTCGCCAAACAAAGGTGAGGTTGGCAAAATAGTTTAGTTTACGTTACCATATCTACATCGGTACATTGCAGAAATAACGATAAGATAATATTGACAGATAAAAATGTTTGTGTAAATAAAAGATGCATATTTTTACCGATATACAATTTAAGTATCAGTTTTTGCATTTTCTAACACTACGTTAATGTATATAGTTATTATTATATGTAGTTAAATTCGTCAAAACAATAAGGTATGCTAATAGAAATGTAATCAATAATAAATCGTACTAATATCATAAATGTGAAAGTTTGTGAGTATGGCTGTTTGGATGTTTGTTACTCTTTCACGCAAAAACTACTGAATGAATTATAATGAAACTTTACAATAATGTAGCTTATATACCTACCAGATTTACATATAGGCTACTTTTTATCCCGAAAGGGGATAATAAAAAAGGAACTGCTTCTTTATCCATTTTACCACGGGTAACGTCGCGGGGCACAGCTAGTACCTTAGTAGGTACGTATAATTTTAAGAAAATGAGAATATCTGATAGTAAAATATACCATCTAATTAAATAGGTCTACTTACGTGGTATAATAATAATAATAATAAATATTCACAGACGTTTCACAGAACGTCCTCTGGTCCCAAGCTAAGCTTATTATGCTTGTGTTATGGGTACCAGAATACGGATAGAATACATAAACTACTTTTCTTTTGTAAATACATACTTATAATACATAGAACACACCCAGACGCAGTACAAACATTTGTATGACATTTATAAACATCACACAAATGATTGTCCGAGGCGGGAATCGTACCCGCGACCTCGTGATCGGCAGTCCGCAATATAAACCACTACACCACGAAGCCCGTCATAAGTATGGTATAGGTAGAATGGTTGCCTTCTCGGAAGAATATTGGAGTGAAATATATCTAGGTTTACACGAATATCTATGACATCAAGAGTTTTATGTTGGTCAATGCTCTGTTCTAATTACTTATAGTAAATCAAACTAGGATTGCTGAACTCTATAATTTTTCTAAAAATTTCACAAATAGGACCATATAGAAAAACTTTTGCTTTGACTATCAAGTAAAACAGAGAAAGAACAATAAGGTATGTAAAATTACTCTGAATATCGTAGTATTAACTAAACTTTAATGGTCTTATTCATAATGACATATCGGAGATTTAAACAGAGATTTTATCGGAGATATATTAAACGTTTTAGCGTAAAAAGACTATTATGAATATAACAAGTTTTGACAATTTTCCCGAACCGATTTTAGCTAACTTTTAAACCTCCGATAAGTCATTATGAATAAGACCATAAGTTTAACTTCCATAAATAAACAAGTTAGTTTAAACTATAACGAACAAACAGTATGCAAAACTATTGAAGTTATTTGAAACAGCGTTTTATATTACCATGGATATCGAATAAATAGAGTTGTTTGTGTAAAATGTGTCGTTGATGTATAAAATAGGAGAAGTTGCTGAGATCTAACGATCACACTAGACTGGTATGAAACATGAAAGCTTTGTGGACACTTTAATCGCAAGTAGAACGAGTCCTAGCCTAGTATCGCAGCGTATTAAGAGAAACTAGGCGTTTATCAAATGCAATTCCATTATCTGGCCGACACCTGCTAGAGGCTACTTTTAGTATCTAAGTTATACATTTTCATTACACATTTATATATTACGTGTCTAAAACTATTTTGTAAATAAAATGAAACTAATGACTTTGTAAAGTTATAAAATTTTAAAAATACAGACTCTTATCGGTGAGATCAGGGGTAAGAAAAATAATCGCTAATCGACCTAGTCTTACTACTAATATTAGATTGGACCCCTTTAGCTTCTTTAGACTGGCCAGTTTGATTTTATTAACTTTTAAAAAGTTTTCTATATTCAAATACGGAATGAGTCGAATCTCGATTAAAAAAAGAACATATTATTCTTATTTGTTTATTAAGGGCCTACATCAATATTATTCAATATCATCGCCGACACGTACATATTAACACAGCCAGTAGGTACAGAAAATGAAGAATTAGGGATACTTTTCCTATTTACTCAAAATCTACTAAATATATGTATTTTAATTCTGATTTACGTGTTTCTATATATAATAGTTACTTATGTTTTTAAAGTTATTTTATTAGTTAATACGCGATAATAGACCGACAAATGAAAAAAATAAAAAATTAGAGAGGTTGTTTCGCTAAGATTTTCTATCGAGAAAACTTTTTTCAATCGCGTTTCTGAGTTTATGCGATCCTAGATCATATATTGAAAAAACATATACTTAAAAATTAGAGCTCTAGCCATTCAATCTAAAGAAACAATGAAAACTTCGTACGTAGAAAAATGCACGAAGCTATTTTGGTATCCTCTTAAAACGCTATGTCGCTATGAAAAATTATGCAAGATTTTACAAAACTGCATTATGTTATACTGTTATTTTCAAATAATTATTTGTGATGGCGTCGAAATCTATTAATTTTACAGCCATGTAAAATGGCTGTAAATCGTTTAGAGGATTCATTCCATTCAAACTGTAGATTAAATGCGACGATAAAATTAAGTTCCGTTCTCTTAATCGTAGTACTTAAAATAGTGTGTTGTTTTCTTTGATTGAATTTATAAGTATGTCTGCATTCGATGAGAGAATCGATTACAAATAATCCTGATTTTAGTCGAAAATATTCAAGTTGGATTTATATACTTACTCGAAACCAGACATTAGGTCGTCTTCTACCCTGTTAATTAACGTACCACTATTGGGCACGAGCCTCTCTACCTCGTAAGAGTTTTTAGTCTAATAAGTTGCGTCGACCATCCAAGGTTACATAATGGCATAGCGTTTAGTTTCAAAGTTTCCGTTTTTAACAGTTAAAGTTAATTGCTAATAATAAGCGAAATCTAATATTTAAAATTCTCGTGTCACAATGTTCGTTCCCGTACCTACTCCTTCGAAACGGCTTGACCGATTATGAAATTTTATATATGCATATTCAGTAGGCCTGAGAATCGGCTACTATCTATTTTTCATACCCTTAAGTGATAAGGGTTAATTTGAAAAATTCTTTCAGAGATGATTTGTACATTTAGCGAGGAAGGCGAATATAACATCACGTAGCGACAAGTAGGAGCGTAGCATTAACAAAAAAAAATTAATAATAACGTGATTTTATTTTTATTCTACGCGTACGTAGTCGCGGGCCACAGTTAGTTGAGAAAATAATAGGGAATAGTAGGTACTTAAAGTTTGTGTAACTTCAAGTGTTTAAAAGTTGTGCATGATAGAAATAAGATGGATGGTGTGTACAATACGCTTGTTTACAAACTTGAAGTAACTTGATAAATAAGGATTGTCTATGGAAATATATATATATATAAAACTTTATTTTGTAGGTTTTCACTTTTCTATTGGCTTTATAAAATATAAGCGTCCTAGAAAACCGTAAAACGTAATAATCTTTGGCTCTGTTAACAAAAATGAGATTGTATTACGTATTCTTAGGGCAGAGCTGTCTATCCAAATGTCTAATCAATTTTGATTAATTTTTCATTACTTTGGTCTTAAGGGCCTACATCAATATTATCGTCGACATGTACCTTTTAACACATCTAGTAGGTATAGAAAATGAAGAATTAGGGATATTTTTTTTGTTTACTCAAAATCTACTAAATATATTTTAATTCCGGTTTACGTGTTTCTATATATAATAGTTACTTATGTTTTGAAAGTTATTTCGTTAGTTAATACGCGATAATAGACCGACAAATGAAAAAATAACAAATAAAAGAGGTTGTTTCGCTAAGATTTTCTATCGAGAAAACTTTTTTCAATCGCGTTTTCGAGTTTATGCGATCCTAGATTATATAATGAAAAACATATACTTAAAAATTAGAGCTTTAGCCATTCAATCTAAAGAAAAAATGAAAACTTTGTACGTAGAAAAATGCACGAAGCTATTTTGGTATCCTCTTAAGTAATCTGAGTATTTATGTGGTCACAAATCAAGTTGGTTGTGACAAATGAAACTTCACAATTTAAAAAAAAAATTGTTGTAAGAAAATTTTATAATTGTCTTCGAAAAATGTCTGCAGAATCAGATTATTCAAACGATTTCAATTCAAGAAAAACTTATTTAGCTGCAATTCTGAGCCAAACCTTGGGTACCAATACCATTATTATTCTACCATACCAAGCTGTTAAATATGGAGCCATGGGTCATATTATTTTAATTGGAGCCATATCGATATTTGTGGGCATACCCTTATTATACATGGAGTATGTAGCCGGTCAGTTTACAGGACGTAATGGCCTTCAAGTGTGGACTGTAAGACCTTGTCTGTCGCATATAGCTTACGTTCAAATATTCTGGCAAATTTTTTACCTAATAGTCACCCATGTGGTTAGTGCTTTCACTTTGCATTACTTTTTCATAAGTTTTGAAGATCCTATCCCTTACTACGCGTGTGGTGAATGGAGCACTCCAGACTGTGATACACTCTATCGCAACTACACAATTCACCGAGATTGTTTGAAGTCTCGGGATCGATTGACATATTGTACTCAGTTATGTACTACCTTTCCTGAGTATCAATATTGGAGATTTTTTATACTAAGAGTTAATAAAGATGATTATTATTTGCCTTGGCGTGTTTGTCTTGCATCAGGAATCCTGTGTATTATTTTATTCTTCAGTTGCTTTAAACGTGCACAATCAGTTAATGCAAGTTTACAATTTTATGTGTATTTTATTTTCAGTGCCTCCATTATAATTTTGATAGCATCTATGTTACAGAAAGGAGTTGTGGTAAAGTTTGATCAAGCTATTGATGCTGATCTTTCACAATTTACGAAATATTTAGAGTTTTCTACCATCATAGCAGGAGTGATACTAAATTTAAACGTTGGTAGCGGTCTTTCATTCAACGTAGCATCAAGAAGTTCGTTTAGATCACCGTGTTACTCAAACACTATTATTGTGGTAGTGCTTACTTGGGCTCTGACTATCGTTAATATTTGTAGCTACGCTATAATGTTATGTCCTTACTCTTTTACACATAATGTTCATCCACTTGATGTTGCCAGATATTCTATGTATGTTACTTTCGAAAGGATCCCTCGTATGTTGTACATGTACGATTGCAGAATTGTTTGGTTAATATTGAGTTTTTCCTTGATTGTAATATCATTCTTATGTTTAAATACTATTATAATTTCAAACTTGTTAGAAATAATCTCGGAGAAAAATTCTACAGTGGCTAAGTATCCAGGAGTATTCACGACGGCGGCGATGGTTACGTTGTACGTGTTGACAATGCCATTACTTGGTAATAAGACATTTAATTTCATATTAGATATCCAGCAAGCCATGAATATTCTTCCCATATTTATAGCTATATTGGAATGTTTTGTGTTTTTGGTATGTTATGGTTTAAAACGGTTTTCAGAAGACATTCATTTTATGTTGGGCGTTCGTGCAAATGCATTTATTAAGTTGACTTGGATACTCTCATTTGTTCTTATTACATACACGTTTTGTATGGAGCTTTATTCGTTGTATAAGAATCATACTATGTCAATAAGCTCTACCGTTGGGTGGTGGTTTCTTGTTTTATTAATGTCAGTAGTAGTCGCTGTTACAATTTGTAAAATATTAAAAGCGCTTTATAAGAAGGAGTTTGAGAAGGAAATTGGGTTGGACCCTTCTTGGGGGCCAAAGAGCGAGATTCTTCAACGAAGCAGAACAATGTTTACTACTCATGCAATGACGAAGGAATACATTTATCGCCAGTACCATCTGCAAGCGGGTATATTGATGCGCCAGAGGACCTCTAACATAAGAACTTGAAGAATAAAATTTAACATTAATACATCGTTCAAATACCCCTAACAATGTTGTAATGCCTGAGAAAGTTTCCTGGAATGCGTAATTATTTTGCATTATGGTTTTCCCAGAAAGAAATTTATTGTTATAGTTAAAAGTGGCTCATACTAGTTCAGTTTCTAAATTTAATTTTATGTATGTAACGCTACTAGAAAAAAATTTGTAATGATCATAGAAGTGTGTAAAATGATGATGATGATTATTCTAAATTATTGAAATTTTATATATTACTAACTCATATATTGATATAATGCCAATAACAAAATATATAAATAATAATTAGAATTTATTTTTGGACTTTTTATCATTTATGTAAGATTTTATTATTATTATTTTTGGACTTCAAATGACTTTTTATTGTGACTTGCAAATAACAAAAATGTATCATGATAATATTGATAATGTACATAATTAATATTTTTATTCCTAATTGAATTTATAAATGTATATTGTATGTACCTACTTATTGCGAAAGGATCACTGTAAGCAATAAGTACCCAATGAATGAATAAATAACATGTATTAACCCATGATTTTTCTTTTCTTAAAAATAGCATAGTAGGTAATAAATTATTTAGTAATAGCCAAATGTGTAACATATTGCCGTCATATTATTGATAGTTGTTACCCGCGTGGAATTTAGAAAATATTCTTTATTATTGCAACCTGTTTCACTGATACTTCGCTCTTCTATTGGTCGCATGATATTATATAATATAGCCTATGGCTTTCTTCGATAAATGGATTATCCAAAACAAAAAGATTTTTCAATTCAAACCAGAAGTTCCTGAGATTAGCGCCTTAAAACTAACAAACAAACTTTATAGATGGTCTTATTCATAATGACCTGTCGGAGGTTTAAACGGAGATCTTATCGGAAAGATAATAAACGTTTTAGCGTAAAAAGACTATTATGAATAACAAGTTTTGACAATTTTCGCGGACCTATGTTAGCGAACTTTTAAACCTTTGATAAGTCATTATGGATAAGACCGTGATAATATTACTATAAATATGAATTTTTGATACATTTACAATTTTCTTAAATTTCTACTATGTAGTTACTATAGTTTACAAGAGTAATAAATTGACTTAACTAAAGTCACTATATAGTAGTCTCTTTTTATGCTTTGTTGAGTCATTGTATATTATAATGTAAGGCTATTCTTGTAGAATAAGCATTGCGTAATATAAAGCTTTACTAAAGTGAGTCACCGCCAAAAATATTCAAATACTTGTACCAATTGGTATTAAATAAATTATTACTGTATAGTTATGTCCAGGACATTTAATTTATTCCAGATAAAGTTATAACTTGTTTGTTATTATATTTTTATATATACAAATATTATTACTAATCATTATAACCTGAACTTTATTACGAATTAGCATATATATTATAAAAAAATTGTGTCATTCATTATGTTAAATTAAAAAATAAAACATAAATTTTTGTAAATATTTACTAAATTAACATTGACTTTCATTTCTGACAAAATCCTATCCAAATATCCTATCCAATAGTCAAACATCTTACAAACTTTTACGTTTAGACACTAAACGTAAAAGTTTGTAAGATGTTTGACTGTTTGTTGCTCCTTTACGCAAAAGCTATTGAATGGATTTTAATTAAACTTCGCACTTATATAGCAGAGTAACACATAAGTTATATAACATCACGCAGGTAGCCCTAAGAGTGAGGCAGGGTAAATAAACGTGACTGAATCCGCAGGCAATTATAATTTACCAATTGCTAATTAAAAAATAATACCTAATTGATTTGCAGTAAATTATCATTACTCGTAATAATTATGTATTCGTCTATTATACTCTATACTTACATATTAATGTAATTCAATTCATTACATGTTAATCATGCACACAACCGGCCCATGTAGGTAATAACAACATAACACTACATCGGTTACAAAACAATCACAAGTTACAATATCTAATTTTAACTGTTATTTTTGAGTACTATTTTTATGTATTTATTCTGGTACATGGATTGCTATAGTTTAAGTTACCGTACTCCTCCGAAAAGGGTTTACCGATTGTTAAAGTATTTAATTTAGGTATGTATTTATTTGGTATGAGAACATGGTATTATCTGTCATACGTATAACCAAGGTGAGGCCTTAGGTGTAAGAAAGAAATGTCAAAAGTTTTGTAAAATTTGACTCTATTTCTGACAAATTTAGTTCTTTTCAAAACCTTCACTTAATAAAAAGGAAGAATTGGAAAACTTCTCCAAAGACTAACTCCTGGCTACGCCTATATTCTCCATTTGTTAAACCCCTAGGCCGTATCAGTAAGTAGTTAAGTACACAAGTGATTCCGCGGCCACATCTAGTTAAATACATAATGTAATGTAATGTTAAACCTTTTAAACTTCTAACAGTCTTTTATTTTATTACATTCTCAGAGGCTAATAAAAAAGAAAGTCAACGGTTTCCTCTTCAGGCCTCCCCTCTACCTTCCACCCACTCGCATGTCCGACTTTTGTAAGAAAAAGATATTATAAAAAAAGTGGCGCGCCAAGCTGTCTGCTACTAGTATAGTGTTGCAATCATGAATGCGGCCACGATTACTTGACAAAGATACATGTCCACTAGCTCTCTGATACGTCACTTCGCATAAGTGCTTAGTACACGCACAGCAATCGATGCAGACATAATAAAACTTAATGTTTTATATTGACACCTCAATGAAGTATTAACTTATAACCATACTTGTATGTAATTTATTTAATTAGCCTTCTGCTGTAGTAGTGATGTGTGTTTACCTGTAAATATGTAGTGATAAAAAATGCTTAGTATTTTATGCTTTAATCTATTATTTATTGACTGAAAGATAAACGTGTAAGATATGTATGTAGGTACCTAATTGGTCGATAACGTAGGGTATCATGTAGTATTTAACTGATGTCCCACATTTAAGAGTATTGTCAACTAAGTAATAAACCATTAAATTTTAACATTTATAAACGAAAAATTGACATACAGGCACTTATTCTTGTACTTTTAAATTACAAACCACTAAATAATAAACATAATACATCGAAAGATATGTTTGTACCAATCGTCTGTCATTAAAACGTAGTAAGCCACAATAGTTATATTTGACTAGTTATAATGTTACTAAAACTAAAATACTTCCTATATGTTTTAAACTTTATGTTTTCTATTTTCGGTTCCCGTTAGTATGGTATAAGGTCTTCAGAGTATTGTCTTTACACACAATACTCTGAAGACCTTATGCCATACTACAAGTATATATAGAGTAAAGACTCTATACATACTTGATAAACTTTGTTTAGCAATAAGAAATTTTACGCCCTTTCTTCAGTGTTAGTTTTGTAATAAAGCCTTTGAAGTACGATTACGTAAAATAAATTGCGTGCATCTACGAATTTTAAAATTTTCAAATAAATGCTCTTCATACTTTCGCAGACGCTAATTCTAAAGTTTATAAATAAAACCCTAACTGATTTTTTATTCTTTTTGTAGAAAATTGTGTTGTGGTCAATGAATATTCAAAGACATTGGATACACTGAATTGTTGAAAAAATTGTTTTTGGGCGATTCTTACAAACAGAAATCTTGATATAAAATGAACATATTTCTATAAGTAGAAAGGATTTGCGTCTACATTAATGTATGTCAGTATAAGTATTATGTGTACTGGTGTCAGTAAGAGGAGTGCAAATCCAGTCCGAGGCACATTGCGTCATACAAATGGAACATTTAGAATGTTTGACCCGGCGGCGTCAAGACCGACCAGTGCCGCCGTGCACCGCCGACGAGTCGCGCAAATTCCGACCATTGTCACGACATTACACCTATCTACTCACTGCTTGGTGCTACCTAATACATTAAACACAAAAGCTGCACTACAACTTCACTGTACTTCTAATTTTATTCCAACGTTGCGAAACTGTGGCACATCGATTCCATTTATGACTTATTCTTGCACTTTTTTACCTTGTCCTTATATAAGAACCTATTTTTATTAACCTCTATCGGAGATCTTGTTTATTCGCTTTGCTTTGCTTATTGCAAATGTTGCCAGTTTTGTCCTAAGTTACATCTTTTTTTACTGTTATTTTCTCCCCATTTGTTACTTCTGTGTATTAGTTAGTATTAATGGCTGCCGAAGGATTGACATGTATTTAAGCTTAAAACAACAATGTAAGAGAAACGCCTCTTAAAAAGGAAGAGATTTATTTGGTAACAAGCCTATAAATCGAAATTGGTAATGTCAGCTTACGGTGGTCGCTATCTTGCGTCTGACACCAGCACTTAACAGAACCGCAATTGCATAATGTTGTTTAGAGGCTTTTTGAAAAAGACACCATATATCTTGTTTAAGTTATTGGTTGCACATTGTCTAAAAAGGTTGTTAAGTCTTGAATGGCGATACGACGTTGGAGTTTCCGTTTATCAAGCACGTTAACCTGTCGTGTGCGGACATGACCAACATTTGATCAGCGTGTCGAGGCAACGGAACTACTACTACAGAATCGACATTCACAGTAAACGGAGAAAATAACCATAGGTATGATAACAAAGAAACATTTAAAAACAATTATCACTGATTATTTAGGACAAACAATATGATTGTTAACATAAATTAAAATCATGACAGTATAAAGTATTTATTAATTTAAAACCTTCGAACATAGAAAATAAATGTAATTTAGCAACATACGTTTTCCTATGTTTAATATTTATGCTTAAATAAGCGTAAATATTAAAATGGAATTGAATGTAATTTCATTATTTCAATTAATAAATTGCAATGATACCAAATATGAAGAATTTTATCGCAATGAAATTAATGTTTCAGGCACCTACATACTCGTATATTAAAAAACGCATGTTACGAATATTTTTTGGTGATTATAATCTGATTTTTTTTTATATAACTATCAGAATGTTAAGTCGTGCATATCTGTCAGATGTTTGTTCTATAGCAGTATTAACAGCCACTACCCAATCACTTTCGTCAAGATCAGGTTGCTTGATGACATACTGCTTGTGTTGTACTGTACCGCTCAGTTAAACGATGCTGCGAGATTTACCTATCCAACTACAGATGGGTATGGAGTTGATAAGGCTTTGTCAGGGGACTAACTCTAAAACATAAAGGGTATAGGCTAAAGCTCATTCTCGTTGCTTTTTGCTTGTTTTTATTAGTTTTTGTAGAGTTAGATTTAAGAAAAGAAAGAGAGTAAAAATAAAAAGAAGAAAAAAACTTCATGTGTATTTGTGCCTTTGTGCGGATACAAGCGAAGTAACGCAATGGAATTATGAATTATTACCGCTTACCATCAGGTGGAATGTAATCAAGCATTAACATGTAATAAGTAAAAAAAAAGTGCTATAGTGTATTTGTGTGCGTTACTCGGTACCCTACCGATCTGGAAGTATGATTTACAAATAAAATAATGTATGTAACTATTCTCAAAGATTTAATAGCTTAGGTAAAGTTTAATACTCACAGATTTTAACCGAACAGTCTTAACAGACTCATTCAGTATTACATATTATTATGTTCAAACAACGGAAACTTAATTGCCAATTATATATCCGCCTTCTAATTACTTTCAAAGACTCGTTTTGTAAAATAATTTCTTAACTTAAAATATAATTTGTTTTGCGAAGATTTCCTGTTAGATAAGGAAACTTCGGCATGGAACTATGCTCGTCCAATCAGCGTGATATGGCAGATTTATGACTCTTCAGTTGTGGTTTCAAACATTAAGTACAAAAAAAAATTGGTCTTTTCAAGTTAATTATAACCTAGTCTATAAGTTTTGTGTTTTGTTTTTATGAATCGCGAAATTTCATGACGAAATATTTTTAAAGTTTACATGACTAGAAAAAATATCAATGGACAAAATACAAGTAACTTGTGAAACGGCATTTTCGAGACACGACTCGACCGATAAGTCGTTTGAACGTGTCAATAAGAGATAAATAATGCAAATAATAGAGTAAAGGTACTAAGTCGATGACACGACGCGTTGTGCTGTGACTATGACAACAAAACTAATAACGTAGTATTTTTTTGTACTTTTTATGAACTTTTGCCCTGAATTTTGTCAAACATTAGTTAATTAGAACTTAATGGTTCTCTATTGCTCATTATGTAAGTACGTTACATATATGTTGGTGCTTAATATAGAACTAGGCTACTTTAAACTCGATTCTTGTGAATTGTTTTGGATAGGTTTAATTGGTAGCTCTACTAAAACTCTACTTCAAAAGGATGGGCTACTCCAGGCTCTCATTCAATTTTTAAAACAATTCTAATTTTAAAAAATCAAAAAATCTAATTTGGTTATGATTCGGCATAGCAACTAAGACTGCAGGGTGCAGCTATTAAATATGTAGCATACTTAATGAATTTCTATAAACGGCGCGTTTCTAAACAATATTTACGACACACAGACATATAACAACGCTTATGAGCTAATAAAGCAATGTACTAAAGTATGTAAATAAATACAAGTTCAATATCCATCAAACACAAAAACTACTCATCTTATATGATAAATAATAAATTTACATATATTTTTTTGACTATAAAACACTTTCTCATTATCATGATTATTATTCGAGACTTCGTTAGCGATTGATGATTCAATTAAAACTATTTGATACAATAATTATGATTCAATTTCCCAGCAAAAATTTAAGACGTTAATCGCATGTCAATAAAAACTTATAGGCTATGTCTGTTGTAAATCGTACAGTTCTATGTTTATGTCCACATGTAGCATCAATATAAAAAGTCACGCGTGCCTGTTTATCACTATTTGTCAAACTAAAGTAGTGCTACAATCATTACCTCAACTGTGATTAAGACATAACCAATGAATACTAGGCATAATATTTAATTACTCAGATCAGAGTTTAATAAACAATAAAGAAAGAGTTATCTATAAGTGGGAAGGGAATCAGTCAACAACGGCATTTACCTACAGGAGGATGCATCACTAGCAACTGCTCAATCAGGCGTGACAAATATTTTAAAATTTTTTTCTAACACTTGCGCGACTCATCTGTTTAAATAAAACTACTTTTTACGGATTTAGACGCGTATATTTGTTTTAAATTTTGGCCCGACGTTTTGGAGACTTTGCAGTCACCATGGTCACGGGTGAGACTGAGCTGTAATGTGTCTTCTACGATCAGTTATTGACAATAATAATTTATCAGTTCATAATTTATCAATTAATCAGTTGTTCAATAACTGATCGTAGAAGACACATTACAGCTCAGTCTCACCCGTGACCATGGTGACTGCAAAGTCTCCGAAACGTCGGGCCAAAATTTAAAACAAATATACGCGTCTAAATCCGTAAAAAGTAGTTTTATTTAAATATTTTAAATATCTCTCTCTCTCTCCAGCCCATTAACGTTCCACTATTGCTACTATGAGGCACAGGCCTCCTCCACTTTGGGAGGGATTATTGTCTACTATGCCGCGTTGACAAGGCGTATTGGCATAGGGTTTAGTTTAGAATTTTCCGACTCTCCTAGAGTTTGTTATTTGTGTACAAAATCCCTTAGCTGGCGGTTACAGCACCTTGAGGAGAAAATGGAGTTGTGACTCTTGTTTTTTTAATCCGTCACCATGCGTATTTTTAATATCCACAATAGATATTTTATCTGATAGATATCGATATTTTTTCTGCCGCCAGATGGACAACATGGATAGTAATTTTGTTTAAATCGTCCTAAATGTCAACTTCCAGTTGTCCTGAGGCGGTTAGCGGCGTGTGAGTTTGCAGTATACAGAGAGCACAAGCCTGCGGCGCGGAATGTGGCGAGGAGCGCCTCGGGGTAGAAAGTGCGCGCCAATTGGGATCCAGGCCCTTATCAACACTTCACACACTAAACTGTACGTCACGTTATAACTATGTTCATGTTAAAACAAAATTCTTAATATTTTTCATTTTTACTTAATGTAAACTACAGTTAATACAAAAGTAACAAATAATCTACACTTTCCAATAACTTTTTCAGTAGATTTATTACGAATAATTAGCATATTATTACGTATAATCGAAAATATTTATATGGTTCATAATAGTTTTATATATTGTATTAGATGTATGCTGAAGTGGGTAAATATATTCATCTTAATATTAACATCTTTTAATTAATTAGGAAATTAAAGAAATAAATTGATGTTAACACATTCGTGAATCATAAATTTTGAAGAACAGCGGTAGATAATAATTATGTAATGATTGTACGCGTACCTATAATAAATTATTCAAAATATAATTAATTCCATAGTTTAAAAAATAAATCACAGTTATGATAACGTCTCCGCCGCCATTGAAGAAAGCCATAAAATCCCTAAAAAATGGGCGTTCGCAATATACACGCACAGCTTTCCATTGAATGGAAAAATGCACCATGAGCCGGTTTGTTCATATCTTCCGGATTCCCAACCTGCTACTCTAGGTCAGGTGACGCTGTCTCGCTCACTCCTACGAGCGTAGCATCAGATTGCAAGATCGATTTGGGGTCGCGTCGCCCTAACCCAGATTGTCTGCACTCTGTAGAGTTTGTTAAATAGCCTGTCTCGGTACTGCGGCATGTTCCTTATTGCTTTGACATATGTTATGTGGTAAGCAATTGAAATAAAACGAAGAACACCATAATTTATGCTTGTTTTATGATCCACAGTACTTAATCCTCCAAACAACTTCTGATACGCTGCGGAAGTGGTGCAAAACCACGTAATATTTTGTTCATATCACAACCGTCTTAAGACATATTGAATGCTGACGTAGTGTGAGGAGCAATAAATGTTATACATGGAAACCGCAAAGGTACAAATAGGAATACGGACAGTGCGATATAGTTTTGTGGAGACGTTATGGCTTTGTCAATTCCGTAAAGCTGTAGACTGGTCTTTACTAAGTTATTTTATATTAAAGATCGTCACATAAATTGATCATCATTGTTATGTCCTATTCTATTAAATTTATATGATAGTATATAATTTTTATTATCATAAGTAACCTCAATATGAAAGAGACGGTGATACAAATAAGGCTGTACACCTGTGCGGGACCCAGCCCGGATCGAGGCCAAGCGGCGCGAGCGCCGCTTTGTAATCGTTTAAGAGGGTACTGTACTCCTCATTTAGATATTTGCCTTAGGTATTGCTATCCCTATTTCCGAGCGCCGCGCTGACAGGGACAAATATAGATGAAGCGGATTTTACCTACAAATTCTTTGAAAAAAGACGTTTCGTACTTCCGTTTTTTTTTCGCGAAAGTTAAACCGATTTTAATATTTTTTGCGTTGCATTATAGATAAAAAGTATATCTATGCTTTTATCACTTTCTTTTGTGGTAAAACTTTACCAAATTTGTGTGATAGACGCTGCAACTTTATCTAAAGAAAACCGAAAAAAGTGGGTTTCGATAGGATCGTCATATTTCCTTTAGTTATTATGTTTTGAAAAAAAGAAAATGATAGGAGCATAGATATACTCTTTATCTATAATATAACGCAAAAACTATTAAAATCGGTTTAACTTTCGCAAAGAAAAAACGGAAGTACGATACCCATACTTTTGTATGGAGCATAATTTGGTATCGTACCGTCTTAAGTGTTCCGACCAACTCGACGCCATCGAACAAGCTTAAATACTTACGAAACGATACAAATTGTAAGTAATTCCATTGTTAGAACATTAAGGCCAAAGATAAATTACTCTTAGACGCAGATGTTAAGAATTCGTCTAAATGTTACACCTTGATAGTATCCATAATCAGCCAACATTGATCACTCGTGTAGGATCCAGATTTTCCAGATTTTTGGTATCTTATGATATTTTTATTCTTCATATATTCCAAGCAACGTGTTATTTATCTACAATAGGTACTAGAGAAATGTAGTGAGACTAAGCAAACGACAGTTATACTGAAGGAGCAAAATTTAAAAAAATGATGTACCGACTGGATTTTTGGATGGATTTTATAGACTATAACATCTCGTATGGCTCTTTTTCCTAAGAATATAATGAACTTTAAATTGCAAAGGCGGGTTTAGATGTAAGAGATATTATACTCTTATATACCTGCTAAACATTTATATAATTTTATGCTACAATTCGAAGAAACCTATAAAGAGATATCGTTACTAACTTGCCAGCTCCGCGCCGTATTACAGAAGCGATGCGGAGCAAGTTAGGTAATAATTTATTTTTCTTATTTTGAATTTTTACGCTTACTTAAAAAGCTTTTCACTTTTTTCGCTTACGTTTTTATTTATAAAAAATAGAAACAATATCTCCACAATATCTTACAAACAATTCAATATCGTGATTGCGAATTTGTGTTAAGTACTCGTATTTAATTGTCACATATTGTAGTATGTTGTTCATAGTTAAAACTTAAATATTAAATACTTGTACAATATAAATAAAAGTAACTTTAACAATAACGAAGGTTAAAATAAGTTAAGATGACATTTAAAGCAATGTTAACGGACAGAACCTGCAGTTAAACGAACAAATTGCTTTCCTAATGAGCTACTAAACATTTACCAATTAAAAAATACATAAGCTCTACGCAATGAAAGTAGCTTTTACAAACACATCATTAACTATATTTACATCTTTATATTGTTTACGATACTATTTGTTTTACTTTACATTTTCTCCAATAAATAACCAAACGTATTCAAGCATACTTTATGTTTTATTTAAACTAAATGAAATAGCATTGCCCATTTAAAATATGCCGTTATTACGTATCGTAAATTCTGTTTACGGTACTTGACTCGGCTTTCGACTTAGTTGTTTTTCATCTATGATTTGGCGCCTATCCCATTATTTATTTCAATCATTTAATTTAAATGATTTAGCTAATAATTCTACTTTGATTACAAACAAATAACATATAAATATAATAACAGTTTCATTAGACTTACAAAGATTAGATTTTTCAAAATCCTAACCGTATTTATAATATTTAAGTTTTTCTGTTAACTATTCATATTTGTAATATAGTTTTAGTGCGTATCGATTTTCAAATACACCCTGTGATTTTAATTTGATCTGAGAATTTTATGTTTTATCAAGGACATAGTTGATTGAATAGATACTCGTATCTCCACCTGAAACAGGAAGTACTTGAAATTACGATTTAGTTCTCTCTCTGCTTTTTGGAAGGGATTATGGTCTACGGTGCCGTGCTGACCAGGCGTTTTCGGCACAGGGTTTGTTTTCGAGATTTGCGTCGCTCACAGTGGATTTTATCTGTACAACATCCCGTAGCTGGCTTTTACAGCACCCTGGGAGAGGGGTGGTGACATTTGTACATTTGTATTCATAATCAGTCACCACCCGTCATTTAAAGAATATAATTTATTAGGATTTAAAGATTTTCCAAAGCTATTTAAACTTATATTAAGTGGCGCAGTCTACAAATGATATTTAAAACATGAATCAATCGTTACATTTTGTACTTAAAGTCACAACTATCGGAGTAAATACATTAAGTATTTACTTCGATAAATATTCTAAGTAACCGACGCTAAGTATAGTTTACTTTTTGATAGTGCATATCTAAGATATGTTCGTATCACTAACGTGGTGTTATAAGCATGATTTCGCGGATTTTATCTATCTACATTGTAAATAGTCAGGTCCTACAGGAGGACGGCCTTCGTGGTTTAGTTGTTTATGTTTCGGATTGGCGTTTCGGTCGCGGGTACGATTCCCGCGTGTAACAATCATTTGTGTGATATTTATAATTGTCATTCATGTATTATAAGTATGTACAAACTAAAAGTAGTTTATGCAGTATATCCGTATTCTGGTACCCATAACACAAGTATATAAGCTTAGCTTAGAATCAGAGGACGTTGGGTGAAAGGTGGATAAAAAGAGAGTAGTAATTTAAAATATCGTTAGTACGTATGTATTGTTTAGGGAAATGCCAGTAATGTAGGTAAAACGTATTCTAAAATAAAGTTGATATGAAAATTGAATGCAGTAACTGTTTAAGACATTCACAATTGTATATCATTGTTACAATTTTCTAGAGTGTTTTGTTTCCTTGTTTATTAATATTTATAAATGCATTCTTAGTCGATTGCGAAGACATCAATAAGTTCATGTAATTCTAGTGAGTACCTACACACAGAGAAAACGAATAGGTGCAATGTACCTACGAAAAATGGAATTACGCATTTGAAAAACCGTATCTATGGCATAAATATTTTTAAATACGTTCTTTTTTCATAGGAATAGAGACAGCGTCTTTATATTACAAACCAGCTATTGTCCACGAGTTCGTTCGCATGGAAAATAGAAAAAATTCGAGTTTTCGCAACATTTACTACTACTACTTCGCTCCTATTGGTCGCACCGTGATGTTATATATATTAGCTGTAGCCTTCTCGACAAATGGACTATCCAACACAAAAAAGTGCCCATCACACTGGCGACGTTTCCTCGTTGGATGGCAATACTAACGCGTTGAGCAAAGTAAAGGATAGCGTTCTGATAACTTGAGGCGTCTTCTAGTCGCTACGATAATTCCCTGTAAAAAGATCGAGTCTTCGGACCCCATGGACTCGTTTTCAGGACTTGGTGGAATAATTTTGATATTTCTAAATCAATAAAAGAATATTAATATCCTGTGTTTCAACGAAACAGGCATACATGTAACAATTATTCCGTTGCCATCTACATAAGTACTTATATGTATAATGGCATAATCGATCAACTATTGAGCACGATCATTGTGTTCCTCAGTTGAACCGTGAATCCTGTCACTATATACCTCCCCCTCTCCCACACTTCGCTCCTCTATATCCCCCGCTTATGAATCTCATTTACGATGCGCTTACGCAACTGAGTAAAGCCATTCAACTATGAAATGTTATTATTTAAGGCATAATTAAGAAAACGTTTGGATTTTTAAGAGATATTGTTTTGAATCTACAAGTATTTATGAGAACCAAAGAATCGATACTGTAGCTTTCTATTGAAAGAAAGAAAGAAAGAAAAGAAAAATAAATTTATTGGAAGCATAATCACACAAATACAATTAGGTACGAAAAAGAATATACATATATAAGGAATAAAACAAAAGATGTGTGAAACCCTTCACAAAATAATGCTAGTTGACACCAGCGCTGGTCTTCTGCTGGGCCGTTAAATGATGACACAGACAATAAGAAAAGAATAACAGTAAACAAAGGAAGGAAAAACAATAAGTAGGTACATGTATAAAAATAATTAATTAACATAGTTACATAACCAAAATAACACAGATACAATTAAATAGTTATTAGAAGGAATAAATCATGAAACCAAAAACACATAATATATATATCATAATAAAGCAAGAGAAAAACAAAATGAAAAAAGCATTTGCTGCACGCATGTCGCACAGTAACAATACGAACGCAGCAGTATACTATATACTTCAGTCAGTCAGCTTCCATTCCTAGTAGATTTGAATGCTCATCTGTATAAAAATCAGTTGCCGTTTGTTAGTCTCGCTAAAATTTGAGAACAGCTATTGCTGATTTTGGTTTTATTATTTTGTCATAGTCCAGGAAAACAGTCAGAAAATACTTAAATAATGCGAAGAAAAAGCTTAAAAACTGTAAGTAAGCAAAAGTCGTAGTTTTTTTTTGCTTACTTACAGTTTTTTATATTTATATAAATAAAAAATTGGGCAAAATATTGCCTGAAAATTTATACAAATTAGATTTAACCGCTCCATCGTATTTCAGACGTATTTAGTCAATATTTTAGTTTAAAATATTATGACGAAGCTAAGTCATGTTAGATTACGAAAATAATAATTGTTGATTTAATTCCACACGATGTAATTGAGTAATAATACTTATACCAATATTGATTTTTTTGTTGATAGTGTATTTAACTGATAAATAAACATAATTATAACTAATTGTTTCCTATTATTTCAATTATATTTAGGAAAGATTTCAACAGTTTGAATTACCAGCATTGCTTGTGTCCTGTTACGTTGTATCATATTATTATAGGTACACACCCATTATTTTTAATTTAATACCTGAAGCTTAATCAAATTTTATATTTTGGCGTCATTCTGGGATAATAGAAACCGCAAGAGAGAAAAAGATTTATACAAACAGACGGACATACGGACCATAAAGATTAATATTGCATTAAAGATGCTGCGATTTTGAGACGATTGAAATTATCAAATAACTAGCCGTTGCCCGCAACTTCGTACGCGTAGAATTTTAAAACCAAACCCTAATACATTATACAAAAAAACCATTATAAAAAACGGTATCAAAATACGTCTCGTAGTTTCAAAGATATAAGCTCACATACAAAAATAATGACTTTGATTATCTATAATATACAGCGTGAATCAAACCTCCTATTTTATGCTTGAAACCAGGCATTCTTTAGGTCATCACTAATGACTACGTGAAGTTAGAAATCAACTTGCATTATAATTTAATACGATTTTTGATGTTACAAGTTTTTGCAAAATATTTACGTTGCGCAACCCTAATCAGCTGTTTTTATGAACTCTATTTGACCTAATAGTGATCATGTCGCATAATAGAGACGTAAAATGCCTACTGCTCTTTGCCTCTGTGAGGAAAATTGTTTAAAATTCTTCCCTGATGGTGAAGAAATTTTTTTTGGATGTTGATGGAAGGAAAGTGAGAAGAAGACAAAAAATTTACGAATTTTGAACGGGGTGAGATGACCGAAAAAGAAACGAATAATTGCATGACGAAGATGACGAACGTGAATTAAAGAAAAGTTAAGTTGCAACTACAAGTAAAATGTGACGAGGGGATGGAAGATATTGACAAATTAACGATGGTATAATTTTGCATAAAATTATGTTAGGTAAAAAAGTCATTGTCCACTCTAAATTATTTAATCACTATAAAGTCAGGGCTGTTTAAGAAAATAAATTTAAACAACAACAACAAATTTCTTTATTAAGGCACAAGTCCCATGATAATAGCAAATTAATGACGTTACAAAAAATACAATAAAATTTCATGATTATGTGTTAAATCTTTTTATGAACTTACAATTAAATGTGGTCATAACAATTGTTCTGTTAGATGTATTATCCGTTATAATTTTTATTATATGCTGGCCGTACTTGACTTTCCCAATATCTACGATATACCAATCCGGTTGGCCAGAATCCGTCACATAAAAATGTATCAAATTTACTACTTGCTATAACTAATATATTTATTTATTTGTAAGTTAGAAAAGTTATTATATTTATTAAAAACTAGCTGATGCCCGCTACTCCGTACGCGTGGAATTTTAGATGCCTATATATTTTATCACCGTTTAAACCTTCCCTGGACTTTCACGAATATTTCAAGACCAAAATCATCAAAATCGGCCCAGCCGTTCTCGAGTTTTAGCGAGACTAACGAACAGCAATTGATTTTTATATATAAGATAATATATTTTTTTGTAAGAAATTTTAAGTGCTTTTTCTAATTGATTTATTAAAATTTAATAGTCATCGTACAAATATATATGGCGTAAATAATGTAGCTGCACTGAAAGCATAATATAATATTTCCGTTTCACGTTGTATAAAGAATAAAGATAAAGCGAAGCTCCAAAGCTACAATTAGTTTCTTAACGAAGTATTGTTAGCTTCTAATTGTAGATAATATTAAGTTAAAAACTTATTCAGGTTAGTACTATTAGTATACTTTTAATTTAATACATATTATGTTTAAATATCATGTTTAAGTATCTATAAACGGACGGACAAATTGATGAACGTATGTAATCCACGCGGTGCACATGAGTGCACATTCACTAATAACGACAAACTTGCGACTTCCTCTATAGTTACACTTCAATGAATATTAATATTATATGTATTTGATAAAATTATTATTTCAACTATGCCCTCAACCAGCAGCCACACAATGAATCATTTATAAGTGACTGACAGCGATCTAGAAAAAGTAAAAGATTTCTTTTTAAATATTATCTTATTATACAAACTAGACTAGTGATCGCTAACTGTTCAAAAACTATTTTTGTGCACAATTTTGAGAAATTATTAGCATTCTGCACTACCCCTGTATGTACTCGTAACAGAATAAAATGCAGTATCTGTTTGCGCAATGTTTTGTAAAATGGGATTTAAGTTTTTCCCTTCACGTACTAATATATACTTAATAAATCAAATTACGTAAATTACTCAAGTAGAGTGTTAAAATAAAAGCTTTTAAATAACGTATGATCATAATACCCACACCAGATACAAAAGTTTTCCTGGCCGAAATATACTAGTCTGTGTTAGTCTATTGTCATCGCAGTAAAGTACGAGTAAAACCAATTTCTTAAGGAATTATAGGTAGGTAAATAAGACCGCCTACATCGCCATAAACTATACCGATAAGATGATCGGTGTCTTAATAAAGCGTTGATGATATTGATGATATTGAATTTTTACTTTAAGGATATACACAGCGTGAATGTCCACAAAGAAATCTTTAAAAAAATTGTTCCGAGCCAAAGAAAGATAATTTTTGAAACATTTATATACTAGGTTTATTTTTTCCTTTAAGATACAAGTAACTGTTGCATGCGACATAGTACCCGTGGAATTTAGAAACCAAATGATACCAATAAACCCCTTACGCAGCCCACGCAAAAGGGCCTACATCAATATTATCGTATATCATCGCCGCCACGTACATATAAACAAAGCCAGTAGGCACAGAAAATGAAGAATTAGGGATACTTTTCCTATTTACTCAAAATCTACTAAATATATTTTAATTCTGATTTACGTGTTTCTATATATAATAGTTACTTATGTTTTTAAAGTTATTTCATTAGTTAATACGCGATAATAGAACGACAAATGAAAAAAATAAAAAATTAGAGAGGTTGTTTCGCTAAGATTTTCTATCGAGAAAACTTTTTTCAATCGCGTTTCTGAGTTTATGCGATCCTAGATCATATATTGAAAAAACATATACTTAAAAATTAGAGCTCTAGCCATTGAATCTAAAGAAACAATGAAAACTTCGTACGTAGAAAAATGCACGAAGCTATTTTGGTATCCTCTTAAATATGTACTTTTTTTGCAACATTTTTATGCCACTTTATAAGAAGGAGATTGGCGTCTATATATTTTTTTCATTGTAAATGAATAAAAAAATATGTATGGTATAATGCTATTGGTTGCAGCGTGATGTTATTTCGCATAAAAGGCTTCCTCGATTAATGATTTCATTAATCGGGGAAGGCTACTGGTTCTGGGAACTGGTTCGAATTTAAAAATTGTTTTTGTGAACATGAAAAAACAATTTTTAAATTCGAACCAGTTAATGAGAAAACCGCGATTTTTCTTCTTCATTAGTATAGGTTAAAATTGGTTGTACGTTGTTTCAAGAATACAATGACAGTATCATGGAATGAATGGAATAAATTATTTCTTCTTTAATGTTAACAAGCATTCAGGATATAATGCCTAATCCACAACGAGTATTACGTTTTTTGTGCGAAAAACTAACTTTCCATTTCCCGCTCAAGTATACGTTGAAAAACTGTACGCCCGGTCCGTAATCACTGCTATTGATAACAACATTACTACAACGTATCGTGGCTATTTCCTCGCCTTCTATGACGCCTTGCATAATGTTGCTAAATGGAGGAAGCCGACAAAATATTTATTTTTTGTTGTAATGCAGAAGACTTGCAACTATCATACAAATATACCTAATACCTAATTTTATTCAAATATCATGAGACTTTTTACGGATTTATTAAAAGTCCGTAATGTAAACTTAGGAGGCGTCAACTCTTCTTTTCGCATCGAAGTTTCAAAAGTGGTTTTATATGAATAAATTTATTTTATTTTGGTTGGTATGTTGGCCTATTTATATGGCAAATAATTATGTAAATTGTAAAAGAAATAAATTATTCACTTGTTGATAAACTTTTCATTTATGTATCTTAGGGCAACTCCAACTTATCACCATTCAATTTTTTTATAATTAGATGCTTGTTCGATATCAGTTAGCTTGTTTTACAAAGATAGCATAAAATGAAACGTTTTATTTTATTATTTCGCTAAATGGAATGAGCAAATACATTATTTAATTAAAAATCGTTTGATTGATAAATTCATATAATGATGTAAATGTTAAGATAAGATATTCAAGTTAAGTTAAAATGTAAATACTGAAAATATTAGAGATCTCCTTCGTTGTTCAGAGATAGTTGATGAGAGTGTAACGGCTGACAGGAGAGCTTGGAAGAACAAAACATGTTTCGTTTGCCTCAAACAACTTG
Source organism: Orgyia antiqua (assembly GCA_916999025.1). Lineage (NCBI taxonomy): Eukaryota > Metazoa > Arthropoda > Insecta > Lepidoptera > Erebidae > Orgyia > Orgyia antiqua. The sequence continues at coordinate 8,232,185 of OU779863.1, read as the reverse complement.
GAATAAGGGCGACAAGAAGATAAAAATTTATTCAACGGTGTTTTTAAATATTTACCTGTAAATTGAATTTGGCTAATTACAAGTCTCTTTCTCTTTCTCTCTCTCTCTCCAGCTAATTAACGTCCCACTGTTGGGCACAGGCTCTACCTGTTCCCATAGGGTTTAGTTTCGAGTTTTCCATCTCTCACAGATTTTACCTGCTTGCGACATCCTGTCCCTGTGGTGACGAAAACACGTATCAACACCCCATTTTTTCGCCAGGATATATGCGGCAGCTAAGGGATATCATAAGCAGTTAACAATTACAAGTACGTTAGTCAAATTTAAACCGTAGTTAACCAAAATTGCCTCGGTCTATTAGCCCCTGCGTTACACAATACTAACTCCAATACATGCTACGGTGTCTGACCTCTGACAATGGTGTATTCCGACTTTATGTACCGCGTAAATTGTAATAATATGTCAGTTAGTTCTCTTTTCATACATTTTTGAATCCATTCAAGTATGTAACGTGGTTTTCCAATTGTGATTTTGTGATAAAGTTGTAAGAGTATAAGTACGCGCGGTTTCGCTCACGCATAAGAATCTAAAATTGAATGAAATCAAAAATTTTGTTTTTTGACATATTTCAAGTACCTACCTATGTTATAGGTACTTTGTATTGTGATGACGGATTAAGAAAGTGTCCCCTTTTCTTTCTCTGCTGTAAAATCCAGCTAAGAGATATTTTACACAGGTTCATCCTTTTTAACCGACTTTAAAAAAGGAGTAGGTTCTCAATTCGTCTGTATGTTTTTTTGAGAATGTGCCTAGTCAGCGCGGCACAGTAGACTAGAATCCCTCCTAAACTGGAGGAGACCAGTCGAATGTTAATGAGCCGGAGAGAGATCAAAGACCAGAGATTTATGAATGGTGTAAATAATGTGTTTTGGTTGTGATACGCATCTATGACAATCAATTAGATAATACACTTGAATATCCAAAGCCTGATATGAGAGCTATCATAGCGATGTTTACATTGTGATAAGGATAAGATCGTGGAGAAGAAAGCAAGTAACGAGCAATACATGATTTGTAGACATTATATATTCTAGAAATCTGGTTATAATAGATTGGATGGACTACTTGTATGTGAGAAGGTTTATATACGTTTGTATTAGTAAGTACCGCAATTCTATGCTTAAATGTATTGACATTGTATTTATTCATTATATAATAATAAAATAATAAATATTCATGGACATTTCACACAGCGTCCTCTAGTCCCAAGCTAAGCTTAATATGCTTGTGTTATGGGTACCAGAATACGGATAGAATACATATACTACTTTTTCTTTTGTAAATACATACTTATAATACATAGAAACACCCAGACGCAGAACAAACATTAGGATGACATTTATAAACATTACACAAATGTTTGTCCGAGGCGGGAATCGAACCCGCGACCTCATGATCGGCAGTCCGTTATACGAACCACTAGACCACGAAGCTCATTGGTTCATGTAACGGACTGCCGATCAAGAGGTCGCGGGTTCGATTCCCGCTCGGGACAATCATTTGAGTGATTTTTCTAATTGTCATACAAATGTTTGCACTGCGTCTGGGTGTTTCTATGTATTATAAGTATGTACGAGTATTTACAAAAAAAAGTAGTATATGTATTCTATTCGTATTCTGGTACCCATAACACAAGCATATAAGCTTAGCTTGGGACCAGAGGACGTTGTATGAAATGTCCATGAATGAATATATTCAGTTTATTTATTTATAAATACTTAAGCACCATAATTAGTTCATACAATGGCGGACTTATAACTAGAATAGTGACTAGGTACTACGAATCCGGCTCGCTTAAATTATTCCGGTAGGTATCTATCAATGTCGGATTGATCTGAAATTTTGCACACATGATAATATTATGTATCGATGACAATGCAATTATTTAAAAAAATATTCAGGATTTTCAAGCGTGTTTTTTAGTTTTTAAACTAAGCCGATTATTTTATTTCAATAGATTTTCAATAAGCCCTAATAAGTTACAAGAAGGTAAATCTTAGTAATCTCAGTAAAAGAGTACATAGTAAAGCTTCATTTTATTGTACATTTTTAATAGATTTACATAAATAGATGTATACACATGTCGTTTATACGTGACAATGTCATGTCTCTATCGAGCATACAAATGAAACTGGATAATTTAGTTTATTGTTAATCTATTATTAACCTTATAATTGCAATATACGGTATGAAATCTATTGATTTATAATAAAGTTGCCCGTAAAAGTGGTAGTACATTGGTTTACTTTGATTTTATTCAACGCATCGTTGTTGTCAGTTATTTTGTCCTTTTGTTAGAGTTTTCTGAGGACATCGGCCTTCTAGTTTAATTAAAATTAGTTTGTAATATAAGTGTTATTTGTTTTATTTCGCCATTTAACATATTTAACCCTTTAAAAATACTTAAATAACAAATACTAAGTGACTGAGTGTGTATTGTTGTATTTGTAGTGAGTGAGTGTATTATAAGTATGTATTTACAAAAGAAAAGTAGTATATGTAGTCTATCCGTATTCTGGTACACAAGCATAAAAATAAAGCATACTTTGAGCCCAGAGGACGTTGTGTGAAATGTCCATGAATATTTTTTTATATACATACGTGCTTACCAATAACTACAAAACTATAATACATATTTGTTGTCTTTAAAGTAAAAATTTAATGGTACTTCTACTATTTGAGTTACAGCTAGTTTTCCAATTGCAGAGCATTATGCGACTCAGTGCCGCACAATGTTGAACTATGCTGACGCTTAATTGGAACATGAATTAGTTTTCAAATGCTGCATTTGAAAACTCTGCTGGTGCAGAGTGCGCTAAGTTCAGTGGTGAATTTAACAAAAATAGCCGTATTCATTTATTAATTTTTGCAATTGACTTGCTGTGCTTTTACTTAAGGGCCTACATCAATATTATCGTCGACATGTACATATTAACACAGCTAGTAGGTATAGAAAATGAAGAATTAGGGATATTTTTTTTGTTTACTCAAAATCTACTTAATATATTTTAATTCTGATTTACGTGTTTCTATATATAATAGTTACTTATGTTTTTAAAGTTATTTCATTAGTTAATAAGCGAAAATAGACCGACAAATGAAAAAAATAAAAAATGAGAGAGGTTGTTTCGCTAAGATTTTCTATCGAGAAAACTTTTTTCAATCGCGTTTCTGAGTTTATGCGATCCTAGATTATATATTGAAAAAACATATACTTAAAAATTAGATCTCTAGCCATTCAATCTAAAGAAACAATGAAAACTTCGTACGTAGAAAAATGCACGAAGCTATTTTGGTATCCTCTTATGCATGTAGTAGCATGGAAAGTTCACTCATCTTTGCATTTTTATTCCTCGCATTTCGGCGGCAACGAAAACACTATTTGTTAATAAATAATGCGCAACCATTAATCCATCTACTTTATGTAGATTATTCGATTGCCCTTTTTCGAATGCTTCATCCATTTTATTAATCGAATAATATTTACAATTTTTAGACTATTAACTTAATACGCGGACGAAAACACAACAAAATACTGCACAATTTATACTAAGAGGGCCGCGACCCGCGAGGCGCTGTATGGCGTTGTATGACGTCACAAGCAGTCGCGTGACTGTTAGCGGGACTCAATATTTTTCGAAACTTTGAATGCCTATAAAATCAAAACTACTGGATATTTTTGACTACAACAAAAACTAGTGTATTTGTATACATACATACAGGCTTTACTGAGACAACATTTCAAGCGATATGACATACCTAGTAACATTTTTCATTCTAAAATCGTATTAATTACAATTATAGATTAAAATTTCTATAGGGACCAGCAGTCGTCAACGATGCGACATTATGCGATAATAATTCTAAAAATCATCATAACATCATCACGCCTTTTTCCCATGCGGATGGACAGAGACTATTATTTATTTACTAAGTGACATGACTATAACTGTAAATATAATAAATTAATAAATATAATTATAAATAAAAAAGTAATTGAATAAAGACGCGTTGACATACAATTTAATAGATAGAATATTCCGTTGCGACGCTGGCACAAGTGTAACTAGACCCTTAGAAGTCAGAATATAAGTGTGACGCCGAATAAACTCGTCTATAACAATATTTTTTGCTTTCATGGTAAAGCGTACCAATTAAGTAATAAGCGTATATACCCTATTTTTGAACGTATCTACATTATTTACTACAGAAGTAGGTCAAGTACTCAAACACAGGTAGGGTCAAACCCAGTGATAGCATATTTTGGACAAGAACTCCAGGTAAAATATTGCGTAATGTTTGCAATAGCTTATATGTAAGAAAGTTGTGTAGCATCGATACTTTCTCTTTGTTGTACCTGTAATACCTTAAAAATGCCTATTTAGGACTACTTTGTGTACTAATTTGTGTTTTTTAAAGCTCCTACATATGCGTGTAATCCGAAATCAGCAAATTTTCTTGTGGAATTAAGACATTATTCTATTCTAGGGTAAAATGTAACCTTTATGAGGAGAGACCTTTAACGATACGTAGGTGGTAACATATTTTAAATCTATGTAGTCGCTTTTGTGTGATGCGTGTACAAACACACAAACAGACGGAGATTTTTTACAAAAACTTGCTTGACGAAAAATCCTCCTTTAGAACTTTTTCTTTAAAACTTTAATGTGCAGACATCGCTGAAGTTTACTTATTATAATTACTAACCTGCATCTGAAACCAAGAGTCCAGGTACCCAGCGGTGTGTGGAGCACCCCAACGGCCGCCGCCCGGGACAATCTGAAATAAAACAATTAATCAATATTTCGAACGTTTTGTAAACTACTACTTGCCGCAATATGTTTGTTTTGTCGGTTTAATTTTCACTGAAAAATCAACAAAGTTCTAAGCATCTTTCTTTTTTCAAAAAAATTGTAGGTAAAATCTGGCTGATCTATAATTGTCTCTTTCGGCGTGAAGCTCGGGAGTGGGGATAGCAATACGTCAAGCAAATACATAAATTGTGAATATGTCAGTAATGGAGCCCCGTCCTTGTCCGTATGGCAAAAAGGGTGCTGTAAAAGCCAGCTAAGGGATAATGTACATAGATAACATCCTATGTGAAAGACTGAAAACTTGAAAAAATAAACCCTATTCCAAAACGCCTGCACACAGCAGGCCATAATCCCTTCCAAAGTGAAGGAAGCTGCTGCCGAACAGTAGGACGTTAACGAGCCGGATAGTGTTGGAGAGAGAAGGTCGTATCTTAATAATAGCATAAGGACAGTTATAAGTTATGTATTTGTTTTTTGTATTTTCCAAATTATATACTATGCATACGTTTTTAAATAGGTACTTTCTATTAATATTTTCATCATAATATTTCGTAGACGTACCTATCTGTCGTAAACTTCTACAGCTGTCAAACACATAACTTTACAAGAACAGTTACAAGCTATTTAAGGTTAATGTTAGTTAATCTTGCATCTAACAATAAAATTGGGTAAACATATATATATTACTGCCAATGATACTTTTATATATAAAATTTTATAGATTATAACCAATAACTCAAATAAAATTGAAAGAAATATGATTAAATAAAAATAGAATATCAAATATACAATAGAGTAAGAAATTTATTTACGATAACTATGTGATTTTAAATTATATTTATTTATGACTAATCTTTTTAAATTGTGACATTTAATGTGATTTAACTTTTAGGGAAATTTTGATAGGTATGTTATGTACCTACTGGTAACTGTAGTTTGAAAATAATTTAAATCCTACATCAATTTATTATTTTTTGCAATTGACTTGCTATGCTTTTATGTCCAGCTCATGCTGATCTAATTTTCCACTGCAATTTTATTTATTAAATTTGAATCCTGTCTATTAGTCCTAGTCTAGTTGAATCCTGTCTAGATCGCGATATTTGTATTAAATCGCATATTACCTAAGTATACCTTCATAAAATTCTTGCATGAATTTACATGAAACCACGAAAACTTAGATCGTAGCAAGCTAGTCACCTTGTATTAAGAGGATACCAAAATAGCTTCGTGCATTTTTCTATGTACGAAGTTTTCATTGTTTCTTTAGATTGAATGGCTAGAGCTCTAATTTTTAGGTATATGTTTTTTCAATATATTATTTAGGATCGCATAAACTCAGAAACGCGATTGAAAAAAGTTTTCTCGATAGAAAATCTTGGCGAAATAACCTCTCAAATTTGTTATTTTTTTCATTTGACGGTCTATTATCGCGTATTAACTAATGAAATAACTTTAAAAACATAAGTAACTATAGTAATATATATATAACAGAATAGAAATATTATATTAAAATGTGATGGGCCTCGTGGTCTAGTGGTTCAGGTAACGGACTGCCGTTCACGAGGTCGCGGGTTCGATTCCCGGTCGGGACAATTATTTGTGCGATATTTATAATTGTCATACAAATGTTTGTCCTGCGTCTAGGTGTTTACTATGTATTATAAGTATGTATTTACAAAAGAAAAGTAGTATATGTATTACATCCGTATTCTGGTACGCATAACACAAGCATATGAGTGATTCTCCGAAATTGCGTTCTTTGTCTGATTCATATGGGCAATTTTTTTTTCACATTTAAGCTTATAAAACATATTTTTACGAAAGATGACAACCTAAGATACAATGTCTGAAAAAGGCACACTTTTTTATAAAATGGTTTCCGAGATAATTAACTTTAAAATTTTTGGGGCCATATGAATCAGAATCTGTGACATATGAATCAGAATTAGGGATAGAAATGAAACTCTAGTTAGAAAAATCAGTCAATTATTTATTAAAATCACAGTAAATGCACGCGATGCTTATCATAACACCTAAATCTAGTCAATCACAGCATGATATGGCACTTGACAATATCAATTATCATAAGTATTTTTATTATGAACATTTTGCTTTTTATAAGCTTAAATCTAGTCAATCACAGTATTATAATTATGATACTCGACAATATTAATTATCATTACCTATATTTTTTGTGTAAGTATCTCGTTTCATAAAATATAAAAAAAAAACTAAAAATCTACATAAATTATTATCAAGTACGTTTAAACTTTTAACAATAACCAAAATTATGGCAAAAAGTAAAATTGAATATAGATAAAAATTAATAAATTTTCTTCGTCAATGATATCGTCAATCTAATACGTTCTGCAATTTTCTTCTTCTTTTTTTTTCTTCCTTAGATAGTACTGGTGGCATTTTTGTGTACTGTAATATAAATACGAAGATTACAAATTTATTAATAGTTATACCTAAACATGCCTTTAAATAAGACCGTCTCAATTTTGACAACATGCAGGCATTGCCCACTACAGTAGGTATGTACTCGTATACAAATAATACACTGTTTGAAACATGACTGAAATTTCAATATTTTAAGGGATTTCAAGTTACAGATAATTACTAGAAAAGTGGTATATATACTTTATTATTGACTTGACGTTTCAACCCAATTACGAATAATCAATATTTCACTACATATACAAAGTGGGTAAAAAATTGTAAGAAGAAAACTCTTGAGCGGGAATCGAACCCACGACTTATCACGTTACGTTATAACGGTCTTAAAAGTTAATAATTATATTGTTACAGTATATTATCCTGTTCGTCTAAGTAGTAGTTTGAGCCTATAAACTACCGCTAAAACTAATAGTTAAGTAAGTAGGTAGTTTCATTAACCACTCGTTATTGTTTTATTTATGTTAATAGTTATTTTAATTTTATTTTTAAACTGTCATTTAAAAAATAACATTAGGTTCATACGAAATGACTTGTTACAGGCGTAACATGCCGCAAATGTAACGTTTCATTAACAATATGTGTGACATTCTGATGAATATGGTATTTTTACCATATGAATCAGACACATATCAATCATGATTTTGCCCATTAACATTGATAAATCATCACACGTATGCAATTAAGGATTGTTATTTATACATAGGTTTCTGTTCCCCAATGCCATTATATTTCCCGCAGATTCAAGTTTGAAAAGCATTTACCTTCATTATAAAAACGAACATACTAATCAGAAACACAGGTGTACCAAGGCTATATGAATCAGATATTTACCTTTATATCTCCTCGATGACACGAACCAGCCACACGTCACGTCACGACCACGTCAGCCGAGCCCCTGGCTACCGCCAGCATGGGGAGGGGTCGCCTGATGTTTCGTATTTAGCTGGGTACGTTCGAGTGAAGCGCGGGAATATGAATCAGACTTTTGTGCCGGACACTCACAATTTTTTTATTTATAAATAAACTATCGTAAATATTAGTACAATTTTTTTTGGTGTAAAGAAACAACTAATATACTTTCGTAATAATTATAATTCACATCAATTTATGAATAAGAAATAATGTTATTGTTACTAATGTTCAAGAAACTGGGTTACGGACACACCATATTAGTCAGAAGAACTACTTTTAAATATTTTTTTGAAATATTTAAATCAATATTATTAAAAAAAATTAACTTGTGCAAGATAGGCAATAGTCTGAGGTATGTTTTAAAATTAATTGCAGACTGATTTGTCAGTTAGTTACAGAAATAAACCTCAAGACATCGAAAATTTAGGCTTTGGAGAATCACTCATATAAGCTTAGCTTGGGACCAGAGGACGTTGTGTGAAATGTCCGTGAATATTTATTTATTTATTTTAATGAAGTTATTGACGCGTGAGAATAGGCCTCATCTATACCTACTAATATTATACAGCTGAAGAGTATGATTGTTTGAACGCGCTAATCTCAATCTGAAAATTCGACGCCTCTGACGTCCGTGTGGTGACGGATTAAGAATACTAGTGTCACCACCCCATCTCCTCCCAAGGGTGCTATAAAAATCAGCTAAGGATATTGCACACAGATAACATCCTCTGAAGAGATGGAAATCTCGAAAATAAACCCTGTGCCAACACGCCTGGTCAGCGCGGCATAGTAGACCAAAATCCCTCCCAAAGTGGAGAAGGCCCGTGCCCAACAGTGGGACGTAAATGGGCTGGAGAGAGAGAGAGAGAGAGACATCGCGGGCAACAGCTAGTAGTCTTTAAAATATCTTGGTAGGTACTGTCTTATAGGCTGTTGATAATAAAGTTTAATTGAGCAACGATCACTTGGAAATTCATAATATACATATATATACATAAAATATGTGTGGGCTTTATGCTAATTAGTATATATAATATCGGAAACTGCGGTGTATCTCTGACAATAAATGACGATAACTGTAGTTTAATCTGTAGAAAAATCGTATGTTTCATTGGTGTCTGGTTGTAAACTTGCATGGTTGGTGCTCGCCGCCTATCAATAAACAGTTTGTTAAGACATCTATTATGAATCTATACTTAAGACGGCACGATACCAAATTATGCTCAATACAAAAATAAAAAAACAGGCAGTCATGGGGACTGCCGATAGAAGTGAAAACTATTAACTTATTAACTTGCGACCGACCGATATCATAGCAGGGATGCACAGATTAGCATGTCGGTGACGCGAACTAAAAAGAAGTTTTTTCCCTCCAAAAACGCCCAACGCGCCTAAAGAAGTATTCACTTCAAAAACCTTGTTATATTATAGGTACAAAAGCCATCCTCTTGAACCACTCTATCTATTAAAGAAACAGTAGGCCCAGGCATACATTTTCGCCACGCCGTAGAGAGGGGATAGCTGTCTACTCTCCATCCGTCTTACGCTTTTTCGATCAGGTCACGTGTCCTGACGCGAGTTTAAGATTTTATACCCATTACAGAAAAAGTGCTCATCGCCGCTAAAGAAGTTTTCACTTCAAAAAGTATGGGTATCGTACTTCCGTTTTTTCTTCGCGAAAGATAAACCGATTTTAATAGTTTTTGCGATATATTATAGATAAAGAGTATATCTTCTATCACTTTCTTTTGTGGTAAAACTGGAGATTTAAACGGATGATTTATTAATTAGCTGTAAAATGGCGTTATTGTTAGTTCATTTAATTTTTCGTTTCTAAATTCCACGTGTACGAAGTCGCGGGCACTGCTAGTTAATAAAAATGTGCACAACAAAATAGCCATTTATTAAAGCCAAATATTTTGGTTAACCAAAATACGCTATAGTTACGTACGGGACGTACGGGTAGTACGGGACCGTATTACTGAGACTTCGCTGTCAGTCCATCCATCCGCCTGTCACCAGAATGTATCTATGAAACCGTGATGATTAGAGACGTTATCGACGGTTTAAGTGCTGAAAAACAAAACTCTAATGGAAGATGAACTTTGCTTATAAATTATGTATATGAGCTGATGATGAAATTATGTATATGAGATGATGATAGAATAAGAATATTTTTTTGTATTTTCATATGTAAGAGATTTTAAAAGTAATCGATTATTTAATCAAATTTAAAGCGCATTGAATCTAATAGTAAAGTCCATTGTGCCCAATTTTGATGTGTCAAAAACATAACCTAACTTAATTAAAATGAAAACAACTATGGTGTATTTAATAACCAATGGACTATGTTGTACATATTTACATTAACATTTTTAATCACAAACATTTTTTAATAAGAAAACTCTTTTAACATAACCAAATCGTGTTATTGACACAGTAAATTTTAATTTCGTAGTTAAGTTTAATTGTGCGCGTATTGATATCATTATTAAATTGGTAAAATGTTTGTGTGCACAATAAAACATTACAATATTGTATTCAATATTAGAAGTTATCCTATTTCAATAACGGCATTATTTGAAATAGGATAACTTGAGCTGTATGTATTTATGCAGTGCAAAAAATACGGTATTTGTCGCAACTAAACAAGGCTCTTACATTACAGAACTTTGCTGAAAGTTGAAACAATAAACGTTTAAAAGAAATACCTATAATAATAAGGTTTCAGGTTTCTGGAGTTGAGCCATGTAGTTATCTTCCTTACTTATTATAACAATATAAGACTTTACTTATTACTTTACTTATTATCTTTACTTATAAAAAACAAATTCGTTATTTTTGTATGCATGTCCCTATGTGAGCTTAATATCTTCAAAACTTCGCAACGGATTTTGATGCGTTTTTTTTAACAGATAGAGTGGTTCAAATGGATGGCTTCTGTGTATAATTTAGTTTTGGTTTTAAATACCACGCATACAATGTTGCTGGTAACAACTTGTTATAGAAAAGTACCTAAAATTATAGTGTCAGTTGGTAATATCAATAGAACAGCATTTTGTCAACTACGTCTGAAGGTTAACAAGAACCTAACTAAAAAACATACTTGTTTGTTTGTTTCTCTATTCGTTTGTTTGTTTGTGGTTGTACTCCAATTATAAACTTAACTAATTCTGACAGAAATATCGCTATTATATGCAGGAGATAGAGCAAAATTTTAAACTTGAAGGCTTTCCCCGCCCTTCTCAGGCTGGCCGCCCCGGGCCCTATGGCCCTAGGGTAAATACGCCTCTGATTATATGGCTGATTTAACAAAAAAAAGTATCATAAAAAAGTAGTATACAATAATTAAGTGCCTCAAAAAATTAAATAGCTTTCATAATTAATTTTTGTTTTATATTCTGTATCACTTGCGCGATTCCTTTGTTATAATGAAACTGATATTTGTTTTAAAATTAATCCGGCGTTTCAGAGACATATTTCAATCACCATGATCAGTATTTAAAATAAATATACGCGTCTAAATTTGCAAAAAGTGGTTTTATTTAATCGTCTTTTTATTTTTCTCAAACTTTCAACCGTATAATAATCTTTACTTATTACAAAACAAAGTCGTTATTTTTGTATGTATGTCCCTACGTGAGCTTATGACTTTAAAACTACGCAACGGATTTGAAGGCGGTTTTTTTAACAGATAGAGTGGTTCAAGAGGGTGTCTTCTTTGTATAATTTGTTAAGGTTTCTTTACTAAATTCCACGCTTACGAATTTAATATAGGAAGTGTCTATTATTACGATTATCGTATAATAAATTATTTTTTATTAATCCGACAATCGTGGATGTGACTATTTGTACGGCTTTTTTTTTGAATAAGTATTCATACGGATATTATTATTTTTTTATTATTAAATAGAATTTTTGAAACTAAGAATTTTTTTCGTGAAAAATGTGAAAATTCTTTTCGACACTGTCCACGGAGCAGAAGATTAACTAAGGAGCAAAAGGAAAAAATTGCGGAGTTATTAGATCTCGAAGCTAACCGAGTGAAGGTTAGGTTAGGGTATTTTTTTTTCGAAAACCTTATTTTATTTTATTTCTAAAGTTATATGGAACGTAATTAGTACAAATAATAAAGTAGTCGTATAAATAATTATTTTTTATTCATACGATTGTCGTGCAATTATCAACAGCCTTTAATATATCGCTAAATATATTAAGCTTAATATATTAAACTGTTATAGTTTAGTGGAAATGATACCGTGTAACATAATTTCACCAGAATGCAAAGAAACAGGTATACATCTGCGTGGGATGAATTATTCAAATTTTGAAATGCAGATGTTTTTAACAATTTTTATAACTTTTTAACTTTTAATATATTCGTATATTTGTAGTATTTGTACCTTTTATTATAAGTAACGGAAACTTTGAATGTAATTTTCATCCGCTACGAAAATTAGGATTAATCTATGCACACAAAGTAGCAAGACAAGACAAAAATCATTCAAACTAATTTAGGGAGAAAATTAAATTACTGCAAAATTTCAGAAGCTGATTATTGATTGTTCATCTCTTCTCTCTCTCTCTCTCTCCAGCATATTTACGTCCTACTGCTGGGTAAGGGGAATCCTCCACTTTGGGAGGGACTATGGTCTACTGTACCGCGTTAACCAGGCGTGTTGGTACAAGATTTAGTTCTCTTACAGCACCCTGGGGAAGAAATGAGGTGGTGACACTTATATTCTTAATCTGTTACCACATGGACAACGGACACGGACGGTTCATCTCTTACATGCTCGAAATTATCAATATATGTAGCAGGGTAGTGATATCAGGTTAACAAGACTAGTGATATTTAACTGACTTGACAAAAAAGGAGGAGGTTCTATGTTCGACTGTTAGTTTGTTTTCTGTGGAACATAAAATAAAATATAGAAACTTCATGATGATTTTCAATATTAATCTTTTTTAACTGTTATTATCATAACAAGTTTTTTTTTATATAAAAGGATATATAAGCGAGGACAATACCAGAAGACGATTTTTCTAATTACCTATTGCATCTTATAAACATTCTTATCATATTTTATTACACGTATAGAATTAACAGTGTACCTAATTATGACTACCCAGTACGTATACAACAGGTATACGTACTGGGTAGTTACTGCCCTTTATCTTGCCAGAATACTTGTATTCTTTATCCGTCACAACAGGGACAATAGCTGAATTTCTAATAGTTTAGATTTATGTGTATTTAACTATTATAATTATATACATATTTATAAAAAAATATTGCATGTAATAGACTTACCTATTATTACCTATAGCACAAGCATAATATTAATTTCGGACCGAAACGTTATATTAGAAGTTGTTTTTAAAAACAAAAAAAAAAAATTTGTATTTTATTTAGCTGACCAGGTAAATATTTTCTTTCAAAAGAGACTAAGACAGTAAGTAAGACTTTAGATCGATTTTTTTAAAAGATAGATACATATTAGTTTCCGTGGACATTTTTGTAAGTCTACTTATGAAATATAGTACCTACATGTTAATTTGTATTATTTCTTATATTTTAGGCAGCTTTTTAATATAGCGGTTAACGTTGACGCTCTGATATTCCAATATTTTTAATAAACTATCATATTTTATTCAATTTACGCAACATCTAAATCAATTTTACATCAATAAACCTTCCTCATTAATCACTCTATCTGTTGGTGCAAACTATACGAAGAACCTTTTAGAAATTTTAGGGATAATAAATTGCTAATGGACAAACGGAGGAAGCGAAGGACTTTATGATATGCAAGGATAGTAGTAAATATTTGATATTCCAATATTTTTAATAAACTATCATATTTTATTCAATTTACGCAACATCTAAATCAATTTTACATCAATAAACCTTCCTCATTAATCACTCTATCTGTTGGTGCAAACTATACGAAGAACCTTTTAGAAATTTTAGGGATAATAAATTGCTAATGGACAAACGGAGGAAGCGAAGGACTTTATGATATGCAAGGATAATAGTAAATATTTGCCGTCGGTTATCGTTGATGTCTTTTGTAAGCAAACGCGTCTATTGCGTCGCGCATTACTCATTATGTATGCTAATAATTTGTACAATATATAATACATATTTATACAATATACTACCTGTTTGTAATACAAATAAATATGATTACTATCATACAATGTTTAGACATGAGAGCTAGATAAAAAGCATAACGCAATTATATACCTGAAAATTGTGTGATTTTTGTCAAAAAACATTATTTACAATAATTTATTTTTACGCATAACAATAATTAGTTCTAATAATTAATTAACAGCTTTTCCTTATGCAAAGAATTGTGAATTTCTTTTATTACTGCGCTGGCTTTAATATTGATTACTCAATTCTTTTTTTTATAATGAGTTTAAAGAACAATAAAGCCATGAAATACTTAATCTGAACATTTATTCACGTAGTTACACAAATCTTCATCAATTTAAATTAAATGACACTGTTAATTCTTTATAATACACATGTTTATAGAACACTATTCTAAAGAAATTAAATGAAAATATACTCTAATTATACTTATGTCCATTTATTTTTCACATCCATAAGTATTGCAAATTATTGCTTAATTAATAATATGCATTGCTATTACCGGCGGCATATCATTTGTTTGGAAACTAACTTATAATATTTTTATTTGTCCACTGTCTGTTACACATAATCAATTAAATACCGTAAAAAGTTGTAATCAATAGTGAATTTTTAAGTTCTCGTGAAAGTCGTTGCAGTTTCAGATGAATTTCTATATGCTACTAAAAATAACACAGAAAATGAGTTTAAATTACGTAGGGTATGCCATACGTACTATATCTAGTGTACAAACCAGAGAAGATCGCATTCAGGTGTATTCGGGAACTTGGGTACACATAAGACGACGGTTTATCATAGGGTCACTGAATACCAGGTAGTGAGGTGCGACAGAACACTGTACGTATGTCACTGGTGAGCGGTTCACAAAGAAGAGAGTCGAGTACCTGGTCGCCCACAAGGTCCTCGGCAGCTGTGATCGCGCAACAGGCCTCCATTCCCGGCTGCGGCCGGGAGTCGCGCGATGTCGCCTAGCGTCGCTCACAATGTCGCGGGATTGTGTCGGGCTCGAGACGGGAACGCTAACATAGCGCACGCCTGCGCGCACCCACTGCGCGTCGCGGACTGCGTATATGATATTGTGATAGCGCTCGCCGCACGACCTGCTTCGCGGGGTTGCAATGAAAGTGATTAGGTTCTTGCGCTACTGATAACGAGGGCTGCTTTCTGTCAAATATATATATTATACAGGACAGCTCTAAACGATCGATACTCATCACTCGCTACTTTTAAGTACCTAGTATTAAACTACTTCCTTGTGATATTAATTTAATTAACAGAAATAAAAAAATATTATTATATAATTAAAAACAATTTCGATCTCTTTGTAAGTAATTAGAACATATTTAAAGAACGTTTGGTACCTCGAGTTAAAATGAATTTTTTGCGTCGTAGCCTTTAAGTCTAGTGAAAAGAAAGCTGATATTATTTACAACATAAAAGATTGTCACACATTTTCTGCGCCCGCTTTAGTATTGCTCTACCTTTGTGTAGACGTGTTTAGGTGTTAACATATAGATAGTGATTCAGATTTATTTACGATAACCTCACTTATTCTTGATTTACCTTTGACTTATGTAAGGAAACTGAGAATGAAAATAAGAAAGAATCATAGTTTTACAAGAAATTTTTAATGTTATTCAACTCCATTTCATTATAATTAATAGTGTAAAATAAACGACTAAAACTGACATATTACTATAGTTACTGGTCTTTAATGTAAAAATCCACGTAAAAAGCAATGTTTGTCATTTTAAAATGTTATTGCATTAGGTACCCTGTTAATTCTGTACTATTTAATTGATTAATACAATATAGTTTTAATAAATATAATACAATATCTAAATCACTTTCAAATAGGAACTAAGTGTATCTGGTTATCACAGTGCATTGAATGAAACAGGTCTGTGCGAGTGTGCACGTAGGACTCGCCCGTCTTTTATCTGCTTTCACTGCAATGCATGAAGTTTTTCTTTATGCACCTCTTAGGGCTGCCAGTTGAAAAGGCTATGGGTGCCTGATGTCTGTTTAGCTTTACTTTTTGCTATTTAATTGTTATAACTATAGTCAGATAACGGCTAATAATTAATAAAGGCCAATTCTAAAGCGTCTAAAACTTAGGTACCGATTCTACGTGACCAACGAAATTTAATTTAACTAAAAAATTAAAAAAAATAGTATCAATAACACAATTTGACAATGTTAACTGAACTTTGTTATTATATAAACTGTGTATTATAGACTAGCTATTTTAATTAATATGAATGTGTACAACGAAATAGAAAATAATAGATATATTGAACTATCAATTTAATTTTATATGTATGTTAAGTTTAGTGCTGCAAGTAGAATTTAAAATTTTATCAACATCATCTATGTAAAAAATATTTTTTTTTTTTTTATTTTATTTAAAAGGCTTGGTCGCTTTGCGACTATATCGCCCTAAAAAATATATTAATTTGAAACTTTATCACCATCATCTATGTAAGACTTTATGTATATGTATATATGGATCAAGTATCTATGTAAATATTTATGTAATAATGTGTAGGTATATTATTTATGTATATATATGTGTAATGGTATATATGTATTAGGTATGTATATTTTTATTACTTAGGGCTAATTTAGGTTAATATTAATTTCTACTTTCATTGATCGATCACACCTATATGTACCTTTACTCTCTGCACCATCTAAAGGTTGACTGGAAGAAATTGCCTGTGCCATTAAGACCGCCTTTGTACAATTAATGTAGGTATATAAAGTGTGAAGTAAATAAATAAATAGAATTGGTACCTTAACCTAACTTTACTAAAATGAAAACAATTATATTAATAATTAGCTATTGCAGTATACACGTTTCTTTTAATTAAAATAGTTAGAATACACAGTTTTTACAATAAGAAAGTTGACGACCATCCCTTCTCCATCCACTGCCGACCACATAGGCCTTAGAGCGGTTCAAACGGTTGGCTTTTTTGTATAATTTGTTAAAGTTTCGTCACTAAACACCACGTAAAGTAGCAGGTAAGAGCTAGTGTTTAATATAATGTTTACTATCTGTCCCCATAAATTTTACTTGCATAATATAAATATAAATATTCAGGACATTTCACACAACGTCCTCTGGTCCCAAAGTAAGCTATATTTCTATGCTTGTATTATGGCTACCAGATACGGATAGACTACATAAACTACTTTTTTTTGTAAATACATACTTATAATACATAGAAAACACCCAGACGCAGTACAAACATTTGTATGACATTTATGGATATCACACAAATGATTGTCCCAAGCGGGAATCGAACCCGCGACCTCGTGATCGGCAGTCCATTACATAAACCACTCCACCACGAAGCCCGTCAAATAATATAATAAATATAATAAATAATAATAATAAATTATTTATTTCGGATATATATCCATACGCAACAAATACAATTATTGGTAATTATTTTAACTGATGTATATCATCAACAGAACGCTTCACAACTGCATAATTAAGAGGATACCAAAATAGCTTCGTGCATTTTTCTATGTACGAAGTTTTCATTGTTTCTTTAGATTGAATGGCTAGAGCTCTAATTTTTAAGTATATGTTTTTTCAATATATGATCTAGGATCGCATAAACTCAGAAACGCGATTGAAAAAAGTTTTCTCGATTGAAAATCTAGGCGAAACAACCTCTCTAATTTTTTATTTTTTTCATTTGTCGGTCTATTATCGCGTATTAACTAATGAAATAACTTTAAAAACATAAGTAACTATTATGTATAGAAACACGTAAATCAGAATTAAAATATATTTAGTAGATTTTGAGTAAATAGGAAAAGTATCCCTAATTCTTCATTTTCTGTGCCTACTGGCTGTGTTAATATGTACGTGTCGGCGATGATATACGATAATATTGATGTAGGCCCTTAAAACAAACAAAATTTTACAAATCGTTAAGACGATACCAAAATAGCTTCGTGCATTTTTCTATGTACGAAGTTTTCATTGTTTCTTTAGATTGAATGGCTAGAGCTCTAATTTTTAAGTATATGTTTTTTCAATATATGATCTAGGATCGCATGAACTCAGAAACGCGATTGAAAAAGGTTTTCTCGATAGAAAATCTTGGCGAAACAACCTCTCAAATTTTTTATTTTTTTCATTTGTCGGTCTATTATCGCGTATTAACTAATGAAATAACTTTAAAAACATAGGTAACTATTATGTATAGAAACAAGTGGATCAGAATTAAAATATATTTAGTAGATTTTGAGTAAACAGGAAAAGTATCCCTAATTCTTCATTTTCTGTGCCTACTGGTTACTGGCTGTGTTAATATGTACGTGTCGGCGATGATATACGATAATATTGATGTAGGCCCTTAACTACTATTCTACTGTTACTTGAAAATTATGCATACATTTATCAATTTTTTTATGCATTTCTTCCCTAGCTGTGTGCAGTTTTAAAATTATTACAGATAAATAATAAGAATAGAATAGAATGGAATTTATTGTACACCTTAAATTACAGGAAATGTCAAGTATGTAGTTATTATAAATATCATGTACAACTGGCGGTTTTATAGCATATTGCGATCTCTTTCAGACAACCTTTAGATCGACTCAGTTAATCTGAAAAAGGGATATTAGTTACTCAGTATTACTAGTAGTAGTCCCTAATGGTCTTATTCATAATGACTTATCGGAGGTTTAAAAGTTCGCTAAAATGGGTTCTCGAAAATTGTCAAAACTTGTTATGCTTATTAGTCTTTTTACGATATAACGTCTATTATCTCTCCGATAAAATCTCCGGTTAAACCTCCGATAAGTCATTATGAATAAGACCATCTCATCGACTCATCTTCTATTTAAACTACCTGGAGCGTAAGAAGAGCACAAGCAATTGTATTTTTTCATAATTATTTTAAAATAAAGTCGTTATTTTTTAATATATGTATGTCCCTATGTAAGCTTATATCTTCAAAACTACGAAACGGATTTTAATGCGGATTTCTTTAATAGATAGAGTGGTTCAAGATAATGGCTTGTATATGATTTGCTAAGGTTTTATTTCTAAATTCCACGGGAATGAAGTTCCGGGCAACAGCTAGTAAGTTAATTGATGAGATTATTCTTATTATTTAGAAAAAATTTCTCCGTTTTTGCAAAATGTTTCAATGATGCCTCCCTTCTATTGGTCGCAGCGTGATATACCTACGCTATAGTCCTCCTCGACCAATATACTATCCAACACTAAAAGATTTTTCAAATCGGACCAGTGCAGTGGTTCTTGAGATTAGCGCGTTCAAACAAACAAACTCTTCAGCTATATAATATCAGTGTAGAAGTATAGATAATTTTTCTGCCCTTTTCCCGATACATGAGGTCGGTGAAACATATCTTTTTCTTCCAAAATCCTCACATCATATCTGCGTTTATTCTTCTCTTCTTCATAACTTCTTTCACACAATCCATCCATCTTTTCTTCGGTCTTCCTCTATCCATATTTCCTTCCACTTTCATAATAAGATTATTAATATATAAGTAGATGATGACCTCCGTGTGGTGACGGATTCAGAATACAAATGTCATCACCCCATCTCCTCCCAAGGGTGCTGTAAAAGTCATCTAAGGAATATTGCATACTCATCACATCCACTGTGAAAGACGGAAAACTCGAAAATAAACCTTGTGCCAACATGCCTGGTCAGCGCGGCACAGTAGACCATAATCCCTCCAAAGTGAAGGAGGCCCGAGCCCAACAGTGGGACGTAAATGGGCTGGAGAGGAGGAGAAGATGATGCTCTATAACGTGTGCCGACCCCCATGCGAGAAAGGTATAAGATCAGGGCAGAGCCGCCCCTATGTGAGAAGTGTGCGGCGCACACAGGCGCTAAGACAATAGGGGCGCCGCGGCCACCATCAAAATTATTTTTGTTGTATTTTATAACACGTATTCTGTTCTGAGCATAAAGTGACGATCTTTCAATAGGCAATCTTCCTCAAGAACAACTGTTATCTCAAATCTCTCTAAAAAAATATACAGCCAAACTTGCATCCTCCTCCTTGTTTGGCGGTAGGTTAAAAAAGAGGCGCTTCATAGGTTTTGCACACAGGCGCTGCAAGGTGTCGGCGCGGCCCTGTGTAAGATGATGATTAAAATAATGGTAATACGGAGGAATAGTAGCTAGTAGAGACACTTAGTCTTAACGTCGCCTATGAACGAAGCTGGCCTGCACTGGTCTGACAGATCGGATCGGCCCATAGAGTTACCACCCGTCTGTCTCGCCGCTCGAATCTTGGTCTATTGTCTAAAAGTGATTTATTTGATTAAATTTGTATGAGTCGCAAATAAGATGAACCGGAGTGGAACTTACCCGGCTTAAATATAGTGATTACTCTTTGATATAGTGTGTCACGAAGTATAGATAGAAGGAGTCCGAACGTAATGTTGAACGAATGGTCTCAATTTAAGGGACAGATTTTTTGCCGGTAGAGCGCGCCATTTTTCAAGGAGTACTCGTTTGAATTCTATTATATTTATAAATAATATTATTATTTATTTATAAATAATATTATGTATTTAATTAAATGTATTTAATTAAATTAAATTCAACATTCACGAGCCAGCGCGTGTTTACATGTAATAATAATAATAGCATCGGTACGCCCTGAACACTTGCGCAGCCAGTGGCAGAAAATAGAACTATGATCTGGGTTTATTATTGTGTACACGAAATATTATGGAAAAGCCTATACCGTTCGGACTCCTTCTATCTATACTTCGTGTAGTGTGTATTCAACTACAAATAACTGCCATCTATGTTTATATATTAGTTTCATTTATAACTTCACGTACGTAACAATACATGTGAACAATGTTTGCGTATAATCGCTCAGTTAAAATGTACCTACTTGAAGACATGTACTAGTAGCGACATCTATCATTAAAGACTTTACTAGACAGAGTTACCAAATAGTTCCATCTTACGCCAACAGAGTGCATATCATCCAAATTTTTATTTTTGTTTATTAATAAACGAAATAAACAATCGAAAAAGAAAAAGTTGAAATTCTTACATGTCTTGAACTATTATAAAACGAAGCCGTTATTTTTGTATGTATGTCCCTATTTGAGTGTATATCTTTAAAACTACGCAACGGATTGATGTGGGTTTAATAGATAGAGTGGTTCAAGAGGAGGATGAAAACCTAATTGGCGATAAAAAGTAATTATAAAAAAACAAGCTTGAAATGTTTTGCTCTTTTTCATTAAAATAATATATTTGGGACTTTAAACTACTTGATATGCTGAGAATATTCATAAAATGCCATGATAAGCTATACTTTATTACCAGTGTAAAGCTGTGGTACCACTTAAATAAATTATTTTAAAAATTGGTACACAACTCTATCTACTCTAATAACTATCACACACGTTTTCGTGGTCCTGTATTGGCAATCTATACCTACAAATATTATGAAGCTTATGCAGTGGCGGATTTACAGTTTCGGCCGCCCTAGGCCCCAAGCCATCAGCCGCCCCTTTTTCAGCATCCACAATATAAACTACATAATGAAGTTCTGGCCGCCCTAGGCCTGGGCCTACTGGGCCTTAGGGTAAATCCGCCACTGAGCTTATGAGTTTGTTGGTTTGAACGGACTAATCTTGGGAACTAGTCCGATTTGAAAATTTATTTCAGTGTAGGCTATATAACATCACGCTGTGACCAATAAGAACGGAGCATCAGTCAAAAATGTTGCAAAAATGAGGAAATTTGTCATTTTTTGTTATATACTATAATCTTCCTTGTTAATTGTACTATCTACCACTGAAAGAATTGTTCCAATCGGACCAGCAATGGTTCCTGATATTAGCGCGTTAAACAATCAAATAAACTCTTCAGCTTTATAATATAGATAATTCAGCATTTGGTAACCAGACCCTTCAGCAATATTATAAGCTCGCAAGCTAAGGCTATCAAGTCATTTTAATCTAATTTAATTTGCTAAATAGGTTATATTAAATAATTATGTTTCTTAGCATGCAAGCCGAGCAAGAATTTTTTGCTTACGGATTAATAGTCTTAAGGGCCTACATCAATATTGTCGTATATCATCGCCGACACGTACATATTAACACAGCCAGTAGGCACAGAAAATGAAGAATTAGGGATACTTTTCCTATTTACTCAAAATCTACAAAATATATTTTAATTCTGATTTACGTGTTTCTATATATAATAGTTACTTATGTTTTTAAAGTTATTTCATTAGTTAATACGCGATAATAGACCGACAAATGAAAAAAATAAAAAATTTGAGAGGTTGTTTCGCCAAGATTTTCTATCGAGAAAACTTTTTTCAATCGCGTTTCTGAGTTGATGCGATCCTAGATCATATATTGAAAAAACATATACTTAAAAATTAGAGCTCTAGCCATTTAATCTAAAGAAACAATGAAAACTTCGTACATAGAAAAATGCACGAAGCTATTTTGGTATCGTCTTAATTAGTGTTACTTAATCGCCAAAGATTATACGTCTTTATTAATAAAAACATATTCGTTTGTCAAGCGTAATAATTTTATGATGTACAAACTCGTAAAGATACTATCAACAGATATGGTAATCCTTGTGAAACGTAGGCAAGTTTGTTTTTTGACAAAATAACATGAATATGTTAGACATGTCTTCCGTATAGCATCGAGTCTAATTATATGCTTATCTTTTCTTTGAGAATGTAATAACAAGAATTTCGAATGCTAATTAAGTTATTACTGACCATACTGTTTCACCACTGTTATGACCTCATTGTTCATGTGGTAACGGATTAATAGTAGAAGTGTCACTACCCTATTTCTTCCTCATAGTGCTGTAAGTGCTAGCTGGGAGATTACAAAGAAGAGACAGAAAAGTCAAACTAAATCTAGTACCAAGATGCTTGGTCAAACCGTCATGGTGGAGCAGAACCCTCCCGAAGTGGAGAGAGAGAGATGTCGACATATAGTTATTTCAATTTACTGTTACTTAACGCAGGTCCTAATTAATTTATTTATCTATAGAAATATTATAAGGCTGAAGAGTTTGTTTGCTTATTTAACATGTTCAGTCATGGCATACAGTGCCGAGACGTGGACACTTACGATAGGGCTAGCTAAAAGCAGCAAAGGCAGCGAGCTATGGAGCGGACTATGCTCCGAGTCTCATTGAGCGATAAACTCCGAAATGAATAATAATAAAATATAATAATTCGCCAAAGAATGAAGGTGCAGAACCGATGGTGGATGGAACAGACGAGTTCTGGAGTGGAGACCGCGACTTGGTAGTCGTAGGCTAGGGTAGGACTGCCCCCTGCATGGTGGACCGACCACCTGAAGAAGGTCGTAGGGAAAGACTGGATGCGGAAAGCAGAGGACCGCACATTATGGCGTAAATTGAGAGAGACCTATGTCCAGCAGTGGACTGCAATAGGTTGTCATAATGATGATGATGATGCCAATAAAGACCGTCATCCAATTTTTGTTCAGTATATTTAAAGTACAGACACCGTTTTTAGATTTTTATTAAATGTATACATACTCGTATATACATAAACACTAAGATCTAGTTCATACCTAAATACATACGGTCTTATTCATAATGAATTATCGGAGGTTTAAAAGTTCGCTAAAATGAGTTCGCGAAAATTGTCAAAAATTGTTCTTCATAATAGTCTTTTTACGCTAAAACGTTTATTATCTCTCCGATAAAATCTCCGTTTAAACCTCCGATAAGTCATTATGAATAAGACCGTTTACCTATAAATCTATGTCACATATTTTTACTTTACTTTCACTCCCTTCTTCAGTTTTCGTTCCCTTTTATACGTCCGACAAATCACAAATTTTCTATTATTATTCGATTAAGATTCGATAACCATGCAATAGTTAACAGCGGTTGCTTTCCAATTAATACAAAAAGTGACGCAGTGTAACGCAGTGCTCGTTATAGCGCTTTCCATCAACGACACTGTTGAACACAGCCGTACACTGTTCGACACTCGAAAAAGTGGTGTTTGACAGATGCTTAGCAAGAATTACCAACAAATATGAGAAGAATTCTTTTCTCTACTTATGAACAACTAATTATTTATTGAACATTACTTACTTTAAAATTATATTTGGTTCAAATAATTATTATTAAACAAAAGTAGTATTATTACAAAACAATTATTTATTTGCCCACAAATTGTCAAAGTTCTTTAACTTATTGGAAGGTTATGTTTATAAATTATTGAGCCAAGACTTTGTCAAGGATCTTGCATTTAGGTAAAAAAACGCCCATAATTTTGCGATATTGATGCACTCTAGTGTTATTTTGAGACAACTAGGTGTTTCATTTAAACTTTTACACAGTGTTTGGCAGTGTTTCACAATGTCACGCAGAGTCCCTCTGTGTTAACTAAATGGAAAGCAACCAGCTTGAGTATTTGAGCGTGTTCTTTTGTTTTTTAACTAATTAAATAAGTTAGGTGAAGAATTTTAATCAGATGTGCTAAATAACAAGTGTACTGTTTATACATCATTGCGAATATCAACCATTAAATAATATAACACATACCTACAGTTACCACTCGCAATAATAGTAATACAAGCGCGGACATCTTACATGGTCATGATGATAAGCGGAATTAAAATGGCGGGCGCTATATGTAAGACTTTTAAATTGACTAAAATTAAATATTACTTCAAAATCGTTACATTTTAATAAAGTGTTCCCTGTATAATATCTTCCTTCTCTTGAGGAATATCTCCCGTTTTAGTTACTGCCCCGCTCCTTGGCTTTAAGCGTGATTATTGATAAAGCTATCGCCCGCAACTTTGTACACGTGGAATTTGGAAACCAGACTTTAAGAGGATACCAAAATTCTTCGTGCATTTTTCTACGTACGAAGTTTTCATTGTTTCTTTAGATTGAATGGCTAGAGCTCTAATTTTTAAGCATATGTTTTTTCAATATATAATCTAGGATCGCATAAACTCAGAAACGCGATTGAAAAAAGTTTTCTCGATAGAAAATCTTAGCGAAACAACCTCTCTCATTTTTTATTTTTTTCATTTGTCGGTCTATTATCGCGGATTAACTAATGAAATAACTTTAAAAACATAAGTAACTATTATATATAGAAACACGTAAATCAGAATTAAAATATATTTAGTAGATTTTGAGTAAATAGGAAAAGTATCCCTAATTCTTCATTTTCTGTGCCTACTGGCTGTGTTAATATGTACGTGTCGGCGATGATATTGAATAATATTGATGTAGGCCCTTAACACTCTATCCGCTAAAGAACCGCATCAAAATCCGTTGCGTAGTTTTGAAAATATAAGCACACATCGGAACACTTATTCAAAAATAGCGACTTTGTTTTATTCAAACTTTCATGTTTACTATATATAATAGTAGGATATGTCCTGAAGCGAAACTGTTTTATTTTATATAATTTTAATTGCTATGTACTTTAAATATTAACTTTTTAAGCATTATATTTTATAATACAACATATTTAGCTATAGCAATATAGCCGCAGAACAATCAAGCCTTTTAAAAAACAATATTGTAAAATGACATTTTAGACAACGCATATTTGTTGCATGTATGTACCATATAAATATAAATAATAAATAGTACAAATTTTTCGTGCACAACTAAACTTAAAAGGAAATCAAAACTGATAGCGTTACCTAATAAAATAATTAGATAATTAATAAGATAATTACATAAAATATAATTGCGTACTTATGATAATTCGGCAATGTTATCTGAACTTTCTTATTATAAAAATTGTGTCATATACACAGTTTTCAATCAATAAATTTTTATTAATAAAAAATATGCACAGCTATAGCCAATATAACTAAAATACACAATAGTTGTTTCCATTTGCTTGTTTAGTTGCACATGTAGAATTTGTGCCATTATCTACTAACCTGTAGCTCGTGTTTACCTCAAAACCGATTTTTATAACTCTATGTTCCATAGTGCCGAACTTTAATATAAACTTTACCCCCATTATTACCTTCAAGGATGATGTGGGTCCCACATCATCCTTATATTTAAAAAAGGAGAGAAGGAAGATATAGGAAATTATAGACCTCTGAATATGATGTCGAACATATACAAAGTATTCGCCAAAATTATACTGGAAAGACTGACAAGAAAACTAGACAAGAACCAGCTACGAGAACAAGCGGGCTTTAGAGCTAAATATTCAACCCTAGACCATATACATACAGTGAAGCAAATTGTAGAAAAGTACCATGAATACAATAGGGACCTCTACATGGCATTTATTGATTATTCGAAAGCTTTTGATAGCATAAGCCATAATGCCATTTGGGAGAGTTTAGAAGAGCAAGGTATCTCTAACAGTTACATAAATCTTATTACAAATATTCTATCTGAATAGTGAGGCCAGGATACAACTTGAAACCCTGGGGAATAAATTCGAGGTCGAGAGAGGAATAAGGCAAGGGGATCCATTGTCGCCTAAATTGTTCTCAGCCGTCCTAGAAAGTATCTTCCGCAAACTTGAATGGAGTAATTTTGGCCTCAAAATACAAGGAGAAAAAATCAATCATCTCAGATTTGCTGACGATATAGTGCTATTCGAAGAGAACCCATCAAACCTCGAGCAAATGTTAAAATCACTGAAAGATGAAAGTATGAAGGTTGGCCTGTCTATGAACAAGGAGAAGACAAAACTTTTAACTAACTCTGAACCAAAAACAATATCAATCGATGACCACACGCTCGAATATGTACAAGAATACACCTACTTGGGCCAAATAATCTCCCACAAAGACCAAACAAGCAAAGAAATTAGCAGACGTATAGCAAATGGCTGGAAAAAGTACTGGTCTTTGAAGGAAGTAATGAAATCGAAAGAGTTGGGTATTCAAACAAAAAGCAAAGTATTTAATACGTGTACACTCCCAGTTATAACCTATGGATGTGAAACTGGATGTGGTCACTCACTAAGAACCATAGAGAGAAGTTAGCACGCTGCCATAGAGCCATGGAGAGGAGTATGACAGGAATAAAGAAACAGGACAGAGTAAGAAGTACTGTATTAAGAAATAAAACTACAGTAGTTGACATACTCGCGCAAATAGATCTACAGAAATGGAGATGGACAGGACATATGATCAGAGATCCCCAAGAAAAGTGGAGCCAAAAGGTTACAGACTCCCAGAGAAGGCAAACGCAGTAGAGGACGACAACAAACTAGATGGGAAGACGACATTAAACTCACAGCAGCAGGCGTAAATGAGCTTTCAAAATATCATGCAAGTTCCATTATGTATTTCGTATTATGACATACATAAAACTAGCCGACTTTTTAATGGATTAAGTGTCTATGGTAGCGTTGCCGATCGATAGTCGACTATCGATTATTAATCGATAGTCTATCGATAGCCAAACAATCGTAAGACTATCGATAGTATCGATATTATCGATAGTATCGATATTATCGATAGTACGGTATTAAAGAAAAGAACGGTAATACTATTATCTATTTTTATATTAAGATTTTTTTATTTTATATAATTCATCTATGTTTTAGGATTTAGTTTTGGAACGACACCCGTCACTTGAACTGTCAGCTGATATAGCGGGAACATAGACTTAGATTTTCACTATCCTAGAACGGGCATTTAAGGTTTTTTTTTAATATTTTTTGTTTGATGATTCGCATGAAATTAACTTTAATACACATGGCGATATTATTGTAATGAATAATTATTTTAATAATATATTAATATTATTTTTTATTTATTTCGCATTCGATTAGTGTTTTGTTCATCATCGTCGATCTCCGAAAATTCAGACACCTCCAATTCATCACCCATCGTTAATATGTAGATAATAGTTACTTTTAATTCTAAATAAACCAAAACAATTTATTATACGTAACAATGTAGCAGCTTCTATTGAATGGATTTACTTGTCACTTCTAGATAGTGAAAACGATGAACTACATGTCAAATTTACGCTCGTAATACGCTTAACGCCAACCAGTGAAACAAAAGTCGGGCTGATATCAGCCTGAAGTCACGTGACCACTGATTCGCTGTCAATAATATACTCATAATACGAATTTGCCAGGCAGTTCCATTCACGGCGTAAACATGTAGTATCTTCTATCTATTCTGTGGCGTAAACGGCCTGGGAATAAGAGCTCTTAATACGGCCGCAGGACTTTTTTGGAGAAGAGTAGCTCGCGACAGAACACAGTAGAAAAGTTTAGAGGAGGCCTATGCCAGAAGGCACTTAGAATTGCGCGATATATTGTAATATTATATCCATTATGCATGTTTATTTTACTAGAGTTGTAATTCTGATTAAATGGCTACAATAAATAAATAAAATTACCTTATAGAGCGATTTTTTAAAAATCCTTAGCCGTCTTTTATATCTAAACTAATACTTTTACGGTCTTATTCATAATGACTTATCGGAGGTTTATACGGAGATTTTATCGGAGATAAAATAAACGTTTTAGCGTAAAAAGACCATTATGAATAACAAGTTTTGACAATTTTCCCGAACCTATTTTATCGAACTTTTAAACCTCCGATAAGTCATTATGAATAATCGGTTAATCTTTTGTTCTAAACTTTTAGTTTCCTGTGTCGGTAATTTCGTCTGGGCGTTGATACGCCATTTAAATATTAATTCAATTTCTTATTTTAAGATTATTGCCGTGATCATAAATACTTATTAAAACTTAAAAATATAAATAAGTTTAAAAGATATTTATTAAAATAATGGTCTAATGATCATGATCAATGTCAATATAGTTACGCTTGTTGCCATGATGGCACTTTGCTTTAGCACATAAATAAGTACGCTACGTATTTGCCATCATCATATTTAATTGAGCAAGACGTGTTTGTCGCAGTTCAATTGGTACTACACAAGTATATCGAACTCAAACTTATCAACGTAATAATTGTGTTCAATGCCTATTTATTTCTACTAGGTTCATTACTTTTACTTTTTCTTCTATATCTGTTACTCTACTAGACATCATGACTACACGTGAGATTTCAGATTTGGAATCACGATATTAACAAATATACCAAACAGACTTTAACATTGTATTTTATTTATCCAATCCCTACTAATATTATAAATGCGAAAGTAACTCTGTCTGTCTGTTACGCTCTCCCGCTTAAACCTCTCAACCGATTTTGATGAAATTTGGCACCGACTATCTTTAGACCCTGAGAAAGGACATAGGCTACATTTAATAGCGAATAAAAAAATTTCCAAATTCCACGCGGACGGTGTCGCGGGCAACAGCTAGTTAGTAATTAAAAATAAAAGCAAAGTCTGCTAAGAAACGAAAATAATACACCTTGGTGAATTGTACATTTTGGAGGAGATCCTTAGGCTATTATAACTTTAAGAAAAAAAAAACAATTGAAAGGACGATTTTATTTATATTACACTCTTTGTAAGGATTAGGATTTACAGTAGCAGAAAAACAGAAACAATAATTACAAATGTACAAGTGGCGGTCTTATCGCACGCGGCGATTTCTTGAAGACAACCTTATAGATTTAATTGTAAAGAAAATTTTAAATCACATATCCTCGATAGAAGTGGTCTCTACTAAATACGTGATATAAAATTAAGTGAATTAAAAAACCTGGTAATATTTACCTTTGACGTGCCTCTTGGACTGCCGTTTATGAGGTCGCGGGTTCGATTCCCGCACGGGACAATCAAGTGTGTGATTTTCTAATTATCATACAAATGTTTGTACTGCGTTTGTTTTCTTATAGGAAGGTATGTATGTATTTACAAAAGAAAAGTAGTTTATGTAGATCATCTGCATTCTGTTACCCATAACACAAGTATATAAGCTTAACTTGGGACCAGAGGACGTTGTGTGAAATGTCTGGGAATATTTATTTATAATTTATTCACTTTAGGTTCATTTTAGTCCAAAAGAAACGCTAACACCTACCTAAACTGAAACGACTGTAAGTAGTATGTTGATATAACTTGAGTTATAATCAACTTAGAAAAAGCTCTGTCATCGCATATTTTACTCAAAATGATTCAAAGCTGCGACTTCGCGTATTATAAAGATTATTACACTTCATTTCCGTCACAATAACACCAATTTAAATCATCAAAGTACACCTTGACCTACAATTTAATGTAACTATATGTTTTCACGTTTCATAATAATGACACCATACAACTACTATGTACGCCATATTATCCACACCGAATTGCAGGCACTGCTATGATAAAAAGCTTTTTTGTGTCTATTAAAATCAAATTCTACTTTTCAGCTTAAATAAACTTCCTACTGTTGAGCACGGGCCCTCTTTTCTAAGTAAATAATATAGATCTACTGTACCATGATTCTCCAACGCTTTTGACAGTGTTTAGCCATGGTTCAGCCTAAATTTTCTACTAGAAAACCATGCCGCGCGTCGCACGTTATGGGTAAAAGTTACTTTTATTGGGCAAATTTTATTTCTATTCTATGACTACAGAAAAGAAAACCCACAAAAAGGTAACTTTACTTTAAAGTTACTGTTTTATGGGTAATATAACATATTTGGACATTTTACACCACGTAAGGTTAATTAAAAAAGGCTAGATTTCTATACTTATGTTATGGGTACCACAATTGTATATATATCTTCTAATATATAAAATTCCCGTGTCACAGTGTTAGTTACCGTACTCCTCCGAAACGGCTCGACCGATTTTCCTGAAATTTTGTGTACATATCCTCTAGGTCTGAGAATCGGCCAACATCTATTTTTCAAACTTTTTTTTTTGGTATGGCAAAACAACGTTTGCCGGCTCAGCTAGTATATACATATATTTGTAAATTCATACATAAAATTCAAAGAAAACACCCAGGCGCAGTACAAACATTTGTGTGACGGATATAAACATCACACAAATAACTGTGCTGTACGGGGATCGAACCTGCGACTTCGTGAACAACAGTCCGGTCGATATACGGCTATGTTTATTAAGAGAATACCAAAATAGCTTCGTTCATTTTTCTATGTACGAAGTTTTCATTGTTTCTTTATATTGAATGGCTAGAGCTCTAATTTTTAAGTATATGTTTTTTCAATATATAATCTAGGATCGCATAAACTCAGAAACGCGATTGAAAAAAGTTTTCTCGATAGAAAATCTTAGCGAAACAACCTCTCTAATTTCTTTTTTTTTTTCATTTGTCGGTCTATTATCGCGTATTAACTAATGAAATAACTTTAAAAACATAAGTAACTATTATATATAGAAACACGTAAATCAGAATTAAAATATATTTAGTAGATTTTGAGTAAACAAAAAAAATATCCCTAATTCTTCATTTTCTATACCTACTAGCTGTGTTAATATGTACATGTCGACGATAATATTGATGTAGGCTCTTAAGTAAAAGCACAGCAAGTCAATTGCAAAAATTAATAAATGAATACGGCTGTTTTTGTTAAATTCCCACTTTGGGATAAATTAATCTAATATCATCTTAATAGATTAATCGATCTCAAAAAGAGAATTTCAAGGGCAAGAGCTTATGATAAGCCTATTTGGAACTGCCCTGGACCTATTGGACGAGGCTGTGCCAAATAATTGGCCGATTACGGACTGACAAGAAACAGATTACAAAAGTTATAAAAAAAAATATGCAACATTTTCATCATCTCAGATTTATAAACGTAAAAATAGAATAATCCATTGAATAAAAAAAAAAAGACATGAAAAATATGAACGTGATTGTAATGAATTTACATCATAGCACAAACAGTCTCATATCGCATCTAAATTATCATTAACAACACAATAATGATTATATTGTCATAAGATTCTTATGCTAATCTCAGTTTACTTTTCACGTAAATGTTACGGATGAATATACGGATGTAATGGAATATGAATACATATTATTAATAAGTTTTTCTCTTTACCAAAACAAAACTAATTTAAAATAGTTTCTTTGAGACCGATATATAGTAAACACTGTGTTCTTGTTCTAATTTTAAATTATGGAATTCATTTTCAATAAATATTTCAAAGTACTTAAACTTTTTTTGTTCTGAACATGCCGTGTAAAAATTTAAATAAATAAAGTATTTCAAATATTTTATTTTATTTATTTCAATAAAATATTTAGTTATTTTATATTGATATATCAATTAGTACTTTTCTTAAAAGTCAATCTTCTTTGTTTTACTGTAACATGTCTGCGCTACGAGTTATTTAATAATACTTAATAGTCATTCAACGTCAATGAAATGTGTGTCTTCGAAAGTGTTCAGGAATCAGGATAATTCATCAATGTACTTCAGGCCTCCACACTGATCAGACGTCTTTACCACATTTATTCTATATTAGAAAACAGTGTTATTAAGAAGATGGTAGCCAAAAAGAAAAAGGAACAGTAAGTGGTATTCATAGGCTTGCGAAATATTCCCATTATTTAATATATAACCGATAATCATCTTTTTTTGTAATTACATTTATTGTAATTTTTCGCTGCGCGTAAAGAAAGAATAGTTTTGTTCCTCTATTTTCGAAAATTAGGTCATGTAGCTTAACAAGTATTAACAGTTAAAAATATTGCACCAATATTTACATGAAATTCATAGGATGAAATTAATTAGGGTTCCGTACCCAAAGGGTAAAAACGGGACCCTATTACTGAGACTTCGCTGTCCGTCCGTCCGTCCGTCCGTCTGTCACCAGGCTGTATCTCAAGAACGGTGATAGCTAGACAGTTAAAATTTTTACAGATGATGTATTTCTATTGCCGCTATAACAACAAATACTAAAAATAAAATAAAATAAATATTTAAGGGGGGCTCTCATACAACAAACATGATTTTTTTACCGTTTCTTGCTCGATACTAATAACGTTGCCTTATGTTGCATAGATAATGGTACGGAACCCTTCGTGCGCGAGTCCGACTCGCACTTGACCAATTTTATTTTTATTGTATATAACTATTTTGTAAAACTCGATACTGGACTTTGGACGTTTCCTAAATCACACAAATTAAAAATTGCTGATGAAAGAGAGCAACATAAATGATTTTTCTAAAAAGAAAAATGTTTTCAACAAATACTTTTACTGAAAATAATGAAATACATAAATTGTAGAGTTAGATTAGTTTATTTTGGTAACAATAACAATTTCTGACTAGCATAACAACGTTGATCAATTTTTATCGATTTAATCTAACAAGAAAAATCTCAAGAAGTTAATATAGATATATAATATAATATATAATATAAATAAATAATAATATAATATAAATATTCATGGACATTTCACACAACGTCCTCTGGTCTCAAGCTAAGCTTATTATGCTTGTGTTATGGGTACCAGAATACGGATAGAATACCTAAACTACTTTACTTTTGTAAATACATACTTCCAGTTAGTTCCAGACAGTTAATCCGTGCAAACATTTTCTTTTGAAATATTAGTTTATACAATAATTATTAATAGGTATTGTACAATATTAATGAATATTGTTAATAATTACACAGTTTACGCTAAGAAAATAACCAAAAAAGAAGTTTTAGTTTGTTGAGTGTAACGTTCGTTATAACTTAGTAAGTCCTTGTTTATTACACGGTAGTTTTTAATGCGTGGAACAAACAATTTACATATGAATATTTAAACAAAGTCATTCTCATTTAATTGTTGATTAGGTCGTATCGAATTGTTGCAGAATATCTGAAACAATATAATTTATGTGAATAATGTAATTGTATTATTTTTATGACGTACTTTGCTTCTCAATTCATAAAGGCTTTACTATTGAGCAACCCACTTCAGCATGGTATAAGAACTGATGCTATTCTTATTCCAAGGGACATAGTACTTTTACACATACTACAAACGCCACTTTTGCAAGCTATGTAACAAGTGTGTCACTTGAAACAGAATACCTGTTGTATTACACGATGCACTTCGGAAGAGTATTTTTACCACGCTTCCGCGCTGATTAAATCTACATTTCTGGCAGCACCCGTGTTAGCCAAACAAAAAGTAGACATATCTATTATCTAGATGAGTTGTAACCGCTTAGATAGTGAAAACCATATATTTTGAGCGTGTACCTGATTTTTTATTCTATATTCTATTCTATTACATCACATAGATGCCATTTATTTTTGGCAACATTAAATCTAAGCGTGGGCGTGTTGTTAGTCTAAATTTATAGTGTTTTTCTGTGATCTGTTCCCTTCTCTCATGGGTTTGACTGAAGACTAATATTTATGTGACAAATACATACATTTGTTCTGTGTCTAGATATTTACTAATTGTCATAAAAGTAGCTGTACCTATAAGAAATTTTCGATACTATTTCCAATGACTGCTCTCTAGTAGCAATTTTAAACGAGTTCGTTTGCCAAAAATTATTCTTTTCCTATACCTATTTATAAAAAAAAAACAGTTAAATACGAG
Source organism: Orgyia antiqua (assembly GCA_916999025.1). Lineage (NCBI taxonomy): Eukaryota > Metazoa > Arthropoda > Insecta > Lepidoptera > Erebidae > Orgyia > Orgyia antiqua. Next base: position 8,197,262 of record OU779863.1, on the reverse strand, counting down.
TTGGAGTCGTACACGAAGGGTCCCGTACTATTTTTATCACAATATATTCAATCATAATATCAAGCCCTCAAAATCATTTTGTTTAAGGGTTACATTGTCTGCGTTTGTTGTATGGGAGCCCCCTTAAGAGGATACCAAAATAGCTTCATGCATTATTCTATGTACGAAGTTTTCATTGTTTCTTTAGATTGAATGGCTAGAGCTCTAATTTTTAAGTATATGTTTTTTCAATATATGATCTAGGATCGCATAAACTCAGAAACGCGATTGAAAAAAGTTTTCTCGATAGAAAATCTTAGCGAAACAACCTCTAAAATTTATATTTTTTTCATTTGTTTGTCTATTATCGCGTATTAACTAATGAAATAACTTTAAAAACATAAGTAACTATTATATATAGAAACACGTAAATCAGAATTAAAATATATTTAGTAGATTTTGAGTAAATAGGAAAAGTATCCCTAATTCTTCATTTTCTGTGCCTACTGGCTGTGTTAATATGTACGTGTCGGCGATGATATACGATAATATTGGTGTAGGCCCTTAAACATTAGATGTAAGTGACAAGAACGGTGAGGAGGCTCGCAGCTGGTGCGTGAAGTCAATGCCCTGTATACAAGTGCTGAATACACAGCAATATTAGTAGGCCATTGTCGTGAAACTAGAGACTATTTAGGAATTAGAGTCACTATAGTCGAACCCAGAAAACGGTGGAGTAGTTAGTTATCGGTCAAGCAAAACGTCGGAAAAGGGCACTCTGTCTCTCTCTTTCTCCAGCTCAATAACGTCCCATAGTTGGATCGTGTCCAACTACCTCCTAAACCTCGTCCACTTCGGGAGGGTATTTGATTTAAGAGGGTACTGTACTCCTAGGTATTTACCTTAGGTACTGCTGACCCTATCCCCGAGCGCCGTGCTGAAAGAGACAAATATAGCTGAACCAGATTTTACCTACAAATTTTTTGACAAAAAGACGTTTCCTAGTCCCCTTTTTCTTCGTGAAAGTTAAACCGATTTTGACTGTTTTTACGCTATATTATAGATGAAGAGTATATCTATGCTTCTATCAATTTCTTTTTTTTCTATCAATTTTTAGGGTTTCGTACCCAAAGGGTAAAAACGGGACCGGAGTCGGACTCGCGCACGAAGGGTTCCGTACCATTATCTATGCAACATAAGGCAACGTTATTAGTATCGAGCAAGAAACGGTAAAAAAATCATGTTTGTTGTATGGGAGCCCCCCTTAAATATTTATTTTATTTTTAGTATTTGTTGTTATAGTGGCAATAGAAATACATCATCTGTGAAAATTTCAACTGTCTAGCTATCACCGTTCTTGAGATACAGCCTGGTGACAGACGGACGGACGGACGGACGGACGGACAGCGAAGTCTCAGTAATAGGGTCCCGTTTTTACCCTTTGGGTACGGAACCCTAAAAAGAAAGTTATAGAAGCATTGCATGCATGCATTCATAGCATCTATGATAATAACAATTAAAATCGGTTTAACTTTCTCGAAGCAAAAAGGGGACTACGATACACGTATTTTTGTATGGAGCATAATTTGGTATCGTGCTCTCTTATTATGCTAAGCTAACCTGGCTAGAGAGAATGTAGAGTTTAGTTTCAAGTTTCTGACAGAGGGTGTTATCTGTCTATTATCCCTTATCTGGCTGTTACAGTATCCTAGAGAGGAAATGATGAGGTGACGTTTGTATTAATAAAACGACATTCGCAGATTCAAGAGAATCCATAACTCACACATTTTATAATTACATGATTGGACAACGCTAGCTATATTACACATATTAAAAATTTGTTGAGTAGAAATGGTGACGTACGTACGACTTTTATTACAATGTAATTAAAACGATGCTAATTTCTAAAATACGTTTAGGAGAATCTGTCTAGTTATAAATTCATATTCATCATAATCTTTAGTACTTCTATAACGAACGTTAGACAATAAATACATAGTGGCGTTGTTGCTGTTTATCACTTTATTTTATTATTTTAAAGAAAAAAGGGTTACACGTATACAGAGGCGTAGCTACCGCCGTATCAATTATATGGGGCCCCGAGCCAAGGGGGGCCCCCAACGGGCGTAAGCAAAAATAAATAAATAGTTCCCAAATTTTTCATTAGGTACACCAGAAATAATAATAATGTAAGATTTATAAACTATCGTAAGAAATAATAATAAACTGAATGAACTGTTCTTCTGTGACCTGTAGTTATATTTTATATGTTTACTGATATGTTATAATGAATCGTGTACTATCGTATAAATAAATAATGATATCACTGTGGATTGCTTTCTTAGTTCTGATTGTAAACTGTTAATTTAGATTTATCAGAAACTAGCTGTTGCCCGCGACTCCGTCCGCGTGAAATTTAGAAAAATAAAAATTTCAAGAAAAATTTCATCAAAATCGGTCCAGCCAATTTGTAGCCTATGTGTTATTCTGATGTATAAGCTATATTGTGGTAAAGTTTCATTCAAATCCATTCAGTAGTTTTTACGTGAAAGAGTAACAAACATCCATACATACAAACTTTCGCCTTTATAATATTAGTAGGATATTACTTGCAATAAAACCAAATTACTTAGAATTTACTAGAAACTACATAATGCACTTTTACATAATACAACTTTGATATGCATAAAGTTTTCACTTTTAGATTTTTTATGGATCTTGTCTTAATAAACTAAATTGTAGTAGGAAAAATTATTACCATGAGCGGAATATTTTTGATCATTTTTACACGCTTTATATTAGCTTCACTTGTATGTTTGTAACCTTTGGACGCTATTTTGACCCACTTTAAACGGTCAGATTCTATTCAAATTTTGCACAGCTGTCAAAGACCGATGACAATGCAATATTTCGATTAAATAAAGCGTGTTTTTTAGTTTTTTTTAAACTATTTTTTTTTATTTCCACTATAATCAAGTTTATTAAGGAAAAGCATAGCAAGTTATTTGTAAAAGTTAATAAATTAATGTAGAACATGTCTTAGATAATATTTAAGTTAGGTACTGCGCTGCCATGACTCTGTCTTTCGTTCCAGCTATTAAAGTTCCTCTGTAGGGCACAGGCCCTTTAGGAGGGTTTATGGTCAACTGTGCCGCGCCAACAAGGCATGTTGGCTTAAGGTATAATTTAAAACTCGAAATTAAACCCCATGCCAACATGTCTGGTTATCTCTTACAGGGGATGTTATCTGTGTAAAATATTCCATTGTTAAATCACGACTATACTCACTTAAATTGTGATATTTACTACATTCGTTTTTTATTTCAGGAAAAAGCCAAGCCAAGAGTTAAAATTGTCCTACTTTCAAATAGTACGTATAACATTTATTTTTAGAAAATATTTTTTTAGAACATTGTTTAAACTTAATAATTACAATATTTCAAAATAACATGCTGTGTATATTATAAGTACAAATGACACAATCATTCAGTATCGTTGAGATACTGATTAGTACAATACATTTCTCTTATTACCTTAGTCAGTGGTAAAAATATAGTAAAACCAGCTGAACCGGCAAACGATGTTTTGCCATAATAAAAAAAAAGATTTGAAAAATAGATGTTGGCCGATTCTCAGACCTACTGAATATGCATGTAAAATTTTATAAAAATCGGTCAAGCCGTTTCGGACGAGTACGGTAACTAACACTGTGACACGTGAATTTTATATATATGATAATAATGTTATTAATGTAAAATGTATAATATTATAAAAATTTTCTTACAGTTTCGATACGCAACATGTTTGGAATTGATGGCCACGCTCCTAGGAGTCCTGTTCGGACTATTGAGTGGAGGTGGTGTGTGCTATAATTTAATTCAAATTGGTGAACTGAGCACAGCATTCGTCGAGAGAACCACATACAGAGAACGACTAAGCAGCTACTTACCACTTACACAAGCTTTTGGTGGAGGCAGAAGACTGTAAGTTGAATTTAAAATATAACTTGCCCACAACATTCGACATTGTATGCGCACAACTAAACTTAATTAAAAAATTAATATTGATAGTATCAATAACACAATTCGACAATTTAACTAAAATTTTTAATTATAAAATTTGTATATTATAGACTAACGATTTCAATTAATAAAAATATGTGCAAGGAATAACTCAATTAACCAAAATACCGCCATAGTTGTTTTTATTTTTTAGTTAAGTTAAGTTGTGCACGTAGAATTCGTACCAATATCTTATAAAATATAGCATACTAGCTGCCCGTCACGGCTTCACACGGGTACAAATAAGATTATTTTTTAGCCTATGTTACTAAGGGTGAATGTAGCTTTCCAATGGTGAAAGAATATTTGAAATAGGCACAGTAGTTTTTGAGTTTATTCGTTACATACAAAAATACAAATCTTTCCTCTTTATAATCTAATATATAAAATTCACGTGTCACAGTGTTAGTTACCGTACTCCTCCAAAACGGCTTGACCGATTCTTCTCAAATTTTACATGCATATTCAGTAGGTCTGAGAATGGGCCAACATCTATTTTTCAAACTTTTTTTTTGTATGGCAAAACAACGTTTGCAGGGTCAGCTAGTCTTATATATAAAATTTACGTGTCACGGTGTTAGTTACCGTACTCCTCCGAAACGGCTTAGCCGATTTTTATGAAATTTTACATGCATATTCAGTAGGTCTGAGAATCGGCCAACATCTATTTTTTTAAACTTTTTTTTTAGTATTGCAAAACAATGTTTGCCGGGTAAGCTAGTATTAGTATAGCTTATACTTTGAGATAACGTAGCATACTAATGGTAAAAAAAATATCGAAATCCGTCCAGTAGTTACTTAGTTTATTCGATACATACGAGTACATACGACGTTACCTCTTTATTTTCAGTGTTAAATCTGCTTAACCGACTTCATTGTCTTCGCATATTGAGTAACGGCTTTTTTTAATTTTTCAAAGATGTGATCAACAAATTTAATAGTAGCTATAATTAATCTTTTTCTAGTGTTTAATAAATTACTTAATTTAGCCACGCGATAGCTAATTGTTCGTATCAATTAAAATGCCTTGTGACTATTCCGCTGTACTAAAAACCATACCAAAGTTAAAAACCCTAACCATGAGTTATAAGCCATGTTATGTTATGATTTCGTCATGCAAGCAAAATCTAGACTTATTATCCATCTTAGCTCAAACTGTAGTCTGATTTTTATTTGTTTTCTTTAGCGTCAATGCTTCACATGAGGAGAATATGCAAGCTCTCATAGAAGACGCTAAAGCTATGGCCATTGGTCTGTTTCTGAGTATCGGTATTTCATTGATATTCTGCATACTCTCCGTGGGACTAATCAGTTGGAGTGCCTTACGACAGGTATTTGCATTTTCTCATATATCGTATCACACATCATTTTTTTTCCTCCTTTTCATTTAACTATAAGTTTCTTAAACACTCAGGAAGTTTCTAATTTACTATTTTATTAAATCCTTTAAGGATTAAACAATTACTTTCGAAGATATCTACATAGATACATATTATAATCTTTACCTCTGTATAATATTACTTAGTATAAAAAAATGTATAAAACGACTGCAACGTAAAGATCTCGTGCAGAATATAAAATTTCCAATCTATTTACATATATTATAAATACCTATATTAATTTTTTACAATATTCTATCAGCTGTTTTTTATATTAATGATAAAAGAATTAGAGAATCATTGTCAAACTTAAATCTATGTTTAGCTTTTTCAACATAATTACAGCCATAAACGAAATCAATTGTTTTAAATTGACGTCCTTACTGCTTATTGGCTCGTTGTAGTTTCGTAATGTTTTATTATCTGAAGTTATATAAAATACCTAATACCTGCTTCCTGATAAATATGACCTCGTCTACAGTCTACTAGTACTTTAATGAGTGTTTGCCTAGTCTTGTCCCCTCACAGTAAAGATTACTTATTAGTAGTTATTAGTCAAAACTTATCCTATTTCACTTGGAGTCTGCTCTCCTCGTCATGACTCAATAAACGCGTCTTATAGCGTATATCCGTCTATCTACATAAGCTTTCTTTAGGTCGTTGTTTTCTACAATTAGCCAAATTAGAAGGGATCTAACATATTTTTTCAGACCGATGCATACGTTCTTCAGTCTTTAATAACTGTTTACAAGATATCATCAAAACACGGAGTATACCATAAGAATGGTTGTGGTCTCTGACTCGTTAAAGTCTTGTGGAAATATGACAATGATAATTAAAAATATCGGAAAATGTCAATGTGGTACGATACTTTCATCGACAATTTTATCCGAGCAAATCCGAGTTGATAGCTAGATTTAGGTATATGTGACAGTTGTTGCTGATGTAAAAAGATTAAAAAATCCTTTAATAAATGATACAAAAAATCTATCCTCTTGAACCACTCTATCTATTAAAAAGAACCGCATCAAAATCCGCGTAGTTTTGAAGATTATAAGCTCCATAAGTGCATACATAAAAAAAATATCGACATTGTCTTATAATAAGTTGAGATGTTAAAGTGGAAGCGAGTACCAAACGTCGTACGTTGATGGTAATGTAACTTTGATTGTTTCGCTGATACTAGGTACATATAACAGGGAATTGAAATATTTTCCTATATCTAATTGTAAAGGTCAAATCAATTGCAATCCATTAAACATTTGAACACTGCAATAATCTTAATTTACTAAATATGATGACATTGAAATATAGATCAAGATACAGACCTATACTTTTTGATAAGAAATGTTTCTTATTACATCAAATATTGAATTAACAGCCTAGATATTTATATTCCAGCCTAGGAATCAGTTACGTACCAAACTTAAAGCTTGCAAAGCACATTTTTACTACGTTATCGTTACAACTCATTAGATACGTCCCTTTTCTATGACAAGGGCCATTTTCAAGCTTCTCTTAATATAATTACTTCTTACTTTATCTATTTGTATCAAACAATACATCCTGCTCAACGTTCATATCTCTGTGCCATGCATCTTATTCTCATTCTAGTTATTATATGGTATTAAATAAGATAATTTGTGTCAGATAACTCGAATACGGCTGCTGTTCCTAAGGGCTGTGCTCCGCCAAGATATGTCATGGTTTGATACTGATTCGGAGTTCAACTTGGCTTCAAAGATGTCAGAGTAAGTTTTTTTGCCAAAAGTATTATATATATATGTTTAGATCTGTATGATATATGTAGATCTGTATGATATATGGTAGATGTAGAATTTAGATAACTTTCGCCTAATGACGCAAAGTGTAAAAAAATGTTATAAAATTTGCAACATTTTTCACTCTTACTAGGCGCATCGTGATGTTATATAGCCTTCCTCGATATAACACCTACCAGATATATAAACAAAAAAATCTAATCCGTCCAGTGATTCCTGAGATTAGCGCGTTCAAACAAACTAACAAACTCTTCAGCTTTATAATATTTGTATACTCTCTTCTCTCTCTCCAGCCCATTTACGTCCCACTGTTGGGCACGGGCCTCCTCCACTTTGGGAGGGATTATGGTCTACTGTGCCGCGCTCACCAGGCGTTTTGGCACCTGGCTTATTTTCGAGTTTTCCGTCTCTCACGGAGGATGTTATCTGTGTGCATTATCCCTTAGCTGACTTTTACAGCACCCTGGGGAGGAGATGGGGTGGTATTTGTATACATTCTATATTACAAGAAAATAGTTTAGTAGAGTAATTAATTCTCTTTCCCAGCCCATTAACGTCCCACTGTTAGGCGCGGACCTATTCCAGTTTTGGAGAGATTATAGTTTACTCTACCGCGCTGCTAAAAGTATTAACACAAATTTAATTTTTGAGGTTTCCATCTCTCAAAGAGGATGTTTCCCGTGTACAATATTGCGTAACTAGCTTATACAGCATCTTGGGAAGGAAATGGGGTGGTAACAATTGTATTCTTAATCTGTCACCACACGGCTCCGTAAAATTATGCAAAAAGCCTAGGTATCCAAGTCTTTTCAAGAGATTATCCAAAAGGTGTTAATTAAATTTAAGCTGGTGAAATATCAGGCTTTTATTTGTTCAATTCATTTCCAGAAACTTAATGAGTTTAAAGGAAGGCATGGGCGAAAAACTAGCAGTTGTTTCAAACTTGGTGGGCACTTCAATCATTTGTTTATGCTCAGCGTTCCCGTTGGGCTGGGAGCTCACACTAGCATGTGTCTCTATTATGCCATTCTCCATAATAGTGTCTGTTATACTATCTAATGTAAGTATTTCTCTTCTTGTATTATAATGTCCACGTATTTTAAAAACTGGCTTGTATATTTTACATACAGGCCCCCAAGTCTGCTAATACAATGTTGTATCATTTGTGACAATAAATAAAGTTTGGTGCCACAGCACCAAACTTGATTTATAATAATATGGATAATCAAGTTTGGTGTGATGCCATAATGGTGTCATAATGGCAGAACTTTATCAAATTTGGTAGTCTGCTATTAATTTTTTGTCATAGTGACGCCATAATGGCATCAGTGACTGACCATTGTAACAACATTGTAATATGATTGTAATAGCAGAATTAGCGGACTTGGCCCCCAGGTCTAATAACGTAATTTATCACTTTATTCTAGAGATTTTGATCTAGTGTTTATGTAGTTTTATTGGTTGTGATTACATCTTTAATGCAACTGATCATAGGTTTTGTTCTCATTTATTTCATTGGTTATTTCAGTATCAAACAAAATCGTCTATGTTAGAAATGGAATCATACAGTCAAGCAGGAAAACAAGCAGAAGAAGTATTAAAATCCGTACGTACTATTGTGGCTTTTCATGGAGAGACTAAAGAAGTTGACAGGTAAGTTACTCAATCGTCATCAACCTAGAAAAATAAGTCTTCTAAAATTTTATATAGATAAATGATAAATGCTAATAAAATAAGCATAGGTTTATAAAATTGGTAATTTAACGTCAACATAACAAATGTTAACATTTTGTTTCAATTTATACCAAGTTCATTCTTCTCAGTTCATCTACCTTCTGAGTACCTATATACCGTGTATCTGAGTAAATACCGTGATCAGAGACACTTGCCGGGAGAGAGATCTGCGGCCGTATTATGAGCTCTTATTCTCAGGCCGTTTACGCCGTGAATGGAACTGCCCGGCAAATTCGTAATATGAACATAACTCCCAGCCATCCAGTTCGCTAAAACATTCATAGATTAATATGTTTATAGTGAAGGTACAACTAAAACTTTAAGTACTAACTAAAATTTTTCAACTAAATGTTTTATGTTTACCATAATACATAATTTAGTCAGGCAGTGTACGGCCTGCTTGGAACTTGCATGATTTTTAAAAAGCTCATAATACGCCCCCTGAGATACTTTACAAAGTATGTGAAATACTTGCCGGGTCTAAAACTCAAAATTACAGTCTACGTTCTTTAAAAATCAATTTTGTTTAATTATACATAAGTCCATAAAAATTAATTTAGCCATTTTATAGACGATGTTATCGTTGATTTATCAAATTTTTTTGTATCGTTAAATGTTCATAGATATGCCAAACTTCTTCAGCCAGCTGAAAAACAAGGACGTATGCGAGGACTTTACAGCGGTTTAGGCAATGGATTTAATTGGGTTCTAACGTATTCACTAAATGCTATTGGTTTTACGTACGGTACAAGACTCGCTTTATCCGATTTTGATAAACCCGCAGATGAACGGAAATATTTAGTTGGAATTGTTTACAGCGTAAGTTTCATTTCAATAACAAATACTGTATTAACACTATTAAAGATTTCCTGTTAAATTAATATGATGGAATGTTACAGATATTATTCAGCGTTTACATGGCTACTCAATCAATCACGTTTTGTGTACCACATGCGGAAGTTTTTGCAGCGGCCCGAGGTGCAGCCGCTAGCATATTTCAACTGTTAGAGCGCAAACCAGCTATTGATAGCCTTCATACTGGAGGCCTATCTCCTAGAAGAGTTATTGGAGATATTAGCTTAGAAGACGTACACTTTAACTACCCGTCACGTCCAGAAGTAAAGGTGAGGTAAACATTAGCAAAATCACTTTCTTTCCTCTCGGATACTATTGTAAAATGTTTTCCTCGTGCAGGTCCTTAACGGCTTCTCTATTCGCATTAAATCTGGCGAGTGTGTAGCATTGGTCGGTTCATCAGGCTGTGGCAAATCTACAATACTTCAACTTATACAGCGGCTATATGATCCACAGTCTGGATTCGTGAGGCTAGATGGAAAAGACGTTAAAAACCTAAATCTAAGCTGGCTTCGTTCATCTCTGGGTATGATATACCTGAATAAAACAATCATAACTTTTGTTAATAACACATTTCAATATTTTACATTATATTTGTTTCTTTCCAAGGTGTTGTCGGCCAAGAGCCCGTATTATTTCGGGGCACAATATTTGAAAACATCGCTATTGGCTTTCCTGAAGCTACACGAGAGGAAGTTCAAGTTGTTGCTGAAATGGCATATGCACATGACTTCATCTTGAATTTGCCCAATGTTAGTAATTTTATACGAAAACAGTAGTAACAGGAGGAAAATATAAGTTCTAACTAATTTTAATATTATTTGCTTTATCAGGGTTACGATACTGTGATTGGAGAGCGGGGAGCATCACTGTCAGGTGGACAGAAGCAACGTATTGCAATCGCACGATCACTACTGCGGGAGCCAGCCGTGCTGTTACTTGATGAGGCAACCTCCGCACTTGACCCCCACTCCGAGCGGCAGGTGCAAGCAGCGCTAGATCGAGCGAGTGTAGGACGCACCACTATCATGGTCTCACATAGGTAGTTATCTTCCATTACATTCTCTTAAGGACTAGCTGTCGTCATTGTGCCAACGATTTTCACCGCCTCTCCACAAAAAAACACATTATTTGGCAGAATAATCTTACCTAACAAAAACATTAAGTCAGTCTTATTTACTTGTAATAAAACTCTGATCACCAAAACCTGATTTCTACGCTCATCTTTTTAAGGCTGTGCTTTGATCACAGTCTCAGAAGACAAGGAGTTTTGTGTTAGTATATGCACTATATTATACGTTATACTTGTAACTATTGTGTTGCTATGTGTTTAAATATATTTTTTAATTTATTCTAAGTTTATTTGTTTTATTGCAGGCTATCAACTATTGTAAATGCTAATAGAATTATATGTATGGACCAAGGCGCTATCGTAGAAGAAGGCACACATGAAGAACTTATGAAGTTGAATGGTAGATAACCTATATGCAATTTGTTTAATAGATAAACAGTGGTGTAGATAGTCCATTAATGAAGCGCCAACTATCGATCTAATTTACTAACCGTTTATTTACAGGTTTCTATCATAAACTAGTCACATCAGGAAAGGAAAAAGATGTTGAGGAGATTGAAACATTACCGGAAGAGGTTGAAGGTGAAGAAACAGTCCCTGAGACGGCAATGATAACACGAGCTGATGTCAAGAGGAAATCTAAACGACTACACAGGCATCATTCAACTAAAAGAGGTTTTATAATTTAGAATAATATTGCCCCCTTTGTTCTATATTATACTAACTTATGCATAAGTTACACAACGTCCTTTATCGCAATCAAAGTTTAATGCAGGTTACCTAATGCTTGAAAAAAAAATCTTCGTTTAATGAATTTCATTTATTATTTATTTACTTATCTTTAATATTCCCAAAAAGTGCAATCTATCTTTAGGCTGATTTACGTTGATCTACTTTTTGTAATGTACAAGTTTAAATAAATTCTGTAAATAATTTTCTTACAAAGCAACAGGTACAAAGCAACTTTATCATACGAATTGTAAAATTATCAAGTCAATAAAAAATTACAATAACGAAATTACTATATTTATTTTATTTCTTTGTTACAGAATCTCATGATTGGTTGACTCCACGAGGCTCTATATGTTCCGTGATGTCGGCTGGCTTCCAAAATTTTGTATACAATGCTGACTTTGAGTCTGATGAAGAAAAGGAAGACAATGAGGTACACAGAAAAGCTTGTCTTTCTTCTCTTCTTCTTCTCCAGCCCATTTACGTCCCACTGTTGGGCACGGGCCTCCTCCAGTTTGGCAGGGATTATGGTCTACTGTGCCGCACTGACCAGGCGTGTTGGCACAGGGTTTCTTTTCGAGTTTTCCGTCGTCCGTAGCTGACTTTTAGAGCACCCTTGGGAGGAGATGGGGTGGTGACACTTGTATTCTTAATCTGTCACCACACGGAGGACCAACCTTGTCTTTACTTATTACAAAATAAAGTATTTTTTTCTGTGTATACCTTTAAAAGTACGCACTGGATCTTGATGCGGTTTTTATAATAGTTGGAATATTTTATGAAGAAGGTTTAAATGTTCAATTGGTTAAGGCTTCGTATCTAAATTCTAGGTGTATCAGCAGTGTATCAGCAGTTAGTTAAAATAACTTAGAAACTACTTTAATATAGTTCTCATTTAATATGTTACCAGGAAGTAAAACAAATAAGTGATTGGCAAATCTTGAAACTAAATGCACCTGAGTGGCCTCTTATTACTGTGGGATCTATAGCAGCGTTTATTCAAGGAGCTTGCTTCCCTGTGTTTGCCTTACTGTTCGGATTCTCCAGTGGGGTAAGTGCATATAGTAATAAATATATCGGTTCGGTAGAATTATTAAAATCGGTGTTATGACAGACAATTCACACGCAAAAGTCTAGTTAATAAATTAATATTTCAAGCCACGTTCTCTAGTATCAAACTAATAGTTGTTGATTAATGTTTGAGCTAACGAATTAATAACCAAAGTTGTGTCTAAGTCGAGGTTTAAGATTTTTTTAAATTTTGTCGTAATTACAATACATATTGTAGAGTTCATTATCATCCTCCTATCCTTATCGCATTATTTGGGGTCAGCGCAACATGTTTTAATTCCCCTTTCTTTGATGTCCTCGTTCACACAGTCCATCCATCTTCTTAGGTATAATACATATTGTAGAGTTATTTTATTTCATTGTAATTATACATTTTTCTATTCAGTGTATCACTCACTTTTTATGTTACAGATTTTTATTCTGCCAGATAGAGCCGAAATCATATATTTGGCAGATTTATATTCGGGTATGTTTGTTGTTGTGGCCGCCGTCGCTGGAGTATCTATGTGTCTACAAAGCACTACCTTTACTACCGCTGGTTTAAGGATGACAACTAGATTGAGGAAACAATATTTCACATCATTACTTTCACAGGCATGTATTACATACAAGTTAAACAATAATTTTGTCGTCAATAGCTTCCTGAAATGGAGGAGGCCTGTGCCAAACAGTGGGACCTAGAAGAGCGGAGAAGGAAGAAGCAAAAGTTATAAAAGATCTATATAATATGTCTTTTCCTATTAGGAAAAAGGTCATACTTAAGTAAATAAATACATTTTGGTTAAGGCACGTCAAGGTGAGTAGTGTTTATTTTTTAATAATATTTTATGACTTTTTCCAGGAAATAGGCTTTTTTGATAAAGAGAGTAATACAGTGGGAGCTATGTGCGCTAGGCTAAGTGGCGACACAGCGGAGGTGCAGGGTGCCACAGGACTTAGAATAGGTCTCATACTACAGGGCATCAGCTCAGTTCTAGTCGGATTCCTTATGGCTATTTGTTATAATTGGAAACTTACTTTAGTTGGCACTGTATTTCTGCCTTTGGTGAGTTAATGTTTTTTATGCCCCAAAATGTAATATAGAACTGCTGTAGCAGCTACGTTTCATTCGTACGTTTTTTTTTAACCTAGATGGTAGGCAGTATATGGCTAGAAGGCATAGTATCTCAACAATCTCAAGCAGATGAACGAGCAGCAATGGAAACGGCAACTTCTATAGCAACAGAAGCAGTTGTTAGCATTAGGACCGTTCAGAGTTTAGGTAAGAAAAAAAACACAATACTCGTGGTTATTTACCGATATGGCACCAATATAGTAGGTAATTATTAAAGCGAAGAGGATTATAGGTCAAGTAAAAAAAAAAGTATTTTTTAATAATAGTTGATATTAGCGAAACTTCTGATTATGAAATGCTCGACTTAATACGAACATCGTACCTACTAACACATGTGACTAGCACTTAGTATTGACTTAGGTAAACTTAGTATCTGTAATAATTACTCTTCAGGTGTAGAAACCATATTTATGAAAAAATTCGAGGAATCGTTGACAGAAGCTTGTGCAGCTGTTTCAAAAAAGACCCGCTGGCGTGGTCTGGTGCTCGGTTTGGGTGTTTACGTACCATTTATGGCATATTGCAGTGCTACTGTGTATGGTGCTGTCCTGGTAGCTTACGGCGAATTAGAATACAAACTTGTTTTACTGTAAGTACCACTATTTAGCGCCCCGTTACCAAAAATTTGTTACACATTTTAAACATGAGAAAGTTATGAGAAAGATTAGGATTTTCAACCACATGGAATGCTGTAAGTGGTACCAAAAAAATTCGACACTATTTTTGACAAGTTTTGTGTCTGTGTGTGTCTTGCCGAAATCTCACGGAATGTAACGAAGAATTGAAAACCCACCTCGAAACTAAATCCTGACTTTGCTTGTACCTACTTCCGCACAGAGACTCTTAGTCTAGGTCCATAGGGGTCATGGTCAGCCTATGAGGAGCGGCGCAGACCTAAAATTTTTATATTTGGCTATTTCTTTATTAATTTATGGAGATAAATTCAAACGGGCCTAGAGCGTTATTTTTCAAAATACGCCTCGGCAAAACTTAACAAAATTGAAAATTACTTTACGTAATTATAAATTATATACAAATTCTTTTTGTAGGGTCAATGAAGCTATCATGTATGGTGCGTACATGCTGGGTCAGTCATTGGTATACGCACCTAGTTTCAACTCTGCCAAGATCGCAGCATCCAGGATTATTGCTATAATTAAACGTATACCTAGAGTTAAGACTGAAGATGGAGTTCGTGATAAAAAAGATTGGGTAAGAGATGCGAACATTAGGTAGCATTATACATATATTAAGGGCCTACATCAATATTATTCAATATCATCGCCGACACGTACATATTAACACAGCCAGTAGGTACAGAAAATGAAGAATTAGGGATACTTATCCTATTTACTCAAAATCTACTAAATATATTTTAATTCTGATTTACGTGTTTCTATATATAATAGTTGTTGATGTTTTTAAAGTTATTTTATTAGTTAATACGCGATAATAGACCGACAAATGAAAAAATAAAAAATTAGAGAGGTTGTTTCGCTAAGATTTTCTATCGAGAAAACTTTTTTCAATCGCGTTTCTGAGTTTATGCGATCCTAGATCATATATTGAAAAAACATATACTTATAATTAGAGCTCTAGCCATTCAATCTAAAGAAACAATGAAAACTTCGTACGTAGAAAAATGCACGAAGCTATTTTGGTATCCTCTTAAATGTGAATAATGGAGTTGGAAAGTTTTACGCATCTTTATACGTATACCTGTACTAGGTAGTGACTCTGTTGACCAATAAAAAAAAGCCAGACAAAAATCGGGTATCTTCTATACTAATAAATATAAATATGATGAAGCCGAAGAGTTTGTTTGTTTGAACGCACTAAACTCAGGAACCACTGGTCCGATTAGAAAAATTCTTTCAGTGTTGGATAGCTCTTTTATCGAGGTAGGCTATATAACATCACGCTGCGACTAAAAGGAGCGAAGCATCAGTGCAAAATGTTGCAAAAATGGGCAAATTTTTCTAAATTTCACGCGTACGAAGTCGCATGCAACAGCTAGTTATATATAAGTGGGTAAAGTAAACGTCAAATAAACAATAAAGTATAATATATTCGAACGAGCAATAAGTAAATTCTATTTAATTTAACTAATAGCTAAACATAGAACTCAAAAAGTTAACAATAGTCTTGGTTATGATATTCAATTAATAGGTTATAGATTCTTATCTAATATATAAAATTTCCATGTTAGTTACCGTACTCCTCCGAAACGGCTTTACCGATCTTTATCAAATTTTTTATGCGTATTCAGTAGGTCTGAGAATCGGCTACTATCTATTTTTCAAATCCCTCCACCCCTCCCTGACATTTGTATGGCAAAATAACGTTTGCCGCGTCAGCTAGTATTATGTATATTTTTTCAATTCAGGTCGCTTCTGGAAACTTTGGTATCAAAGACGTGGAATTCTGTTATCCTACGAGACCTCATCAAAGAATACTCAAAGGTGTTGACCTTAAGGTAGAAGCTGGAAAAACAGTAGCTCTAGTCGGTTCATCGGGCTGTGGCAAGTCAACCATTCTACAATTGATGCAAAGATTTTATGACCCGGAAACTGGTAACATTGTAAGTGGAAATAACAATTTAAATAACCAGAATTGCCAGATGGTGGATGGTGACGCGATGACGTTTACAATTGAGGACAAGTAAATTTAGCCTTGCTAAATCGTACTTCATACAATAATAACGTTTCAAAGACGTATAGCCTGTATCTTAGACACGTAGTTATATACATTTTCACGCACACAGGTATGTAAATGGCTTCAAGCCGACTAAGTGATGTACTACATCTGGTATATACCTATATATCTGTGAATACATCATTGTTGTTTACATTCCTGCAGGGTCTTTTACATCGTAGATACCTACGAACAACTGTTACATGATCTTTAAAATTTCAAACCTTGAGCTAATGAAAATAAGCTAGAAACTTTACATAAACATCGGTCATAAAATAAACACAGGCACAATAGTAACATAACAAAATTAATTGTAATCGGTTTAACGTAATAAATATTCACGTTTCCTAAAAGACGTCCTAAAAATTAGAGCTTAGTTACGTTGATTAAACAAACAACTAGATAAAGAGCGAGATGAAATTAGTTGGATTACTATATTTGATGAGAATAAAAATGATATTTAATTTTTCTTGCCTTTTACGTATTTAACAGATTAAACATTTATAAGAGACAAAAAACATCCTGTTTCTTTTATTTCTTTAGATACTCCGATAGTTTTGTGTATGTAGAAAAAAAATGTCGCTCGTAATGTAGGTATGTATACGCAAAGAACCAGGTACAGGTACCTACGTTATTAATAAGAGAATATTTTACTATTGCCTGTTAATAGGAACTGGATGGTCGCGACATCAGATCATCTTTAACTTTGCCGAGACTTCGACGACAGCTCGGTGTGGTGCAGCAGGAACCCGTATTGTTTGACCGTACTTTGGCAGAAAATATCGCATATGGTGACAATAACAGAAAAGTTACAATGCACGAGATAGTTGCTGCTGCGAAAGCAGCTAACATTCACAGTTTCATTGTCTCTTTACCAAAAGTAAGCTAAAAAAAACTAGCAACTTATGAGTATTTTAATAAAAATTCACATTCAAAGTTTACTACGACACTAAAAAAACTTTAAAATGTAGGTTTACGTCACATATTTGATAAATTACCTATAATGACTTATGGATATAAATATAAACCGTGTGATAACGAATTTTCCTAGACCTGTAAAAGCCAGATAAAGAACAATATACCTGTGCAGTAAACATCTTCTATAAGAGAAGGTAAATTCTACCTGCTCTGCTAAACTAAACCAAACTCCGTGGTAAGTGAGATATGTAGACCAAATGAAATACGGTGGGTATTTCACAAAGTGGAACAGCAACAGTGGAACATTAATGGCCCACCCTAACTATAATTATCTGACCTGGCAAACGTTGTTTTGCCATAACATGTGAGGGGTGGACCACCCTTAACATTTAGGGGGATGAAAAATTGATGTTGTACGATCTAACGGATATGTACACAAAATTTCACGAAAATCGGTCGAGCCATTTCGGAGGAGTATAATTACAAACACCGTGACAGGAGAATTTTATATATTAGACATTCTAGTGTTTGCCACTTTTCTTCTCCAAAACGGCTAAGCTGATTCTAAGGAATAGGATGTAAACTATGTATTTTAAACAACCGTAGCCGTACCTATGTCAAGAGTGACCATAACCGGAATTATACGCAAGTAAAACTGCGATACATAACTAAAGTGTGTTACTCTATCATGTTACAAGGGCTATGACACAAACTTGGGCGCTAGCGGCGCTCAACTGTCTGGTGGTCAGAAACAGCGCGTGTGTATTGCACGAGCTCTCATTCGTTCACCAAGACTGTTGCTACTCGACGAGGCTACTTCAGCTTTAGATGCTAACAGTGAAAGGGTAAATATTTTCATGGTACACACTAACAAACACTAAAATAGTGGCATCAATTCTATTGCATCAAAAAGTTCACTTAACTAAAATTAAACCAACAGTGGTGTATATTTTTATTAACTTAATGCTATTTTATTGTACACAGAGGCGTATTTTGAAAATTAACGCTACGGGCCATTTGATTTGACGCTCTGGGCCAAAAAATGTAAAAGTAAAGTAAAGTAGCCGCCCTATACATTAATAGAGATAGAGCAAAGTTTTAAACTTGAAGGCTTTCGCCGCCCTTCTCAGGCTGGCCGCCCCGGGCCGCAGCCCCTATGGCCCTAGGGTAAATACGCCTCTGATTGTACACATTTATATTATTAAAATTATTTCCGTTAGTCTATATTAAGTGCACAGTTTTTATGTTTCAAAAGCTTAGTTAACTTTACTGAATTGTGTTATTGACACATGTGATAGACACTCTCAATATTTGTTTTAGTTAAATTAGGTTTAGTAGTTTAAGTAGAATTGGTACCGATACTTTAAGCAACTTAAATCACAGATGACTTAATCACGACTTAAATAATGCTTCATCTCTTGGCAGGCTGTTTCGGAAGCTTTGGAAAAAGCTGCAAAAGGCCGTACCTGTATTACGATTGCTCATCGACTCTCAACTATCAAAGATGCCGATCTTATTTGCGTATTAGACAAAGGTAAGAATATAAATTTAAAATTATCTATGTACGCGCCTACTTTGGGCATAATTTTTCTTCATCCCTGTCATTTCCTCATGTCTGAGGATCTCGGTCAAAACTGTGCACCAGCTCTCTCCAAGGGTCGCGGCTTCCGGCATGTCTAATAGCCGCCGGAATGCCGGTGTTGATGGCCTGTTTGACGGTATCAGATTATGTCATCGGCATTCTGCGTCGACTCCTCTTGCCTTCCACGTGACCCACAACTATTAGATTTTCTTGTCTTGCTGAGCCACGTGTCTGAAATGGTTGAGGAGTCTATTTTCATAATTAACATAATATTAATTTTATTCCAGGTAAAATTGTGGAACGGGGTACTCACACAGAGCTGATAAGCCAGCGGGGCCATTATTGGCGCATGAGCAAAGGTCAAAACGTGACTTAAACAATCAAAAACTTCTTATTTTTATAATAGAAATTAGGAAAGTAATGGAATTTAAGTAATAAAATAAATGATATAAGCAGACCTACACTTAGAACTGTTCCTTAGCGTATATTAGTAACTAGTAAGTAATACAAAATATAAGTAGATGACGGAATACAGTTGTTTCAATACTTTTTTCATGGTTAGTAAAAAATAAATAAAATATGTATAATATTTTCAATATTTAGGGTTGAACCCTTGAGGGGTGCCCCTTGATGCGTTATTTTTATTTCATTTGTATGTTTCGCTCTCACTTATCCAATCAGATACTTGTAATGCATATTGCAACAAAATATAATTTAAACCAATAAACTATTGGTTTAAACAAACAGAAATAGTACTAAAATAATTTTTCAACTTAATATTGTTATGTTATATCTATGGGAGCTATCGGTTTAAAATTTTTGTGCTTCACTGCAATGTCATAATAAGCACTTGTCAGTTTGTCAGTATATTGTCAAGATCAACAGCGAATTAAGGTTACAGCTTGTTTAAAGCATTTTTAAAAATCTCTAAAATTATTACAATATAATAAAGATTTGTCGTAAGAATGGGACAAATAATGGGAACAGCCCTCACGCGTCACATCGATTTAAAAATGAACGATACTCCAACTTTTCCTGAAAACACTGGATTTACTTACAAAAGGTGTGAGCGTAAAATGTGTGCTAAAGAAGAAGAGCTTATTTCGGCAAAAATACCAATAAAATATAGAGACTATTGTGCTCATCATCTACTAGCATATCAAGTATGCCGATACAAACATATGCCTTTGTTATATAAATGCGCTCATGAAAAACACGCTTACCTAAACTGTGAAAAAGATGACTATGTCCTTAGAATGAAAGAGTTTGAACGAGAAAAGCGTCTCAGAGAACGAGAGATTAGAATTAGTCAAGGTGTTTGCAAATAGTAAATGATTTTTTGTTTTTTAAATACAGCAGTTATTAAAACACGTCTTTAAATACTATAATTATTTAGAACTAGCTGCTACTCGTAACTTTGTACGTGTGGAATTTACAAACCAAACCTTAACAAATTGTACAAAAAATCTATTCTCGTAAACCTATCCATTAAAAAACCTTATCAAATCCGTTGCGTAGTTTTGACGATATAAGCTCACATAGAGACATACATACATACAATAATGACCGATTTATAATAAGTGAAGATAAGATACATCAATGGAGACGGTTTAAGACATGTTTAAGATATATTTTTTGTTGATTTTTGACAGCCTGGTTTATTTGGTGACAAGTAACCTTTAAGGGCCTACATCAATATTATCGTATACTAGCTGCCCCGGCAAACGTTGTTTTGCCATACAATTCTGTATAAAATAAAATTTCATCAAAATCGGTCCAGCCAATTTGTAGCCTATGTGTTATTCTGATGTATAAGCTATATTGTGGTAAAGTTTCATTCAAATCCATTCAGTAGTTTTTACGTGAAAGAGTAACAAACATCCATACATACATCCATACTTACAAACTTTCGCCTTTATAATATTAGTAGGATCATCGCCGACACGTACATATTAACACAGCCAGTAGGCACAGAAAATGAAGGATTAGGGATACTTTTCCTATTTACTCAAAATCTACTAAATATATTTTAATTCTGATTTACGTGTTTCTATATATAATAGTTACTTATGTTTTTAAAGTTATTTCATTAGTTAATACGCGATAATAGACAGACAAATGAAAAAAATAAAAAATTAGAGAGGTTGTTTCGCTAAGATTTTCTATCGAGAAAACTTTTTTCAATCGGGTTCTGAGTTTATGCGATCCTAGATTATATATTGAAAAAACATATACTTAAAAATTAGAGCTCTAGCCATTCAATCTAAAGAAACAATGAAAACTTCGTACGTAGAAAAATGCACGAAGCTATTTTGGTATCCTCTTAACAGCTGCATGTACAAGAGGATACGTAACATAATATACATTGTCGAATCAACATTATATTAGGTACTTACAGAATTTGGACCATTCACATACTATGGGCGCCAATAAAGTAAGAGTGTAAACAAAGCTAAGTATGTTTGGATCGTGGCAGTTGGCCCTTTAGTCACTGCCTACCCTATGGGAAAAGGCGTGATAAAGGGTTCAAACATTTATAAGTACATACCGTCTCTCAGCCGCTGCAGCAAGGTTAAATAAAAAACTTTTTCTAGTAATCTTGGTTTATTGTTATTTTAACACTGGCTTATTCTTACTTACAATTAACACTTGTACAATTGCACTTTCTTGACAAAAATATCAATTTTTCAATTGGTACCCTGATCATTACAATGTTATCCTTAACTACCTGTAACCCCCGATTACACTTCCGTACAATATAATTCAATTGTACATTGATAAAGAATTGAATTACTTAAATCAATATTTTTAGGCTAATTGCGAGAAGTTTATCCAATACATATAACCTAAACCTCACTACTACTCATGAATCTGGTATAATTTACAGTTTTCTTCAATATGACAAATACAGATATTTGCTCTTTTAAATAAATTAACATAAACGTCCTATGAAATTAGCACAAATAGATAAATTCATTTTACTTCACAAAAAGATCATGGGCCCTCATTGACTCGAGAGTATACTCAAAATTTCGACATTACAATTAGCCGTATAAAGCAGCTGTACAGTCTCGTCGAGACAAGCCGAGCGCGAGTGTGTAGAGTGCTGCCGTCTTCGTCTTGTCTCTCTCTCGACTAGTCTCGGTCGCTCTCGGTGGCGTGTCGGTTTTTTGCACCCGAGTCAAAGGGTCTCATTGGCTCTCGCAGTGTAAACGAGAGCGAGCAAAACAAAGTCAAACAGCAGCAGCAATTTCTGTGTTCATTGTCGCGGGAGTCTTGAAATCAAATGTTTAAAACGAGTGTGTATGCATGCCTATAGATACATCCTCGTTTTAACTCGACGTAACTCGTCGAGAGCCTCCTCGGGCGTGGCTCCCGTCGAGTGTACAGCCGCTATTACATGTTAACTGTACATAAATTAAGAGCCGGCTCAATATTGACCTTTGTTTACGAATGAACAGATGAGAGCAACATTTCATGAAATTTAATTTCTATGCACGAAGTGTTGGCTGTATAATAATATAATTACCCAGTTTCTTTCGTTACCTTCACCGTCATGATAACCACACGAAACAACTTTAAACTAATAGTTTCTACCATGGGAGAATATGCACCGTGGTACGTAATGTTTACACCGATCTGATTGATCTATTGGTTGAAAGAAAGATGTTCTAAATACGAATCTTTGTATCACCTTGCAAAAAACCGTTCATGGATAAACTAGCAAAGCTTTATGAGGTTTAATAATTATTAATTATAATTAGGGCTTAAATTTTAAACTAAGAATATTTGGGTGTATTTTTTGGTGCAATTAGGCAAACATGGCAACAAGATCCTACAGCGAGCTTGTTAATTTCATCGATCACATTGCTTTTTTTTTTTCAATGTTTACTGCATACAAACCGCGAAATATAGCTCAAAGCTCAAAAATATCTTATCGTCCCGAACATACATAATAAAATTATAACAGATCGATTCAT
Organism: Orgyia antiqua; assembly: GCA_916999025.1. Lineage (NCBI taxonomy): Eukaryota > Metazoa > Arthropoda > Insecta > Lepidoptera > Erebidae > Orgyia > Orgyia antiqua. Next base: position 8,174,310 of record OU779863.1, on the reverse strand, counting down.
TTATAACAGTCATTACAAAAATAAAATCTTGACGTAGCCAAAACATACTATAGTAAATAAGACTATATGTATACCTATTCGTAACTTATAATCTATTCATATAATCTAACTTAATACTTTATTTTCCAATGATATCAATGTTGGACCTATATAATATATATATATAGGTAGGTATAGGTCCATAGTTAATATCATAAGTATAAGTAAGTATATCCTTTAGTAGGACACATAAGATACGAGAAACAAAGATGATATAGGTACACCTCCAACAACTGGCAGATACCTACCACGTAGCTCAGAGTTAAACAGGGTTAGAGAAATGGAACGGTATTCCAAAGGGCGCGAGTTCAAATCCTATTAGTGGTAATCACTACTTTATTTAATTTGTTTAACATAAATAGCAAGTCAATTAGATAAAATATACTTAAAATAAATATATGCTATGTTACCTATCAAGATTAATTATTTATTTTAAACGATTTGTGCAGATGGAAATGTTAATATGTTTATATAATATATAAACAGATATATCTCTACATACCCACATACATCACACACACACACATACACAAGGGAGATTGAAAAAATGATTTTCTTGTAAACAATTAGAACTGCAAAAATCGCTTCACAATTACATATTTCCACTACAGTACTCTTTAGTATACAACGTGTGTAATTCTATGCAAGCGATTTCGTTTTAAAACTGACAAAGCGTCGATGACCGTGACAATACATCCTTACTAGTTTATAAGTGCGAAATCCGGATGATAACACAATAATAATTTTGACGAGCTTAACGCGTTCAATGCTGAATAATTTGCGAATTTATAGCCAATGCTAATAAAAGAGTCATTCGCCCAGTGCTGAAAACGCGCATGTGCGTTCAAAAAATTTTTCGCGTAGTGCTAAGAACGCTTATATGCGTTCATAGAAAACTCGCGTAGTGCGGCTGGACGCTATAGCGCGTTGTCTTTTACCTTCCCGCAGTGCGGCCGACGCTTATGTGCGTTCGGTAACTTTCGAGTTTTATGACTGTCATATAACAATTACGGGTCATATAAAGGTGTTGGATGGATAAAGGTGCTTCCACACTAGTGTTTATTTGTAAGAGACTTTGTGAAGTTTACGCCATAATATATCTTCGTTCGGTTTTTATTAAAATAGTAAGTTATACCTTAATAAAACAGTAATAGTAAAGGTACCTTCTCCCGAAAGCCCTTTTATTCTTAATTTTTTTTAATTTACGACTCTTCGCCCGCCTCGTAATAGACACCATTTATAAATAGACTAAAACTACCTATTACTTTAGTTAAAAGAGCGAGTCATAATACAATTATTTCAATAATCTATTGTACTAAATTAGGTTATTATTATTATTATTAGGACGGGCCTCGTGGTCTAGTGGTTCATATAACGGACTGCCGTTCACGAGGTCTCGGGTTCGATTCCCGGTCAGGACAATCATTTGTGTGATGTTTTTAATTGTCATACAAATGTTTGTACTGCGTCTGGGTGTTTACTATGTATTATAAGTATGTATTTACAAAAGAAAAGTAGTTTATGTATTATATCCGTATTCTGGTACCCATAACACAAGCATATAAGCTTAGCTTGGGACCAGAAGACGTTGTGTGAAATGTCCATGAATATTTATTTATTTATTTATTGTTGTCGTCGCCGCCGCCGTCCCCCCCCCTGCAATATTCGTAGCAAAAACCTGACTAGTGTGTAGTCTCCTTTACAATTCCACATTTTACGACCGCTTCGAAACAATAGACACCCAGAATACACGGTATAAACACACAGGTGCGGCGCACCCTGCTTGCCTACAAATTTTTTTTTGTATGGACGCGTATACGCGTCGGCCCGCACTTGGTGAAGATCAGAAAAACGCGCATAAGCGTTAGCCGCACTGAACGTATTAAGTGTTAATGTGTAGCACGAAACGATAGCGCGATTCGCGAATCAATCCTTACCATACAGAAGTTTACTCTTCTGCTCAATAGCAGAAGAGTAAACTTCTGTATGGTAAGGATTGATTTCTAAATGTTACGCGTACGAAGTCGCGGGCAACTGCTAGGTAAATATAAGAGTCGGGTAGTCACGTCAGTCAATTATATTAAGACACGGGAAAAATTTCTTCTCTTTTAAATGCATTACTATAAACCTAAAAACAAAGCATGAATCTGTAAAGAGGGGGTGAAAATTTCTACAGACATCTTTAACCTCCACCACCAAGAAACACCTTCCTATCTATTACAAACTATTGCAAACTAATATCGAGCACACTTGCACTACGTAAGGTTTTTTATAGAAAGTTTCACCATTCACATTCTTGTATGTGGACAATGGATATATACATTACACATACAAGTTCCTCGTCATAATTCCTAGACATGGCGTGGCGTATGCGTAATGAGGTTGCGTTCAAATTATTAAGAACACAAATATCTGTCCTTTTTTACAATAGCTATGTTTTCTGTTACTGATTTTGAACCTGCGATGAAAATTTGGGTGTTTTTTTTTTAAATAACCCTGTGTGTCAAACATAACTTAAATCTAAAATAATGTATAGGTACTACGTAAAATAGATAAATTGTTTTTGAAAAAAAATACTCTATAATCGTAACAAAAACAAATAAAATTTTATAATAACAAATGAAATAATATATATTAACAACTGAATGCCCATTCCATTTTTAAATAAGAGCCTTTTCTTCTTTATTAAAATAATAAAAAACATCTATAATAAAATCTATAAATCATAATCTAATCAATCTATCTATTACACAATTATATTCTGTACGAGAACTTAACAATCACTTTCTAAGAATTTCACATTTATTATGATTACCCTAAACACCAATAACATACTATTTTTGGCCAGTCTAGATGATCAGAGCTATATAAATATAAAATTTTCTACAAATAAACAAACTTCACTAATAATAACATGATAAAATATATATATACTTAACAATGAAATGAATAAAAAATCAAAAATTTTTACAACAATATACAAAAAACGAAAAATGTACTGATCGTATAAATCTCAATAAAAATACCTACATAGAATTTAAAAAATGAGATGAAGTATGCGAACTATGCTAATTAAAACTACTTAGCTTGCCAGAAGAGTTTTTATTCCTTTGAAACCCTGCCAAAAGAAGCCTAGGCTCTCATGAGATCCATTTCAATACGATATTTAACAATCGTTCGCATGTATTTTATAGGTTATTACCATAGGCTATAACAACGAAACAAAACATCTACACTAATAAATAAAATAAGTAACCAAATAGTTGATACTATATATCGATATAAAGATACTATATCTATATTATGATCTATATGTGTATATATGATACTGGTAACTAATATTGATTCGGTAAACGTAAAATAAAACGCCTCATACAAGGATGATCTTCGAACTGTTGCTGGATGAAACGAGAAGTGCATAACGAAATAGGAGGGATTTTTGTCAATCAGTAGACAGTAGTAGGTTCACATAATGTTATATAGATGAAGATATAACCAAAACAAACCAACCTATTCTCTTTCTACCACTGCCATAATTACAGGGATATTCAATTCAGCTAAGCTAAATTTTATAACAACAATTTATGATGTTAATATACCGTGTGTACTCGAAAACGTAAAAACTTCAAGCACTAAAATTTAAACATTGTGCCTACACGTAAATGGTTGTAATAGTACCCACAAAAAATATAAAATGTTAAATGTCGGATAAACCTTCAAAAGGTTGAACTAATCATAAGAGGACCTTTGCTGGTAAATAGCTACTAATGAAGACTGTGATTTGCCCAACTTATTTAGTGAACAACGCAAACATCGGGAACGAAACGAATTAAACACTAATCCAAATCATTCTAATCAAAATTGTGTTGTTCCTCATTTCTCAACGATGCAATAGAAGCGTGTATGATAACAGTCATTCCCCGTTTTCCAATGGCAGAGCATAATGCGACTCAGTGCCGCACAATGCTGACGCTTAATTGGAACGTGAATTAGTTTTAAAATGCGCCAGCTGAGTGCGCTAAGTTCAGTGTTGAAAAAAAAAATTCTAAAATAAACATTGTATTCACATTATATGTGTGGAATATAAAAAAGTCATTGTTTATACCTTCATCCATACTTATATTAATTTATTTTTTAACACAGCTTGAATTAACTTTGAATATTTCCAGAAAACTCCGACGAAACGAAAGCCTTAATTTTTTTTTTAACAATAAATAATATTACTAACGATAATATATAAATAAAATTGCAATCAATGCCAATTTAAAGAAAAAAATATTAGTTAATTTTCTGTCGCTGAAGTTGGTATGGATTGCACGCATCACTTTTGAGAGTGCTCGATTGTGCGATGCGATGCTGTAATAAAATTGGAACACTCAACGTTGACCATTGTGCCGCATAATGCGCTATTGTGCTCTGATTGGAAAACGGGGACTAACATTAACACGATTCCTGGTGCTCAAGTCCACTATTTTGGAACAATTGTCATACCGGCACAATACCGGCACGATACCGTTGCAATTGAAGTCAAATATCCGTAGTCTGCTATATGCCGTCATAACGGTCGTTCAATGGTAATAGAATTGTCGATCTCTTTTATCTATGCATTGAATTTTCGGTCTCTTTTATCTATGGATTGTGTTAGAATGGTATGTATGTGTTGCCGATTTTAAAAAATGCGTTAGTTGAAGTGATTTTCGAAAAACTACTAATAAATTTAAACATTTAATCATGCTAGACTTCGTTGAAATATATTTGTACATACTATTTATTAGTATAAAAAGCAATGTGAAGTTTAGGAGATTAGTAAATTGCAATAAATTACAAAGAACAATTTCTAATATTTCTATCTATCTATTTTTTATTTATGGCAATCTGTCGACACAGGACAATTAAAAAATATTACTGTCAAATTCAAAATAGCAGACTACCGAAACATTTCAGTCATTGAATTGCAATTGTGAAGCAGTTGTGTACGAGACTAGCAATTTATGTCACTTTGACAATTGTAAGACAATGATGAAGTCGTTATGACGACACATTAATAGTAGACTACCAAAAACTTTACTATTGCACCATAATGGTACAATAATGGTACAGTTGTGACACCGTTGAAATACCCGACTCAGGGCCCTGTCCTTGTCTTCTATTTATTTCCTAGTTTAATATTGTTATTTTTTATGATAGAAGCGTATTTTTCAGTTATTTTTTCTAACTATACTAATACATATTATAAAGAGGAAAACTTTGTTTGTTTGATTGTAATGAATAGGCTCAAAAATTACGGGACCGTTTTTAAAAATTCTTTCACCATTCAAAAGCTACATTATCCACGAGTAACATAGGCTACATTTTATTTTGGAAAAAATAGGGTTTCGTAAAATATTTGGGTTTTTCGGACACAAGGTGTAAAAAAATCAACCAGAAAAGTTACTTATTTTGCGTACGCTGCCTAAACTATAAAAGATAGAACCATAAAACGTTCAAATTAATTGTAGATCTTATAAATATCTACAAAAAAGTCCGCGGCACGCTATACCTATATATGTCGTGTGAGGCACAACAACCATTTTTTTATTTAAAAATCTTTAGGCTTTTTTGGACTACATTTAAACGCATTTATTTTACTCATGCTATTATTCCTTATCAAAATAATTTATTTCATCACTAAGTACAGTTTATGTAGATAATATTTGGTCTGTGAATGATTAAAATTGGACGTTTGGTTTAGAAGTTATGGCGAAATTAAAATATTACGATTTCTGCAGCACGGCCCGTTACGAAGTGAGCGTCACTAAGGCGGGGGTGCGCGTGCGGGAAGGGAGTTTAGATCTATGAGTAAGGTACCCACGCGGCTTAGGCTCCTTACTTACGCGAAGTATAAAAATTTTCTAGTGATTTTTTTTAGATTTCGTTCTAAACTACACTATACGCAAAAGTTCTTCTCGGAGCTAAACAACAGTTCTTTTCAGAGCTAATCAACAGTTCTTTTCAGGGCTTACCAACAGTTCTTTTCAGGGGTAACCAACAGTTCTTTTCAGGGCTAACGAACAGTTCTTTTCAGGGCTAAACAACAGTTCTTTTCTGAGCTAGAATATTACACGCTATTAACATTTTTTTAAACATTTGAAAATGCCCGAGGGAGCCAGGTCTCAACTTTCTAAACATAGTTCTCAAGCACGGGCACGGGCTAAAGGCTATATATCATCACGCTACAACCAATAGCAGCAAAGCAGAAGTGAAAAATGATGCAAAAACGGGGAAATTTTTCTAAATAATACGCGTACGAAGTCGCGGCCAACAGCTATTTGCTATATTATAAACGTAAATCAATAAAATACAAAACACGTTATTACGTTGGGAAATTAATAACAGTATTCAATTTTAATCTCGATTCGAATACCGTATTTTCTATCTTTATTATTTAGCATACCACACTATTATCATAATTTAATAACGTGGCAACATTGCAAGTTTCACTTTAGTCTACATAATTAAATATAATAGTAAAAATCTATGATAAAAATATAGTGATTTCGTCATATACATATTTAAGACCAGCCTATAAATAGTTTATAAATTTAATTTTGTATTGTAATATATATTATAATGCCGTAAATGCATGTTTTCATTACATTTAAATTTTCCTACTTATAATAATAATGTAGGAAATGTATAGATGCGTACAATTTGGAGTATACAATATAGAGTGGAGTATACAATATAGAGTGGAGTATACAATATAGATTTTTTTATACATATATTAAAACATCGAATATGTAACATAGAGCCTCAGACCGAAGAAATAAAAAAGGTATGACGCGTAGCAACCAGTACGTAAAATAGATACAAAGTTATAATATTTCTTATTTAAGTATTTAATTTACTATAAACCACAGATTTAACAGATTATTGGCTAAATCGTGTTTCATAGTCTAATAACGTTTCAAATAACGTATAGCCCCTGTATCAGAGGCACACATAGATACATATTTCACGCACACATAGATATTTATTATTTAGTAAATCAGTGGTATATACTATAACACACTTATATATATATATATACGCACTAATTGCAGGTTATACCAATATCGAATTACTTTTCATATCACTATTATTGTTGCATAGCTCCGTAATTTTTATAACTCGGTCTGATTATATAAGAATATGTACGATCTAAAAATGGTTGTGGCCTGGTCAAGATAACACGAAAAAGTTACTCCTAGGTTTACATAAATTTGCGTTTAGCTGAAAACTGGTACTAATATAAGAAGTCGCGCTTTAAAAACATTGTAGCAATTTTCATTTAAACGGAAATTAATGCAAACTTGATGAATTAACCAGACCAGGTCATTATAGAATTTACTAAAACATAGGTTTATCTGTTGTAAATACATTTATATTTTATGTAAATATTTTTATAAAAAAAATACCTTTTTTAAATATAGTATAATAATGTACGGAGTTCCACCGACATATGGTATAGAAACAAAGCTGCCAGATGTTAGAACTCCAGCGAGACTCAACGTTTCGGCATCCAAGCGGTTGTTCCAGTCGTTCTCTTACGTTATGGCGCGAAGCTCCCGACAATCAAGTCAACTGGCCGAGTTACGATACCATTTAAAGAATTTGTAGCTTAAGGTGCATGTTTCTAAGACAATTCAGTATTTCATCATCGTTATGCAGAAAATTAAGACGTCTTGGAAGTAGAACATTTAACACGTATTTTATAGAGACTCCTAGTGCTGATTTTCTGCCCACCGTCTGAAAGATCTGGAGTTTTGATAAACAAGCATATTTAAGGTTAATGGTACCAATTCTAATGCGTCAAAAACTGAACCTATCTCAACTAATATGAAGCCAAGTTTTGATTTCAGGGTTAATTAAAATAGTTATTCTGTATCCCACAGATTGTATAATAAGAAAGTTTAGTATAGTGTAGTTAGCACTGCCGAATTGTGCTATTAACACTAGCAATATTCATGTATTCATTTTAATTGTGCAAGTAGAATTGGTACCATTTTTAATATCGTTTAAACTCACTGTGCTGCCAAATGAAACTAAATTAACCCACTATTTACATAAATCTATTAAAATCTTCTAAATGTCCAGGGAGTCGAATAGACATATTTCGCCAAAATAACCAAGATATTTGTCAGGTGAGGGTATCTCAAAATCTCTCACATACACATGAACACATACACATGAACACACACCAATGAATACACACCCATATACATATACAACGCCCGTGTGTTGCCCGCAACTTCGTACCCGGGGAATTTAGATACTAAACCTTTAGAGAACCCTATTAAACCTGTCAAGAGCCTTGTAAAAAAGCACACTTAGGGTTCCGTACCAAGTAAAATTTTGTAATTGAAATATGCGGAATCGCCTACATTACAGCTACTTCATAAGTTGGTATTAGTCTAAAAAACATTTTTCTTGTGATGTGATTACAAATTTTTATTTTTTCCTATATCCGCACTAAATAGACTTGGTCTATGCTAAACTTCAAGTCTCTTCAACGGAAAGTAACCTGTAGGTTTTGATTTCCTAGCATTAGTCGAAAATTCTTAAAAATGCCCTTAATTGGTTATATCTTCTAAATACGTAAATGTAAAAGGTTGATTGTATTTTTTGCAGCGAGTTATAAGTTAATACCTTGAGCCGTTGCTAAGAAAAAAAAGTTTGACGGACGGACAGACAGACAGACGGACACCGAAGTGGGACTATAAGGGTTTGTACGAATTCCTAAACACATCAAAATCTAGTGATGGAAGAACTCAACTCTTTTAAGTCTTTTAGTTAAGACTCGACTTGATTTTCAAGAATCGTCTCCAAAAATACGACTCAAGACTTTTTATTAATCTGAGCGGACTCCAGTTATAATAATACGACTCGGAAATAAAACGATGAGTTCTTTATTAAAAGACTCACAACTTAGTCGCGAGTCTTTTAACAAAGAACTCGAGTCGTTTAGCAATGATGAGCTGTTTAAAATAAAAATAATAAAACTTTAGTGTAATCCTCTTAACATTATTATAAATGCGAGAGTTTGTGTATTTGTGTGTTGGTTTGTTTGTCACCACTACTAAATAAAAACAGTATAATATTATATTCACATTCATCTATATCTCATTGTCATTACAGCGTACGAGCACGACTTACGACTCCAACGAGTCGAGTCGTTTTAAAATGTTGGAAGTCTTTTCGTCACGACTGACGCTTTTAAAAGACTCGACTCTTTTTAAAAAGACTCATAAAAAAATAAAACTAGAGTCATAGTCGAAGACTCCTAAAAGGCTCAGGACTCGAGGTTTAAAGACTCAATTGAGTTGTGAAGCGTCTTAAGTCGTCGAAACGAGTCGAGTTTCTATTGAAAGACTTAAAAGACTTGAGTTCATTCATCTCTGTCAAAATCCGTTGCGTAGTTTTAAAGATATAAGCTCACATATGGACATACATACAAAAATAACGACTTTGTTTTATAATAAGTATATATAGTACGGGATCCGTAGTACATTTTTTTCACTTGATTACTATCAAGCTGACTTTCCGTGAGTAGCTTTATTATGACGAGACGCCCAATAATTTTCAATTCCAAAATCTCGATTGTGGTAGCTAACAGAGGTAACAAGGATAGAATATCGTACTATTACTGGAAGAAAGCAGTAAGAGATTTTTTGAAATTTTTATTTGAAATTTTTGACGCAAGTTCACTTACGTTTTTTTTTACGGGTAGTACGATATTTTATCCTTGCTATCTCTGTTAGCTACCACAATCGAGATTTTGGAATAGAAAATTATTGGGCGTCTCGTCATAATAAACCTACTCACGGAAAATCAGCTTGATAGTAATCAGTTGAAAAAAATGTACTACGGATCCCGTACTAATATTATGATAAATGTGTTACTTACATTACTAATAGGCTGTGTGGCTCCAAAACTTTGATATAAATAATAAATCTTTGAGCCGTCGTAACTCCTCCTGCTGTTGCACCAACAGTTGCTGTAGTTCCCCGTGTTTCCTTTGTAACTGGTCCTGTGTTAAAGTATCATGTTGGATGTTGATACAATGTTGCCTTCAATGTAGTTCTGGGATGTTTTTTTTTTTATTTTTGAAAGTATATTATTACTAATATAATATTCTACTAGGTATAGTTCAACTATTCTAAGTACTGTATAAATGATATTAATTAAATTTATAGTGTTTATATCAAATACGACACTTATAAAGCTTGACACTTATAAATTTAATTAAAAATAAACGGCGAATGTGATGTGAACCTATTATATAATAGGTATTCAAATGATGGTGAAATCCTTATACACAGATTATACCAGATGGTAATATTTTTACTTTGACCATGAAGGTTTTAATCTCAGGCTTTGTCACATGTGATTTACGCGGTAGCTTGGTGTAGAAACTCCTTGTGTGGAAGTACCAACAATAATGTTTCTTTTTTACCCTATAGTTATATAGTTTTTAGTGTCGTTTTTTATGTTAATTTTGCAATTGATTACAGTAGGTAACGACTTTTAGTATTAATTTTATTTCTTTTTAATATTGAGTTCCATTTCAAAATCGATTCGGAAACTAATGCGTGCTAGCATTTTATATTACAACATTAATTTTAATGAAAAGCAAATAAAACATGCGTTGTATATGATAAACATGTGATCTTAAAGATAGAAATTGAATGAAACGTAACTTTTTAGAATAGGTGAACTATATATTTTTTTCGCAATCTACTAAAATAAGAACTACTACTTGAGGCCAGAACGTAAACATGAAAGCATTTGCTATATAATTTATATAAAAAAATCACTAAAGCTAGTAAAACTGTACTCGGTCATTCATTCATACCCTTAGAGCATTAATCAATTAGGAGTTGGAATTGTCAAGCTACCTAACCGAGTCATGGTAATACCTGAGTGACTACCATGGACCGGCTAAGAGCGAGTAGGAACACCATAGGATTTAGTGGGTAGTCTGGCACCAATAGGCCGAGAGCCCTACACAAAGCCCGAAAGTTGCCCTCGTAACCTTAAAGGCGAAGTGCGTAAATGCATTCTCCACGTAAAAAAAAAGAAAACCGCTGTTGAAAAAGATATGAGAGCAATTCTCGTAGTTTACCAACGCTTTCGTCTCTTAAGTAAGTATGAGTGTGGCGATTATGGGCAGGGCGTGCGTAACGTCCTATGAAATGACGTTATAGTGTTTTTAACACCCTTGCTCGTAAAGCTGATGTAATTCCACCGGTTTTAAATATGTAAAGCGGGTCATAAAAAACGCGTGTGTTACCATAGCAAATAGTTAAGTTAAAGTCCATACACATTTCATAACAGTATTATTTGCCATTTCAAATATGGAACCTGATCGCCGCCGCACGACTCGAGCAGCGCGCTGTAGCTATTCAAATTTTGAACTAATCGCCGCGCGGCGCCGTTCAGTAGGCAGCGCTAGCGCGCTGTTAAAATGGCGGGAAAGCAACAGTGTGCATTCACAGATTGAGTTTATTTAAAAAAAAAAAACAGTTTATTCGGTAATTTAAAAACTTGGCTGCATGCTCTCTAGCGTCTTTGCCAACATTTTCACGCAGCCACGGCAGAAAATAATACTCGCGCCATTTTTCTCAAATTTTCTTTTCTTTGTACTTGTATTGTGAATATCTTTTTCTGTTTCCTCGCAAATGTGTTAAAAAACGTCGTACGATATACGTGCGTATTGGTTATAACATGCTCGGCTCAATTACGCCCTCGCCTTCGGCTCGGGCTGAAATTCCGCCTCGCGTGTTATAACCATCTTAACGCACTAATATCGTAATGTACTATTGTGTACGTTACCTCGACACCACCGACCAGACAGTATATTTGACATAGAAGCATGTTTAAAAACTCCAGTTGGTTTAATACTCTAAGTACTCTCACACACACACACACAACACGTATGAGATCAGAGTATATCTTTCTACCAAACGTACTCCTTTCTACCTTTGCCACAGTATCTTTTTTCCAATATACTATTATACATCACCGTAGCACGGGTAATTTTTGGAGGGATTTGTTTCATTTTGGTAAAGACAAACCGGTCAAGTAGTATTTAGACTCACAGACAATGGGTTCCATACCATTATTATCATAATATATTCGTCAAACAAGTATAACGATCATGATGAGTATTTGTTGTTGCAATAACTGTGCAGTTCTCAGCTCTCCAGCTATCACCGTTCGACAGACACATCCTGGTGACGGACGGAAGGACGGACCCTGGTGACGGACGGAAGGACGGACAGCGAAGTCTCAGTAATAATAATCATTAGAATATATAGAATAGAAAGGACTGAATTTGTCGGAAATAGTGTCAATTTCTCTTTCACTATCGTTAAACATTTCAGTGAGAGGGTGAAACTGTAATTTATTACTACTGTCTACGATTACTAAATAAAAATTACTAATTAGTAATTATGGTGATCCTTACAATTCGCTGGGCTTGATTAGGAGGTGCTACTATTGGTAGATTCGGTAAAGCTATTGCTATGTTTTCAGGAACGTTCACAGCGTGTAGGAAGCGAGCAGGGTCTAGATATTGGGAGCCCATACTATGTTGTGGTACAAGGCCCACATAAACCTTTTGTGTCTGAAAGAAAAAAAGAAAAATATAAAAACACATATAAGAATACAACATAGGTTACAGTAAAATTTACAAAAATATCTCAGTTCCTACATCTTTACTTATTGCTAGCTGTAGCCAGCGACTTCGAACCTGTGGATTTTAGAAAATTTTCCCCCTATTTTGCAACATTTATCACTCAGCCTTTTTATAGCCTATAGCCTTCCTCGATAAATGTACTATCCAACACTGAAAGAATGTTTCAAATCGGACCAGTGGTTTCTGAGATTAGCGCGTTCAAACAAACAAACAAACTCTTCAGCTTTATAGTATTAGTATAGAACTATAGATATAATAAAGTCGTTATTTTTGTATGTATGTCCCTATGTGAGCTTAAATATCTTCAGAACTACGTAACGGATTTTGATACGGTTTTTCTTCTATAGATAGAAGGTTTAAGAGGATGATGATCTTTTGTATAATTTGTGAAGTTGGGGACAACAGCTATCAGACATAAATAAATTTTCATCACAGTTAATAATAAAAACTGGCGAAGTTAGAGTTGAACTCATGCACGAAGGATACCATACAATCGTCGGCGTAATATATTCATCATCATAATATCTTACCGCGACGTGGTCTTTAAATGTCGGGCTCGTAACTAAGCTTAAGGTTGCACAGCGTGCTATGGAGAGGGCTATGCTCGGTATATCCCTACGGGATAAAATCCAAAATACGGAGATCCGTAAGAGAACAGGCGTATCCGACATAGCCAAGATTAGCACGGTGAAGTGGCCATGTGCAGGCCACATCGCTCGTAGGACTGATGATTGTTGGGGAAGAAAAGTCCTAGAGTGGCGACCACGTACCGGAGGACGCAGCGTTGGGCGGCTCCCGACAAGTAGGAGCGACGATATCGCCACGGTCGCGGGGAGACATTGAATGCAAGCGGCACAGGGCCGCGCATGGTGGCGTTCTATGGGGGAGGCCTATGTCCAACAGTGGACGGAGAAATGCTGATGGATGGATGAATATCGTACCATCATGCCGTCGAAGTCAAGTTACAACTACAAACGTTTGTTGTATATTGTGTGTTTCCCATCTCTCACAATGTTAGCTTCTTATAATAATTCTAGGCTAACGCTTACAGTAACCTGGGGAGGAAATAGGATGGTGACACTTATATTTCTGATCTGTCACTATTCGGACAAATAGTCCTTTTATATATGCTGCCAGATATGAATTCCGAGGACAGCTGTTTAATCAACCTTAATAACAGGTTATTAATTACTAGTTGACCCGGCAAACGTGTCTTTGCCATACAAATGTCAGGGATGGGCAACCCTCATCACAGTGGCGTGCACATAATTTTGAAGCAGGGTAGGCTCTTATACTGTAGGTAGTACTCTTATAGATTTTTAGCATAGCCACGCGACGGATCTCTAAGTCGGAAACCATGCCAACAGAACAAATTTAAATCTGAATATCCCGAATCAGTCCACACTGTACTAGAATTACTAAACAATAACTACGTACGTACATACATACGTACATGTACGTATGTACATACGTTTCATAACTTTTAACATGAAATTTTCGAGTTACATTGGTGCCTATTCTATGTGCAGACCTAAACTTAACTTAACTAAAAAATGAAAATTGATAGCGTCTATAACACAATTCGGCAATGTTAACAGAACTTTTTTTATATAAAAACTGTTTATTATAGACTAACGATTTTAATTAATATAAATGTGTGCAAAAAAATAGCGAAACATTTAAGATACAGCAATAGCTGTTTTCATTTTTTAGTTAATACCTATTATACCGTTGTCCGTCCAGCTACGCGTGGCGCTGATTCGATCGGTACCGCGCTCGCATGTTGTAACAAAAAACCTTTATAGCTTCTTATCTATAATACCTAGAGTGAAGACAAATACTACGAAAAATTACTAGAAGACTACAGATGAAATCTATCTATTTTTTAAGATCTGAAAATTTATTTTAAAGTATTAAAAATGAGAACAGAAGAGGACAGAGGAGAAAACATAACAATTCAAAATATAACTCGATTTTACTCTTAAAACTGTGATATGTATGCTATATGTATACTTAATTATAAAGCACAAATCATCTAGTTTATCTTGATGTATAATAATATTAATAATCTATGAACTCATAAATAAAACTAAACTACTTACGACAATCCGCTGGAACTTCAAAACCACTTGTTTACTAAACACAAAGCGTAAAGTGGACTGAAGATAAAAACTGCCATCTAGTGATTATGGATTGTGAAGTAATTCATCAGCTATCTATTACACAACTTATAGATGCAAAAAATAACGCAATTTGTCCATAGATGTCGGTATATCTAATCGTAACTGACTGTTGATACTCGTTTCGATACGAGATTTACCAAAAGTATTTAATTTTAAGCTTTCTTTCTATTTTTTTATATTTTATTCTTTGTCGCGGAATGGAAATTATTTAAATCTGAATATCCCGAATCAGTCCACACTGTACTAGAATTACTAAACAATATGCAAGGGAAACAAAATAATTTATTCGTGTGTACACAACCACATAGCCAGTTATACGTTTCATAACTTTTAACATGAAATTTTCTAGTTACGTTACCCTTTTGTTGATTAAGTTGTAACTCGGGTATACATCTACCTATAGACACAATTTGAATTTTTTCACCGAACGACAATTGTGAGAACTTGTTATTTTTAATTTTTAACAAACACACACTATCAACACACATTTCACAATCAAATAACATTTTAAAATCAACAAACGAAAATCCATACAATTCTTAAATTAAAGAAACTCAATATTAAACAGTTCAATGAATCACCTCCGAATGGCCTCCGTCGAACCAAAATCAGTGTTGCCAGAGTGATTTGGTCGAAAGTTACGTTGGCATCCATGAAAAGTTACATTTTTAAACTAAAACTTACGTAGTGGTAATTTTATGAGTGTGAATGTAACAGCCATCAGCCAAATTTATAATTATTTACAAATAGAGTAAATAATTAATAAAAGATTTTTTTTAAATGCGCATTTAAAAGATTTTCAAATTAATAAATGCATTTTTTATAAATATTATTTTTTAAATTATTTACTCTATTTATTTGTAGTTTTAAATTTTTCTGATGTCTGCTACATTCACGCTCATGTAATTTTCAGCTCGCAGATCAAAAATTATTATTATTTTATTTTTTCTTGTACACAATAATTTAAAAAAAATTATATTTATCAATATAATTATAACCTTTTTAATTTTTTGCGGTAGTTTTTGTTTTCATTAAATAAATTTAGATAAGAATATTTTAATTTTTCAAGATTTTTTTTTCATTTTTACCTCTTTTGTAATTCTTGAGAAGTTACTTAAATCTAACTAAAATTGTTTCTTACATACATGTTACATGAACTGATCAAAAGTTACGTAAAATGTAAAAAATGTAACCTTCTGGCAACACTGCTTCCGACTATATTTAATCGGTAAAACGAACATTGCCGAATACTCGCGATAACATCCGATCGCGAAAGCAGACGGCAGGATTTTCAGTATAAATCGTCTTGGATATGTAAGCCTGTGTGCGTTTGGGAACTGTGCACGGACACCAAAATTTCTACACACATATGAACTCATGGCAGGCGAGCGGCGTGGAGCTTGTCCGATGCGTTCGTCCGACCAATATTATTCCTTCGCCAAACGCCTGGCAAAAAACAATTTGCAAGCACATATTGGTGCTATTTATGAATTATTAGGTAGGCGTTTTTAAGTTATAATATTTTGTTTAATTAATAGTAAATACATGAATAAAGTCATCTAAATCATACGAACGTTTTATTAAAATATCTGTGAATGGCAAGTAAAGCAGAGCCTGTCAGCTTGTATGGAGTGCACGCCACTGCCTCATCACTTATGGGTATGAAAAATAGTAGCCGATTCTCAGACCTATGGAATACGCGTACAAAATTTCACAAAAATCGGTCAAGCCATTACGGAGGAGTATGGGAACGAACATCGTGACACGAGAATTTTATATATTACTAGCTGTCCCGGCAAACGTTTTGCCATACAAATGTCAGTGTGGAGGGGTTTGGAAAATAAATGTTGTCCGATTCTCAGACCTACTGAATATGCATGTACAATTTCATAAAAATCGGTCAAGCCGTTTCGGAGGAGTACGGTAACAAACACTGTGACACGTGAATTTTATATATAAGATTATATTAGAGCATTAAGCCACCATTGTACTTATCTTGTGCATGAAGTGTTTATAAATAAATAAAAATATATATTTGTCACACAAATATTTGTACTGCGTCAAGTGTCCTCTATACCGTGCAAAAAAAAAATGTAGATAAGCAGAATGTCCTTATTCTGGTACTATACCTACCTCGTTCATAGACTGCGAGTTGCGTGACTCTCCTGATACCGAATCATTGTCAGTACTGTTAGGATAAGCACGACCAGGCCTGTCCCAAGAGGCGCCCATAGTAGAAAACGTACCGAACGACATCGCTGTACTATTTGTACTTCCACCGGAGACAGACTTCAGAGAAAACATTCAAAATTAAATACCTCAAACTTGCTATGTGTACTTATATTAAAGCATGATTGCAACAAGAATTGGCATAGGTACCAATTCTACTGACACAACTAAACTTAACTAAAAAAGAAATATTGATAATGAGGCCAAGTCTGGTGCGTCAAAATCTTAACCTAACTAGGATTAAACTACTATAGTGTAATATTTTCTAAAACTTGCGCGACTCATTTGTTTAAATAAAACTACTTTACTTTACTGTCACGGGTGAGACTGAGCATGTGACCATGGTGACTGCAAAGTCTCCGAAACGTCGGGCCAAAATTTCAAACAAATATACGCGTCTAAATCCGTAAAAAGTAGTTTTATTTAAACAAATGAGTCGCGCAAGAGTTAGAAAATATTGTTATTCATAATAGTCTTTTTACGTTAAAACGTTTGTTATCTCTCCGATAAAATCTCCGTTGAAACCACCGATAAGTCATTATGAATAAGACCATAACTGTGTTATTATAAAAAATATTAATGTATACAACGAAACAGACTTCAAATCATAATACACCATATTTGGTTTCATTTTAGTTAAATTAGGTTAAGCTTTTGACGCAATAGAATTCGAATCATTGTTAGACGACCCACTTAATAAGTGCTGCTGTTTAGTATTCTTCTATGCCCGTTAACGACCCTCTATTGGGCACGGGCCTCCTACATTTCAAAAGGGATCTATTACACCACGCCGAATATAATGACTAAGTTTAGTTTAGAGATTTCCACGTATGTTATATGCTAATAATATCAATATCTCTTAGCACAGCAATATTGGGAGAAAAAAGGGGGTGATAACATTTGTATTCTTAATACGTCTCCTTTCTTGTAAACATGTAATTTTAAAATGAAAATATATTTGGTAACACGCTGTTATTTGGATTTTTCAAACAGATACTACATTTAAATATAAATTGTATAGATTAAGATAACCTAAAAAAGCAAGCTGGTAATTTTGATTCGTGCAGGTAGAGTAAATAAAAGGAGCAGTCGCTTTCTTGCGACGCGCGACTGCGACCAGAAGTCAAGAAAATTTTCACGTCGCTAAAAGAAGACCAATATAATACCGGTCGCACCGAGGGCAGTGTCGTCGACATGTCTACTTTTGCTTTAAGCTACACTTACTTTTCATAAAAAAGCAGTGCAGGCCTCGGTCGCGTGTTGCTAAGAACCAACTTTCACCTTAAGTACTACAATACTGACCTCATCAGGGACCTGTGTCGATGGGGCATATGTTGATTTTAAACCTTCATTTGAATCAGAAACGTAAGATGGAGACACCGCAGCTTCTTGTGGTGCGTCCTCACGGACCGGTCCATTCACATCAGACTCAGAGGCCGATTCTGTCCCCGCTGTGTCTTGCTTTGCACTTTTAGTAATATCCGCGTAACTAAAATGAACAAAATATAATCTTAATAATATTAAAATTGAGCAAATTTGTATGTGTGAGTGTTTGTTGTTTGTTATTAGTTCACGCTCAAACGGCCCATCGGATTTGAATTATATTTGGTACTTAAGTAGCTTACATACCAGATTAATATGTAAGCTAGTTTTAATACCTAATTTCTTTACTTTTTTTTATATTCATGGACATTTCACACAACGTCCTCTGGTCCCAAGCTAAGCTTATATACTTGTGTTATGGGTACCAGAATACGGATAGAATACATAAACTACTTTTCTTTTGTAAATACATACTTATAATACATAGAAACACCAAGACGCAGTACAAACATTTGTATGACAATTAGAAAAATCACACAAATGATTGTCCCGAGCGGAAATCGAACCCGAGACCTCATGATTGGCAGTCCGTTACACAAACCAATAGACCACGACGCCCGTCAAAGTGGCTTCGACGGGCTTCGTGGTGGAGTGGTTTATGTAATGGACTGCCGATCACGAGGTCTCGGGTTCGATTCCCGGTTAGGACAATCATTTGTGTGATATCCATAAATGTCATACAAATGTTTGTACTGCGTCTGGGTGTTTACTATGTATTATATGTATGTATTTACAAAAGAAAAGTAGTTTATGTATTTAAGTAAGCTTAGCTTGGGACCAGAGGACGTTGTGTGAAAAGTCCATGAATATTTATTATATTTATTTATTTATTTAATACCAAAAAAAAACAAGTTTCTCGTCGTTCTCTTAAAAACTTATATAAAACATAGGTATGATAAAGACTATGGTTCTTGAA
The DNA here is from genome assembly GCA_916999025.1 of Orgyia antiqua. Taxonomy (NCBI): domain Eukaryota; kingdom Metazoa; phylum Arthropoda; class Insecta; order Lepidoptera; family Erebidae; genus Orgyia; species Orgyia antiqua. The sequence continues at coordinate 8,154,842 of OU779863.1, read as the reverse complement.
ATCTATCCATATATTTGGAATATATGTTATAATAAAGAAAACTACAATATACACAAGATACGCACGAATAAGATATCCATTGACAGTGTGGCCCAACTAGGTAACTAACCTTATAACACGATGTGTGCACACAACAAACTCTGGTTTAGAATTCCACTGATGATAGGTGATATAGAACCGTGTCTGTAACCAGATCCATTGCTGTCCTTTAGTTAAGAACCGATAGTAACACGAAGTAAGTTCACCTTTCTGCATCACTAAAAACAAACAATATTAATTTTGATTACAATAAGTCATTGATTAAATAATAAATGCCTGACTGTGAAAAGAAATGCTGATCACGATCTCCTCATAATTTTCTTAATTTTGATACCATGCTCATTGGTAAATTATTTTTCTCCGTGATACTACTTGGTTTTAAAAATGCGCGATTTTGTTTTTTATTGCAAAAACCCTATCTAAAGGTGGCTTTCCGATGAAAGAGATGGGCGACCCGTCGCATAAAGTAAATTTACACATTGCCAAAAAAGACAGATATACATTTATGTCGCCCTAGCAATGTCAAACCGCGACATGGCCGCAATACTTACGCAGTCGTGACTTTTATCTCACAGTGCGTGTATAAGAATCGAACGGTATTTTCAGTACAAAATCAGAGCGGGTCGTGTGACCAGATTGCAAACACCGGAAGGCCACCTTAAAAACACTTAGGTAATAAAAACGAACACAGACGAACAAACAAAATGTATGCATACGTTATAGTACGAGATCCGACCGCGTGATTTATACGTTCATATGTTTGATTAATAAAATATAATTTTTATCGATATTTATAACTAAACCAATGCAGATCCGCAAAGGTGGCCATCCAAATTTGGCCGCAATTAATTTTAATTAAAATGTAATTAATTATTTATTTTTGAACAATTACGTTCACTTGTAATTGTTAAAAAATATATTTCATTAGAAAGAAATATACCTGAGATACCGAGAAAGTTCAAGGTGCCATCCCTCACTTGGCCGCAACCTAATGTCAGCCAGGTGTAAACAGGTATAATTTCGTTAAATATATACGTTCATAATGTATTATCATGTTATACATACCAAATTGAAGATTAATTCTTTCCCTACATGATGAGATATAGGTGCCTATGCAAAAATGCCCGCAAATAGTGACTGCCAACGATTAAAGATAAATAAAAGCGAGAGAAACTTAAGATAAACACCCCATGTCGAATAAAGATAGAGCATCCCAGCTGCTTGTCGTTTTTATGCTACTGCGCATGCGTCCATAGATAAGGTGCTCAACTAGTAGCTCGCGTATTTGCTTGGAGTTTAAAATACTCCAAAAATTGAGCAGTAAAAATAATATGTCATAATAATTAATCTACCAAACTAGTGTTTTCAATATTTTTTTAATTATATTCAACTAAAACAATATTTTTTAACTGTGAAACGTCATTTTAAATATAAAATTTATCTTTTAAATAAATTTTGTTTTATTACAATTTTTAACAATATTAAGTTTCGTTTATTTTCGGTCTTCATAAAAAATGTCATAAAAATTACTATCCAAACCAGTGTTTTTAATTTTTTTTTTAATTATATCCAACTCAAACAATAACTTTGAACTGTTACAAGTACTCCGATATGTATTGATAATTATCTAACTGTAAAATCTTTTTTATCATTTTTGTAATTTTTATCATTTTTTTTTAATAAAGAAGTGTTTGTATTTTTTATCATTTTTTATAATAAAAAAAAAGTTGCATTTTAAATCAAAAATAAATAATTCACTTTTTGTTGTCACTATCCCTATCAAATGAAAAAAAGGTTTGTGCATTTTTCTTTTAAAATATATAATTAACAAATAATTTTTTTAAACAAATAATAATTGTTAAATAAATGATTCCAACATTTTTTGTTTTCAAAAAATAAAACTGAAAAATTTATATTAATCAGATCCCTGATTAAAGAACCGAATTAAAAGCAATGGAAACAGAATTCAACAGAATTAAAAAATCAATTCTGTTTAATTCTGTTACCATTGTTTTTAATTCAGTTCTTTAATCAAGGATTCAAGGAAAATAAACGAAACTTTATATTGATGAAAATAAAAAAAAAAAAAACATTTGTGTATAAAGATAAATTTTAATATAGATTCAAATTAACGTCTTACAGTTCAAAGTTATTGTTTGAGTTGGATATAATTAAAAAAAAAATTAAAAACACTGGTTTGGATAGTAATTTTTATGACATTTTTTATGAAGACCGAAAATAAACGAAACTTAATATTGTTAAAAATTGTAATAAAACAAAATTTATTTAAAAGATAAATTTTATATTTAAAATGACGTTTCACAGTTAAAAAATATTGTTTTAGTTGAATATAATTAAAAAAATATTGAAAACACTAGTTTGGTAGATTAATTATTATGACATATTATTTTTACTGCTCAATTTTTGGAGTATTTTAAACTCCAAGCAAATACGCGAGCTACTAGTTGAGCACCTTATCTATGGACGCATGCGCAGTAGCATAAAAACGACAAGCAGCTGGGATGCTCTATCTTTATTCGACATGGGGTGTTTATCTTAAGTTTCTCTCGCTTTTATTTATCTTTAATCGTTGGCAGTCACTATTTGCGGGCATTTTTGCATAGGCACCTATATCTCATCATGTAGGGAAAGAATTAATCTTCAATTTGGTATGTATAACATGATAATACATTATGAACGTATATATTTAACGAAATTATACCTGTTTACACCTGGCTGACATTAGGTTGCGGCCAAGTGAGGGATGGCACCTTGAACTTTCTCGGTATCTCAGGTATATTTCTTTCTAATGAAATATATTTTTTAACAATTACAAGTGAACGTAATTGTTCAAAAATAAATAATTAATTACATTTTAATTAAAATTAATTGCGGCCAAATTTGGATGGCCACCTTTGCGGATCTGCATTGGTTTAGTTATAAATATCGATAAAAATTATATTTTATTAATCAAACATATGAACGTATAAATCACGCGGTCGGATCTTAGACTATTAGAGAAATACAAGGTAAGAAAGAAATTATACATACATAAAAGATACGCGCGAAATACTTTATACTCGTGGTGTACGGACACTGCCGTGTTTTAGTATGCGTGAGGCAACTTTACTAAATAAATAAAATTACGTCATAATGTTTGTGTGCGTTACCTCGGCACCTCACCGATTTGACCGTATATTTGCTTAAAGGTGCTCCCTCACCGGGAGCATTGGCGTGTAATGTAACGTTACAGATTTGAGCATTACATCAGTGAAGGAGGAGTACCGAGCATTACAATGCGCACCTTGTAATGATACAAAACGAAAGAATCTTTGAATACTGACTCAGTAAACTTTAGAGAAATTTGTGTAAAATTTCTTAGAACATATGGTGACCATGCGACAGCGCGCTACTAATAAATCGCAACGCTGTTTCTATAGGGAGTAAGAGTGGAGCGCGGGCAGCGAGGGGTAAGATTCACAAGCGTCCGTATTTTAATATTTTCTCAAATAATGTATACATATTCGGGATCAGAATCAGGTACTAAATAACCTCCTTCAATGCTTACGCTGTCTTACCAGTCACCCTGTATAGATAGGTAGATATAGATAGATGTATACTTATTATTTTAAAATGTACTTACAAGCCTTGTGACAGCTAACCACTTTTTGGAGATCATCAAAATGGTAGTAATCATATCCAGATGTGCCTAGGACTTCGAAAGGTAAGTAACCAATTATAGGTGGAGCACGATGATCGAGAAATAAGAATTTCAACTCTAAACTATGTCGGGATGCAAATTCACTTCGTGTTGGATTCACCAATGACACATCACGTATTATTTGTGGTGTATATAAACGGCCCGTACATATGAATAGTACACTACAAGAAAAAAATCATTAAAAAACCAGGCAAGCACGAGGTAAACTCGCACACGAAGGTACCGAATACCGCTATTATGAAAATATACTAACTGATACCCGCTACTCCGTACGCGTGGAATTTTAGATCCCCGTATATTTTGTCACCGTTTAAACCTTCCCTGAACTTTCATGGATATTTCAAGACTAAAATCACCAAAATCGGCCCAGCGGTTCTCGAGTTTTAGTGAGACTAACGAACAGCAATTGTTTTTTATATATAGGATTCGTTAAATTCTAGACCTCAATAAGGGCCGGATAATGAAAATGATGAGTATTTGTTGTTATAGCATAATCTATTATGTCTCTCACCCCCCAGCCCGTTAACGTCCCACTGTTGGGCACATGCCACCTTCACTGACCAGGTGTTTGGCACAGGGTTTAATTTCGCGTTTCCCGTCTATCACAGAGGATGTTATCTGTGTACAATATCCGTTAGCAGGCAGCACTCCGGGAAGGAAAAGGTGCAGTGACACTTATATTCTTAATCCATCAAAATACGGTTCTCTAAAATTATTATTATAATATATTCGTCAATTCCCGAACCCATTAACAGGGTGAGCGCATGAAAATGATAATGATGAGTATTTGTTATTATAGCATCAGGTTTAAAGTGCAAATATCAGCTGAAATTTTCACAATTTTAATGAGATAATATATTTTACAGCTTACATTATCCATGAGCTGGCTCTAGTTTACCTACCTTTTTTTACTTTCTTTATGTGATGGAACATAGTCAATATCACTTTCTTCCACATTTGTTCCTGAAAATGTTAATTATGTATATTTAAAGGTTACAGTTCACTTAACTAGTACGACTTGGACTACTGCTACGAGATAGCCTCGCTAATAAACCGTTTTGAACGTAGTATATTTGTTGTTCACGGCAAAGTGATGTGTGACAGCCCTTCAAGGTCTTCGACGATGTTTATTTTTAATATAAGGGTTTTAGTTTTAAGATCCTGCATGCCGTCAGTGCGCCTTTAGACGCGGTTTTGTACGGACGACAATTTAATATTGTAAACCATTACAGTTCATTAAATACAGTGCAAAAATTTCGTCAATTGTCTCAATTCAGTCTTATCCCATCAACGTGAAGACCGGCGCATTCATTTGTCACACAGTCATAATCGTAGTAAACACGAAGTATAGATAGGAGTCCGAACGGTATAGGCTTTTCCATAATATTTCGTGTACACATTAATAAACCCAGATCATAGTTCTATTTTCTGCCACTGGCTGCGCAAGTGTTCAGGGCGTACCGATGCTATTATTATTAATACATGTAAACACGCGCTGGCTCGTGAAAGTTGAATTTAATTTAATTATTATTATTAAATTAAATATTAATTTAATTAAATATTTTTTTCCACAGGTGTCAATAGCAATAAAATTTCCCGCGTAAGAATTCAAACGAGTACTCCTTGAAAAATGGCGCGCTCTACCGGCAAAAAATCTGTCCCTTAAATTGAGACCATTCGTTCAACATTACGTTCGGACTCCTTCTATCTATACTTCGTGGTAGTAAAAGTCAAAAAAGAACTTGGATTGCTGAAATGTAGGCATATATTTAAACTAGTAAGGGTGGATTCGACCATACAAGAATAAATCTTAATCTTAGAATAAATCGTCAGTTAATCGAGAGTAAATCAATTTTACGTTTTACCATCTACAATTCTAAGAATAGTGGGCCTATTCGGGAATTGTTACTATACCGTCGTTTCGCACGGAATAACGGAGCTATTCCTAGAATAATGTAATGGCGTCAGTCAGTCCAATCATCTAATTTTTGTCATTTCACAAATATTTATTCTGTGTTTTAATTTCAAGTCAACGCAACGCACTAAATTAATAGTCTGGCATTGTATAATGCAACGTTTAAACAATTTGATTGATGATAGTGATAGTAATGAGGAAATTATTCCTAGACGTCCGAGATGGTTAAAAGAAAGAAAAGACCTATTTGAATATTATGATGACCATGATTTTGCGATGAGATTTCGTTTGAGCAAAGAAGCCACTTTGTTTCTGCTATCGAAAATTGAACGTATCTTGGAATATATTTCTGACCGGTAAGTGTACATTTTTTATACATGCGTAGTTTTTAGATAGTGCACCATAGATAGTGCTGATGTTACTTTATTTACCTAACAAACAACAAATAAAATTAAAACGTTTGACTTGACAGCTAGTTATCTTACACTACAGCTACTTTTTCACACTATAATACGGCAACATCGAGTTGACATGATGTATGCTCTTACACTATGCCGTTGTAGAACAAAATTTATTTGCCGGGTTTTATTTTCGTTCCCCATTCACTCTACTATTCGCGTATTGTTATTCCTAGCGCAAGTATTCTATCGATTACGTGTAGAAACGACTATGGATTTACTCGAGATTAAAATCATGGAATAGATTATTCCTGGTATAGTTACTCGTGTATAAATTTAAGTTTGGTTGAATCCACCCTAAATCAAATAAGTGAAGTGGTTTAAGCTTAACTGTTTATTTTAATACAGTTAATTATATATTTCAGCCTAACGGGAACGAAATATTTTCCGTGTGGTGACGGATTAAGAATACAAGTGTGACCACCCCTTTACCTTGCGAGAGTGCTGTAAAAGCTAGCTAAGGAATATCCTACACAGATGGCATCCTCTGCGAGAGACGGAAAGCGCGAAAATAAACCCCGTGCTAACACGCCTGGTCAGCGCGGCACAGTAGTCCATAATCGCTTCGACAGTGGAGAAGGTCCGTGCCCAACAGTGGGACGTAAATGAGCTGGAGAGAGAGAGAGAGAGAGAGAGAGAGAGAGAGAGAGAGAGAGAGACGAATTCCTAAGTGTGTGTCTATCTTGGTCTTCACAGGTTTTCCTATTTAAAATGTATACTTACGAAAATGTCCATTAAACTGTATAAGTTCATAAGTAGGTTGTTCAGTTGGATCCAAAGTGCCACGTCTTAGATGACATTGGAAAGATATATCGTTATCTAAAACAAGAAAATTATAATTGCAACACACAGCCTTGTATTTTTTAAAACTAATTTTTGCACATTCGAAAAGATGAAGGGAACCCGGTCTGCATAAGGTTAGAGTACCTTCTATTTTATGTTCTTTTGTAAAACATGCCAACTTGAAATAAAAAAATTACTTCGACTTGTCCGAGCGATTTTCCCTTAGCATAATCGAAGACCTTATTATGGTTTACTTATATCATTAAAATAATTAACCGTCACAGAGCGTAGATAATTCGCTATTGTCTATAAAACAAGCATTGCAACGATTCACAATTTGTCGTCAAAACATAATGTATGTTACGTCATCTGAAGCCACTCAGAATAATATACTCTACTATGTGGTTCAAATGAGAATAGGATTGAACCCGCGCCATGTTGTGACGTCATAGATGTCAAGAACAATTTTGGTAGGGTCAGCAAAATAAGACATTTTTTAATATGTATAATTTATTTATCACTATATCGTCATCGTTACGATTCGAGCAGTTAGCGAGAGAAATACAATTAAAAACAATAACAAATATAAAGACACATACAAAATAAAAACACTTACAAACAAAAAATGCGACGAATAACAACAAACTTAATTTATTTAACTGAAAGCAACCACAGCATTAAAAATAAAACTTGAGCACGCTTCATAACGCGACAAAGCATCCTAAAAACGACAAAATGGCGGTTGGTAGTTTAAACATAAAATCATTGTTTCCAACGACAAAATAATGAAATAAAATAGTTATTCTTTTTAAATCAAATCAAATAGTTTATTTCAGATCACAATAATCCATACAGTCTACACGATACAATTTTAAAATATCATAACAGTAATTTAAAATCCAATACTTAATTAATCCATTTAAAATCTTACACAATTAACCAATTAAAATCATAACAAACAAATAAATTAAAAATGTCAATAACAAGATAAAAATTTAATAATTAATAGTTAGTAAAATATTTAAATAAAAATCGCTAATAAATCATAACACAATAGAATCAAAACCTTCTCTCCGGCATTGGTAGTGAAATATGTCTTTCACAACAATGCCGAATGAAGGGACAGTCTAGCCTATCAGCTATCATCCTCAGAATGGTGTTGGAGCTAGCCCGCACTCTGCGCACCAACGATACGGCTCTTGCACGCATGGTTGTGAGGAAACAGGCAGTGCGCGCATCTGCGAACATACCCGAGGCACTACAATAACGGGGTAGCCCCAACAACATCCTGAAGGCGTTATTATACAGGATACGGAGGTCACTATATTTCTCTTTAGTATAGACCACCACCCATAGACTGCACGTGTACAGCGATGTGCAATATGCTTTGAAGAGAGTGATTTTAGCTTCAGCTGAACAGCGCGCAAATCTTCGTGCTTTCAATTTATTCTAATTGACAGCGACCTCCGTTCGCGATCTATATCCTCGTTATCTTTGAGATCTGTCGTCACGATATGTCCCAAGTAAGCAAAACGCACCACCCTCTCCAGGAGGATATTGTTGAGAAGAACTGGCGGTACGCCCTGCACACACTTCCCGTCAGACTCAAATACCATCCATTTACTTTTCCTTACATTATACTGAAGACCGTGGTCATCTCCGTTCGCGATCTATATCCTTGTTATCTTTGAGATCTGTCGTCACGATATGTCCCAAGTAAGCAAAACGCACCACCCTCTCCAGGAGGATATTGTTGAGAAGAACTGGCGGTACGCCCTGCACACACTTCCCGTCAGACTCAAATACCATCCATTGACTTTTCCTTACATTATACTGAAGACCGTGGTCATATGCATACCCTTCACAAGTCCGTATTAGTTTTCTCAAACCACATATAGAGGCGCTCAGTAGCACCATATCGTCGGCGTAACTTAAATTATTGACACACACACCATAAATTTGACATCCGACATGCTGTCTACTGAACGCCACTATTAGCCCATTAATATACAAATTAAACAGGGTGAGAGATGTTAATCCACCCTGTCTTACACCACATTCTAATTGATACGGAGCTGACATTGCGTCCGCCCACCTGACGCTATTGAGTTGGTCTTATCTTATCAATACTGAAAGATCCGTACTAGTTCCTGTGGTAAGTTAACTTCTTTAAGCTTCCTCCACAGCAGGTCATACGCCACCAAATCAAAAGCTTTGGAGAGGTCAAGGAAACACGAAATCAGTGGCGTTTTGCGATCAGTATAATAAATTTGACGGCATTCTTGAGACACAGTATGAAACTCTCAGTTGACAGATTAGCACGAAATCCAAATTGGTTGTCATGCAATGTTACGTATTTATCAAGCAGTTTCCCAAGTAGACCGTCAAACACCTTTGCTATAACAGTAGCCAGAGATATCGGCCTGTAGTTACATACATCAGTCAAGTCCCCTGTCTTGTTCTTTACCACAAGTATAACTACTGTCTTCATACATTCACTTGGCATATAGGAATGACTCAGGCACAAAGAGTAGAACATCGCCAGAACTCTGGTAATATGAGGCCCAGCGTGCAGAAGGTGCTCAATACTGAGCCCATCGTGACCCGGAGACTTACCTCTAGATATATCTTTTAAAGCCCTGGCCACATCCTTCGCCGTGAAATAGACACCCATCACCTGACCGGCGGTTTCATCATTGAGAACCTCCTTAGCCAAACCTAAAGAAGATTTCACTGAAATATGCTCCTTAAAAGCATTAGCGATTTCGTAACGTTCATCTTTTCCAGCGACGCTCACCGGCAAGCCAGGTCGTATAGTAGCTTTAGCAGTAGCTCGCCAAAAACCCTGAAAATTGCCCTTTGAATGTTTTTCTGCAATAACGTCCATTTTTATTTGTTTCTGATGATTTTGAACCCATTTTAATTTAGTCTTAAACACTCTTCGACTGTCAGACATTTTCTGGTAAACAACACCAGATTTTGGTTTACCATAAGTTAACCACTGCTGAAATCTACACCTGGCCTCCCGGTGGTCCTCGCGAACGTGTTTATTCCAACCTATTACGTGTGAGCACTTCCCTTTAACTGTCGCATTTCCCCGATCAAACTCCGCTGCGGCCCTGAGGGCAGACACAATATCGCAATAGAGCTTGTCAAGTCTACGCCTATGACCACGATCATTGCAAAAATAATTGGCACAGCTAACACAGTCCGAAAGAAAGTCAATAGCTTTCAGACGGCTACGGCACTCCCTAGCATAGACAGCAACCCGCTCCTCATTTCTTTCACCCCAGGTTACGCCTTTATTTACGTTCATAACGTTACAAGATATTTTACGGGAAAGCACAGAAAGATTGCATTCAATGAACAGCGGGTAGTGATCAGACCATAGAGTATCATATTTCACACTAGCATTAGCTACAGTCTGAGCAGCCGAGCGAGTTGTAATACAGTGATCCAACTAACTACTTGAACCGTGTACTTCGCTAGTAAATGTGACTGTATCCGAGCTTACACCTAATAAAGCCACGTCTACACATACCCAACTTTGGTCGTTACAAATTTTAATAAGTTCACCGTAAAACAACTCGCCAGGACTAGCGTTAAAATCTCCCAAAATGTATACAGATTCAATACCATGCTCGTCGATAATTGCACTCACAATACTTAAACAATTAACAAAATCCTCTAAATTTTCATCCGAGTTAGTATAGGCATATAAACGCATATAACGACAAAAGACCTGTCACATATCAAATTTTTTATTGCACAAATACGGGGATTATCACATTGCAGCACGACCACTTTTTGGAAAGCACTATGGCGCCATAATAAAGCGACACCGCCGTGAGGGCGCCTACGCAGTATCCCCGCAGATGTGTCCACAGCCGATGTTGCAGTATAACCAAAGCCACTATTTAACGTCCCAATGTAAGGAATATCGTGAGGCATAAGCAAAGTCTCCTGAAGACATAAAATGTCACAGAGGTTACACAACTGTTTGACATCTTCAACGGACCGTTTTATACTTTTGCAGTTAAAAGTAGCAAACCTATAAAGTCTTTTATCCATTATTCAAATCCTTAGAGCCGTCAACAGTATTCACGTTTACACTAGTTTTTCGGGGCTGAAAATGCACAAAACGTCGAAATATGACACCCGTGGGCCACAATTTTTCATCCATATATTTAGGCAGATTTATTTCAGATATTAAAAACTTATATGCCTTGTGTCCTCGTTCAACTTTCATATTTATTTTCTCTAAAGTCACAGTCTCATTTGTCTTACTATAAATATGTTTTATTATATCGCTTTCTACAGTAGACACATGGACATTCGTAATGAACATGGGAATCTTTTTGTCTGCTGCCCTAAAACTGCACTCTAAATCTCTAGCTACACCCGACTTACCCAAAAAACGATATTTCATCGGTCTCCTACAAGGTTCGACTTTTTGCCATCCTTCATGATTTTTATTTAAATTTTTATCATTATTACTAAAACGGTCAACGTTATCAACAGTCGTCAATAGCGGTGTTAACACGTCCGACGGTGACGAGGTATTCAAATCAGACGCTAACGTAGTGCCAGCCTCATTGTCAATTTGCTTGACAGTGCGATGCGCAACCGACATAGTCGCGCGCTTCTCTTCCCCGTCGTCGAAGTCTATCACCTCATCACACCGCTCCAACATCTCCATTCGTTCGCATTCAACAATATCGCTACCGCATTTATCGGTAACTACCCTCATTTCTCTGTATTTAATTGGTGATTCATTATAACATGATTCGGGACTCGGGGAAGTCGTGAGCCCCACAGGAACGTGGATATCTTGCGAGAGACCCATCGGACCACTGTCTAACCAGGCACCTCGCTTCGAGTTTATTTTAAATGCCGATGTTGGCGGCAGTGAGTCGTTCCGTATTCGCAAAATGTCACATTTTAAATCGTTTATATCATCTTTGGTAGCAAATGATGATTTTATATTTTCTATCTCATTTCTCAGAAGCAATAAATCCTTTAATAATTTTGAACAGTCCAAATGGTCAAACACAATGGGTGGTAATTTATCCAAATCTCGCGCAACAAATATTGGAATAATATCCGGATCGGTTGACTTAAATAACTTTATTATATCGGCTAAATCTCTTCCTTCTTTACCTTTATTCTTCCTTTGTATCTTACGTTTGTCAGTTGGTATCGCCTCAAAGAGAAGTGACTTTGCATCCTTGATTTCTTCCGTAGAAAAAGACGTTGTGCATATTCGCACCAAAGATTCCTCGTCAATAATAGAAACTTTATTTTGCACATACGACAAGAGTTCGCATATAATTATATTACAAATATTACACTTCACAGTGTTCGTCATTATATATTACTCGCGATAAAATTACGCTGCAATGTTTACAACTGTCAGAGGTGAGTGCACGCTCGCGACTGATTAATAATGTTATAACTATTATCAATTAAAAAAATTTAAAGCGTTTTTCACTTAAAATAAATGAGATCAGATAAAACATAAAAAATAATTTATTAATTCGCAAATTTTGACAGATAGAGGTCATTGCCAATCCTATTCTCATTTGAAACGTGTAGTATATGTTAAAATCTAATTGAAGAAATATATTCAAAATTATGCAGTATTTATTGTCAGTCAATCACTTATCGTGTGTAAAGTTGTTGCCCGCGACATCGTACGCGAGTGCAATCACTACAATATCTTTATTGTTAATCAAAGATATATCAGTAGTTTTTGATTTTCTTTATTACATACAAAAACACAACATTTTTGACGGGCTTCGTGGTGGAGTGGTTTATGTAATGGACTGCCGATCACGAGGTCGCGGGTTCGATTCCCGCTTGGGCAATCATTTGTGTGATATCTATAATTGTTATACAAATGTTTGTACTGCGTCTGGGTGTTTACTATGTATTATAAGTATAATATTTACAAAAGAAAAGTAGTATATGTAGTATATCCGTATCTGGTTCCCATAATGCAAGCATAGAAATATAGCTTACTTTGGGACCAGAGGACGCTGTGTGAAATGTCCTGAATATTTATTATTATTATTATTATTATTATTTCCTCCATATAAAATTAATAAAGACAGTTATAATTTAGTTTCAATTGAATATTTGTAGTGGCAATACAAGAGTATTAATGTACGCCTTACAGTGGCGTGCACATATATTTGAAGCAGGGTAGGCTCTTATACTGTAGGTAGTACTCTTATAGATTTTTAGCATAGCCACGCGACGGATCTCTAAGTCGGAAACCATGCCAACAGAACAAATTTAAATCTGAATATCCCGAATCAGTCCACACTGTACTAGAATTACTAAACAATAACTACGTACGTACATACATACGTACATGTATGTATGTACATACGTTTCATAACTTTTAAGGGCCTACATCAATATTATCGTATATCATCGCCGACACGTACATATTAACACAGCCAGTAGGCACAGAAAATGAAGAATTAGGGATACTTTTCCTATTTACTCAAAATCTAGTAAATATATTTTAATTCTGATTTACGTGTTTCTATATATAATAGTTACTTATGTTTTTAAAGTTATTTCATTAGTTAATATGCGATAATAGACCGACAAATGAAAAAAATAAAAAATTAGAGAGGTTGTTTCGCTAAGATTTTCTATCGAGAAAACTTTTTTCAATCGTGTTTCTGAGTTTATGCAATCCTAGATCATATATTGAAAAAACATATACTTAAAAATTAGAGCTCTAGCCATTCAATCTAAAGAAACAATAAAAACTTCGTACGTAGAAAAATGCACGAAGCTATTTTGGTATCGTCTTAACATGAAATTTTCGAGTTACATTGGTGCCTATTCTATGTGCAGACCTAAACTTAACTTAACTAAAAAATGAAAATTGATAGCGTCTATAACACAATTCGGCAATGTTAACAGAACTTTTTTTATATAAAAACTGTTTATTATAGACTAACGATTTTAATTAATATAAATGTGTGCAAAAAAATAGCGAAACATTTAAGATACAGCAATAGCTGTTTTCATTTTTTAGTTAATACCTATTATACCGTTGTCCGTCCAGCTACGCGTGGCGCTGATTCGATCGGTACCGCGCTCGCATGTTGTAACAAAAAACCTTTATAGCTTCTTATCTATAATACCTAGAGTGAAGACAAATACTACGAAAAATTACTAGAAGACTACAGATGAAATCTATCTATTTTTTAAGATCTGAAAATTTATTTTAAAGTATTAAAAATGAGAACAGAAGAGGACAGAGGAGAAAACATAACAATTCAAAATATAACTCGATTTTACTCTTAAAACTGTGATATGTATGCTATATGTATACTTAATTATAAAGCACAAATCATCTAGTTTATCTTGATGTATAATAATATTAATAATCTATGAACTCATAAATAAAACTAAACTACTTACGACAATCAAAATCAATAAAAACTGCCATCTAGTGATTATGGATTGTGAAGTAATTCATCAGCTATCTATTACACAACTTATAGACGCAAAAAATAACGCAATTTGTCCATAGATGTCGGTATATCTAATCGTAACTGACTGTTGATACTCGTTTCGATACGAGATTTACCAAAAGTATTTAATTTTAAGCTTTCTTTCTATTTTTTTATATTTTATTCTTTGTCGCGGAATGGAAATTATTTAAATCTGAATATCCCGAATCAGTCCACACTGTACTAGAATTACTAAACAATATGCAAGGGAAACAAAATAATTTATTCGTGTGTACACAACCACATAGCCAGTTATACGTTTCATAACTTTTAACATGAAATTTTCTAGTTACGTTACCCTTTTGTTGATTAAGTTGTAACTCGGGTATACATCTACCTATAGACACAATTTGAATTTTTTCACCGAACGACAATTGTGAGAACTTGTTATTTTTAATTTTTAACAAACACACACTATCAACACACATTTCACAATCAAATAACATTTTAAAATCAACAAACGAAAATCCATACAATTATTAAATTAAAGAAACTCAATATTAAACAGTTCAATGAATCACACCAATAAAACCTTACTAAACAAAAATGCATACGTGATTTATTAGACTTCCGAGTTATAAGTAACGAACGAACATTGCCGAATACTCGCGATAACATCCGATCGCGAAAGCAGACGGCAGGATTTTCAGTATAAATCGTCTTGGATATGTAAGCCTGTGTGCGTTTGGGAACTGTGCACGGACACCAAAATTTCTACACACATATGAACTCATGGCAGGCGAGCGGCGTGGAGCTTGTCCGACGCGTTCGTCCGACCAATATTATTCCTTCGCCAAACGCCTGGCAAAAAACAATTTGCAAGCACATATTGGTGCTATTTATGAATTATTAGGTAGGCGTTTTTAAGTTATAATATTTTGTTTAATTAATAGTAAATACATGAATAAAGTCATCTAAATCATACGAACGTTTTATTAAAATATCTGTGAATGGCAAGTAAAGCAGAGCCTATCAGCTTGTATGGAGTGCACGCCACTGACGCCTTATATACTAGCTGTTGCCCGCAACTTTATACGCGTGTAATTTAGAAACCTAACCTCAAAATATTATACAAAAAGCTATCCTACCAAATCACTCTATCATTTTAAAAAAATCGTTGCATAGTTTTAAAGATATAAGCTCACATAGGGACTACAAAAATGATGACTTTGTTTTTTAGTACGTACTAATTTGACAGAGCAACCTTTTACCTTAACGCATTCAATGCTGAATAATTTGCGAATTTATAGTCAATGCTAATAAAAGAGTCATTCGCCCAGTGCTGAAAACGCGTATGTGCGTTCAAAAAATTTTTCGCGTAGTGCTAAGAACGCTTATGTGCGTTCATAGAAAACTCGCGTAGTGCTAAGAACGCTTATGTGCGTTCATAGAAAACTCCCGCAGTGCGGCCGACGCTTATGCGCGTTCGGTAACTTTCGAGTTTTATGACTGTCATATTGTTATTATTATAACAATTACGGGTAATATAAAGGGTCTTTCACATTGGTGTTTTTTGTACTTAATAAACTTTTAATATAATAAGTAGGTACAGTATATAAATATTTACCCAATTTTTTGTTGGATAGTCCATTTAATGAGGAAAGCTATATAACTTCACGCTGCGAACAATGGGAGCGAAGAATCAGGGAAAAATTTTGCAAGAACGGAAAAGAATTTCTAAATTCCACGCACCTACGGAGTCCGCGACTCCTTTACATACAATATCCTAATTCCTAATCTTTTTTCTAATAAATAAAATTCTCGTGTCACAATGGTTGTTCCCATACTTCGCCAAAACGGCTTGACTGATTCATAAGACAATTTTATATGCATTCTATCTATTAAAAAAAAACGCATCAAGATCCGTTGCGTATTTTTGAAGATATAAGCTCACATAGGGACATACATACAAAAATTACAGCGCATTGATTATGGGGAGCCCTGGTGAAAGCATCTCAGCTAATCATCAGGGCTCCCATATTAAACTATGAACTTTTCTCAAGTTTTTTATTTTGTCATAACCTTATCAAGCATAGGTTACTTGTCATCGCATAAAGTCTGTCATCCGTTTGACCATCGTCGGACGACGGGTGTACACAAAGAACAATGTTCTGAATTAAGATAATCTATCTGTATATGTATATACATATAATAAATCTATAGTAAAAAATATTTGTACATTAATTTTATTATATTTTAAATCTTTGTTTCATCGCAATCGGTCCACTCAATCAAGAGATATTTAGATACAAGGAAATTTCTCAATATGGTTACTTGCAACGCCATCTAGCGGCGAAAAAGAGAATAAAAAAAATGATTAGGTCGATCGAATAAAAATCGATCCACGCGCACGGAGTCGTGTGCACAGATAGTTTATTTTAATAATATTACACAAAACAAAATACATAATATACGATACATCAAAAACAAATTCAGTCCAGTGTACACTCTCCTTTACAAACCCACATGTTACGATGTCTTCGAAACAATAGACACTCAGATTACGGGCTATAAAACGCACAGGTGCTAGATTTTTTTTATATGGACGCACATACGCGTTGGTCAGCACTTGGCGAATATCCAAAAAACGCGCATAAGCGTTTTCAGCACTAAATGCGTTAATATATAATGAATCAGATTGGCAAAAATATTGCACTAAGCATAACGCACAGCTTTTGACACCATATTGATAATATTAACTAATAATTTAAAATAAAACACTGACAGCAAATAATTACTAAAAGCGTTAGCATTTGTGTTGTAAAGTGTTAATGTTAGTCTCTCTTTCTATAAAGTGCGCCTCATCAAATACATTGAAATCTTTATAACGCAATATCAAATCAGAAGACTGTAAAGTGTGATTACAAAAATAGCCAGCCAGAACTTAATATGCATAACAAATAAATAAAAACATCAAAAACATATTTTGTAAAAATAAATTCTGAAAAAAAAAATAAAAAAAAATAAACGAGCAGCTAACATTTCGCAAAAATAAATTTGAGCAAGCATAAATACTAAGATGAATATTTTACTAAGCTACTTATAATAACATATAGATCAGCCTTTTCTAAAGTAGGAGATAACGCCCATTGTGGGCACTGCAGATCTAAAAGGAAGCAGTAAGAGATCCTGAAAAAATGGGGTTTACATTTTCATGTCAGGCCCCATTTAGTTTCATCAACTTAAAAACGACTTTTTATAAGTAGGTATAAAAAAACCGCAAAAAATCTATTTATTCTCAAAGACCACAGTGAATAAAATAAGTTTGGGAAACATTGATACAGATAGTCACATACATATGTATATTTTTCAATAGTTTTAATTAACTTTTAAAACTGATACGTACCTTTACCATTTTTCTGGAATGTTTCTGGTACATTGGTTGGATTATTAAGTAAATTATACAGTACTGAATGATCATCTTCAAAAGTCAAATCAAAGATACTTTTATTAATTATGTCGGACTGAAAAAGAAAATACATGACAGATTAAAAATACAAGTGTCACAATATTAACTTTAAGCGTTTTTTTTTTACATTGAGAATGCATTGACGGACTTCGCCTGTCCAGTTTTACTTACAGGATTGTGGCCAAGAAGTGAGGTAACAGTTTCAGAGACATAATACATTTGGCCTGTAGACGAAATCACCATAACAAATCCCTCTAGAGCTTCCAACACTAAGTATGTGAATTCCTCATTAGATAAGAAAGCCGGTTTCCAATCATCTTGAATGTCATGAGCACGTGAGCGCACTGTTACATCTATAACCAAAAGGAAATACAAACATGTATGTATGAATAATTTTTATTAGTCAAACTCTTCTAAATACAATTTACATTTGACCATGCTTTTAATCATGTAGGCACAAAGTTATTGTCAAAAAAAAATTACTCTTTTAAATTTTTTTTTCTACCATCAGACAGTTCATTCGATCCCATGAGAAGAACCAACACTAAGCAATTCGGTAGGCACAAAAAATGTATTCTGATCCTTTTCCCTAAAGTGCGGAAAGAAACAAAGCTCTAAAAATTTTGCCGGAATGTATAGCTACTCCCAGAATTACAAATGTTATTTAAATGTTTACTGTGTTGCTAGGTAATGGCATTTTTAAAATAGTTACGTCCTCCAACCGTAACTAAACGAAGAATCATACGTCATATCATTGTATCTTGAACAGTTTTTACAGAAAAGCCTCTATTTTTAACAGAATTTGTAGAATTTTATAAATTAACTATCTGACCAGGCAAACTTTGTTTTGCCATACAAACGTTAGGGGTGGTCCACCCTTAACATTTAGAGGGATGAAAAATAGATGTTGTTCGATTGTCAGACCTAAGGGATATGTACACAAAATTTCACGAAAATCGGTCGAGCCATATCGGAGGAGTATAATTACAAACACCGTGACAGGAGAATTTTATATATTAGATTAAAATTAACCACACTAAATCATTTTCAATACAGATTCATGTTTGTGTAATTTTGTGTGAAAACACGTTTATTTTACTATATATTAAAACAAACAACGCAGTGATTCCCAATGGGCATTGTTCATATATTTTTTTTATACTCATAATTAGTAAACCATTTTGGGGAATAGAGTTTCTGATCATGATCCATTAGCTTTTTTCGGAAAATTTGGTACATTAACGATTATTTTTCCAAAAAAGCATATTAATATGATCTCTATTTGCCCTTGAAATGAAGGACTTAAAATATTAAGGCGTTCTGAGGGATATACTACTCTGTGGTGGACTTGAAATTGTTCTATTATATCAACTTGGCAACTTTGAAAAGATGTGTTGCAATCTGTCTTAAGTCTATAAGGAAAAGGCAATACACAGATTGCGTACAACGATGACATCTTCTTCTCCAGCCCATTTACATCCCAATGTTGGGCACGGGCCTCCTCCACTTTGGGAGGGTTTATGGTCTACCATGCCGCGCTGACCAGGCGTGTTGGCACAGGGGTTATTTTCGAGTTTTCCATCGCTCACAAGAGATGTTATCTGTGTGGAATATCCCTTACCTGACTTTTACAACACCCTTGGGAGGAGATGGGGTGGTGACACTTGTATTCTTAATCCGTCACCACACGATGACGTCACAAGTTCACAACATTTAAAATAATACCTTTGAGAATTTAAAAAAAATTCTATATAGTGAATATTTCAATAATATTGAAATTAGTTGCTTAAAGTATTGTCTATATTTTCTAAAAAAAAAATATTAAAACAGCAGGTCAAAAATTATGAACAATCCTAATTCCACGCGTACGACTTCACAGGCAATATCTAGTACGACATATTTATTTTCCATTCATATAGTCGGTATGAAAAAATTACGCTTGTCCAACACTTGAAAAAAATGTGGCAGCTTTATTTTCAAGTTTGACATTAGCATGTGTCAAATCACATTTGCAATTCTGGGACGGATAACAATAGGTACTTACCGTTATGGTTTTTGAGAAAACCAATAGCAGACTTCAAAACTGTGGCCTTATCCATCTTCCGGTTGTTTGTAGAAATCAATAATCTAAGCTCGTTAACAAGCGTATTAAATTGATCTCTACGTTTTTTCTCACTCAAGTTACGTGTTTTCCTGAAAATTGTACAAAAATCATTATAGGAGTAGTAATGATACATTAAAACAAGGTGAAGACTTTGTTTTTCCAGTAAATTTTAGTCAAACATACCGTTTTCTATGGAAAATGATACAACATTATTTTATGAATATAGGAAATTTTCACAAAACAACAAGTTCATAAACATGTTCTAGTCACTTCTAAAATTTCACTCGACTGGTGCCACAATCAGTGCAATTTGATCTAGATGTTAATCAAATAAAAATAAAATAAAATCTATGACTGTACTTAGTATTTTAAAACGAATTTGTTTCTTAAAATCAGTGATGATAAAAATGTATACCTTTTAATGTCATCCTTATCATCTCGGTCGTCGTTCATGATGTTAAAAATTCTTGACGATTCCAGTTCTGCAGTGATTGACCAACTATTTAAGTAATAAACATTCTATTGTATTTGCACATTATTTCATTTATCTGTGCCACACAGAGAATTTAGTTTGGTAGTAAACAATCTTCAAATGTATATAGCGGAAATGAACAGCAACTGAGAACACTTCAGCTCTAAATTGAACTAATAAAACCTGTGAAAAATAAAATCTGCTCATTATTTAAATAGTATTTAACTATGGGAAATCATAAGTCTAGCCACAAAATTATTTATTGGACACGTGATTAAACTTCTAATTTTATAACTAAGCAACGGAAAAATGACATAGCCTCTAATTAACTAATTCGTCTATTTTACAACGCCAACTAAATATTCTAAAGAAAGCGTCAAGTAAAGATAGATAGATAACTCTTTATTTGCACAAACACCAATTTTACACAGAATTTGAAAAATACAGTCTTAAGCTATTGTACAAAAGGCGGCCTTATCACTAATGTGATTTCTTCCAGGCAACCGTATAATGGATAGAATCTAAAATAGAGATTGCGGAGGTTGTTGGTGAATTCTACGTTATATATAAATTATATTGAAAATATGAACAAATGCATAAAACAAAAAATAAATAAACTACTATATAATATACATACACTCTTTATAAAAACTAAGATACAGATTACATAAACACTATTATAACAATAGATAATAATTTGATAGTTTTAGAGATTAGAAAGAGACTATGCTTGTCTAATTTGTATAGGTAGATTGTTCCATAGTAATATAGCTTGCACAGTAAAGGATTTGCTATAAAAGTTGGTACTGTGCTTCAGGACATTCAATCTCAGATTTTCAGATGTTCTCAGTTTATTTGCATGTGTGTCATGTCGGAACACAAAACAAAAGATCATCAATTATTGTGACTTGTCCTTCTTTTTTACACATTGCCACCTACTTTACTAACTCGGCCACGGATTTTACATCTCGGCACCATTTTACGTTTTACAGCTTCAACGCACTATCCTCAAAAAAATATGATTCAAGCTTCTACAGAAAGCATCATTTATCATACCTTAGCATGTAAAATACATCATATTCTTTTATCGTGAAAAAAGCCACTGCATGATTTGGCGCGACTACGCGAGACGACAGCGACCGGCCATTTGCACCAATCAGAGAGCGCTATTCGATTCATGTGAAAATGAAGGAAAAAAATGATATTGTACATTATTTGCGTGATAATTACTTATTAACCTGTTCGTCTTTGGAGATAAATATCTCTTTTATTAGATTGGGTTAGGTTAGGTTAGAACTATAACCCCAAACGCACGAGCCGAGCTAGCAAAGCGAGCGAGCCGCCGCAGCGGCCGTCGAGTGCCAGAAACGACTTTTCATGGCATTGGCATTTCTCCCTTTATTAATGATTCATGATGATGAAAGCGCGAGCTGCGTTAATCTATACTTATAATAAATCTGTAGAGAGGTCAATTCTGTACATGAAATATATTTTCAAAATAACTATCAGGGGGGTGATTAGTGATCGATACTGATGCCTAAAATGCAATCAGTAAAATTTTTGTCTGTCTGTCTGTCTGTCTGTCCGAAATGTTGGGAAAACGGGAAAAGGTGCTCCATTTTTTAAGCTTCCGTCGCGTGTGCAGCCTTAATGGTTAAAGTTACATAGAAATCATGTATGACGGAAATATTCTACATAAAATTGTCTAAAAAATATCCCGAAACAGCACATATCTATATTTTATGGTTGACTCACAATAACATGTGTAACTCCTGATAGCTTAGCAGTTCGTTCATTCTGATTATATTTGTTTACTCTTACGTTTATAATACTCTCACTCAAGCAGTAGTTAAAAATGTTG
Organism: Orgyia antiqua; assembly: GCA_916999025.1. Taxonomy (NCBI): domain Eukaryota; kingdom Metazoa; phylum Arthropoda; class Insecta; order Lepidoptera; family Erebidae; genus Orgyia; species Orgyia antiqua. Next base: position 8,132,542 of record OU779863.1, on the reverse strand, counting down.
CAAAAACGGGGAAAATTTCCTAAATTCTACGCGGACGGAGTCGAGGGCAACAGCTAGTAATCGAATAAAGGTTTAATTTTCTTATTTGTTTAGGTACCTACCTACATTCTTTTTATCACGCTTTTATAAGTTTGGTATGTATCTATCAATGTATTAATCTGTGTAACAGAATCTTTGAAAGTGATTTTCAGCCACTTACAGTAGACGGATTGATCTAAAAGTTTGCACACCTAACAAGGACCGATGACAATGCAATAATTTAAAAGAATAATCCCAATTCCTTGATCAGAATTACTAGAATAGCATGTTGTAGTATCACTATGACCACACCTGTATTTTTAATTATACACGTAATAGTTTAATTGTATATGAGTAGACTCACCAAGATTATTGTGTTTCTATGTATGCCTTTCCAGACATGACTGGACATCAAAAGCCAAAGATAGAAAATTTTGGAGTAGAATGGAGGAGGCCTTTACACGAAATGTGGTCCTTGATGAAGAATAACAATACAAAATTTAGATTTAGTGATTCAACCTTTGATGTAATGTTTGTTAAGGATAAATAAATGGCTTATTATTATTATTATTATATATGTATGCCTTTCACATACAATCAGATAATTTCACATAAAAACACTTTGTTTATAGAATCAGGTAAAAATATCATAATTGTTTACTTGTGTTTACTACGATTGTGACAACATGGGACAACAGAAACTTATGTCTCTGACAACATAAACTGTCAACGTTTTGTAAGTAGGTAGCATAGAATTGAGTATTGATGACAATGCAATCATTAAAAAAATATTCAGGATATTTAACTATGTTTTTTAGTTTTTAAACTAGGTAGATAATTATGTTTCTATTATTTACTATAAGGAAAATGATGGTAATCCAATAAACAAATAGATTTTTCAAAAATATAGTCTTTTATTTTGTCTCTCCTCAATAGCTTCTGGTAATATTAGTGGCCAATAGTATATATTTGCTTACATTTTAGCATTGACGATCAATTAATATGGAATGAGTTACATTTTAAACGTACTGAGTAAAAAAATTTGATGCTAAATAAATATATATTTTTATGTTATTTAATGATATTTTAGAAGTTTACTGTTAGAATGCATGTTACAAATTTTGATGCTAAAAAATAACCATCGTTCTGAGTTGTATTTAGAGTGGTATACATAGAAGATAACTAGTGGTTATGATAGTATTATTTAGATGCTCGTTAATTGTGGCTGACTTAGTAATTTAGAAGGCAAAATACATTTTTGGAGGCGAATAATGGTATTAAAAAGAAGTCTGTTTAATTAGCACCCTTTAACTATACTATATTATACTACTATCTGTTACCCGCAACTTCGTACGCATAGAGTTTAGAAAATAAAAGACCCATAACAAATTACACAAAAAGGTCATTCTCTAGAACAAGTGGTTGCCTATTAAGAAAACTACATCACAATCTGTAGCATAGTGGTGAAAATATAAGGTCCAAGATAGACATACGCATAAAAAAAATTACTTTGTTTTATAATACGTTAAAACTAATTAAAAAAATATACACTAAAGCCAAAAAGGAGTCACATATGCTAAGCAGGCAGTTGTAAAAATCAACAATCAAGCAATATGGACAACAAGTCATGTTGCACCAACCGTGAACAAGCCAGGTAACAGCTGGCAGTTTTGATTGTCAAACCAGTCATAATCAATATACTGGAAGAAGAGAGTGGTCAGATTGGCGTGGAATATTTTATGCTTTCTAGTATACAGTTACCGTAAATATCAACTACAATCAAACCCTTAGCTTAAATTATTCCTTGTCCTATCTAAATAGGTAGGAATATCTGCTTGGTACCACAATATACAAATGTAACAGAGCTTACTTTTAACAAGTTAACAACCTTAAAGTAGTGCAACAGTATCGCATACAATTAAAGCGCAGTCTAGCAAGTTCGTCACCAATCGCTGTTTGTTCCTGGGAAATGTTAATTAAAACATCAATGTAGAAGCATTGCGTCATATTGAATCCTTACCTACATACGGAGTCACGGAATCTTTCCATAAGATACGACGTCATAAACAGTCATAAATACAGTAAGTTAATATACTTTAACAACTAATAAACTATTGCGCAAATATTTACTATTTGTCTAAGCAATTTGCATGGAATTATTTCTAATTTCTGAACAAAAGCACGAATTTTACCTAAACACTTTTTGACAAGAAGTCACACACAGCAAAAAGTACTTGCTAGTAGAGATGTGAAAAAAAAATCGATTCTGAAAAAAAATCTATTAAACATCGTTTTTTTTATGAAATGCGAAATGCTGGTGAAAACTATCTCCAAAATAGCACTTTAACGTCAGTTGTGCATGTGTGCTAATTAGATTTATTAAATCGATTATTCACTACGTGGAAGTCTACAAACGTTTCTACTTTATCAAAATTTGATTGATTTCATATCATGCATATTCATTTATATTTGACGAGCCTCGTGGTTGAGTGGTTTATTTATGTAACAGACTGCCGATCAAGAGGTCGCGGGTTTGATTCCCGCTCGGGACAATCATTTGTGTGATTTTTCTAATTGTCATACAAATGTTTGTACTGCGTATGGGTGTTTCTATGTATTATAAGTATGTATTTACAAAAGAAAAGTAGTATATGTATTCTATCGGTATTCTGGTACCCATGACACAAGCATATAAGCTTAGCTTGGGACCTGAGGACGTTGTGTGAAATGTCCATAAATATGTATTTATTTATTTATTTATATGTCATTCATTATTAGTTGGTGAGATACTAAAGCCTTATGTTTTAGACGCCTATTTCAAGATTTCGGTGACAGATTTTTAGTGTTATTAAGTCTCATTTTCATCTAATGTCTGTAAACAAACTGGCGACAAGTACCTAGTTGGCGTCTATATTTTCATGATGACAATAAATCTGTCAAAGCTAAATGTATACACTACTCTAAAATTTGCGAGTGAAAGTGGTGTAATATTAGCATTTTTTTTTTAATATAAAACAGCACATGTAAAGGAATCACTTAAACAGCAGTTCCTACTATAATTACAAATCAAGAAGCAGTATATCACCTTGCAAGGTAAAATTTCAAGTATCTATTTACAAACTCCTTTAATTGTCTCACATGTTATACAATGTTAAATATTTGAATTTATAAGGAATATAAAAACTAGTATGAAAAAAAATACCCCACCAGTATCAGGAACATTTTCCAAACTACCGGCGCTCAAGGCTCCAGAGATAATTGCTGCTTTCTGAACCAGCCCCCCCCCGATCCGACTGCCTAATGAGAGCCTTACATTATTATTATGTTTCAGAAATGTAGTAGTTCGAATATATGGCAAAAGGCTATATTTTGTAAAATATATTATAATTTTCAGATAGACAGTTCATTACAGGAAGAGTCTATGGGGCAAGTAGCTACTCTGGGTGTACCAAATCCTAGCTCTGGCATTTATGAAAGTAATCCTTCCTGATGGGCCAACTCAGAGAAAACAATATAGAAAACTAATTAATGTTGTATCACAACATTTTACTCCTCTGTTGCAAGAAATGTTTAAGCATCCCATCACGGACTCAATTTATTGCAATGATTTGCATGAAAGCGTATTAATTAAGAACATTGCAAATTCATTTTTTAACACTTAAAGAGTCATACAGAAAATATACTTAGTGATTTACGTGGTAAGAGACAGAAATTACACAAAACAATAATATTTAGTCATGTATAAAAGAAAAGTTATTAAATGATTTTAATTTGGAAAGTGCTGTTGTTTCTTTTTTGCCCTTTTTTTGTAACTTTATTATCGTTCCTATTATAGCCCCCTATGATACGAGTATATGTCACAGTCAAAACTTATAACCACTCCATAGACTGTAAGCTCTCGACAGTAGTACTTTTGACTGAAATTATTCAAAACTAATTTTACCCAATATAGCTGTTTATATGTAATTTTAACTGACTTGCCTAGCGCCAAGTAGTGGAACACAAGGCACAGGGAGCCAAGGGCAACCCGACAAGGGTGGGTTAGGTTTTTAGCTCCCGTCATGCCATTCATGATAGGTTCCTTTAAACGCTGTAGACAGAAATATACGTAAAAATTGATTTTGACTGATTCTCCGTTCTTCCGTCAGCCACTTTTAACCACATTCATATTGTCAGTTAAAATGACTATTAACTACAGATTTTCCGACAAACAAATTTTAATCAACGTAACGTATTTTTTTTTTCAGAAGTATTATTGACCGAATTTGCCCTTTAACTGACATTAATAAATAGAAATACATTGGCTAAGCCAGAAATCTAGGAAAAACTATTGTTCAGTATGTATTCATAATGTTTAATTAATCTGCAAAATTAATGAAACATATATCTTTTGCGATTTCATGGTTGGTCCCTTAATAACAGTACATGTTTAAAAATATGAGTACAATAACCCTTTTTCGTTTTTACGCTACCTACACAAAAAGTTATGTTTCCACTTAGGTATGCCAAATAGATTTTATTGTGTAACTTGTTTTGTTTACTAAGAAATTACTAACACCTTGTTATTTTTAACCGGCTTCAAAAAAGGAGGTTCTCAATTCGTTGGAATCATTTTTCTGTATCTTTGTAACATGTATTTAGGTCTGAAATAAAGGTAAATTATTATTATTTTATCTCAAGCAGATCTCACAATCATTCATTAATTTCGTATTGCCGTAGGAACTACACCTTTGTTCTAGTAATTATCTATTTCCCACCAATATTCTATAGGTACATCGTACATACGAACTAGGAAATTTTACGTGTTTAAAAATGTAAAAAGAATAATAAATTTAACAACCGAACCTCCAGTTACTGTTAAAAAACTAGAATTATCCAAACTTTCACGCGATAACAAACAGTTTGTTTTTTGAGTATTTTTTTTACGCACAGTACATAAAGTATCTCGACATATAAAATCTATACGGGCTAGGTCTTAGAAGTGAACATTTTGTTGACACTATATGGAACACAACTACTTGAAGTTTTGTCCTGGAAGAAATACAATAAAGGTTACCCTACTTAGAAAGAAAGGGTTTGACCACAGTGAGCGAGATAGCCATACATCATTTTTGCTTCAAGTAGGTATTCAGAGTCTGGACTCCATTTTTATCTATACCTTCATGGACATGACGCCTTTCAAAACCTAAGTTTCCTCAAATTTTCTCTGACGTCCGCTGTCACAAAATAGTTGTCTATGGTTTCTTCTAAGATTCCGGGCAGTGATACAATGTGTCCCTACAAATGTATCCATATTCCATAATATTAAAATGACATTACGACCACAGATTAATGTTCTGCATCTGCCTAGACGCTAGACACGTTCTTAGTATCGATATGTAGTATAATCTTATATGTATATAAAATTCTCGTGTCACAATGTTCGTTTCCATACTCCTCCGAAACGGCTTGACCGATTCTTATAAAATTTTACATATTCAGTAAGTCTGAGAAACGGCTACTGGTACCAATTCTACGTGCACAATTAAACTTAACTTAGCTAAAAAATGAAAATTGTTAGTGTCAATAACACAATTCGGCAATGTTAACAGAAATTTTATATTAGAAAATCTGTATATTATAGACTAACAATTTTAATTAAGAAAATGTACACAAACAAATAGTCAATTAATCAACACCATTGTTGTTTTCATTGTTTAGTTAAGTTAAGTTTAGTTGTGCTCGTAGAATTGGTATCACTATCTATTTTTCATACTCCTAAGTGATAAGGGTTGGCCCCCCTCCCCCCAAGATTTGTATGGTAAAACAACGTTAATATATAAATATATATTTAACCACCCGGTATCATATAGATGCACTAAATGGGTTGCATTGCAACGACGCGCAATCTGCATTATCCGTGATGCTGACGTTTTCAGCAACTTGGAAACTCTACAACTGCACAGCACAAAGATAGGACATTGCAACGCTCAGCCTTTCTGCTCTGTTCTATATCTTCTTTCTTTTAACGCATTTTACAGTATCGCTGGATAAACCAAAATATCGATAGATCGGGTTGGGTATCGCTACATTCGCTACTCACTAATACTCGCTCAGTAGTCAGTAGCATAGAGTACTATTACTACTCTAAAATGGGAAGCTAGCTCCCACATATTAATTGCCAACGTAAAACGAACTCTGATATTGTTGTTCACAACATGAGATACACTGGCACGTACATAGACAAACGTTGTTTATATTTATTCTGAAGAGTACCTGTAATGTAGATGATGCTAATAACAAGTAAATATAGACCTATATCTTTAACTAGGTACGTTATCAACAAGTACTTAGGGAAGTACTTAGGACATTAATACTGTAAACGGTGCATTTACGAAAGTCTTATAATGTTAAGAAAATAATTTTCAATCTTAGGTTGTGTTGTGTATATATTATTTAAAAAGCCACCATACCAGCTCAACTATAACTCAACTCAACATATTTACGATGAACAATGAAATTATCGAAAAATGCACTCGCATAAATAAGCCGCCTTTTACAATGTTGGAAAACAAATCTGCTGAATTAATTGACGGACAAAAAATGGACAAAAATCAGTGTGAATCTTTTTTATTGCCATCTAGTTGAAACAATATAAATCAATGTTACAAATATTGCGGACAAAAAATAGAGATGGCGCACCTAAAAATGGTCGCGCATACGTGCTATTGCTATGTTTTGACTTTCTCCCCACTGGTCAATCAGTAGTATCTGTGGTAGTATCCGCAAGTGTTTTTGGATGTGTTGACGTTCTTATTGTGATCCAAGTTATTTTCATTTGACATCTAGCATCTAGGGGTGAATTTAGCATTGTAATCAAGTAGTTATTAAAAATGTGGTCGTTGCAGCCGATAGACGAGGCTGTTGTTGCAAACTTCCACAACGAAGCAGTTCAGGTAAGAAATTATAATAAATGCATAAATAGGTTTTGGGCGTTACGTGTTTACTTGCCGGCAAAGTTAAAATTTTACTGTAGTGATAGATTTTAGATAAATGATTATTGAAGTTATGTAATTTATATTAACGTTCCTATTGTATAATACATGATAATAATTAAAATGTCCATGCGGTCGTTACGTAATGAAATTATGTAAGGGATGAATAAAGGGACGAATATGGCGTAATTGTTATGAAAATTGGCAAATGTGTATGCTTTGTTTGTAATGCCCAGAGCGGGATTTGCTTATAAATAATAAGAAAATATTCATAAACATTTCACGACACCCAAACTAAGATTCATATTTTTTAGGTACTAGCATAAGGAATGGTGCCATATGCTACCTTTTTTCATTCAAATACAAAATATGTTTTTATTTCGCAATTTTTTTATCCTAATAACTTACACACAGAAGTCTGTTGCACTAGCAATGTACTAAAAGGCCCATCAAAATACTATTAAATTGTAACATTTATATAACCCTTAGCTGGCTTTTACAGCACCCTGGGAAGAAAAATGGGTGTGACTCTTGTATTCTTAATCTGTCACCACACAGAATGTGTATACTAGTCTACTGATGTCTTTTTGTGTAAAAGTTGTCCATTTGTTAATACATCTAAAACTATTCTATGAGGATGACTGTTGTTGAAAATCTTTTGTAGAGACAAAAGAACCACCTTACAACCTACTTTTGAAACGTCTGTAATAATTTCATCCACTCTCAATGCTTAAACTTTGAAGGGTATCATGGTCTAGTGGTTCATATAATGCACTGACATTTTCAACACAGTTTCAATACAAACTCAGTACAAGTATTTGTGTGATATTTTATTTGTCACATTGATATTAGTATTGCACCTAGATGTATTACAAGTATCATGTTCAAGCATGTAAGCTTAGCTTGGGACTAGAGAATCTTGTGTAAAATGTTATTATTAAACTCTTGTAGAACCTGAAAAATGGCTGTTTTTGGAATACAAAAAGAAAGAATAAACAAAATATAGCTAAGTTAATTTGAGAATAAATTAACTAGATTAGTTTAAAAATTTAGAGGCCTGTCATCAACAGGAGTTTGTAAAAGTGTATTTAAAGAATTCTGGAACCTCCCCCAGTCTCATCTCTCGACAAGATCACAGCACCACCTTTGGTCACCAGCTTTTTCATTTGGATTCACCCCAATAGATAGATCTCTTGCAAAGACTTTAGACCTTGGTTTTGAAAGGACTGAAGAAGATGACATGAATATCGTGAAGTACAGAAACAGCATGTGTAACTGCTCTTGTTGGTTTTAATACTCTGAGAACCAGATATTTACTAAATTTATATAATTATATATTCTAGCTGTTGCCCACAACTCCGTACGCGTCTCGTAATTTAGATTTTTTTCCCGTTTTTAAAACATTTTTCACTATTGCTTCGCCTCTTTTCGTCGCAGCGTGATGTTATATAGCCTGTAAACTTCCTCGATAAATGTACTATTCAACACTGAAAGAATTCTTGAAATCGGACCTTTGGTTCCTGAGATTAGCGCGTTTAAACAAACAAACAAACTCTTCAGCTTTATAATCTAATATATAAAATTCACGTGTCACAGTGTTAGTTACCGTACTCCTCCGAAACGGCTTGACCGATTCTTCTCAAATTTTACATACAATATATTCAGTAGGTCTGAGAATCGGCCAACATCTATTTTTCAAACCTTTTTATTTTTTTTTAGTATGGCAAAACAACGTTTGCCGGGTCATCTAGTCTTCTTATACATAAAATTCACGTGTCACAGTGTTTTCCTCCGAAACGGCTTGACCGATTTTTATGAAATTTTACATGCATATTCAGTAGGTCTGAGAATCGGACAACATCTATTTTCCAAACCCCTCCCCCCACTGACATTTGTATGGCAAAACAACGTTTGCCGGACCAGCTAGTATTAGTATAGATAGATTTACTAGACATATTGTTAAGTTACATGTTTAAGACGGTACGATACCAAATTATGCTCCATACAAAAGTATGGGCATCGTACTTGCGTTTTTTCTTCGCGAAAGTTAAACCGATTTTAATAGTTTTTGCGTTATATTATAGATAAAGAGTATATCTATGCTTCTATCACTTTCTTTTTTTCAAAACATAATAACTAAAAGAAATATGACCATCCGAAAAACCCACTTTTTTCGGTTTTCTTTAGATAAAATTGCAGCGTCTATCACACATATTTGGTAAAGTTTTACCACAAAAGAAAGTGATAGAAGCATAGATATACTCTTCATCTATAAAATAGAGCAAAAACAATTAAAATTGATTTAACATTCGCGAAGAAAAAACGGAAGTACGAAACGTCTTTTTTCAAAGAATTTGTAGGTAAAATCCGCTTCATCTACAGGGTGGCGCAAAAGTAATCCTCCTATCAGAAAATGCTATAAATTTTGCGATTGGCCCCTAATGTAAGTTCTGTTTTGACATTTGTGTAGCAAACACATGCGAAATACACGTTAATAAACAATGTTACGCTACACTGCTCCAGAACGCGGAATATTGGTGACTATTTATTTGACCAATAATCGGTCGGTGACTGGCACAACGTGAATTTCGTCGCAGATTTCCTGGAAGTCCAACGCCTACTGGTGAAACACTGCGACGTTTAGCCGCTCGCCTCGAAGAGACTGGCACAACACGAGATGCTGCCAGGCGTGTCAGACCCCGGAGTAGCCGTTCTGCAGAGAATATTGCTGCTGTAGCCGAGGATGTCATGGAAGCGCCGTCGACATCGACCAGACGACGTGCCACGCAAATGGGGTTGCAGTCCACGGTCTTTACAGCGACTTTTGGTACAAGATTTGAAGATGTTTCCGTACAAAGTCCAGACGGTGCATCAGCTGTTAGCTGCTGACCGCTAATCGCCTCTAACATACGCTCAAGCCATCCTTAATCACCACCAAGAGGAAGATGATTTTTCATCAAAAATAATCATGAGTGATGAGGCCCATTTCCATCTTAGCGGGTATAAGCAAAATTTACGCTTCTGGGGCATTGAAAATCCGCGTGTAACCCACGAAGAGCCATTACACCCAGTCACTGTATGGTGTGCTGTTTTCGCTGGAGGAGTCATCGGACCTTTTTTCTTCGAAGACGTCACGGGCCAAACGGTTACTGTGAATGGCGAGCGCTACAGAGCAATGATCAACGAGTTCTTTTTGCCGCAACTTGATGAATTGGGATTGGAAAACATGTGGTTCCAACAGGACGGTGCAACGGCACACACTGCACGTGCCACAACCGATATGCTGAAGGATGCATTTCCCGGGCGCCTAATCTCCCGTTTTGGCGATTTGCACTGGCCAGCAAGATCGCCTGATTTGACCGCTGCAGACTTCTTTTTGTGGAGCTTTTTGAAGTCGTGGGTTTATGTCAACAAGCCTCAGACTCTTGCAGCTCTTAAAGACAATATCCGTCAAGAATGTGAGGACCTATCGCCGGAAGTTTTGGCCAAAGTGATGGAAAATGCCATAAAAAGGGCTCAAATGACAATTAACTGTGGCGGCGGCCATTTACATGACATCATATTCTCGACTTGATGTAAAAAAATTTAAAGACCAAATAAAAATAATCCACAATAAGAATCAAAGTTTTTCATTTTTTTTTAAATTACAGCAAAAAAACTTCGGAAGGTTATTTTTGCGCCACCTTGTATATTTGTCCCTTTCAGCGCGGCGCTCGAAAATAGGGATAGCAATACCTAAGGCAAATACGTAAATGAGGAGTACAGTACCCTCTTAAGTATAACTAGCTGTCGCCTGCAACTTCGTACGCCTGAAGTCTTAATTTGTGTCTCCTATTGGTCGCAGCGTGATGTTATATAGCCTAAAGCCTCCCTCGATAGATTTACTATCCAACACTTAAAGAATTTTTCACATCGGACCAGTGGTTCCTGAGATTAGCGTGTTCAAACATACATACAATCTCTTCAGCTTTATATTATTAGTTTAGAAGTATAGATTTGTCGAATTACTGTCGGTAAATGTTTTTATATAACACAATAAATTGTGATTAAGATATCCTGACTGACCTGTCTCATACAGGCCTCTCCTGGTTTCTTCGGTCGTAATAATGCCAGAATTGTTCGGTGTAAAGTTATTTCCGTCTTCTATGTTTATGTTAGCAAGTGAAAAAAGAACATTTAAGTTAGCTCTGGCGGTTGTTTATTATACAATACCGGCTAATATGTATTTAATTAACTAAACTGCTTAACTTATAGTTATGAGAAATCATATAAAATCAAATGCAGCCTAATGTTGAAACGGTTATGAACTTGCGAGATGTCGTAGCAGACGGTACGCGTAGTTACACCCAGAGCAAGCGAGGCGTTCGCGCTCACAGTCACTGTGCCAGTAGGCCAAATTATGTAAGACCGCCGCGGCGCCGCTTACTCGGCTTTGTGCAAGTACTGTTGTAGGTAGTACGCACTATGTTGAAAATGCTTCATTTATCTTATTAGTCACCATTTGTAACATAGGAATACATACATATGTAATACGCACTCAAATTTTAAAAGCTGTTATCAGCCTTGTAAGTTATAGGTATTAACGACTTACGCTTGATCTAAGGTAATTACTACGTGGGTGTGTTCGCGTTACACAATGCTTATGTGATCAATCCGTAGAATCCTTACTGAGTATTGTAAATGCGACTTCTAGAGCCCGAGAAAGAATATTTTGTGTGGCCATAGCCGTGACGTAAGCTAGTCGACGCAGCAGCTTCTCGCGAGAAACGCTCTTAGACTCGTAACTGCTGCTCAGTGTGAACTAAGCTGCCTTTGAGACTACTGATTCCAGTAGTGACGATTACTCTTCTGATACGCGTTAAGTGAGCGCTTGTTATCTAGACCATGTATAGCGTGAGTTTACGAGCGTTATTTTGCATTACATTCGTACTTATTCTTTCGTATGTACCTAAACATTAAAGAAACTAAGTGTGATAAACTAAGTGTGATGTCTGTGCGATGAGATAACCAGGGTTTGTTTTGTTAAATAGGATACAGATTCAGAGTCTGAGACGGATGAATTGAACCGAGGCAACTTCAACTGCAGATCTGTCAATTTGCTACTTGTGAAGTCTCTTCAAACATACGTAAGTTTTCTATAACTATTAAATGCCAGTTTGTATATCTTCCGATGATTATTTAATACTGTAGCTATTTAATATAAGGTAATATTGCTTTAGACTAACTATACGTACGGTTTTTTATGTTAACTTCTTATACCGGAAGTACTGAACCGATTTTCCATTTATATTTTCACTTGAACTAAAAATTATTCAGTATCTCTTTCAAAGTAAGATTGTAACTTTTGACATGGCCCAAACTTATAACATTATTTCCCATAACTTTTAAATACTTTTCATTCATTTTATATCACTCCACAAGTTTGTTCCACTATGAGCTCTTAATAGATTGCTTCGGATCTTCTTTTTAAGTTCGGAAGTGATCAGCGGTCGCTTTCTCGTGTCTCATTGAACTACAATCGCTGGCTTCTACCCGCCTGCATTTTAGAGCTATCGCATACCGTAGCCTGGCTTAGGGTTGCCATTCATGTGTAATTCTCCGGATTAGTCCTACTTTGAAGGGCGTCTGGGGCCAGTCTGGCGGAAATTATAAAGTATCCACTTTTGTTACCAAAGGTATTATTTTTCTAGAGGTGATCATATTTCGCCTAAGTGTCCGTGATGTTGGTATATTTTATAATGGCAGCCCTAGCTAGGTTACTACTGGCTTATCGAAAGAGACCAGTGATGCCAAGTAATGGCTTTGTGCAGTATGTGACAGGTCTAAACTTAAATGTAGATATAGTTACTTGTTTAAAATGTTTAACTTAAACTTCGGACCAGATCGCGTCATATCTAAAGCTAATATGCAGTGTTTGCTTCATGATATGTTTGGTAAAACCACTATAGAATATTAGACACAAAGGTAGGTAGTTAACGTTATCAGAAAAGAAACCTCGTAACTTATTACGTATACCTCGTAACTTATTACGTATACCTCGTATGCTTCTGTTGTTACAGCTAATATGAAATTGGATGCTTCTTGAAATCCATTAATCTATGAAAAATATACAAAATCATTTACTCGCCGTAATCTAAATTATAGAGTTTTAAAGGAGATAGGTTTTCTATGTATTATGGGCCTAGCCCAATACCTATGTCGCGTGTCACACGTTGTTATTTTTAGTAATCAAGTACCCTTGTGTTAAATATTCAGTGGTAGCGCTTATAATTTCTGTGTTATGTGTATTTTAATATTAAAATTACTTTCAGTTCTCTTTTTTAAACTTTAAGATATTGTATTACTGTTAATGAAGGCTTTAACATATTATTCCGAGTGCATTATGATTAACCTGGTTATTAAAATATTGGATTGCACTCGTTTTATCCAGATGCGTATTTACCCTAGGGCCATAGGGGCCATGGCCCAGGGCGGCGAAAGCCTTCAAGCTTAAAATTTTGCTGTATCTCGTATTCATTTATAGAGCGGCTAGTTAAATTGTCCCGGGGCGTCAAACCAAATGGCCCAGGGCGCTAATTTTCAAAATACGCCTCTGGTTTTATCTTAACATGGTTCTGTTCTAGTCGTCTAGTATAACATAATTCTTTTTAAGACATCTTCATTATTTTTTGTGATAATGTATTATGATATTGTATTCTTTTGTGTGTCTAACCTAACCTAATGTTTTACATGCTCTTGAAATTATAAAGACTGTTATAACATAAACACCGTTTCTTCGGACCTTGCATCCGGATTGCTGAAATTTTGTATATCTGTCTATTTTAAATAAACGTGTAATTTTCTTTTGATTTACTCCTGTAATGTATCAAATGGATAACTGTCCAGTAATTACTTAAAACTAAAACATGAATTAAAAAAAATAAAATTCTTTTTTTATGAAGACTGTATAGATCTGCTGGAATCTACACAATAAAGTAGATAATACTTATATATTTTACATTGAAATAGTTCTATTAATACTTAAGCATTTAACAAGTGAAATACTTATATATATTCCAATAACCTTTGGGACTAATAGAAAATTTAACATTCCTACGAATTTTACATGCACAACTAAACTTAATTGGAAATAAAAATTGATACGAGTCAATAGCACAATTCGGCAACATCGATAGAATTTTTTTATTATAAAATCTGTGTATTGTAGACTAACGATTTTAATTAGTATAAATATGTACAACGAAATAGCCAATTAATCAACAGATACAATAATAATTGAACAGATAGAATTATATATCAACGCACAGTTGAAATTACTGATATAACTCAATTAAAAATCAAGATAACCCTGTTTAATAAGTTTTTAAAAACCGATACACAAAATTTTGTACGAAAATAATGTGATTCATCAAGCTCTGAAAATTGATGTTTATGCGGCCAAACTCGGGCAATCTTATTTAATGAACTACATATTAGGAATATTTTACAATGTAGGCCGAAGTGTACTTGATTGTCGTCTCCGCTGCTAGAGTTGGTTCTGTTAAAATATCTTATTGGTTTTAACTATTTTTTGTTAAAAGTCTAATCAATGTGAAGTGATAATTTTGGTGAATTCGTAAGTGACATCTTCTACGGTCCAGGTGGTTGATGGAGGACGTCCCTGCCTATAGAGGTTTTTATTTATGTGTGAGACACAATTATAAAAGAAATTTTAATCACTGATATGGTCACTCTTTGCTCCACTCACACACTGCACAGTTCCGCGCTGCTTTACGTCCTTCGCCAACCGTAGAAGCGTCTCATACGGTTACACCAAACTATAAAGTACTTTATCGCAAATCGGCTAAAATCTGACGGAGACGGTGTCGTGTAAATATTCGTCCAGGAGCCACTGGGCTCTCAATTACAACATTATTGATTAAGCTTGGATGATCCCAAATTCGGCCAATTACATATAGTTATAGTCGCTAGCCACTGGATCTTAGATGAAATTACGGGCGTAGCTAGGATTTTATTTTGTAGAGGGTTTCCATTGGGTGCTTTAGTAGACTTTAATTATAAGTATATTTACAGTAGGTATTGTATATATATATATACATATATATATTTTGCCCCTCGCTACGCCCATATATGTAACCCGGTATGCTTCTATTGTAATACATACATGTTATTGCACAAACCAGATTGTATGTGATATAAAAAATTCTAGGCCGCAGTCCAGAGAACAACAGCAGCGCGTCAGTTAAGATGCGAATGTTCTGAGGTGAGCGGCGGGAGCAGCATGGCTTCGTAACTTTTATTATTTTGCGCACTGCTTTATCTCGATCTTAAGGTGGCGTTCCGATATTTGCGACCAAGTCGCGCATACGCTCGGTTTGTGTACTGAAAATACCGTTAAATTCCTCGCTGCGTTGTGTGAAAAGTTGTCGTGGCCTAACGCAAAATTGGCCGCAGATTTGGCACCGCCCACGGCGCGCCAGATTCCCAGGATTTGATTAAACGGGCCGGACATCGCGGTCGCGTACATCGGAATTCCACCTTTAGTTTAAGAAGAGTAATCTTTATATTATTCCGTGCACGGCTGCAACTATCAACCTAGTATATTGCGCACATTATTTTCATGACCACTAATCAGAACATTGCTTTGCTTCTCTAAATGAGCTCATAACATCATTATTACTCATTAAATAACGCTTAATGCTTTAGTTCATCATCCTTTCTCAGCGGTCGCAGTGTTTGGCGTATATCAAACGTAGACACCAGCGCAGGCGTTCTTCAAAACGAATTCAGATCCTGTGCAAAGTAAGTCGTTAAAATTTCATTATCGTTTTAGATATTTTCATTGTATTTAATTGTTAGGTATATTTAATCTGTTACAATATTAAATTTTTTCGAATTACAAAGCGTATACAGACGGAGCCACAGTATTGTTTCGGCAGTTATTTAGAAATGGTTCTAAAAATGTAGCTTAATAAATGAGGTATCCTCAGAAGTTCTTATTGTGTCGCTTGGTAACATCCAGGAGATTTATTTTTGTTAGGACTAGCTCATATATATTTTTGGAGCCACGCCACTCACGTTACATTTAGCGCTTTCCCATATTCTAATGCAACAATTCAGCTGCGCCAGCCTATGGTCCTTGTTCTTATCTGTACCACAACAATTACCACACATTCTGAGTACTGCAAGTATTTTACCTTTAGTTTATTATTCTTTTTTCTCTGGCTTAAATTGCACTACATTCTTACTAAAATAAGTTAATTATTTCAAACCTCAAAAGGGCCGAAAGTAAGTAAGAAACTGCATTTTGTGTTCTTAGCACTTGATTAAACATACATTTGCTTATTTATACTGAGGGCATTTTATGTTTATTTACGTTATAGACGTGTACCATAATGATTTCTTTCGAACACCTTTATTTCTCAGTCTTATAATCTCCAGTTCTGGGCCCAGGCTGTTAATCATTCATGTTTATACCCACAGACATTTCGATATTGAATGATCATCATTCTTAGTATTGTCACCATGCAGATAAAACCAAATGAATTTTAACTCAATTTCGCAACATGTCTATGGCGTAAGGCACGATCTCGTACTAGATTACGAACAACTGACATAATAATTGTAACAAAATTTAATAATTTAATTGGATAAAAGAGAACAGCGTAAATATAAAGCTACAGAACGGGATAGTATCGGTTGCATAAACCGATTAGGTAAATAGTTAGTGCAACGCGCATTGCGCGAACACAAGCAGCTCGTTTCACCCGTACAACCGGTCTTTTCTGTGTCAAGTTCATTCTTTTACGGAGACTCCCTTGTATATTGTAATTTGTTACATTTGCAAGAAATTACAAATATATTCGGTGTTTATTTAAGCTTTTTGATACAATATAGCAAGCATTCAATGATGTGAATTTACGTTGTTTTTGTTTTTATAATGTTTTAGCTTACCCGACAGGAACAGCAGATTCTCTGAGGCCTCTTTTTTTATTATATTCACTAGAGTCAGTCAAATAAGTTGTATGAGAAACTCCTCTAGTTATAAGTGGTATATGGTTACAGGTAAGTAGTTAATTTAATCTCGGTACTGGATCAAACATGTAACATTATAAATATGGTCTATTTGGCTGTGTATGCACGTATGAAATGTCTAGCCTTGGCTATCCGTATGATTTTAGCTTACATAGTTTTTTGTCCACAGGTTTTTACACTGCGTAGTTGGGAAGCTTTTAAGCGAAGACCTACATTCAGACCAGAGCTTGGCCTCTCTAGAATAGAGTTTCCGCATCGATATCGCACTCGTTTAGTGTCACCGAATAATGGCACTTTTGAAATTATTACCCGACCAGATATTATATTCGAAAGACATGTCTTATTAGACCCTTATCCTGACCCTGTTGATGAGCCAGAGCCGTTGCCCGTTGATGATAGCCCCAACCCAAAGCTTAGGCGCACACTCCGCCATGTTATGAGTATGCCACAGCCAAACTTGTTTGCTAAACAAGTTGCTAATAGACTTATCAAATACGCGCGTTACGCTAAGAACCTAAATGAAGAAGATATGTGTTGCCTCAATTGCGGCTTTTTTCCAATTGGCCCTGTAACTGGAAAATGTGGTCATACACGCTGCACATCGTACGTAACATTTTAAATATATTCATATTGTTATCAAATCACCGAGAATATATTTACTGATTTCTGATAATTTCAGATGTATTAACACCACAAGCAAATGTCCCTGTGGAGAAGATTCAGATGGCCCGTTTTATGTCAACATTTTGATTCGCGATCTTGTTGAAAACACTCTCGCAATAAGCCCCGAGCCTAGGTAGATAAATTTATATCAATAGATTATAAAATAATTATCATGTATTATGTACATATTCATTAGTATTGCTTTTCGATTATAGGATTACGAAGATAACATCTGCTGCCCCGAGGACAGCAGCTTGGGAAAATAACTTATGTAAGTATTAGTCATATTTTGGCTGCGTTAAGTTTCTGATTAAACATGTCGTTACTATATTCCTCTTTTTTAATAATTTGGTGTACCCTATAACACTGTCTGTACTCTAATTAGTTCTGAAAATCAAAGTTTAATTTCTTTATTCGTGTGGATTATAAATCTATACATGATTACGGGGTAACATTTATAACTTTCTGTAAATCAACTACCAAATTAAGAACGCTTTCCTATTTTGGCAAAAAATTTTTTATGTGCTGTTTAATCATGCTGGCCATTGCGATTTGTTTGTTTACATCCTTTGTTTTGTTTATCATGCTTTGTTTGTTTTAGTTTTCTATTAAGTTTAAGCTTAGTTTTTAAATGTATGTATTTTGTTTGATTTCTATTCTGTTAAGATTTGTGTTTTTGTCTAGTAGCCCTGATTACGCTTACTACCAGTATTACTAACCAATATACCATAATATTTAGTACTTGTTTCTGACTCTTATATAAACGCACGGACAGACAAACGGAATGTAAATTTAGCTTTAATCTTAAATTATTTGGGGTAACATGTTATTTTGTTCATATCATATCAATTTAAGTATGTATTACATATTTAGAGTGTGGGCACATCGATATTGCATGTTCGTTTGCGACTATAATCGGGAGGTTATTATGTAAATCGGCCATTTGTTTGTTACACTGATGTTATGTAACTACAATGTTGGCAATGCAATGGAAAATACTGCCGCGCCGCTTGGGTCGCAGGTTACGTTATGTACCTACCTATAGGGTTGCTAAACGTTCTATATTATTGAACTTTTACACTGTTGTTGTACATCGTTTTTAGGTTGCCTTAAAGGTAAAATGGGTCCCTATTTTCTGTCCTATCCGTCAGTGTTTCCGCGCGTCTGTCACCAGACCAATTATTAGGAAGAAATTTGAGTCACAGATACAGAGAATATCGTAAGATTTTAAGTATGCTCCCATACAACAAAGCTTTCAGTGTAATTTGACGATACCGTTAGAAGCTATGATTGTGATGGTATGACGAATACTTTGCTACAATAATAGTACGTAAGTATTCGTTTCCTACGCGTACTTTGCCGGTTTTTTTTTTGGTTCCTCATCGCCCTAACCTGGTTATGGTATGTGCCCTGAGGCTGACCATGACCTTTACACTGTAATGTGTGTTATGTAATGTGTGTTTGATTACGTATGTATATGAATAGATTTTGGATACATCAATTATTTTTGCGGGTTCGATTCTCGCACAGTAAATTTATTTGTGTGTGTGATATTTAAAATTTGTCTTTCTTTGTATTATAAATATGTATTTACAAAAGTTATTTATGTAGTATGTCCTTATTCCGGTACCCATAACACGAGTATAAAAGCTTGGCTTGGGACCAAAGGAGGTTAAATGAAAGGACGTGAACTGTCTATAAATATTTATTTATATATTTTATTAGCTGTCCCGGCAAACGTTTTTTTGCCATACTTACTAAAATAAAAGGTTTGAAAAATTTATGTTAGCTGATTCTCAGACCTACTGAATACGCTTGTAAAATTTCATAAAAATCGGTCAAGCCGTTTCGGAGGAGTACGGTAACTAACACTGACACGTGAATTTTATATATTAGAAGATTAAATTCAGCAGCTATAAATATATTTCTTTAAGAGGAGTTTGAGTAATATCAATATAGGTCATGACCTCAATGTCTGGGTTGAATAAAGGTCTTTAAAGGACGAGTATCAACATTTATAAAACTAGCTGCTAGCCGGGTCGTCGTAGCATCATATTTACTTGATAACTATACTAATATTAAAAAGCCGAAGAGTTTGTTTGTTTGAACGCGCTAATCTCAGGAATCACTGGTGCGATTTGAAAAATTCTTTCGTGTTATATTATTAGTTAAGTTAGGATAGGACATGTATTGTATCGAGGAAGGCTATATAATATTACGCTGAGGCCAATAGAAGGGAAGCATAAGTGATAACTGAGTATTTTTTTAAAAATTATCCCATCCGACTTCATGTGCCTTTGGAAATTGAGGGATTTCCCGCGATTTCGCAGGAGATAACCATCAGATCGTGACCTGATGCCAATGGGACCCAACAGGAACCATCAGCTTTCAAATGAAAAAAGAATCCTTAAAATCGCTTCGCCCAGTTAAAAGTTATGAGGGAATAAACATAAAAAAACATACAGACGAATTGAGAACCTCCTCTTTTTTTTGAAGCTGGTTCAAAATGTTACAAAAACGGGGTAAAATTTCTAAATTCCACGCGTACGGAGTTAGCAACAGCTAGTGAAATATTTATCATATTGGCTTATTATAAAACAAAGTCATTATTCTGCGTAGCTCGTGTCATTTTTCAAGCTAATTGTTTATAGTATTTAATTGCACTCGCTTCAGCATTTATAGCGTGAAAGAGCGAAATAAAGATAGCTAACTGTTTCATGTAATATGAGTTATAATTTATTGGTATGTTTAATAACTAATATATTTGTCCGTGTGGTGACGGATTAAGAATAAAGTGGTCACGACCCCTTTTTCCAACTCAGGGTGCTGTATACTGATAACATTCTCTGTGAGAGTCTGACACCTAGAAACTAATTTCTATTCCGATACGCCTGGTGGCGAGCCGTGGTAGACCAAAACCCACTTTGGTTTTGGCCACGAGGCGCGCCAATCTATAACAAACTTAAGTATAAGATTCTACCTATCTCTATCTATCTGTCTATCTATCTCCAGCCCATTAACGTCCTTTGTTGGGCACGGGTCTCCTCCACTTTGGAAGGGATTATGGTCTGTGCCGTGCTAACCACCACACGCTCTGTACCATTATTTACTTGTAATGTGACGAAATTTGTTGACTTCAAAGTTAACAATGGAGGAACCTGTGAGGCTTCTTGTTAACGAACTAACTTGAGTTAAGTAAAGAATCCTCAGTAGTACTACAAACAACCTTCATTGTGCAACGGAGTGTTAGGTAATTGGGATTGTTGATTGAAATCACTTAAAATTTTTCGTAAAATTGAAAGCTACCATTATATTCTAAACTAATAAAGTTAGATGTATGGGTGTCCTGGTCTTTTCTATATTTTTTATCAAATTATATTAAATTGTAAGACATTGGTACCAAATCTTCTCCAAATTAAAATAAAAAAAAAAAAAATATTCTTCGACATTTCACACAACGTCATAATAATATGCTTATGTTATGGATACCAGAATCCTTACTTATATATAAAAGTGAAAGTGAGTGTATTTGTTTGTTTGTTACGCTTTCACGCAAAATCTACCGAATGGAATTGCACGAAAATTGGTATAGAGGTAATTTATAGTACTGAAAGTAACATAGGCTATATATTATTTCGCTAAAAACTCTGTACGAGATAATAACCGCAAATATTTGTGAAATATAGTATAAAATAACAGTTCAGCCATATTGTTTATTTGACAGCTGTTGTCATAGCAACACATAGAATCCGTCGACTTATAGTTTTTTAGGGTTCCGTACCCAAAGGGTAAAAACGGAAACCCTATTACTGAGACTTCGCTGTCCGTCCGTCCGTCCGTCCGTCTGTCACCAGGCTGTATCTCAAGAACGGTGATAGCTAGACAGTTGAAATTTTCACAGATGATGTATTTCTATTGCCGCTATAACAACAAATACTAAAAATAAAATAAAATAAATATTTATCCCATACAAAAAACTGATTTTTTTTACCGTTTCTTGCTCGATACTAATAACGTTGCCTTATGATGCATAGATAATGGTACGGAACCCTTCGTGCGCGAGTCCCACTCGCACTTGACCAATTTTTTTTATTTGGCCAAAACGGAAGGATTTAATCCCAGACTGACACATGCATTTAATTTGAACTTAGTATTTATTTTGGTTTGTTTCAATTGTAGTTGTCATTTTGGTATCGTATTTAACTCTGATTTTAGTAGAACATAGTATTTTGTAACGATTGTTGATTGATTGTTGTAAATTTTGCTATAGATTTCAGTATTGATTTTAGTATCTCTTAATTACAGTTCAGATTTCAGTTTTTATTTTAGGTTTGTTTTCAAATTCGATTCGGCCATTAATGCGTGCGAAGCCGCGGGCTGAAGCTAGTAAAGAATAAAAATTGATACCTAGTGTAAAACAATTCGATAAAGTAAAACAATTCGATAAAGTAAAATAATATTACAACAAAATAGCTAATTAATCAATAAACAATTTAGTTGTTTTCGTTTTTGCAAAGTTTTTCATCCATCAGCATTGACCTCATTTGTTTACCGATAAATGGAAGTATTTAGCCAGTGCATTAAATAAAATAGATATTTTTCGACATTTTAAACTATCACAGCACAGCCAAATCTATACCAATATGATAGAGCTGAAGTGTTTGTTTGTTTTAACGCGCTTATCTCAGGAACGCGCGATGCTGGTCTGGCTGGACCAGTAGTAGCGAGGCATCAGTGAAAAATGGCGCAGAAACGGGCAAAATTTCCAAAACTCCATGCGTACGAACTCGCGGGCAGCAGCTAGTTATGAGATATAGGCATATTATGTAGCCTATGGCACTTTCAGACTGTACCTAGGAAGGTACAGTCTGAAAGTGCGTAGTAATAAAATTTTTAGTATCAGACCTCTATTTTCGGAGACTACCCTTACATACATATTACAAACTTTACCTCTTTATTAATAGGTAATAAATAATAATAATTTTTATAAATGAAACTGATGGCACAGTTCTGGTATCACCACAAAATATGTATTGCCGTTAACAAATTATGTACTTCTATTATTTGAAACTAGCTAATACCGAGGTTCCACAGACGTTTTTATCTATTGAAACACCCACCCACTCTCGACATACTCGGTACCTTAACAAATATACAAAAAAGCCATCCTCTTGACTTAATAGATTGAGATCTATTGAAAAAAAAAACCGCATCAAAATCTGTTGCGTATTTTTGAAGATATAAGCTCACTTAAGCACATAGATACAAAAATAACGAATCTGTTTTATAATAAGTAAAGAAGCAGGCATGCTCTTGTTATCTGATATCTAACGGGTGTCAATATTCTAATCAAATAAATATTCTCATTGATGTCTTATATAATAATGTAATCAGTCACGTAATGATTGTAATAAATAGTCATTCATCTATACACTCGATAAACCGCCTGATAATGATACAAATTCTACGAGCACAACTAAACTTAACTAAAAAATGAATATTGATAGTGTCAATAACACAATTCGGCAATATTAACTGAACTTTCTTATTGGATTATATTACGATTTTAATTAATAAAAATGTGCACAACGAATAAACAATTAATCAAGATACGCCAAAGCTGTTTTCCATTTTTTAGTTAGTTAGGTTTAATTGTGCACGTAGAATTGGTACCATTATCTAATTTCGTTATATTTACACTAGCTCACCCAGCAAACATTGTTCTGCCATATAAATGTTCGGGAGTGGACAACCCTTATCACATAAGGGTATAAAAATTAGA
Organism: Orgyia antiqua; assembly: GCA_916999025.1. NCBI lineage: Eukaryota > Metazoa > Arthropoda > Insecta > Lepidoptera > Erebidae > Orgyia > Orgyia antiqua. The sequence continues at coordinate 8,109,070 of OU779863.1, read as the reverse complement.
CAGTAGCCGATTATCAAACCTATCGAATATGTATTTCAAACTACCTGATGCTCGCTACTCCGTACGCGTGAATTTTAGATCCCCATATATTTTGTCACCGTTTAAACCATACCTGAACTGTCACGAATATTTCAAGACCAAAATCACAAAAATCGGCCCAGCCATTCTCGAGTTTTAGCGAGACTGACGAACAGCAATTGATTTTTACATATAAGATTTCATTAAAATCTTTTAAACCGTTACAATGGAGTATGGAAACTACATTGTCACACGAGATTTTTAAGATACAATCAGGGCTCGATTCCTTAGCCCAATACTATCCGACAGCACGAACCCCCCGCATTTCGGGAGGGTTCTGGTCTACTTATGCCACGGTGACCAGACGAGAGAGACAAGCTGGTTCTCACACCTCACGTATATTTAATTCTTTATCATCGAACTCCTTTAGAGTCGTATAATCCCGGCATCGTAAAGATAATAAGCGAATGTGGTCAGTATTCGAATTCTAGATGTAAACTTGACCGATAACTCGGATAGCGGTTTTATGTAACGCATGTGTTTAAAACGGGCATTAACGTTATAGGAGTCGCGGGGATGCGAGCATTCTTTTTACATGGTACAAAAATGCTATTGGGAGTATTCTACTGTCCTAACCTCAATATCGACTACTTTAAATCTTTTGAGGACTTGCTATTTGAAATGTGTCCTAATTATGAACACATTATAATTATGGGCGACTTTAATACGTGCTTGTTGAAAAACGATAGGCGTTCTCGGAATCTGCTTTCTATACTCTCCTCTTTTAATCTTGACGTCTTGCCCTTATCACCTACACACCACTTCCCTAACGCTCACTCTGGACCTTATGATAGTCTCATCACCTCAGAAAATAAGCACACATGGTCAACTCTCGGCTCCCTTTTCTTACCACGACTTAGTTTATCTGTCTTATCACGCTCGTCCCCCTAAGCGGAAGCCGCAATTTCGTTTTTTAAGAAACTTCAAGGACAATAACCTAGAGGCACTACGGCTTGATGCAAGCAATATAGACTGGTCATGCGTTTTTAAATCAAATGACATTGATTGTATGACTGATTCTTTTAATGAGAAGGTAACCAGCCTGTATGACCAACACGCCCCGATCCGACGAGTCAAAGTTAAGAAGAATCCTGCTCCTTGGCTAACTCAAAACATAACACACTTTATGGGTCTTAGGGATAGGGCTAAACGAAGGTTCAAACGCTGCCCGACAGAACGCAATCACCTTTCTTTCAAAATGTTGCGCAATCGTTGTAACAGGATGTGCAGAGACGCGAAAAGACAGCACTTTCATGAGCATTTGTACAATCGCAACTCCTCTGACGTTTGGAGATTTTTGAGATCAGTTGGTATCGGAAAACTCACAACTATTAATAACACTAGATTCTAGATTAAACACTTTAAACAAACATTTCTCGGAACCACCTTTACTACTTGATAGTCTCACTAAATCGCGATCACTTTTATCTATATCAGAATTACCTGTCCCGCAGATACCTTCTTTCACTTTAACTACAGTATCTGATACTGAAGTCGAAAAGTCTATCGCTTCTATTTCTTTCTCAGCGACTGGAAATGACAACATTTGCGCTTGTATGATTAAGCTTATCCTCCCCGAAGTACTTTCTATTCTCACCTACATTCTCAACTTCTCTATTTCTTGCAACTCATTTCCAGATTCTCTGGAAACGAGCTCGTGTCATCCCTTTACCTAAAACCACAAATCCTACCTTACCGTCTCAATATAGACTTATCTCTATTCTCCCCTTCCTCTCTAAAGTTCTTGAACATATTATTCATCGACAGGTCTCTCTTTCTTATCTGAATACAACTTACTCAGCCCCTTTCAGTCAGGTTTTCGAGCAGGTCATAGCACTGTGACCGCACTTGTTAAAGTAACAGATGACATCCGCTGGGCTATGGAAAATAAGCAACTTACTATCCTGGTTTTGCTTGACTTTAGCAGTGCTTTCAACTCCGTTGACTTCGATATCTTGCTAGGTCTACTTAAATCCCTTAATTTCTCCACTTCAGCTCTATCTTGGTTCTATTCCTATCTACGAGGAAGATCACAGAATGTATGCCTTGATGATGCTTCCTCCGATTGGTATGATCTTTGCGCAGGTGTCCCTCAGGGTAGTATTCTTTCGCCTCTCCTTTTCTCTATTTTCATTAACTCTGTAACTCCGCACATTTCTTCTCATCTTCACCTTTATGCTGACGATCTTCAGCTGTACTTCCATTCATCTGAAGCTGAAATCAACACTGCTATATATGACATGAACAACGACCTAAATCGGTTAAATGATTGGGCTAGAGCATATGGTCTACATATCAACCCTAAAAATTCCCAAGCTATTGTCATAGGAAGTAAACACTTTCGTGGCAGAGTTGACGTCACCTCTCTACGCCCTATTTGCCTATCTGGTAATATTATCCCCTTTTGCGATTCCGTCAAGAATCTGGGTATCATGATGGATAGTACCCTTTCAAGGTTCACTATGCTTTCCATTCGCTAAAATGCCTACAGAATTTCTTACCTACGAAAGTTAAAATCAACCTTGCTCAAACACTTATCCAACCAATAATTGATTATGCGGACGCTTCTTACCTGGACGCCAATGAGGAACTACTGGACAGACTCGAGAGATTACAGAATTTATGCATTCGGTTTATTTTTAATCTTAGAAAATATGATCAAGTTTCTCACTATCGCAAAAAACTGAAATGGCTCCCTATACGACTACGTAGGAACACTCGAATTCTATGCATTCTATATAATATTCTTCACAATCCTGCTTCTCCCTTTTATCTACGTGAGCGTTTCTCTTTCGCTCATTCTTCCGATGCTAAGTCAAATCTTCGCACACTACTCAAATACTCTGCTCACAAAACTGACTTTTTGTCCTACTCCTTTACTATACATGTAGTCAGATTGTGGAATTCACTACCGTCCCACATTAGAGAGTCCCGTTCCGTTTCTTTATCAAACTGAAGACCCGTCAACATTACTTATCAACAATCTTGTAATTGTGTCATCGTATTGTGTTGTTCACCTAGTATGTTTATATTATGTGCTTTATAGGTTTGTATGTATTGTGTATGTATATTTTATGTATTATTATTATTGGTAGATATATATGTTTATGTACTGTGTATTTATTGTATATATTATGTAGGCTTCTTAATGCTCTATGTATGTTTATGTATTTAGTTTAAGTTTATTTTAACTTATATAGTTCACCGTATCTCTGTCACCCTATGGTCAATCTTATTTTTCACAATCTCCTTTCGCGGGTCTACAGGTAGAGATTTCTTCTAGAAATATGTGGATCCCTACACTACTTTTCTTATGTCTGTATTTACTATTGTTTCCTGGTGTAAAATCTATTAAATAAATAAATAAAAATAAAATTATAACTCAACTATTCTTTCGCAAATTAACGAATTCATCAACTCGAAATACAAGAAAAAGAAATCTTTTTCGTCAACCGAACTGATACTGAAGAGTTTCCTTTTTTGTACAACACCCTAATGATGGCGGATATGCGAAAATGGTAAAGAGCTTTTTTAGAAAGAAATTTTCAGGTTCCCAGTTTCAGTAGTTTCGGTTGTCCTTTGATAAGTATGTCAGGCAGTCAGACTCCTTATTTATAAATATAGACAAATTAAATTTTGTTATGTGTTGCTTGCAACACAAATAAAACTTTTATAATTTAAGCAAACATGATTATAGATGTTATAAAATGAATTGCAAGTGACAGGTATATCGAAACACTTAACCACACGTATTTCGTTACTTAATAGCTCTTTCATAACTTTTTCCCTAGCTATTTCTGTATTCCTATTATATAATTAAAATTTGTAAAATATAATACGTAACGACCTGCGCACAAGTAAGGAATAATCATGACCGGCTAGGTTGTTGTCAACTGTGCCGGCTGCGAACTTGAAATGTAACTAAACGAAGCTTTGTGCAACTCATGAGCTAACAGCGACATTCGTTATTCCATCTGTTTACGATATATTAATAATAACACTATATAAATAAAACTACTTTTTATGGATTTAGACGCGCATATTTGTTTTAATTTTAGCCCGACGTTTCGGAGACTTTGCAGTCACCATGGTCACGGGTGAGACGGCGCGTCTAAATCCGTAAAAAGTAGTTTTATTTATGCAAATGAGTCGCGCAAGTGTTAGAAAATAACACTATACTAAAACATTATACAATAACTTCGACAAAGTAACAATCATGGAGTTATTTTAGTGATTTGACTAAGATTATTTTTTGAAATGATATAATAGGAATATATATATATATATATATATACCTATAGTATATGATAAATTATATTAAAAATAAATGTATCATTTTATGCTAATAAATGAGAAGTTTTGCACTTAGGTATTGTGTTAAGTACCAATGTATTGCGAACGATCGCAACCTTGACTTGATTTGAACGTATTCAGCAACTCGCTGTGCGCTCGTAACTCGGTTCAATATTATATAACGTAACATAATCTGTGCTCCATTGCTGGGTTATATAATACCGTATTATGTACAACGTGGACGAAATGTCATAAGATGTATGGGACCCTATTGTTGGCCTATGTCGCATAACGGGAACTTAACTGCGCTTTCGAAACCTGTAAATACATTTATTTGTTAGTTAATTGTTTCTACATCAGCTCGTAAAAGTTTTATTTGTTTTTTATAATGTTTGCAATAAATGATTTAACTTTTGTTACAGGTATTGGTATGTCTGCATCAAGTGGGTCCTCTGGCGGGCCTATTAAGAGCAAGCGTCGAAACAGGCGACATGGTGGCGATAATTCTCCTACGCAACTTCGACACACTCTTCCAATGTCCGCTCGGGTAAACAATAACATAATGAGTTATATAACACGTTGAGTGACACATGCAGTTAATCACGCACACTGATAAGATATAATACAATGTTTTTATACATCATTATGTTGATAGTAACATCCTAAAAGGAACGTTCTGTCCGATGAGATCATTGAACTTGTGTAATCTTATTTAGTGTACATATTTAAATTGAGTTGTGATGACATCATGCGTTAGATCTAAAAATGTACGTCTAGTCTGTTCTTAATAAAGTAATGTTATTTGTATGTATATAGTGTGTTTTATGTAATCATTTTGTATTATTTTGTACTTAGGCACGATATTCCCATGCTTTGGATTTGTTGAGCGCTGGTAGACACAAGGATGCAGTACCACACTTGGCCATCGCAGCCGCGTCATTGCCATCGGAATATAGAGTAGCACGCCCTCTATTAGCTCAAGTGAGTTGTAAAATTTATTAGTAAATATCTTAGAGCATAAATGTAACAGGAGTTGTCAGTTGACCCCACTGTAATATTAATCGATATCTGAATTGAGCTTGCCTGTGTGTGTGTGTGCATGTCTTTTATTTTTGTTTATTCTGTATAAAATTTCCTATGTGTACAATAATGAATATGAATAAGAAGTTACGAGAGCTATACTCACATTAGTGTGATATCGTCGTCTCTTATTGCGTTTCGATCTTCTGCGGTGCGTAGTTTCAAATGACATTACGTTGTTTGCGTGTGTTACTTTGACACTACTGACCTGCCAGTATATCTATCTAATATATAAAATTCTCCTGTCACGGTGTTTGTAATTATATTCCTCCGAAATGGCTGGACTGAGTTTCGTGAAATTTTGTGTAGGTACATATCCGTTAGGTCTGAGAATCGGAAAACATCTATTTTTCATCCCCCTAAGTGAGAAAGGTCGCCCCCCCCCATTTGTATTGCAAAACAACGTTTGCCGGGTCAGCTAGTCTAATATATAAAATTCTCATGTCACAATACTCACAATGTTCGTTCCCATACTCCTCCGAAACGGCTTGACCGATTCTTATGAAATTTTATATGCATATTCAGTAGGTCTGAGAATCGGCTACTATCTATTTTTCATACCCTAAGTGAGAAGGGTTGTCCACCCCTGACATTTGTATGCCAAAACAACATTTGCCGGGTCATAGTTAGCTAGTTCTTATATATAAAAATCAATTGCTGTTCGGTAGTCTCACTAAAACACGAGAACAGCTAGGCCGATTTTGGTGATTTTGGTCTTGAAATATTCGTGAAAGTCCAGGGAAGATTTAAACGGTGACAAAATATATGGGGATCTCAAATTCCACGGAGTAGCGTACATCAGCTAGATTTAATATTAAAACAGCGTATCTGTCTACTCATGTTGCTTTAATACTCACAGTAGGTAAATAACATAATATCTGGTGATATTTTGCTCTGAACGGATTGTGCTGCGGTTAAGAAATGAATTATATATTAAATGTAAATGCGTCAGACTGGCGATATGCAAACCGTTGCTACTAATATAATGCAATGTATTGGTGATCGACTTACCCATTTCAGTTTAGAACTAGGCTTTATCTTTATTTAGTATAAAACAAAAGCGTTATTTTTGTATGTACGTCCCTATGTGAATCTATCTGATATCTTCAAAACTATGCAACGGATTTTGATGCGTTTTTTGTTTCGATAGATATAGTAGTTCAAGAGTATGTTTTTTTGTATAATTTTTTTAAGAGTTTTGTATTGTCTAAATATGAATTTGCAGGCTACAGCTAGTTATATATACTAGCAATCCATCCCGGCTTAGCACGGAAAACTTGACATATCTTAGATAATTTTTATACCAGTCATAACTGAAACGAAAAGTCTGCTTACAATTTATTTAATCACCTTTATCAACAAATCGTTTAAATGAATAAGAATTAGTATCCTCATATTAAAATCACGGCTATACTATTGAAATATCAGGGATATTTTTAAATCGGTCTGGTAGTTTCTGAGCTTATTAATTTTAATCTTTCCTCTTTATAATCGGTACTTAATATTATAAAGCTTGAGAGTTTGATTGTTTTTTAACACGCTTTTATATGTTCGGTATGTATCTATCAATGTATTAATCTATGTAACGGAATCTTTGAACGCGATTTTCACCAATTTGCAGTAGTCGGAGTGATCTGAAATTTTGCACACATATCAAGGACTGATGATAATGCAATTATTTAAAAATATATTCAGAATTTTCAAGCGTGTTTTTTAGTTTTTAAAATATGGAAATTATTTAAATACGCAAATCTCAGAAACTACTGGTCCGATTTGAATAATTGTTGCAGTGTTGGATAGTACATTTAACTATGAAAGTTAAGTTAGAAAAATCAAAGTTGATTTGTGCACGTATAATCGGTACTTATGCTTAGCTGTTACCATAAAACAAAAGCCGTGAGAAGCCAGATGGGTTGCCAGTGTTACCAATATCTATGAATCATTGTGTCCCACATTCGGTATATACCACGAGTTAAATAGTCTACTACATTACAACAATGCTCTTGACAACAGATATTATACAAGCATACAAAATTAGGTTTCATAACCGATTTCATAAGATAACTAGTGTCGTAGTAACTCACGAATACGTTGCGGAACTTTGCAACAACTTACAACATAACACAATATCTTCTATCTGTCTATACAAATACTAGCTTATGCCCGCGACATTTTTTGCTAATACTTCGCTCTTATTAGTATCAGCGTGATGTTATATAGCCTATAGCCTTCCTCGATAAATGTACTATCCAACACTCAAAGAATTTTTCAAATCGGACCAGCGGTTCTGGAGATTAGCGCGTTCAAAGAAACAAACTTTTAAGCTTTATAATACTAAATATGGAAGTATAGGTTCAGTTATCCTACGTATATATTAGATTGCATGCTTGCAAGCGGACTGTATAGTTACAAGATATTGGGCTCGGGCCTCCTCCACGTTGAGAGGGACTATGGTTTACTGTGCCGCGCTGACCAGGCGTGTTGGCACAGGATTTAGTTACGAGTTTTCCGTTTCTCACAGTAGACGTTAACTGCTTATATTGTCCCTTAGCTGGCTGTTACAGCACCCTGGGAAAGATATGGGGTGTTCACACATGTATTCTTAATCCGTCACCACACGGACGTATCGTTTCTGAGATTAGTGCGTTCTAATAAATAAACTCCTCCGCTTTATTATACTAGTATAGAAGTATAGATTCAGTTATGCTACGTATATATCAGATTGCATTCTTGCAACCGGGCTGTATAATACAAAATATGATAATTCTGCGAAATTGTTAAGTGGGACACAACACATACATGTCTATCTGTAAACTGCACATTAAGCTAATATTATTATTGTGTGTGTGTTTTTGAGCTTTCTGCAATTAAACAGAAGCGTGGTTATGATATTGTTAATTATTAATTTGATTGAATGAATAAAATAGTCGGTGTGGTGACGGATTAAGAATGTAAGTTTCACCACCCCCATTTCTTTCCCAGGGGTCTGTAAGAACCAGCTAAGGGACGATATAAGCGCTTAACGTCTACTGTGAGAGATGGAAATCTCTAAACTAAACCCTGTGGTAACACGCCTGGTCCGCGCGGTACAGTAGACCCAAAGTCTATGAGGCCCCTGACTAGCACTGTTAATAATATAATACTAGTATTATAAGTATGTATTTACAAAAGAAAAGTAGTTTATTTATTATATCCGTATTCTGGTACCCATAACACAAGTATAATAAGCTTAGCTTGGGACCAGAGGACGTTGTGTGAAATGTCCATGAATATTTATTTACTTTTTATTATTTTGTTGCTAGGTGATTATGTTACTATGCGGTGAAGGCAACCCACGAGCCTTGACTAAGGAGTTGAATCTTTTGGTGCGTCACCTATCTTCAAATAATTGGATTAAGAAAAATGATCTGGAATGTACGCTATGCAGTGATATCTTCTCTAAGCCGGTGACAACACCATGCGGTCATATGTTTTGTCGAACATGCCTTGAGAAAACATTGGACTATACTAAGAGATGCCCACTATGTCTACATGAGCTGAGCATGCTGAAATTAAAAGAGGTAAATATAAAATAAATAACTATAATTAAGATAGCTAATATAAATATAATATAATTAAGATTAGCTGCCACGTGATATAACCGCCTATTGTACCGTATTATTGTTAAGAGGATACCAAAATAGCTTCGTGCATTTTTCTACGTACGAAGTTTTCATTTATTCTTTACATTGAATGGCTAGAGCTCTAATTTTTAAGTATATGTTTTTTCAATATATAATCTAGGATCGCATAAACTCAGAAACGCGATTGAAAAAAGTTTTCTCGATAGAAAATGTTAGCGAAACAACCTCTCTCATTTTTTTATTTTTTTCATTTGTCGGTCTATTATCGCGTATTAACTAATGAAATAACTTTAAAAACATAAGTAACTATTATATATAGAAACAGAAGAATTAAAATATATTTAGTAGATTTTGAGTAAACAAAAAAAATATCCCTGATTCTTCATTTTCTATACCTACTAGCTGTGTTAATAGGTACATGTCGACGATAATATTGATGTAGGCCCTTAATATCTTTACTATTGTAAAACAAAGTTGTTATTTTAGTATGTATGTCCCTATGTGAGCTTATATCTTTATGACTACGCAACGGATTTTGATGCGGTTTCTTTAACAGATAGAGTCATTCAAGAGGATGCTTTTTTGTATAGTTAGTTAAGGTTTGGTTTCAATTTACTTCAACTGAATTTTAATTAAAACAGCTGGTATAAATATAATAATGTTTTAGGTGAAGGATACTTTGTTCATGAGAGGAGCATTGGCTGCTGTCAATTTACTAGCCTCGCCCGATTCCATGGAAGATGATAATATGATCCCAATATTCGTATGTACCGTCGCCTATCCATCGTAAGTAGAATTTTTATATAATTACTAGCTGACCCGGCAAACGTTGTTTTGCCATAGGTACTAAAAAAAAATTGGTTTTAAAAAATAGATGTAGGCCGATTATCAGACCTACTGAATACGCATGCAAAATTTCATAAAAATCGGTCAAGCCGTTTCGGAGGAGTACGGTGACTAACACTGTGACACGTGAATTTTATATATTAGACTAGTTGTCCTAACGCCTGATCAGCGTGGCATGGTAGCCCTAATACCCTTAATGGGCTGGAGAAAGAGAGAGTCGTGACCCCACAGTTTCACGCATGACAGATGAGGGCGTTATTTGTTATTATTTATGTATTAATAGGAGTATAGGCGTACGATGTTGTGGACAAAAAGCTTTGGCTGACAGGCCTATGGTCTAATGGTTCATGTAACGGACTGCAATTCACAAGGTCGCTGGTTCGATTCCCGCACGGGACAATCTTCTTCTCCAGCCCATTTACGTCCCACTGTTGGGCACGGGCCTCCTCCACTTTGGAAGGGACTATGGTCTACTGTGCCGCGCTGACCAGGCGTGTTGGCACAGGGTTTATTTTAGAGTTTTCCGTTTCTCACAGAAGATTTTATCTGTGTGCAATATCCCTCAGCTGACTTTTACAGTACCCTTGGGAGGGTATCACTTGTATTCTTAATCCGTCACCACACGGAGACAATCATGTGTGTGAAATTCATAATTGTTGTGCAAATGTTTGTACTGCGTCTGGGTGTACGTATTATAAGTATGTATTTACAATAGAAATGTAGTATATGTTTTGGAGAATATCCGTATTCTGGTACCCATAACACAAGCATATAAGCTTAGCTTGGGACCAGAGGACGTTGTGTGAAATGTCCATGAATTTTTATTATTATTTATTTATTTAACATAATGTATGTATGTATAAAATAATATATTAATTTGTGGTTTAACTAGTGTACCGTGCCCTCTATTCATATTCGATCCACAATACTGGATAATGATTCGTCGTGTGTTGGAATCTGGTTCACGTTGTTTTGGAATGGTTGCCATGGACAAGAATAAAAGATATGCTGATTATGGTACAGTTAGTATTGGCCTTTTAATTCTTTACTTACTAATAACGATGTCCTTCAAAAGGGCCAAATATGTAGCACTTACAACCATTGTGAATGTATGTGTGAGTGTATGAAGCCAATAAAGTGTTAAATCGCAGCAGTTGACTTTCGATAATCTCTGTCTACCCCCACGGGAAAAGCTGTGACGGTTTTACTAATGTGACTAACAGACTTCACAGTTGTGTAATGTACTACTATTTACGAGAATGTAGGTTCGATTCCCGCATAGGATAATTATTCTCTATTAATAGGGATTGTTCATAATTTTTGACCTACTGTTTTTATATTCTTTTCAGAAAATATAGACTATTTTAAGCAACTAATTTCAACATTATTGAAATATTCACTATACTGAATTTTTAAAAAATTCTTGAAGATATAACTTAAATGTTGTGATGTCATCGTTTTACGCAATCTGTGTATAGACTTTTCTTAATAAATTTCATACAGATTGCAATCTTTTCAAAGTTGACAAGTTGATATGATAGACCAATTTCAACTCCACTTCAGAGTAATACGTCCCTAAAAACGCCTTAATATTTTAAGTCCTTCATTTCAAGGGCAAATAGAGATCATTTGCTTTTTTGGAAAAATAATCGTTAATATAGCAAATTATCCGAAAAAAAAAACGAATGGATCATGATCAGAAACTCTATTCCCCGAAATGGTTTTCGAATTAAGAGTTTAAAAAAAATATGAACAAGGCCCATTCTCTGTGTAGGGAACTTTCCTAGGAATATTCAAAAAAAGAGTTTTGAAAAAAATTTTCTTTGATTCATTTTTGTGTTATAGAAATATATTTTAGTTTTCATTTTGTTAAATGTATTTTTTTGTATAATACTTTTTAAATGATTACAGATACTCGAGGTGCGTGATTGCGTTCATTTAGAAGATGGCAAATCTATTCTTTCGACTGTGGGTCTGTCGCGTTTCAAAGTTATTGAGAAGTGTGTCCGAGATGGGTAAGTATATTTTATACTTATTACTTGTAAATGCCCTCTCTCCTCATTTACGTCCCACTGTTGGGCACGGTCCTCCTCCACTTTGGAGGGATTATGGTCTACTGTGCCGCGCTGACCAGGCGCGTTGGCACAGGGTTTATTTTCGAGGTTACTGTCTCTCACAGAGGATATTATCTGTGTGCAATATCCCTTAGCTGGCTTTTACAGCAGCCTGGAAAAAGTTAGAAAGAAAAATTATTCGTAATCCGACACCACAATACTCATTTATACTTTTTTCTTCTTTTATTTTAACGGGCCTCGTGGTCGGGTGGTTTATGTAACGGACTGCCGATTACGAAGTCGTGGGTTCGATTCCCGCTCGGTACAATCATTTGTGTGATATTTAAAAATGTCATACAAATGTCTGTTCTGCGTCTGGGTGTTTCTATGTGTTATAAGTATGTATTTACAAAAGAAAAGTAGTTTATGTAGTATATCCGTATTCTGGTACCCATAACACAAGCATATAAGCTTAGCTTGGGACCAGGGGACGTGTGAAATGTCCATGAATATTTATTTATCGATTAATTTATTTTCACAGCTGTGAAATGGCCAGAATAGAAACAATCCGAGACATACCACCACGTGATATAATGAGTAGACACGAACTAGATGTTTATGGTGAAGAATTAATAAATAAAGCTATTAAATGGCTGAGTAACTTGAGTTCGAGTGTGCTGTGTGATATAGAGAACTCATTTGGAGTGTTCCCAGCAAGTCAGGAGAGTGAGGAGGAGCCATGGTGGGAAACCCAAGACGGACCCGCTTGGTTGTGGTGGTTGATCGCTGTGTTGCCATTAAGAACTGAAATTAAGGTAAATAATTTAGTTTAATATTATAAACGGACTTTAAAGAAGGTGGAGGTTCTCAATTCGTCTTCGTTTTTATTTATATTTCTTACCTCATTACTTTTAACTGGATGAAGCAATTTTAATGATCTTTTTTTTTTATTTGAAAGCTGATTCTTTCCGTGTGGTTCCATTGGCACCAGGTCAGGGTCTGATGGTTATCTCCTAGGAAATCGAGGAAAACCTTCAAATTTTGAAGGCACACACACATTGTTTTCACATTTTATGTATCTAAATAATCAAATAGTTGACTACCGAGGAAGCCCCATGAAGTCAGTTAAATTTTTTTTTCATACTTAGGTGAAAAATGGAAAAGCCCGCTTGTAAATCCAGATTTTTTTTATATTTTGCATTGTCATCATTCCATAATGTGTGCAAAATTTTAGATCGATCTGACTACTGCAAGTGGGTGAAAATCACTTTCAGAGATTTCGTTACATTACTTTAGATACATATTTAGATACAAATAAACCTAATAAAAGCATGTTAGCTAAATGAATTAATTATTCATTCATGAATTTATCATACAACTCTCTCTGGTCCCAAGATAAGCTTATTTACTTGTGTAGTACTCCTATGTGCGATATATCTTTAACTTTATTTATTATAAAATAAAAATTGGTCAAGTGCGAGTCGGACTCGCGCACGAAGGGTTCCGTACCATTATCTATGCAACATAAGGCACGTTATTAATAAATGAGCTAACAACACACACAATACTTAATTAATCACGTTTGTTGTATGAGAGCAAGAAACGGTAAAAAAATCAAGTTTTTTTGTATGGGAGCCCCCCTTAAATATTTATTTTATTTTATTTTTAGTATTTGTTGTTATAGCGGCAATAGAAATACATTATCTGTGAAAATATCAACTCTCTAGCTATCACCGTTCTTGAGATACAGCCTGGTGACAGACGGACGGACGGACGGACAGTAATAGGGTCCCGTTTTTACCCTTTGGGTACGGAACCCTAAAAACAAAGTCGTAACTTTTGTATAATGTCCCTATGTGAGCTATATCTTCTAAACTACGCAACGGATTTAGACGCGTTTTTTTTTAATTATAGAGTGGTTCAATAGGTTTTTTTATTATTTTTGTTTTTTTTTCTCCTCATTGCCCTGCAGAGCCATGATGGTGCCTTGAACTTTACCATGACCCGGCGTGGTTCAATAGGTTCGCTTTTTTGTATAATTTGTCAAGGTTTCGAAATTCCACGCGTACGATGTTGCGGGAAATAGCTAGTGTATAATTATTTTCACACATTAAGGACTGATGACAATCAAAAAGAATACAGGATTTACAGCCACGTTACATCTTTTTTCAGGCTTCGTCACTGGACATAGGTTAATTTGTTATTTGTTTAATAATATTGTTTCAGATTTTGGTTCTTGCCACTGATCGCTTATTGAAGCGTATGATGGCAGTGTTCCGTACACTCGAAGCTGTAGAGGAAATCAGATTGACAACTGTGTCGCCAGATGACACTAAAGTAAGGATTACTATTGGTCAATAATTTTTTTTTAAATATCTACTTTATTGTACTATTATATGAATATTCATAAATTTAGTTGAATAATTATTTCAAATACAATGTTATTTAAGTTTTCACATTCTCAAATTTAACTTAGAATAAGAATCAAGTCAGGTCTTCTTACGCTATGTTTTATAAACTATATTGGTAAACATAAAAACCGGCCAGTAAGAGATGTATAGCGCATGAACGGTTCAGTACCATTTGTCGTCTTATTATATCCTCTGGAGCATATTTAACTTACACAAATAGCGTTTATTGTAAGTTATTTTATTCGGTTGCTTAGTATTTGTTGTTATAATGGCAACAGAAATAATCAGTGGAAATTCAACTGTCACGGTTTATAAGATACAGACGGATAGACAGCGGACTTACAATAATAGGGTCGTTTTACCTTTTTGGGAACCCTAAAAATACCCGTGGTTAAGTATTAGCCAGGTCGGCTAAAAACGCTTTTAGGTTTACGAATAAAATTGTGCATAAAACATAGTGCAAAAGACCTGACTACATAATGACATGACGCCATATAGTAGTGTGGTACAAACTGTGAGTAATAGACCTTATTCTCTATTCGACATGATTATGACGTGCAAATAATGGGTGACGTCATTCCTCTCATAACAATATGTTACTTTAATATGTCTGTGTAATTCAAAATAGAAATAAAGAATGTTTATCTAAACGACGCGAAATATATTGTTCATAAATTTGTAACAGAAATACATCAAATGAACTTTAAATGTGTAATTTTAAGTTTATATATTTTATAAACGAACAGCTGTTTTCAATATTTTATCTACCCGCAATTGACACTAGTAATGACAAAGACATCTTAATCTCTTGTCCTTGCTTTTTAATTATCCAATAACGGATAGCATTAAAACGTTGACTATGGATAGATAATACTGGTAATCTTAGATCAGTTATTGAAAACGGTCGTTAATGGACTATAGAGAATAAGGTTTCTAGATTTGATGATTTATCAATAGACTGCTCACAATAGTACCAATTGTAGTTGTAATTAGATACAGTTTTTAGATATCTTTATTGCCACCTTTCCTATATTCAAATACAGGGTACTATTTACACACTAAATAATACTATATTTCCCTTCGAGACCATTATATAACCCAATATATATATATATATAGCATTACTATAATCTAATCTCTTGCAGGGTCCTTGATGTGATTAAATCTTATAATAGCGTCTCTTTAATTTATTATGGTAGATATTTTAAATTTACGACCAAATTTAATATTTTTATGATATATTTTAAAACTTCCAATCTGCTCTTTGCGTCTTAATAATTAATATATCTTTATCTTTAATCAAATTCAAGATATTTGTAACTTTAAACTATTGTGTGTAATTTACATATTTAATAAAAATTATATATATACATGAATGTTAGAAAAATGCACCCTGAGTAGTCTTTATCAATTATTATATTTATGTATGTCGTATATCTTGATATAATATAGATATATAGTTATAAAAAAAATAGATTGTGTGTCTATATATTAATGTTTAGGTGTTTTATACAGTATTTTTCAAATTAATAACAGATTCTTATTTATATTAGATATTATTGACGGGCCTCGTGGTTTAGTGGTTCATATAACGGACTGCCGTTCACGAGGTCTCGGGTTCGATTCCCGGTCAGGACAATCATTTGTGTGATGTTTTTAATTGTCATACAAATGTTTGTACTGCGTCTGGGTGTTTACTATGTATTATAAGTATGTATTTACAAAAGAAAAGTAGTTTATGTATTATATCCGTATTCTGGTACCCATAACACAAACATAATAAGCTTAGCTTGGGACCAGAAGACGTTGTGTGAAATGTCCGTGAATATTTATTTATTTATTATTCGATTTTCTATGTACTATAAAGGCTATCCTAAATAATTATAAGCAAATTAATGATAAATTTGTAAGTTTCAAGATGTAATAAGGGCCGGTTTCTGAAATACTAATATAAATGAAAAACATTTAAATTGATAGAATGTGCTACCGTGAAAAATTTGCATGTTTTTATTTTAGCTTTAGTATTGTACATTTTTGCTGACGTAACGAAACAGAACAGACATGAGATGAATAACCAATTGCGATTAAACTATTAACTAGTTATGACTACGATGACTATAGGCCGTAAAAAGTTTTCTAATATAACAAAAATCTGAAAATTATGATGTATGATTAAAAAATCTTTAGCCAATTTTGGTTTGAATTTGTATATTATTTCATTTCTTCGCCGTATTTTATATATTGTATATTGCTTAATTTCTTCGACGACTGGCGTTTCAGAAACCTAGCCTCAATGCAGTTGACTTGACTATATATTAAGCTAAATTATCGCACAATACTTAAGTACATAATAAGCCGATATTCTAGTATTTTCTATCCTTGATATTTTATATTCAAGATACTATAGTAACTGTGTAGACCTAGTTATATAGCTATATTAAATTGCTTGCTGTTTTCAAAGTTTTCAATATTCGTGCTATAAAAAAATGACTCAATCGATTCGATTTCAGGTATAGTATGTTGCCGTATAGTAGGTTGAAAACCACCTCTGTAACAAAAGATTGTATCAGATAAATGGCTTTATTGAAGCATAAAGCTACACCATGTTTTATACAGAAAATTTTTGAGAAACATAAAAAAGGGGCGTGTCCTTGTATTTTATATTTATTAAGACACCAAGCCACACCCCCTTTTTATGTTATTTATGTATGTATATTAATATTATTCATAACATTATTATTCATAAATTGTTTCGGAGACGAACATGCATGTTCGTCTTCGAAATAATTTGTCTCATATTTTCCGAAAGCTGATAACTTATTTTACCTTTTTTGTAATATTAATAAAAGATGAAATTGTTTGCGTCCAAAGTTTAATTATTGCTTAGAACACACATTATTTAAATACTATTTTAAACAAGTTTATGTATTAAGTACATATACATATTTACACATTTTGAATAAATGTAGTTACGAGTATGTAGTCACGATTAGACATAGTTTAGAAGAGTTACTTGTCATCATTAATATTTGTTGACGAAGAATTATTTACGTGGCATAGCAATTAATTATATATCGCACACAGATATTTGTATTTTGCCTGTATCTTTATTATGAATAATATTTATTTATTTACAAAACTAATATAATACCTTAAAGTTCGCGGTATAAAGTACTTTGGGCATTTTTATAAGTAAACTAGCTAACCCGGCAAACGTTGTTTTGCCATACTAAAAAAAAAAGGTTTGAAAAATAGATGTTGGCCGATTCTCAGACCTACTGAATATGCATGTAAAATTTCATAAAAATTGGTCAAGCCGTTTCGGAGGAGTACGGTAACTAACACTGTGACACGTGAATTTTATATATAAGATTGGTCTAAATATCCAGCACCTTAGACCCATATTAAACGATAGCCCTACTAACTAAATTTACTAGGAAATTATGTTACATACATTATTGTTTTATGTAGCGACTGGACTTGAGTATGTGGGATGCAAATTTTATGTTAAAAATATACTAGTATATGAATAGCATACACGCGGTATTAAAACGGTTACACGGTCGAATTTATTCAGACAGATATACAAAGAGTTAGTTATCGACCGCGACTTCGTCCATTTAGACGTTGGATAATATAATAAAGTAGCTTAAAACACGCAGGAAGAAAATAGCTTGGTTCAGAGACATGGAACGGATTTCCAAAACTCGTAGGTTCAAAACCCATTCGAAATAATCACATTTTCTGCCATATTTAAGACCGTCTTTTGCCTACTAGAAACCCTGGGCAATTAAGAAATAATAGAATACATATATGCCATGCAATGAGCTACGAGATTTACATGGCCTTCAAACATCGCGAGGCCATAAGCATGTGCTTAGTAGAAAGGACACTCCTTGATATATTCGATTTAAAAAAAAAACATTTAACAGTACAGTAGCATCGATCTTCCGTTTATGTTATATCGTGTTGAAAATAATTTAAATTAACGTCTTATATATGCATTCCACATAAGTCATCATTCCGCTTTACACTTTCTCACTTTATCAAGCATTTACTATGTCTATTTAATATATGGTATTCTTATGTGTTTGTTTGTCTATTAATAATACTTTTATAAAAATTATAATCACTGTTAAGTTATATTAGAAGTTATAACGAGTATTGTTTTGTTTATCCTTTTTTCAGTTTATTTACGTTAATGTTTTCGAATATTTTAATTAGAGAATCAAACGTCTTTATTAGATATTTTAATGTAGGCATCCTTTTAATATTGTTTCATTGGTTATATTCATGTATTATGAAAGAATCTTATAACAGGTATATTAGTACATAATTATCTATTTAAAAAGTCTATGGTTATTAATGCTATTATGTTCAAGTTATCATCATAATTACACAGTTTTCTTTCGTGTTCCATTTTCAAATCCTTTGCATATATACTTTTATTTGAAATTTAATATTTAGTACGCTACTTAGTTTAAGACGAAGGTCTTTTGCTTATAAATAACACGATTGTCAGTTATTGAATAGGTCCTTGAGCTGGCCATTCATTGTCTGGTAGTTTTAAAAGGCAAGTAATGTTGGCTGAATGGCAAGCGTATCGTGAATGGTAGGTTTAAGGACAGTTATGAGAATATTTAGCGCACGAGCCAGGTTTGTTTCGGTGTGCTTTTCTAATTCTTCATTTTGGGGGTAGTTTGATATAAAAAATTGAAAGTGTTAAATCTTGTTTTCTGATACTATTCTCATTATATTGAACCTAACCTAACCTCCCCCTGTCCTACACCAGATACGCTAATCATGATTTATCGAAGTCTTACATCGGAGAGTTAACTAAAAGTTAAGTTAGTTATTAAGTTGTCAACTTCTATGACTAAGAGTTTAATTAATTGCTAGATAAGTATTTCTTTTGGATGTGATGTTGTTATTAAATTTTAAAATCGTGATAATGTGAGATTTAAATAATAATGTGTTTAATTTTACTTTTCTATGTTTTGTGGAAATCTTTTGAGAACTATTAGCAAACGAAAAACTTTGCATTATAATTACGTTGTTTAGACGCGAAGTTTACGATCTCATGTTAAATATTTAGAATATTTCTTACATTATCTTGATCTTATAATATTATATGTGTTATTGATAAGTAATGATAAAGTTCAGCCATTAATATTATAAAATATTGGTACGTAACCTACGTCATTCCTTTATTAATATAAAACAAAATAATGATCTCATTACCAGTAGATCATTATAATAATTAATCTCAAGAAATATAATTATAATTTTCTAAAAAACTAGTAGACATAATTCAATTATGTTCTTTGTAGCTGAAATATTTTGCTGTGATTGGCTTTTTTTTTATATACCTATATTTTGCAAATGTGTCAAGAGTATAAGTATTAAATGTATAGTTTGTGGCATTTGTTTCCTAATAAAGTTTGAAATTAATACATATTGTGTTTTTTTCTATAACCTACTTGTCATCCGACCTGGTTACGCCTGCCTGTGTCCATCCTCGCCCATCCATTTTTTAAATAGGTCTAGTAGTTTCAAAGACTTCAATGCAAGGAAACAATCAAATCTTTCTTATACAAGTAAGTTGGCAGCACAACCCATCCATCCATCAACCTTTCTCAGTCCACTGCTGGACATAGGCCTCCCCCATAGAACGCCACAACGCGCGGTCTTGCGCTAACTGCATCCAGCGGCCCCCGGCGTATTTAACGATATCGTCGGTCCACCTTGTTGGGGCCCGCCCTACGCTGCCTCGTCCGGTTCGTGGTCGCCACTCGAGGACCTTCCGTCCCCAATGGTCATCAGATCGTCGAGCGATGTGGCCTACCCATTGCCACTTCAGCGTGCTAACTCTTCGGGCTATGTCGTACACACCAGTCCTTCTACGGATCTCCGCATTCCGGATCTTATCACGTAGGGAAACACCGAGCATAGCCCTCTCCAGCAGCACAACAAATGCGTTTAAATCATCATTTATTAAATGGCTTTTCCAATCATGAATTTCATGAAGTTATTAAATATTAGGTTGGTGGAGTAAATACTCTGAAGCGGTAATGGGCAGGCTACATCGCTCGACGATCTGATGACCGTTGGGGACAGGTCATCGAGTGGCGATCACGCCCCAGAAAACGCAGCACGGGACGGCCCGGAACAAGGTGGACTGACGTCATTGTCAAATATGACGGGGGGCCGCTGGCTGCAGTTAGCGCAGAAACCGCGCGTTGTGGCATTCTACGGGGGAGGACTATGTCCAGCAGAAAAAAGAATGATGGATGGATGGAAATACCTTGTATTAATAAATTTGAAACAGTTAACGAGCAGAAAAAACTTGTTGCGTAGGATGTATTGACATTAAACATTTGAACCAACCCTAAATCTGTTGCTATTTCACAACGAAACTACTGAACCGATTTCAATGAAATCTAGTACTGAGAATCTAACTAGAGCGTCAGAGAGGACTAATGCTCCATTATGATCCCAAAAAGCGGTGTGTAGTCAATTTAAAATCCACGCGTACGAAGTCGCGGGCAACAGTTGTTATACATTTAACTGGCAATAATGACATCTAAGTTTGTACTATTGTTTCTAACTCTAAAATATACAGTTCAAGTATTCAATGAAATCACATTTACACATGCAAAATTAAAACCAATAAAAATTGGTTTAATTATGTACATTTTAACATTTTCGTTGAAAAACCACACCATGCGAGAAAAGCGTACTTTGGTTTTTCAACTGTGATTTTAGGTATCTGTGATTGAAATTTAATCGATAACAGTCTCATCTTTAACACGCAAGCGTAGCGTAAGAGGCAGATAAATCTGATTGGCCAGTTGTTGTGATCTACCTACGTATACAAGTAGCAAAAGCATTGTTAGCTCCTAGCTTCAGAAGCATTTTGTCAATAAATTGTACTTGTTTGATTCTGTTTGCCTTTTTCATAAGAAGTCGATTAAAAGTGTACCAATTCATTTAGATATTCCTAGCCTTTGTTACAATATGTGGTAAACATAATTCATTTTTACAGTTTAATTTAAATCGTGAAAATTAAACATATTTTACGTGTTTTTTGTTAATCAAACGGAGATTATATTCTGAAATTTTTATTTCTTCTATTCTAGGCAGTTGCCTAGAATATCAATCGTCATAAGTTACATTTTCTTCATTAATTAAACATTAAGACTCAGGTTGTGTCAATATCAATAACTCTACATACATTAAAGCTCTATTATATTTGTGTCAGCATATGCCGCCTAATAATTTCTGTAAGGCTCAACATTTAAGAATCCAGTGATAGTATTTTAGTTTATTTCGTATTCTTCAATACGTATATTTAATTTTTAATAAATTGTCTTGAAAAACGATTTCTACTCATATGTTAATAATCGTATTTCAGTAATGACTACCATCGAATCGATTGGAAACCTCTTTGGAGTTAAAATTTTCACGGCAGGTGCTTTATTTTTGTTGTATTACTAAATAACTGAGGTATATATGTTACAAATATATAACATACGTAAAAATATGGCGTAAGTATTATATTATTTAAAATAATATTTTTCAATAATATTCCAGATATACATAATAACATAATATGGACATTTACGTATTTATATAAATCTGAATTTTTAGAACATACGAGAAACGATTCGACGTGTCCAATGCCCAGATGGAAACTTTGTGGGAATTTCTCAATACTCACAGAGATATAGCTATGGGGTATAATGAATCGGCTGAAACAAGGAACCATTACCGTCGCATGTGGGAGAGAGTCACGCAGTCACTCAATGCTTTAGATGGAGAGATCAGGGACTGGAAGGATTGGTCCAACGTAAGTTACCGTATGGCATATTAACTTTTCAATGTATATTTTCTCATAACAATAGATTATACATATGCTGCGTAGTTAGAGAAAGTTAATACGGACTATTATGTCTTTGTTAGGTGCAATATGTAAGTATAGATTTTTATCTATTTATTGTGCTGAGCGAAACTTATGAGCATATGGTTTTTAGGTTTAATCACCTGTCAAATATATCATATTCTACAACATAAAAATGAATACAAATTAATATACGTGTCATGTGATGACAATAAAAAATGTGATATATCCTCTCCCACGAGCAGGCTCGTCTTCTTCACTGGCGACACTGGGCACATACTCTCTAGGCCTCTTAGTCTCTACTTCATATTTTTATACTTAATCTCATAGGTCGTGGCATATATTCTAATGAGCCGAGGGCCTACTAGGTAAAAGAGACTGCCTGCAACGATTGTGAGAGCCTTTCTCTCACAATCGTTGCACAAAAGGAATTTTATTTCAACCGATTACATTTGTGAGAGAGGGAACATACTCTTTGAGATATTCTTGGAACTTAAACCATACCAACACACTTGGTTAGCCGGGTAGATCAAGCAGTAAGTAAGACCCATCTATTGACGGGTAAGTAGTTAAGTAAAGTAGAACCCGTCTGTGGACGGGTCTTACTGCTTGTTCTACCATGCTAACCAAGTGGCCTATGGAATAATATGGACCAGACCTGCGATCAATAGAAAGGCCGTATATAAACAGCTGTTATTTGTACGCGTGGAATTTGGAAATTTTTCCCCGTTTTTGCAACATTATTTACTGATGCTTCGCTCCTATTGGTTGCAGCGTGATGTTATACTGACCATAACCTGACTCTACCATGGCGAGTGTTCTGAGGAGTTGTTTTCCCTCATTCTTCCCCTTCACCCTTTCTAAACCGTACTACGCGTGCAGGCCTTAGATGCCATCGTTTTACTGTGGATACCATACCATCCCGAACAAAAAAATTCGCGAACTCATTTATTTGTAACACCTCCAAGTAATGGAATACGCTGCCTGCACATGTCTTTCTCTCTTCTTATGATATGGGGTCTTTCAAGCGAGGCGTGAAGAGGCATCTTATGGGCGGGCAAGGTGGGTACTGCTAGTGCTCTGACAATGTACCAGCCGTCCTCGCATATGGATTGCACTCTCACTTAACATCAGCTGAAGTGTAGTCATTTGCCAACCCCAACTATAAAAAAAAACCTTCCTCGATAAAATGTACTATCCAACAGTGAAAGAATTTTTCAAATCGGAGCCGTGGTTCCTGAGATTAGCGCGTTTAAACAAACAAACTCTTCAGCTTTATAATATTCGTATAGAAGTATAGGTATTTACTCGTACTTAAGAAATAACAATACAAACAGAAATAGGAGCAAAAGATTTAATGACAAGTATCACTTTTGTAATTTTATCTGGTTACTGGATAGATAGCCTATTTGATGATCTAAATAATATTATGTAACCTATAGTTGTGTACTTTTGCTTTCGCGTTTATATATATATTTTATACTTACCTATCGCGATATTGTACTCGAACATAGAAGAGGTTTAAAATTATACTTTCCTTTATTGTCAACTTCGAATACCTACTGCACTGCGTTCAAAGTAGCTTTCATTTATATCAATTTAAAACATTTCAGTACTGGATTGACTACAAAGCCAGACTAAAGAAAAAAGTATTGAAAATTCAAACCGCTGATGCTCAAACCCAGGGTAGTTCTCATGAGATTGTGTCACTAACTGAACTTGAAAAGAAGTTCTATGATATACTGGGTAACAATAATGGATTGGGAACTTCTAAAATGCCAATAGATCCGTTTTCAGAAGTAAGTATTCATCCCCAGACCAGTTTTAAGTTAATTTTATAACAGGTTTATCATTCCTTGAAGTTGCGAATAAATTCCTTGCCGAAAGCAAGCACAGTTGTATTCTTATTTATTTCATATTAATACGACTCTCCTGTCATTTCGTAACGTAATTTAAATTCTTACAACATGTTAATTATCTGTAAATTACTTATATAAAGCTTTAAACATATTATTTGAAATTGGTCTGATTATAAGATAATCCTATCTATTAACTTGTTCATAACTCTAAGTACCTAAGTCATATCAAACAATTTCAGGAGCTGGCTCCAAATAATAACAACGTGTCATCAGCGTGTGATTGGGTGGTACCAACTGATCATTCAACGCAGACTCCGGATGAACCGCTTGGATGTACTTCAGTGTCTACTCAGTCAATAGGTTCAGAAGCGACTAGTTCAAGATCTACAGAGACGGAACAGGCAGTTGGCGCTGCAACACAAACTGCGCCTGTTGCAGAACCAGCCACTTCGTCCGCAGTAGTAGTAAGGCGCAGGCGACGAGCCGCCACTCCTTATTCTGTGGAGCCACGACGTGCCTACACTGTAACTACATTTGGAACCAATGGATTGTCTTCTGCTAGAAACACTGATTTTGCAGGCATGATTACTGTATTGTCCCGAATGGTTCGAGTTTTGGAAAGAATAGAGGCCAGGTAATATTAAAAACATGATTTTCGTAAATACTACATACTTAAGGAACTTCAGCGCCTAAAACATGACTAAATTGAGAACGTATTATGAATTTAGATGTACCTACTTAAATTACTAAGCTATCATGTAGGTATTCTTCGGTAAGAGTAAATTATGACGTTTCTTGTTATTCAGGCTCAATGGTCCTGAACTGACTGGATAATAAAAATCAAGTAGCCATCACATCGTCACGCAAGTCTGGTATCAACGTGACATCTGAAGCTGACATGATCTTTGTGAAACATTTGAGCTTCGTGGAGAATTCCTTCTTCGTATTTTGCTCACTAATTGAACTATATTTATAACATTTTATATAATATTATTAGATCTATTGCAAATTTTGTATAATTTATACAAGAAATGTTTATACGAAAGTGCCGTCAATGGCGAATTGTGCCATATTTTTCGCACAAATGATAAGCCAAATGGTGATTTCATGAGCGAAAATTTTATATTTTATAACGTTTCTGGTTTTGAAATGCCCAAAGTATGTCTGCTGACTGTGCAGTCTTATTGCCAAATGTTTACAATGGGCCTATTTCTATTGTATTATCTAACCAGAATAATATTTTAATACCTATAGGTACTAGGTTAAGTTACTGTATTAAATATAGTGATAATATAATATGTACTCTAGGTTATCAGTGTCTGGGGATCTATATAATATTTATAGGAAAAAGGTGGCATATTAACATGGCCAAAACTACTGAAGCTAGGAATCTGAAAGATTGCATCCTTTTACACTGTAGTTAAGAAGAGTTGTCATATTTCCGACACTAAACGGGGTAAAAGAGGGTAAGTTTGTATGGAAGTTCGTAATTTTTAAAAATTGAGTTATGGAAAGGAGTGTTTAGCTGGTCATTGCAATATTAAAATCGCTGGTTGTTTGGTAGTTTTAATTTCAAGACGAATATCGAAAGGTGTAAAGGAGACAGTGCAAATTTGTACAAAAGTCCATAATTTTTAGGGTTTCGTACGAACCCTTATAGTCTCACTTCGGTGTCCGTCTGTCGTCTGTTCGTCTGTCAAACCTTTTTTACTCGGCAACGGAATAAGGTATCAATTTGAAACTCATACGATATGTAGATTTATGCGGTCCCTTGCTGCAAAAATACGATCAACCTTTTACCTCTACGCATTTAAAAGATATAACAGAATTACGACCATTTTTAAGAATTTTCGACTTATGACAGAGAACCAAAATTCACAGGTTACTTCCCGTTGCCCTAGAGCCTTGAAATTTGGTATAGATCAAGTCTATATAGTGCTGATATAGGGAAAAATCCAAAAACTTATAATTTGTCATCACATCACAAGAAATTTTTTTTTATACTAATACCAACTTATGAAGTAGCTGAAATGTAGGTGATTTCCTATATTTCAACTACAAAATTAAGTTAGTGAGATGTTTTGAGTATAATTAACTGATTATTTGATAAGTAACTGCACTTATGTTTATATGTCTAGTATGTACGAAACCCTAAGTGTGCGAGTTTACCTCGCTCTTGACAGGTTTTTTTATATAGGATTTAGAAACTCGGTGTTTAAGCGAAGGATTTCGCAGACAAAAGTCTAACTGTATTGTTTTTTAAATAAGTATGTATGTATTTGTCTTTTCATTAATACATTAAGTTATAGTACCTATAATAGCATAATCTTTATGTCTGTGTCATACATCTCATACTATGGAAATAAGGTTCGACTATGTAGTAGCATATATACATATATACTTACACAACAAAGTTTAAACTTTGATTATTATTGTTTGTGTCTATGTCAGTATTATATATCTATAAAAATATTTGCTCGATGTGCGTTTCATTTCTATTGTTACCTTCAAAACTTATAATCATTTTTGAGTCCCGTAGTTTCAAATTATTTATGTGAAGTTATCTCGTTGTTGTGGTAGGTTTAAAATACTAGTATCACCTACCAATCACAAAGTTATCTAGTAACACATTATGTCCTTAGCACGCAAGCCAGATTTTATATTTCTGAAACTGTTTTCCTTTTCTTAGGTTTGCATACAAAACAAGAATAAAAATTCTCAGTTTTTCCAAGGAGCCACGTGCTTTAATAGAACTTTTATTAGCAGTTATGAAAGGCAATAATATTTTTCATATTTGTTTATAAATCTACGATTCGTTATGTTTCGCCATCGAAGTATTGATTTTTTAAACTACTTCTTGTTCTTTTTCATACATGTCATTATTTTTACTTATAAAATAAAAATACCCTTTGTAGCATCACGTAACCCAAGCCCTACTCTGCGACAATTAACTACACGAATTTGTATCAGTGCTAATGATAACACACTCAAAGGTATCAGTTTTAAAACATTCTATTTCTTTATCGTAGAGCACGGGCATAGCGTGCCTTGGAGGGGCTCGGTATAAACATTTATTTGGGGGCCCTTATGAAGGGCAAAGATGATCTGAAGTAATGTTGTAGTATTACTCGATGATCGAATAGTCTTTAAGTGGCGGAAATAAAATATTCACATCGAGTTTTCTCTCTCCTACGTCTTTGTTCATGACAATTCTTTGTTCATGACAATTCTTTGATTTGGCTTTGATCTCTACTATTACGAGACTTCTCCACTTTAGGAGGGATTATGCTCTGCTATGTTGCGCTGACCAGAATTGTTTCGTCTCGAGTGTTTCATCTCTCACCGGCGGTGTTATCTGTGCATATAGGTACATACCCTTTAGCTGGCTTTTAAAGCAGCCTGTAAGGGAAAAAAGGTGGTGAGACTTGTATTTTTATAACCCGTCAACACTCAAACGAGAGTAAAGCTACTATAGTTATCTAATTAATTAATTCCAGCTCGTCATAAATCATGTTTCTTACGTCCAGACACGGGGCCATGCAGAGCCGATATAATACAATATTATTTTGATGCGAAATTTTCAACATGTTTTCGCTTCTTTTGGGGAGGTTGTCAAGGTAACGGTAACAGGTTCGAAGATAAGACAGAGTGTTTAAATTATTGTTTCTTAAATCGTACAACTGAAACTGGTAAGCCTTGTATATAAATACAATACGTAATTACGTTAAGGTAAAAGGTGGTCCGTGTGATGACGGATTAAGAATACAGTCACTACCTACCACTTTTCCTTCTTAGGGTGCTGCAAAAGCCAGCGAAGGATTATTGTACACAGATGACATCCTCTGTGACAGACGGAATATTTGAAAATTAACTCTACGCCAATGCCTGTTCACCGCGACACAGTACACCAGAATCCCTACTAAAGTAGAGGAAGCCCGTGCCAACAGTGGGACGTTGATGGGCTAGAAAGAGATAGTGTGAGTTAATCTTATGTAAGATGATATTTTAAGCAGAAATCATTGTAGTAAATTAACATAAAACAAAAAATAAAAAAATTAGAAATGAATTGACAATCTGCTTTTGAAATCGATAAAAAATTACCTAATTTAATAAAGTTACTTTTACTTTTAGGGCGTATACCACATTTCTGTTCTCTCACGTTCGATTTCGGCACTTGTTTCGGACAATACAATCGGTGGGCTTGGGATAAATTTTCAAAGTAAGTAACCATTAGAAAATTAACTAAACACATGACAGGAGATGAAATGGCGTCACAAAGGGCATATAATATATAATAATAAAGCGAGAAAGAGACAGGTATCTATATATCGTCATCTATGGGTGACGTCTTATTCGTCTTAAGTACATATATACATCTTGGTATATTAATATATATGTGTCTCTTTCTAGCTATATTAATATAATCTTCTTCTTATATTTAAAATTCACGTGTCACAGTGTTAGTTACCGTACTCCTCCGAAACGGCTTGACCGACTTTTATGAAATTTTACATGCACATTCAGTAGGTCTGAGAATCGGCCAACATCTATCTTTCAAACATTTCTTTTTAGTATTGCAAAACAACGTTTGCCGGGTCAGCTAGTAATATATAAATATACCGTTTGTGGTGCCCTTAACGGGTTTACTACAACACGTAAGCTTACAACCAGCTTCTGTATAAACAAAGGCATGACTATAACTTGGAAGATATTTTTTTCAGAACATGCCGACGTCGCCTATATTCTGGTTGTGGAGGTAATCAGAACAATTTTGAAACTAAGAACGAATGTATGGCGACATGTTTAAATAAACCAAACAATACATTTAATAAATTTTACAAGCACACCACTTGTATGCCGATACTTCTTGATGATATTAATTAGATATCGAAACAAAATGTTAGGTACGTTTAAAGTTGTCAGGAATAAAACTACAAAAACATACTGTAGAAACTCATTTATTTGTACACTAGAAACCCACTACAGGTACGCAGCTGATTTCTTAATGTTTTTTATTTATTTTTTAAACCATCAAACCTTGATTGAATATTTTTCAAAAACTACACCTTTGAGTTAGATTGCTCCTAGTTACGTAATAATCTCCGTTCTTTTTAAGAATTAGTTGAAGCCTATATTCACCGGGGATAGTACAATCTGGACCAACCTACAAAAATAATTTTGTAGGTTGGTCCAGATTTTCAGAAATCTATTCATTTCAAACAAAAATCCCGCTTTTACGTACGCGTGGAATTTAGAAAACAAATGATACGTATTAAGACGATACCAAAATAGCTTCGTGCATTTTTCTATGTACGAAGTTTTCATTGTTTCTTTAGATTGAATGGCTAGAGCTCTAATTTTTAAGTATATGTTTTTTCAATATATGATCTAGGATCGCATAAACTCAGAAACGCGATTGAAAAAAGTTTTCTCGATAGAAAATTTTGGCGAAACAACCTCTCAAATTTTTTATTTTTTTCATTTGTCGGTCTATTATTGCGTATTAACTAATGAAATAACTTTAAAAACATAAGTAACTATTATATATAGAAACACGTAAATCAGAATTAAAATATATTTAGTAGATTTTGAGTAAATAGGAAAAGTATCCCTAATTCTTCATTTTCTGTGCCTACTGGCTGTGTTAATATGTACGTGTCGGCGATGATATACGATAATATTGATGTAGGCCCTTAATTAAACCGAGTATATGGATATATGCCGCCGCTTTTCAACTCCACTGATGCTTCGCTTCTATAAGTCCAACGTGATGTTATATAGCCTATAGCCTTCTTCGATAAATGTACTATCCAACACTGAAATAATTTTTCTAATCGGGCCTGCCGTTCCTGAGATTAGCGCGTTCAAACAACAAACAAATAAACTCTTTAGATTTTTAATATTACAATTATTATTAAAGTAAAAATGGTGGTTCCGTAGTAGTTGTAGTAGTAGTAGAAGTCGTTGTAGTAGTCGCATTAGCAGTTTTAGTAGTAACGTTTTTGTCGATTTTGAAAAACGTCTTAATATCATCTACATATAAGACTGTTGAACAGAAAAATGTTGGGATACAAATCTACAATCTTTCCTACGTAATCTTTAATTAAGTTCCTTACTTTAGTTTTCAACGAGTTATCGCTGTCCTCAGCGTTTGCATACTGTAAATAAATGCAATATTAGATACGATGTGTGTTTCTGTTAGTGGCGGTTTCCTTCTTTCTGTAAAAGCCCCTTATTTATTTCTCGGTATAAAAATTGTTTTCACGTTCATTTCTTAGGCTTACTGAGCATACAGCAATATGAAAATGAGAAATTTTGATAAGTTTGTGAAATGATATTTTTATATTATAATTCACTAATTACACTCAAAGTTCATGACGAATAATTTTTATTAGAAAAGTAAAGTTTATTTACTTTAAATGCCATTAACCCAAGAGCAAAAACATAATAATATACTCGAGACACGGACTCTTTGTTATTTTTACTACTCACATTGACGGTTTTACAAAAAATAGAAATCATAATAAAACAAAATATAATCCTTAGAAATCGTGGTAGAGACATTTCTCAATATTTACTGTTCTTATCTGCAATCATAAGGATTTTACATTTCATTTATTAACTAATTGCTAAAATCTGGAATTCGAAGGCGTAGTCAAGGAGCGGTGCTTTGGTGGTTATGTCCGAAAGAAAAACCATTGAAATGCTGAAAAAAAAGTCTACCAATCAAAACAACATTATACACTTTTTCAAATTTTTGGCTCAAAATGGAACCAAACGAAGATTTACTGACCCCTGCCGAGACTGTATCGCGGTTACGCCCATGTTAAGAATCACTGGAGTGATATTTATATAGAAAGAGAAATAAGAAAACTGACCAACTTAAATTCATTGCGTTCTTCGATCAAAAACCCTTTTGAATAACTAGACACTAAGATGGTTCATTTTCTACTAAAGAAGTTAGTAAATTAAAACGTATAACCTATTCTTGTAAAAATAAGACTTGTACTGAAGGTAGCTTATTATTTTTGTACATATAAAATGAGTATTCTATACTAATACTACAAACCTAAACCGCCTTATTACAAAACGTGGACTAAGTTTAAGGCACAGTTTAAGCCTGGCTTTTTAAACACTTCAATTGCGCATTTCAAGCAGATTTTTCTCAAATCCTAGATCTAACAACGACCTTAGTCTTAAACCGACGCCAAACTAGTGTCAGAGCGGGTCTAACTATCCAATTCCTCGTAAATAAATTTTGTTAAACCTGGATTTAACGTTGAGCCGCGTTTTGTAATAAGGGGGATCGAGTTTGTTTGTTTGTTTGAATGCTCTAATCGTAAGAACTATTGGTTCGAATTGAAAAATTCTTTTTGCGTTGTATAGTCCATTTATCGAAGAAAGCTAATAACATATAATACCTACGCTACGATAATATCACGCTGCGACCAATAGAAGCGGAACAGTAGTGAAAAATGTTTCAAAACGGGGAAAATTTTCTAAATGCGCATTCGAAGTCGCGGGCAACAGCTAATATAGTAATAAAATGAAAATGTATTGCGAAGCCATTTAGTTTTTATGTGTTGTTTTTGATTTACTTATTATTCCTGGTATTATAAGCACATTTATTGTAAAGTTACTGAATTGTGGTAGCCAAGATGTTGTTATGCAAACAACCGTCATACTTATTCTGTTTATTGAGTATATTTATTTTTAGTTACCTTGCTAATGCCGTAAGTAAAAATATGAATAACTTATATATGAAACTAGCTGTCACCCGCGACTTCGTATGTGCGGAATTTAGAAAATTTTTCCCAATTTTTGCAACACAATTCACGAATGCTTTGCTCCTATTCGTTGCAGCGTGATGTTATATAGCCTATAACCTTCCTCGATAGATGTACTTAAACAATACAAAAAAATATTTTCAATCGGAACCAGTAGTTCCTGACATTAGCGCGTTCAAGCAAACGAACTATTTTTCTCCAGCCCATTTACGTCCCACTGTTGGGCACGGGCCTCCTACACTTTGGGAGGGATTATGGTCTACTGTGCCACGCTGACCGGTCGTATTGGCACAGGGTTTATTTTCAAGTTTTCCGTCTCTCACAGAATATGTTATCTGTGTACAATATCCCGTAGCTGACTTTTACAGCACCCTTGGGAGGAGATGGGGTGGTGACACTTGTATTCTTAATCCGTCACCACACGCACAACGAACTATTTAGCTTTTTAATATTTAGTTATTTATTTACAATCATTTGTGTGATGTTTATAAATGTCATCCTAATGTTTGTTCTGCGTCTGGGTGTTTTTATGTATTATAAGTATATATTTACAAAAAAAAGTAGTTTATGTATTCTATCCGTATTCTGGTACCCATAACACAAGCATATAAGCTTAGCTTGGGACCAGAGGACGCTGTGTGAAATGTCCGTGAATATTTATTTATTTTATTTTTTATTTTTAGTTAAAATTTTCTTGTATCAGTGTTTGTCACCAACATCGATATACAGCTTGGCCTATTCTTATGTGTATAATGAAGTACTTACATAATAAGTCATTGTTTAATAAACTACTATTTTGTTCAGTGCACAGTTTGCGCAGCTGGCCGCTCGAATGAAGAACCAACCATGAAATTTCAAAGATTTATTATTCCAAATAGAAAAAGCATGTATCGCATGAAAAACATTTCATCGCCATATTAAGAGGATACCAAAATAGCTTCGTGCATTTTTCTACGTACGAAGTTTTCATTGTTTCTTTAGATTGAATGGCTAGAGCTCTAATTTTTAAGTATATGTTTTTTCAATATAATGATCTAGGATCGCATAAACTCAGAAACGCGATTGAAATAAGTTTTCTCGATAGAAAATCTTAGCGAAACAACCTCTCTCATTTTTTATTTTTTTCATTTGTCGGTCTATTATCGCGTATTAACTAATGAAATAACTTTAAAAACATAAGTAACTATTATATATAGAAACACGTAAATCAGAATTAAAATATATTTAGTAGATTTTGAGTAAACAAAAAAAATATCCCTAATTCTTCATTTTCTATACCTACTAGCTGTGTTAATATGTACATGTCGACCACAATATTGATGTAGGTCCTTAAATATATTGTTTGTGAAACTATTTTGTTTACTTTCATATATAAACCACATATGTACTAAGTAGGTAAATTCCATTGTGTTAAAACTACAAAATACCTAATACTCACAAAATAAGTCAGCTTACAAAGTTATTGTGTTTAATTCAATATTAATCAAACACAACAACTTTATAACAAATGTAATAATAATTTATTTAAGATCGTAGAAAATTAGTAAATATTGATTGTAAAAATTAATTTTTGGGAGGAGTTTTTAAAATAAAATAAAATTTTAAGTTTATTGCTGAAAGAAGAAAAATAAGGGACTCTACATCTGACCATATTTCCTATTATTTTTCAATAATATCCTTGTAGTGACGGATAAAGAATACAAGAATAATTAGTGTCACCACCCTTATTATTCCTTAAGACTCGTTAGATAATTAATGTTATTAACATCCTCTTAGAGAAAGGAAATTAAGCCACATGCCATACCAGGTCAGCGTGGTTTTGTTAGACGAGAGAAGACGCATATATTGTGAATTTATTTTTGTCGATCAATACTAAAAAATCAATATTTTGGGATTGAATCCAAGAACTCATGCATAGCCTGTGCTATCTGCTTTCTCCGTGGTTTGTATGAGGTAGCTGCCTGATTTGGCACCTCTAAATCAAAGAAGTAGCTACCTATAATATAATTTTGATAACAGATTTCACAACAATTGCAATATAGCGTACAATAATGTTACACATTTTTATGACGACAATATAATTTGAATTGATTATTTATTTTGGATTTATTCCGATCAAAATGTTTACTAAACAATCGCTCTACTTACTTTTCTTTATTATTTACTTCGCTAATGCTGTAAGTTTATTATTTAATTATTAATGATATGATTATTTACATTTACACTCTTATCAATCATACAGGTATTTCCCACATCATGTTATAAATAGAATCAGACATATAGGATGAATTGATGGTAGAGCTGGTAAAACAACTTAGCTTATGAACCTGAAAGTGTGCAATATGCTTTTTAAATACACTGCCATTTAACTATACTGTAAGCAAGATCTAAGAAAGTATTTAAGAAATTGAATCGGATTTAGACGCGTATATTTGTTTCAATTTTAGCCGGACGTTTCGGAGACTTTGGAGTCACCATGGTCACCAGTTTGCAGTCACACCCGTGACCATGGTGACTGCAAAGTCTCCGAAACGTCGGGCTAAAATTAAAACAAATATACGCTTCTAAATCCGTAAAAAGTAGTTTTATTTATGCAAATGAGTCGCGCAAGTGTTAGAAAATATTATGTTAACCGGTTTGACCGATTCTTATGAAATTTTTTGGGCATATTTAGTAGGTCTGAGAATCGCGTACTATCTATTTTTTACACCCCTAAGTGATGAGGATTGCCCACCCCTGACATTTGTATGGCAAATTAACATTTACCGGGTTAGCTAGTAGAGGTATAAAATTTAAGCCCAGTTAAAACTAAATAATAATAGGTAAAAGATCTCGTTTCTTTTATATTGAGAATAAAATATTTAATCCATTGTATAAAAGTTATTATATATAAAAGTTATTATATATAATATAATGCAAATACCTGAGTGACGAACTAGGATTCGAATTATTGTCAGTGTTAAACAGAACTATATCTCCTTTATGTCCCAACACTGTACTGTACCAACTATGCCTTACTTAAAATATTATTATGTACTATAATATAAATATTTATAATTTTTAGACGCCTTGCCGGAAAGCCATCCACCCTGTCGTCGGACTAAATACATTTAGGGTTAGAGTCTTATTATTTCTAATAGGTACATACTTTACCTAGTCTAATACGTCTTTCTAACTCTATATTTTGTAACAGACGTAACAGATTTCTAATTTTCTCATTATCTTAAAACTACTGTCAATAATCCGGCTTACAAATGACAAAAACCTATAAATACTTATTCACTGTTTCGAGTGCAAGTGATTATTTTATATTGACATTAATATTAATTTATTTGCACATTTCATTTTAGTTAAGTACTACATATTGTTAATTAAATCATATAATATATTTCAGGCGCGACGAATTCTTCATTCAAAATATAATCAAGTAGAAGATAGTGGCATAGGAAAGACACTTACGACTCTATCACCAAAAATAGATAAAATTTTAGCCCAGTTAAGGAGCAGCAAGCTTTTACAAGTTCACGAAAATTATAAAAACCTAATGCAAAAATTAAAACAAGAATTTCACACTACAATGACTGTTACTAAAGGTTGTGGTAAATGTAAAAAGCAATGAATGATTTTGTTGAATATAAAATAGTTTTACTCGTAATTACAATAGTCGTGATGGTAGAAACGATTTGTGTTTCTTTTAGATGAACTTTTAAGTTTGCTTTTAAGCTGGCATTCGCTGGTAATAGTATATTATATCGAACTGGAGATGATGATTGTTATACCATGTTATATCTAAATCGTGTGTTTGTGTTGCTCTACCATCGTAAAGAAAAGACTCCTTTTACTCTATTATGCAGCGTTTAATAAAGTTAATATCCCAGTACCCAATTTTAACCAGTTCTTTTATTTCACCAGTGCTTACTTTTGAAATAATAACATCTCCTCGTCTACATCACTGTTGTATAATTGTCAAAGAATATACTACTCTCTAACGAGAGAAGAAGTACATCTCTATAGTAAAAAAATGCAACCACAGCCAATACACGTACGAGACGCTAGCGCCATTGCGGAATAGCAATAAATCAACACGCGCGGGAACTTTCAAACGTTGTAATATTTGCTCTTGGCTGTACTATATATTATGATCGTGAACCATTTTAAATATATATTGTTCCTTAATATATTATTAAGGATCGTGCTTCATATTCTTGCCTACAGGAAGTAATTAAAACAATCATATTATTATTTTATTTATTCTTTAATATTTTCATTTTGCGTTCAAAACTTTTCTTTTTCTCTTCGTCTTCCATAGCTCTATTAATTAAAACACAATATCTTTTAATTACAATAAAAAATGAGCTTATTTTTAAATGATTTTCATTTAATTCTAAATGATTTATACATTTATTTAAAAAAACAAAATTCACACATTCTAGATTTTTAACAACATTAATTTTAAGTTGTTGCCTAAAGGCATTTGTTTTCATGAAATCATTAATTATAGTTGACATCGTTTCTACACACGTCACCATATCTTTGTTAACATAATTTAATGACTCATGACTTGAGTCATATTCCTTGAAACTTGTAAACATGTGTATGGTTTCTATATTTTGGGACAAAAATGCCTTTCGGCAATCTAGGCAGTCATTGTATTTTATTCTTTTAAATATGAAACCACACACATATCCACAAGCCTGACTTTCGGATGTCCCTTGTTCAACTGCTTCAACTGCATCAGATAGTAAATTTGCCATCTCTTTATTTTCGTCAAATTTGAAGGAAGACGAGTTTGGTTCACACGACGAAGGGATGGTTCCCGTTAAAAAAGTTAATAAATTATTTGCAATTAATGCTGAGTCATTTTCACGGTTCCTTTTTTGTCCAGCATGTTTTAAATTGGATATTATAGCAGTTTTGATTCCCGCTATAAATTGATTAATTGTTGGATTATTATTGGATCCACAGCTATATCTGATGCAGCCAAAACAGTTTTCCAAGGGATCTTGATTTAAGCGACGTGTGGAAAGACTCTTAATGCCTATAGCCCGCAAATTATTCCACAATCTTTCTATTGCATTTAATGAATGAATCCACCCTTCTTGGGACGGAGGATTCGATTTACTCCCTATGTATTTCATATTAGCTATAAAAAATTTCATTTCTTTAAATAAACCTAAATGGGGAGTCCACTTTCTTAAATTTGTAGAGTATTTTTTTCCTCTCCTCAAGTCCGGGCTGTCTGCATTGACAGCATCAAAAAGCTCGTCAAATTTTTGCACGAAAGTGGCTGTTGCATGGGCTTCAGCTGGAAGTTCATCTGAAATCACAAAAACAATGTTAATTTTTTTTTCGCCCAGATGTTAAGAGTCAGTCTCAGGATGTAACTAATACTTACTAACTTTGAAATATTTACCCTTATGCTTGTTTACAATCTATGCGGAATAAAAAAACGTCTTGCAGCAATCATTTGGGCTCATATTAGGGAATGGGCTTAATTAATATAGATTTTGTGTGTAAAAGAAGTAAATAAGATAAGAAATGATGATTTGTATCATCCTCTTATATTTTACATCAGTAGATCAAATCTGTATTTTATAATTATTCTTGTGTATCTTTGTAATTATGGGAAGCAATAAAGCTTTTATTTATCTATTAATATTGATACCAGGCAACAAAAGTTGACATTATTTTAATATACTCACTTTGAGCAATTTTCATCAACATGCCACTTGTAACTGAGTGGCTAAAAACTTGTGCTGCTAGCTTCACCCACATTCTTTGCTGGCAATTTGGATGCAAATGATGATCTGTTAGCTGAGGAGCATATACAAAATACGGATTGTTCTTGTCCAAGTTATAAAATGCTTCTATATGACTCCATTTAACAGTGCCTAAAAAGTAAATTTCATTTAGAGATACTGTATAGGCTAATAATTATTTTATTTATTTATTTATTTATTTTATTTATTTATTTATTTATTATTCTCTTCCACAAGGTAACTTAGGTTTCTAGAAACATAGTTAAATCAATTATACTACTTAAATCAATTATACTAATATAAATGTTACAATACTCGTACAAATACAACAGCGACAAAGCCTTTGTGGGAGACTGGTATCTGCACTAGGTTACCCTGTCACGCAGATTACCAGGCCCCCATACATCAATTAAATGTACATATCAAAATGGTCCAGACTTAAATCTAATTACAAAAGAGTAGCCTATACGTGTGTGTGAAATAGATGACGTGTGAATGTATGTGTGGATTTATAGTATGAGATAAGTGTGATGTTACGGAATGGTGGTATGGATGTATCATTTTATAATATTGATTAGCTTTTCAGTGTTTTCATAACTCAACTTCATTAAGTACTCAGAAACTATCTTCTTGCATTTAGTCTTAGGTAGGTGGTATATATTTAGTACCGCATTAATTTTATTGTATAAAATGCCGCTGAGAAAAGTGTAATTACGGTGAGCTAAGTTAGTTTTATGCAGTTTAGTATGACAGACTTTATGTTTATTTCGTTTGTGGGAATTCAGATTTGGATCATAGATGACTTGCGAGTGTTTATAAAGGATAGTTTTTAGGATGAAGATTTGACGGACGGTGAGTACCTTACATTTGGTGTATAAGTCAGAGGTAGGATGAAAGAAGGGCAATGAAAGACATACTTTTAGAACGGCTCTTTGGGCACGTTCCAGTTTTAGTAAGGATGTCTTAGGAGCACCACCCCAGATTGATATACAGTAACTTATTTGAGATTGACATAGGGCATAATAAATAGGTCTAAGGACGTCCCAACCAGCGACATCCCGCAGATTTTTAAAAATATATATAAGCTTCCTTATTCTTTTAGACAAGATATCAATGTGTTTGTCAAACTTTAGGTTTTGGTCTATAACGACTCCTAGATATTTTATGTAGTCAACTCTTTCCAATACAGGACATGAGCAGCATGAGGAGGCAGTATTACATGAGTGTAATCTTATATTAAGGTCCTGCGCACATTTTAAATTTGAAATGGTGAAAGTCATGTATTTAGTTTTGTTCGCGTTTAAAGTAAATAAATTATTTTGCAGCCAAGATGCCACCATCGTAAACCCCATTTGCGCATAGTTGTAGACTTCATTCCAGGAATCTCCATAAAAGAAAAGGGCTGTGTCGTCAGCAAAAGATATTATTTTTCCATTTGTAAGATTAATTTGGCATAAGTCGTTTATAAAGATTAAAAATAGCGTAGGACCAAGAATACTTCCTTGAGGCAAGCCGATATTAACCGCGCATTCTTTGCTTATCCAGTTTTGAACTTTTACATGCTGAGTTCGATCACTTAAATAGTTAGCGAACAACTGGAGTTGTGACGCACGAACCCCTATGGATTCGAGTTTATTTAGTAACAATGGTTTCGATACCGTATCGAAGGCTTTAGCTATGTCTAAAAAGATTGTAATTACTTTCTTTTTTCCATCAAGTTTATTGATTATATTATTAGTTAAATGTAAAACAGCGTCAGATGTAGATACACCACTTCGGAAACCGTACTGATTAGGAGATAATAAGTTATATTGATCAAGGAACTTGACTAACTGCTTATTTAACACTTTTTCGAGTAATTTTGAAATCGTGGGCAAAATTGATATTGGACGATAATTATTGATCTCGCTAGGACTATCATGTTTGTGGATTGGGAGGATGAGAGATTTTTTAAATTTTTCTGGGAAGATTCCAGTTGACATAGAAGAGTTACATATATGAGCTATAGGTTCAGATAGAGTAGACGAGTATGTTTTTATAATTTTACTAGATATATTATCATATCCGGCAACTGAACTTGTTTTAATTGAATCAATAAGCAATTTAATTTCAGCTGGGTCAGTGGGTAAAAGAACGAAAGAAACAGGATTAGATCGTTGCGGTGTTAAAGAATGAGGGCTAGGCGCATTGTTTGTAATAATTTTTTGTGTTAGAGAAGTAGCAATGTTACTAAAAAAGGAGTTGATAGTATTGACTGACATTAAGGGGTTTTTCATATCTAGAAGCTCGGCAGGCATAGAAGTATCTTTGTTAGAAGAGTAGGCGATAGTTTTCACTGTATCCCAAAGCTTTTTAGTATTATGATGGCAAGAAGTTATTAGTTTTTTATCGTATTCACGTTTGATGCTTTTTAGAAGATTATTGCAATAATTTCGGTAGCGAGTATATGTCAGTTTAATTACCTCATCTCCTGGGTGTTTTTTACATTTAATGTGAAGGCGGTCTCTGTTACGCATACATCGCAATAAGCCCAAGGTAATCCACGGTTTGATAATACGCTTACGCCTAGGAACCGTTTTTATCATAGTACAACTATCCAAGCTTGCGGCGAGAACGTTTATGAGAAAATTTGTTGCGTCATTAGGATCAGTCATAGCATACATTTGTTCAAAATTAATACCTTTAATGATATTGTTCAGGGCTAGAAAATCGACTTTTTTTATATTAATTTCACATTGAGGTAGGGGCTTCTTAAACGAGGCGCTGATAACGGTGCTATAATGATCGGTTAAAGTTGTATGGGCTACAAATGTTTTTAAGGTAATCTTAGTTTTGACAATAACATGATCAAGGCACGTAAGTGAATGGGTGGGCGTGGTATGTGCAGGTAACATACCATGTGAGGCTAATAGGTTAAGATATGTTTCCGCTCTTGTATCAGCTGATAATCTTGAGATATCAATATTGAGATCCCCTGTTAGTATTATATTTTGATAACATTTTAATTTGGTTAGAAGCGAATTCAAGGATTCTAAGAAGGCAGAAACATTTCTTTCACCTGGTGGTCGATAAATGCCAATTAACACAGTGTGGGTGTTGATTATAATAATGAGACAATTTGCATCTATAAGGTTAGGTTCAGTTATTTCAAAAATGTACGAGTCTTTATAGTAGATAATAACACCTTCATTTTGTGTACGAACATTTTTAGTATGTGAGCTTTTGTAGCCAGGAATTTGAGGCACAGATTGATTCCTATGTAACCAACATTCATTCAGAATTATCATATCCCATTCCGTCGCCGAACGCCCGATGAGGGCATGAAGTCCATTAATGTTACAGTGAACGCTACGAATATTCTGAACTAGGATATTCGTGGAGTTAGGGCCTCTGAACAGAAGATCTGAACAGTCCTCTATATCGCATGTCTTTGTTTCGGCAACACTAAATTCGTCTAAATTGTTACTTAAGGTAGACTGCGCTATATGATCGAATTTAGATACACATAACTAATTGTCACAAGCTGTAAATGTCTAAATGATAGCATAAAGCTATCAAAAAGATTATAAGTCACGTGATCCTCAGAATCGAGGAGGATAATGCCACAAAACCAACTTACCGATCCATAGCCCTGGCCGGAGCAATCATATTTCAATAAGATAAATTTTATTATGCAGAGCTTTGGAGCGCACTGCATGAGTACAAAGTAGTTCGAATAGCTAATCTGACGTGAGTAAGTGAGAGAGAGTATAGTGTATAAAATAACGTGATATACAATGAAGTGAGGAGAATTAAATCTCAAAATTATATGCAGTTTTCTAAAAACATCAAAGTGGACAATAGTAAAATAACAAAGCGCACAAATTAATAAATACAGTAATGGACATAATGAAGAGGCGAAGAAGTAGGTCAAGTTTTCATTCCGAGATCCGCAACTTATCCAATTCCAGTTCACTGGTAATACGGATTGGCACAGACTCCGTATCTCTCTTGAGATAGACAATTCCGTTAGAGGTCCAACAAAATTTGTAACCATTGGTCTTTTGAAATGTTCTTGCTAAATAATAAAGTTTACGGGATTTCATGGTTAGTGATTCCGATATAAAGATAGGTTTTTTTAAATATTGAGCGTCAATATGCGTAGTATTTAGTTTATCAGTGTTACTTTTCAACTTGTTGAAATTCTTCGTACCCTTAATCATTCTTTCTTTCGTTAGAACAGAGTTAAAGTCAACAATTAATGGATCAGACTTGTCCTTTAAGCTTATTCGGTAAATATCTTTTATATTAGAAACATCAATTGGAACATTCAGTGTTTTTCCCAGGGTAATAATATTATTACACAAATCTTCCTTTGTTTCATTGTTTAATTTCGGGATGTTTCTAATTTCGATGGAGCACACTTTATGTTTTCGTTCCAACATTTCAAGTCTATCTTCTAGGAGCTTAATAGTTTTTTTATGTTCCTTGCGTTCAAACTCAAGAGCCGATATAGTTTTAAGGAATTCATCATACTTATCAGACATCAGAGACATACTTTCCTTAAGTTCTATGTTTTGGTCTGTCAAACTCTTCATCGTACTATAGAACTGCTGAAAGCGGTTGTCCTGATCTTTAGAAAAACGCGAAAACATATCCTGAATCATCGCCGTGATACTACCTTCATCGTGATCATATTTCCTTTTCTTACGCTCTGATAACCCAGTGGTGGCAATATTAATAAGATTCGGAGCAGAGTCATAACGCTGTAATGGCGATGTGTTCGATATGGTTC
Source organism: Orgyia antiqua (assembly GCA_916999025.1). Taxonomy (NCBI): domain Eukaryota; kingdom Metazoa; phylum Arthropoda; class Insecta; order Lepidoptera; family Erebidae; genus Orgyia; species Orgyia antiqua. Next base: position 8,066,606 of record OU779863.1, on the reverse strand, counting down.
TACTAGCGCTTAGACCATGATCACACAAAGGTGTAGCCCCCAACGTATCAGGTATAGGTGAAAAGGGCGGCGTTCTATTATTTGACATGTTAAAGGTAATAATAGATAATTAGCGTGATAGAAATAAAAACAGGTGCTATTAAGAACTATCCCTGTATCACCACTAGTTAAAATCAGGTGTAGTAAAATTACTGACCGTCTCTCGTACTATATACTGGTTGCGAGTCACTTATAAATATTTTAACGTGGGTAGTTGAAGAAAAAAATCGCTATCAAACAAAATCCTTTTGTTATACGGTTATTTTATTTCTTGATGTGTAATCATAATATACTCGTAGGTTATTGTTATTGTGCGTAGAATGTTGCAAAACTCAATTATAAATAATAATTAATAAGTTCACTTTGACTTTGTTAAAAGTGTTTGAAGTGCGTGAGCTCACGATACTGTGCACCAAACTATATTCCGCATTTAAACAAGGATGATTAAAGCGTAAAGGTACGTTTAAGCACTTTATTAACTATTGATTGAATTTTTTACACTAAACAACGTAAACACAGCATTACACTTCGTTAATAAACACTTTAAAAGATTTATTTATAAGAGCAAGCCAAAAGTCGACCATTCGGTAGAACGTCAAACGCGCGGGGGGAATTATAACAAGTAAGGATTATTTATTCAGATGTGATGTGACATAAACAACTTTAATTCGGAATTTGAAAGTACGTCCTCATACACGCGCGCAGACACATCCTCCTACCATTAGTATGTAGCGGACACACACACATACACATTCCGCTTATCTTATGATGTCTCTAGCATATTATCTGCAACAAGGAGAAATAGGTATCCCATAGCACAGGTTTTTAACCTAGTAAGGATGCCTATCCACCTTTAATGCTTTAATGACTCAAGTTTATTTATGTTTTTACTTGTACATTTGTGTGAAATGTGTGAAATAAATTATTATTATAAATGCTAGTTGTGCAAGCCTACTACAATGCCTACTATTATGTAGAACTGTATATCTAACAACACAACACTAAAGTTATTTGTGTACCTTTTATAGGGTTTTCGTTGCATTGAACATCTGTACTTTCTCTGCAAGTCCGCTATTATCAAACTTATAATAAAGATTAAAATTAAAATCTAAAATTAATTACCTGCGTAGGGCTAATGGATTCAGTTGTTCTTATGAAATCTGCAAAAATGTGTTGTTTTGATGACCCTGTACTGGTACTAGGTTCCATCACAACATTTTCTATTTGCGACATAGGTATTGTTAACTTTGGCTGTGCAGCAATTACATCAGACTGATTGACATTCTGAAATTAATTATTAATTTTAAACTTTTGCAAGTGCTATCATAGTAGTGTAAAGTTTTAGAATCTTGATCCATTGTGCTAACTTTGGACGCATAACTATTTTTGTATCTATAACAATAATAGTAACAATATTGACTAGATTTATAAAGTAAAACATGTTGGTCACTTCTAGGCTGGTTCTACCGACTTCCCTATATGCTTCACCACTGCTATTTAGAACAATCCTTCATCTGATCTCTTTCCAGCAGTGTTCGATTGTCATCCCATCGGATTATGAGAGTGAGCGAATAGTGTACGAGGGTGTGCGCAAACATAGGTGTAATCTCACACCTATGTTTGCGCACACCCTCATACACTGTAATATGTCATGCATAGTTGGCTGAACCCAACTGAGATTGGTTGCTTTTGTAGGAATTTGTTCGGGAGACTATTACTAGAACAATCTATATGAATACAATACCTGGTTGAAAATATTTTCTCTTTTATTTAGTATTTCTTCCACTATAGTTGACTCAGGAACGGCAAACTTACTCAATTTTTGCCTTTTATCATCCATAAATTGAATTGAGTTGAAATGTCTTCCACACAACACCTTATTCCGACTATAGAGTGAATGTAATGATTCAATGGAAGTCCAATCTTCATTTGGCCAACAGTATTTAGCCCAAACACGAGCCCTGTAAAATGTCCATATAAAATACTGGTATTCAGTTGAATCAGGTAATACTGGAAGCCCACTCCAACATAGTTTTGGAAGAAAAGGTAGAAGGATGATGAGTACAGTAGGTGATAGTATATGATGATGTAAATATACATTAAAATAGTATTTTGTTTAATAAACGCATGAGGTCTTAAATATACCGGGTTGTATTTTGTACTTACCTAGTAACATTGGTTATTCCTGGATTTGGAAACCTGTGATAGGTCACCGTCATGTCTTCGGCACGTGTTCTGCCGCACTTAGCACACTTTCTATGGTTATTCACGGACATAATTAAATAACCAAACTTAAACAAAAATAAGAAAAAGTAACCTAACAATAAACGTCCTTTCGTAAATAATGTTCTCTACGCACAACACATAGAATTCACTCCAAGAACGTAGAATATTCAGTCAAAATTACTATAATAACTACTAGAGAGTATATTTTAATAATATTTTGATTCTTTGGATAAAATATTAAAAACCACAATCTTAACATAATAAATAGGTATTATGATAATGGCGGCCTCATTCAAAGAGTATAATATTATAGTTAGATATAACGCCTCATTGAAGCGACAGTGTGACCAGACCAAAAGTTTTTAAATTTTTTCCTATGCAATACTGCTACAATAGCAACGCACACATACATATTTGAGCATGTGTGCAAGAGCAAAATCTCGTCATACAACATAATAGACCCTGATAATTGTACTTGTACCGAATATCTCTCGGAATGAAATTAGTTTATAAATAGATGCCATCTAGTGCTAGCAGAAATAAAACCTATTACAACAAAAAGTATTACAGTTGACGAGTACTTAGGTAAATAACTAACTAGCTATACTAGAAACTTGAATATTTAACAATGTAGTCGCTAGATGGTGTTGCAATCAATTCTAGGCATAAAAATCAATAGAGGTCACTGATAAAAGATTTCTTTTTACATAGTTATGTGAGAACCTTGCGCATTAAATCCATTTATCACTCAGGTTATCTTTAGGAGGCCTTGCGAGCCTAGATAGAGGTAGCAGCTGCAGGCTTAGGCCTAACCGGAGAGGTATAGCAAAAGGTGGTAGCAAAACCGCTTCCCACGACTGATGAGTAACATGAGTCGACTGCGAGTCCTGTGGGGTTTCTACCTCCAGTGGTGCCTGATGACAATAAATATAGCAATAGCTTCAAAATCTTGTAATGATGTGATTGTGATGGATATAACCATTGGATATAACAGTCAAATACAAAACAGCAAAGCAAACGGCTATAACATTACATAACATTAAAAAGTTTATTATAATCGTAATTTGGTGTCCATAAATAATAATTATGACAATAGAGCAATAAAGAGTATTTATGGAAACGAATATGACATTAATATGACATTTTTGTCTCTAAATTTTGAACAAATTTAAACGAAATTTTTTTATAAAAATTATAAACAATGTATTCAAACGAATTTCGACCGTATTTTATTTTAATAAAAAAAGAAGAGGAAAAAGGTGATAAGATTGCAAGAATCAATATGGAAGTGAAACGTAATGTTATTCCTGAGCCGTTTAATCCATTTACAAAGAAGTCTGTGTTTACTCAAACTTATCCGACTAAGTTGATTCCTGCAGCGCCAAGAAGAGCCTGCTGCTATTTTTGTTCATGATATGCTGTAAAAAAAGTATGTCAAGTAGCCAGTCAACTGCTGTAAAGAAAGAAAGACCTCTAGTGAATATGCTTTGTGTTTTCTGGGCTAGAAGTTTAGGCAATGTACTCGGAACTTCAGTGCGTTTTGTGACGTGCCATAAGATATCATCAAATTTTTACTTATTTTTTCTACAAACATATCGGTATTTAGCGTATTTTTTAGATGTAAAAGTTATTGGGCTAGAGCAAATAAAAGGGCTACAAACGGAACTGCGTTCAACTGAATGTAACACCTAAAAATGCTCTTATATGTAAAAAATGGAAAGCAATAAACCCTTTTATACAAAAGTTCGTTTTTCTTCTTTGTTAATGTTTTTGCCTCATTTTGTGCAATCTTATAAGGTATTCCTTGGTTCGGTATTAAGTAAGTATACATACCTAAATCATAGGCGTAGCCAGGGAGCTCCCACCAAAATGCTGAAAATTGTGCCAGAAACAAAATCTGTCACTAATTTAAAAAAAAAATTGTTATTTTGGTTCGTCAAAAGAATTGGAAGACCTCCCACAAAACCAGATGCTGTCAAGTGTCAACTCTCATGGTAGAAGTATTTGGCATACCTATATACATTCTGTGCCTATATAAAATAGTAGGTATGCATGTTCAAGCAAGCAATGTAAATATATCATCATACAAGCAAATATAACCGAAAGTATCCTGATAAATATTAGGCTTTTGGCACATAGTGCAATTTTTTGTAATTATTACGTACAAATATTGAAAAGAGGAAAGATTTGTTTGTTTGTTTAAAATAAGGCTCTGAAACTACTAGATCTGTTTATGCAATCGTTTACCTACTATTGGGAAAACGGCTTTACCGATTTTTACCAAATTTTATATGCGTCTTCAGTAGGTCTGAGAATCGGCTACTATATACATATTTTACAAACGATAACCCCCCCCCCGGCCCTGACATTTGTATAGCAAAACAACGTTTGCCGGATCAGCTAGTAATATTAGTAAAGATAGAAAGTTAAATCTATATGTGCAGTTATTTATTGCCGTTTGCGAAATTAATATCACTACTTTCTGCGTTTATAGGCAGCCTTATTTTATCGAGATAAGATATGGATGTCTAAATTGTCTAAAGAGTTTGCATTGTATTTTAAGATAAATATATTTAAACTCATAGAAATTATATTACTTTGATATTAACTATACAATGAGTTTGTTTGAAATTATTGTCTTTTAAAAGTCTTGTGATATATAAAAGCAAAATGGAGCAGCAAGGCACTTTCGAAAATGAAAATTTATTATTGCATGGAATAAGAAAAGAGGTAAGTTTTACTCAATACTTATTGACCTCGATATTTCGTATATCTAGTTGAAACAATTATTAAATAATACTCGGATGACAGTGCTTTGTTAAGTCTTTTTAATTCTTTCTTTAAATTGTGATTGTGAAAATAAAATGGCGGGCTTCGCGGTCTAGTGGTTCATGTAACGGACTGCCATTCACAAGGTCGCGGGTTCGATTCCCACTCATGACCATCATTTGTGTGATGTTTATAAATGTCATACAAATTTTTGTACTGCGTCTGGGTGTTTTCGATGTATTATAAGTATGTACATATTTACAAAAGAAAAGTAGTTTAAGTATTCTATCCGTATTCTGGTACCCATAACACAAGCATATAAGCTTAGCTTGGGACCAGAGGACGTTGTGTGAAATGTCCATAAATATTAAAAAAAACACTGGCTACAACCCCTGCATGTTTTTATTAGTATTTTAATTAAATTAGCACCTAGCTGCTCTTAAATACATAAATCCTATTGTAAATATAAATACATAATCCTGTTCGGATGTTTGTTACTCTTTCACACAGAAACTACTGAATGGATTTTAATAAAACTTTAGAATAAAGTAGCATATACATCAGATTAACACGTAGGCTACAATTTATAAAGATACTAGCTGACCCGGCAAACGTTGTTTAGCCATAGTAAAAAAAAAGGTTTGAAAAATAGATGTTGGGAGATTCTCAGACCTACTGAATATGCATGTAAAATTTCATAAAAATCGGTCAAGCCGTTTCGGAGGAGTACGGTAACTAACACTGTGACACGTGAATTTTATATATAAGATTGTGTGAATTGTCAATAATGTGGTTATGTGAAGATAAGTGTCAAAGAAGTATATCATATATCGCGTATCTGTGAGCCATTCCGACGTGCGCATCCCGAAATTACCCTTTACTGCCTGATTTTATCCTTTTTACCGCGGGTAACACCGCGGGGCGCAGCTATTATAGTATACAATAAGTTGTTTTAAAGTGACTAGATGTTGCCTGCGATTCAATCTTCTCTCTTTTCTTATCGATTATATCGATTCTATCGGTTATATCAATTATATCAATTATATCGATACTTATCGATATCTCATTTTAAGTAGGTAAGTACTAACTAGTTTTTCTAGCCAACCCTTTAACGTCTCACGGACACGGGCGTCTCCACTTCAGGAGGAATTTTGATCAAGAAATGATTTCATAATATTGAAATAACTACATGCAAAACTTTAGACATTGTCTATAAATGTTAGAAACAGTACATAAACTAATGCTATCAAATGCCATCAAACCTTGAGTTGATACACTCGCAATAAAAACTACATCCGGAACAACAAAACATAATACTACAAGTGCGAAGGATCATGTATGTATCTTTGTGTGTTATTATTCTAATAAATTGTGCAATAATAGTTAGACATTATTGCGAGGTATTTTATCTCTGGCCTGTTGGTAAGCCTGTGCTTGCGGTACCAATTTTAATGACAGAACTAAACCTAACATAAATAACTAAAACATTAATACTGACTTATCAAAACGAAGTAACAGATACTGGTAGGTACCTATTCTGCGTGCACAACTAAACTTAACTAAAAATTTAAAACAACTACGTTGTATTTTGATTAGTTGGCTGTTTCGTTGTGCACATTTAAAACCGTTATGGTCTTATTCATAATGACTTATCGGAGGTTTCAAAGTTCGCTAAAATCGCTATTATCTCTCCGATAAAATCTCCGTTTAAACCTCCGATAAGATTTTATAAATAAGACCATTAGTCTATAATATACAGATTTTCTAATAAAAAGTTCTGTTAACATTGTCCAATTGTGTTATTAACACTATCATTTATCATTTTTTTATTAAGTTTAGATGTACACGTAGAATTGGTACCACTGTCAAAAACACCATTAGGTAAAGTTGACTGAACGGTTGTATTACAAAAATACTGTGTACCTAACATACGCATAACGATTTTAATAAATATAAATGTGCATAACACAACAAAATACCTACTCCTTAAATTAAAATGAAGAAGAACACACGGACGAATTAAGAATAATCAATAATGTCGATCGACAGCGATGGGGAGAAGTAATTTGATGATGAGAGTTTTGAAAAATAGATGTTGTCCGATTCTCAGACCTAACGCATATGTACACAAAATTTTAGGAAAATCGGTCGAGCCGTTTCGGAGGTGTACCTTAACTAGCATTGTGACATGGAAATTTTATATATAAGATTAGATTTAGAGTTTACGGCCGTAAACTGAATTGCCCGGAACTTGCATGCAAAGCTCATAATACGCCTGCTGTACTGCGTTAAGTAGTTAATTCTCGTAGTTTCTATATTACGATACTACCTACTAGCTAATGCCGTATTGCCGTACGAACATTAACAAATTATTCAAAAAAAACTTCCTCTTGAACAATCCTAGGCACCGATCTATTTAAAAAAAAACACATTAAAATCCGTTGCGTAGTTTTGAAGATTTAACTATTTAAGCTGACATAGATACGTACAAAAATAACGACTTTGTATACAGCTGTAAATTTTCATTAAAATCTATTAATAATGCACACAATACATATACGATATAATTAATAATAATAATTCATATCTTTACGACTAATAATAATAAATTTGTAAATTATGTTGGAAGATCACCTACAATGATAAATTAATTAAGAGGATACCAAAATAGCTTCGTGCATTTTTCTACGTACGAAGTTTTCATTGTTTCTTTAGATTGAATGGCTAGAGCTCTAATTTTTAAGTATATGTTTTTTCAATATATGATCTAGGATCGCATAAACTCAGAAACGCGATTGAAAAAAGTTTTCTCGATAGAAAATCTTAGCGAAACAACCTCTCTAATTTTTTATTTTTTTCATTTGTCGGTCTATTATCGCGTATTAACTAATGAAATAACTTTAAAAACATAAGTAACTATTATATATAGAAACACGTAAATCAGAATTAAAATATATTTAGTAGATTTTGAGTAAATAGGAAAAGTATCCCTAATTCTTCATTTGCTGTGCCTACTGGCTGTGTTAATATGTACGTGTCGGCGTTGATATACGATAATATTGATGTAGGCCCTTAACTACAATAGTTTACAAATACTTATTTCTAATAAATTGTCTCATAAATTTACATATCTACGATCGGACTTTATGTATCTATTAACGAAAGCCCGCGATTTACATACAAACATGACGATTAACGTACAAAAAGGCTTCTTGAACCACTCTATCATAAAAAAAAATCTGGTTCAAAATCTGCTTCGTAGTTTTGAAGATATAAACTCACATAGAAAACATACATACAAAAATAACGACATTGTTTTATATTAGGAAAGTAAAGATAAAGATGAATCAAACTGTCGTATCTTATCTTTTAGAATAAACATCTATTTGAAAATTTATCCTATTTTAGACCGAACTGATGCTTTCTTTCACCAAAACAATTACTTGTGTGATAATAATTTTTAAACTTTCTTCAAAAATGCTGAGCAAATAAAAATAATTTTCTTGCGGAGGAATCGAACTCGCCATCTCAAGAACAATACTCAGTTAAACTACACCGCAAGGCCTGTCAATTTAAGATAAACTGTCGATAAAATCTAGAGACTAGTTAATCAGCGGATTATTGCTCGTTTTGATAAAGAGAGATGATCAATGGTTAGTTGAACAGTGGATCGCTGTCAACTACGAGTATCTTTGAATATTGACACTGTGAGCGTGTCAGTAGCGCGCTTACTGACAGTTTGTGCGCTCGCCTTTGCGCACGCGCAACTAATTACTGCACATAAAATAATGTCACAGCGCGATTTATAGCACTAGTAAAAGAATAATATTGTGTTTTATTTAATGCCAGGTCCTAACAATGGAGGCCAAAATTGAGGTTAGTATAGTCAAAAATATTCACATTGAGTCAGTACAGATATCTCTACCATTTCTACCAATAATGACTTTTTTTTTGGCGTTGGTTTTACTTTTGCCATAATAATGACTTTCAATAAAATATACGTTAATTTTCTTTACCGCGAATTGCGCTCTCAGTGAAGACGTTTTATTTTTTACATAGTTTTCTACAACTGAGGTATATTTTAATGTTATCGTGCATTTTTTGCGTATTTGTGTTAAATTTTTCATGTATTGTGATTGTGCGAATTATGTGCGTATATTGATTTATGTAGTTAGTTATTTAAACTAAGAATTTATTATTGTCGTTATCAATTATCTATGTGGTTAACATACGAAGTTTACAATAGCACTTATATCTAATATATAAAATTCACGTGTCACAGTGTTAGTTACCGTACTCCTCCGAAACGGCTTGACCGATTCTTCTCAAATTTTATATGCGTATTCAGTAGCTCTGAGAATCGGCCAACATCTATTTTTCAAAAGCCTCCCACCACTGATATTTGTATGGCAAAACAACGTTTGCCGGGTCAGCTAGTATTATATAATTTGAAACGAAAATTTGAAGAAATTGCTTAGTTAGGTATTTAATTTTGTTGGTGATAGCTGTATCACAATTTAACTATTTGATCACTATATAATATATGAAAGGTACCTATATTAATAGGGTTGGTATTTTACAAAAAGAGAACATAGAATGTTGAAAAAATATACGTCGAAACCAGTCAATCTATCAAAGTTAAAACGCATACCAAAATTCGGGAAAAATACGAAGTTTTACAATCTTACCTTCATGCTAGATACCAACTCTATGTAAAGAGCTCGGGCTGTGTGACCAACTTACATTGTCAAGTTCACGGGTTCGATTTTCGCATAAAATAAAAACTTATGCGATAGGCAGGTATTTGCATCTGAATGTTGTCTGTCTATTCTACGTACAATACATATGAAAATATGATGTACAAGGACTGGACAACAGGATGGGGAGGATAGTCGATGATTTTAAACGTCAAAACTCTCATGTGGCCAATCCACGGTTTTTCTGTCAGTTTGCGATTGCCTGCTGGCGCGGAATTAAGAGTACTAAAGGAAAGATCACATGAATTTGTATCTTAGATGAAAAAATCCACGAACTGAGAAGTCTTCAGTTCTCTAAGCTAGCTTTTGCCCTGAACTTCATGCGCGTGGACAAGCCCTAACAAATTATACAAAAAAGCCATGCTCTTGTTCTACTCTGTGTATTAAAATAAAACGCATCAAAATCCGTTGCGTAATTTGAAGGTATTAGCTCACATAGGGATATACTTACAAAACTTGAAACTTGACTTTATTTTAAGGAAAATGTAAAAGTATGCAAGAGTAGTATTAAATACAATTCTAGTTTAAACGTTAAATATTCCATTGTCTAATTTGTTATCATAATCACATGTAAATATATCCACTGTAATTATAAGATTACTTATGCATTAAAAAAAACTGTAACTCAACGTAAAATGAAATATTTTCGTACTGGTACTGTACTAACCTTGTAGAAATTTACTTTTTAGTTGAAGTCTGACTATTTATACTCAACTGATATGGCAATAATTTAGGTGGTTTACTCTTTAATTTATATGTGTTAGTAGTTTGTATTTACAAAAGAAAAGTAGTATGTAGTATATCCGTATTCTGGTACCCATACAAGCATATAAGCCTAGCTTGAGACCAGAGAACGTTGCGTGTATGTCCGCGCAAAAATTATAAAAAAAAAATTGCCGAATATATCGATAAATACTCGAAAAAATGTGCACGTTTTGAAATTCGTAGCGTAATATTTTCAAACACTTGCGCGACTCATTTGTTTAAATAAAACTACTTTTTACGGATTTAGACGCGTATTTGTTTTAAGTAACGTAGTATGAAACTTCACAATATTCGTTATTGAAAAAAAAAATATCCGCATATCTGGTACATATAATGACACGTATTAGGAATTAGTTAATATAATATAAATATACAGATATTTGGCTGTCTAAAGTCGTGACTCTACTCACGATTATAAACCCTATATAATGTAGTAATTATGTACTGTGTTAAAACCACTTATGGCGCAAATACCTTTGCTTGCCTTTTTGGACACACATAGGTGTGAGTTAAATATATTTTTTTTAGTTTAAATGATGGGGCTCTTCAAAAAGAGCGTTAAACGGTTCCTACCGGGTCGGCAACGCGCGAGTGACACCTCTGGTGTTGCAAACGTCCATAGGCTACGGTAGCGTAAGCGATTAGCTTACCATCAGGCGAGCCGTAAGCTTGTTTGTCACCCTTGTAGTATAAAAAAAAATATATATACTTTAATTTTTCTGGACCCACTTTTCGAGTGACACCTCTGGTGTTGCAAACGTCCATAGGCTACGGTAGCGTAAGCGATTAGCTTACCATCAGGCGAGCCGTAAGCTTGTTTGTCACCCTTGTAGTATAAAAAAAAATATATATACTTTAATTTTTCTGGACCCACTTTTTTAAATTATTGGAATCGTTACTCCTTAATAAGTGTGCTAAATCTAATACATAATATAATATTCTCGTGTCACAGTGTCAGTCACCAAACTCCTCCGAAACGACTTGACCGATTTTTATGAGATTTTATATGCATATTCAGTAGGTCTGAGAATCGGCTAACATCTATTTTTCAAACTTTTTTTAATGTTTACAGCAGTGGTATTCAGTAAGAAAAAGTGAAGTGAATTTTCGGTGAATCTTAATCACGTGACAGCGTCCCTCCAATAAAAATAGAGGAGCGCTGTCACGTGATCAAGATTCGCCGAAAATTCACTTCACTTTTTCTTACTGAATACCACTGCTGATCTTCCTTGCATTGTAGTTTAATGAAAGTAATCATTCAGAAAAATCTATACAATGTTTTCGATAAATTCAAGGTTATCTTTAAAGATGTTGTTTTACATAATCTAATGATTAAATATATTTTTTAGGACAAAAGGATTATAGTTAACTAGTACACCATAAGCTGAGATTACCTTGGATGTTGATATTACCTTTTTGATAATATTGATTATAAAACCTTTGATAACTTTATAATAACCATGAGATATAGTTCTAATTAAGTTATCAATATTTCCTCAAAGTTCTGAAGGTTAAGACTACCTACTTTACGTAAGTAATATCAATTGTAGTTAATCTATAATATAATTATATAAATACAAAAATTCCATCCACTCACTCTATCTATTAAAAAAACCGCATCCAAATCCGTAAGAGGGTACTATACTCCTAATTTAGTTATTTGCCTTAGGTATTGCTATCCCTATTCCCGAGCAATGTGATGAAAGGGACAAATATAGCTGAAACAGATTTTACGTACAAATTCTTTGAAAAAAAAGACGTTTAGTACTCCCCTTTTTTCTTCGCGAAAGTTAAACCGATTTTAATTCTTTTTACGCTATAATATAGTTGAAAAGTATGATGAGCATATTCTATGCCTGTATCATTTTTTTTTGGTAAAATGTTACCAAATATGTGTGATAGATGCTGCAACTTTACCTAAAGAAAACCGAAAAAATCGGGATTTTCGGATGGTAATATTTATTTTAGTTATTATGCATTGAAAAAAGAAAGTGACAGAAGCATAGATATACTCTTCATCTATAATATAGCGTAGAAACAATTAAAATCGGTTTAACTTTCGCTAAGAAAAAAGGGAAGTACGATACCCATATTTTTGTATGGAGTATAATTTGGTATCGTGCCCTCTTAAGGCTCACTTAAGGACATAAATACATACAAAAATAACGACTTCGTTTTGTAATAAGTAAAGACGTTAAAGATTTTTCAATAAATAATAATAATCACATCTAGATTAGGGTGCCTTTTTTAAATTGATATATAGTATAAAAACGAATGCTAAGAAGACCATTCTCTTTTCAGCCTATTAACGTCCCACTGGGGGACCTAAATAACTTTAAATGCAGGCGATTCCGCGGGCGTTAGCTAGTAAAATATAATGACGACTTACTACTAAATTTTCAACTACACAGATTTAGTGTTGTTACGTTTTAGAAAGATATAGTATTTACAATTAATTATAATTAGGTTGGTCACGCAGTACCCCAACCAATAGCGAAACCGCAAACACTGCCACAAGAAACAGAGCTAATTAAAACGGGAAATAGTCGCGTGAAATTCCAATGTTATGTTGAAAGAAATAAATAAAACAATTATAGAACAATTACCATCTTTATATCATTTTTGTATGTATATCCGTATGTGAGGTTATATCTTCAAAATTACGCAACGAATTTTAGCGCTGTTTTTTTAATAAATAGAGTAGTTCAAGAGAGCTTCTTCGTACAATTTTTTAAGGTTTGGTGTATATTTGGGAAGGAGGGCTTAATAACTACAAACGCGGGTGAAATCGCGAGCCTGTAATACAATAAAATCTTAATTCGCTTAATAACAAAAATACATTTAATTATACATGTTGAACTAGATTATGTCTGCTTACTTCTACTACTGCTTGCATTGTCTTTGAGAAGTGTGCAAAATTTCATCACATTCAGATTTTATCCATCCTGCCGCCCTCTTTGGATTTTAGTATGACGCTATGTAGTCAATATGTTGTTCTGGTGTATCTTTATCATAAAACAAAGTTTGTTTGAGCTTATGTTTTCAAAACTATGCAATAACGCAACCGATTTCTTTGCGGATTATTTTATAAGATAGAGTGGTTCAAGAGGATGGCTTATTTGTATAATTTGTTAAGGTGTGGTTTCTAGATTTCACGCGTACGAAGTTGCGGGCAACATCTAGTAAGCTATAAAGCTGTAAAGTTTAATAAAGCAACAAATTTTGACGGGCCTCTTGGTAGAGTTGTTTATATAACGGTCTGCCGGTCATGGGGTCTCGGGTTCGATTCCCGGTCAGGACAATCATTTGTGTGATCTTTTTAATTGTCATACAAATGTTTGTACTGCGTCTGGGTGTTTACTATGTATTATAAGTATGTATTTACAAAAGAAAAGTAGTTTATGTATTCTATCCGTATTCTGATACCTACACATAACACAAGCATATAAGCTTAGCTTGGGACCAGAGGACGTTGTGTAAAATGTCCATGAATATTTATTTTTATTTATTTTATTTAAATGACAAATGTTTTGTGCGGGAATACACAGAGCTTATGACGATTGTCTGAATGTTTTGTTAAAAATATAGATTTTTTAGAGTCATAATTTACTTTAATATTTAGATTTTTATGGATGTCATAATGAGATACAACGACCATGATAATTTTATGCTTAGTCTTGCATAACTAATATTAACAATTATGAAGGTGAACCCATAACCGTTTTTAATATTAAACTCTGTAGATATATCTAACTAGCTATTCTAAGTGCAAAACGAAACTTAACTAAAAAAAAAATTAAAAATAACTAAGTTGTTTTTCCACTATAGTTTGATTTATTAAGTAAAAGCATAGCAATTAATAGCAAGTCAATTGCAAAAATTAATAAATTAACTATCTCTCTTGATTAATTAGCTTTTTTGTTGTGCACATTTATTTTAAATTAATTAAAATTATTATGGTTTTATTCATAATGACTCATCGGAGGTTTAAATGGAGATTTTATCGGAGAGATAATAAACGTTTTATCTTAAAAAGACTATTATGAATAACAGGTAAAATCTGCTTCAGCTATATTTGTCCCTCTCAGCACGGTGCTCGGGAATAGGGATAGCAATACCTAAGGCAAATACCTAAATTAGGAGTAAAGTATCCTCTTAATATAGCTTCATAATATTAATAGCTTGTAATTCATATTTTACTAGTCAATTGTTGGGTCTACTAACGTTTACTGTTTTTAACAATAACATATTACCTACTACCACAGCCTACTACATATTATCATAAATGTCTATATGTACAATAACAATTTAATATATTTATTTGCTAATTAATTTTGCACGCGTAATAAGCAGTTTATTAGATATAAAAATTAAAAATATTACTCGTACATACATGTTATATGTATATTAATTCTTATTAATTTATGACAAACTTATTACGTTGTATTATTGTAAGAATTTTGCAATAAAACAGTAACTTATTCAGCGTCAGTGGTAACCTTTATTTATGCGTAAGCGTATAACAATACAGATAATAGGAAGCTTTTTATTTGAATTATTATTTTCAAAAGAAAAAAAAATTTAAACTATAAATTTAGGAACAAACTAAAAGTGAAAATAAATCTCAATAACACAACTCAACAATGTTAATTGAACTTTCTTATTATAAAAACTGTGTATAGTTATATGTATACTGACGATTTTAATTTATATAGTTTGCGCAACGAAATAGCCATTTAATCGAATTCCACCACAGTTCTTTTCATGTTTAAGTTAAGTTTACCTAGTCGTGCATGTGGAATTAGTACCATTAACTGCTAACCAACTGCCACACACAGAGATCATAAAATATTAATTTCATTACTGACAACCACAGTTATGTATGGCAATAAGTTATATAATAGATAGCAAAAACGACGTCACTCATTACCAGATAGTGAAAGTCTTATTTAGTAAATAGTAGCCTCTAACGTTCATTGACATTATTCTATACTTCTATGACTTTTTGTTCGGATTATTATATTTTCTATTATTAACCAACTTCAAAAAAGAGGAGGTTTTTATATTCTACACTATGTTTTCTTTTATATGGGTTGGAAATCCCTCATCACTAAATATGTTTTGAAAATGTCTATTTTTCAAAAAATTGTACGAAGAAGCTCTCTTGAACTACTCTATTTATTAAAAAAACAGCGCTAAAATTCGTTGCGTAATTTTGAAGATATAACCTCACATACGGATATACATACAAAAATGATATAAAGATGGTAATTGTTCTATAATTGTTTTATTTATTTCTTTCAACATAACATTGGAATTTCACGCGACTATTTCCCGTTTTAATTAGCTCTGTTTCTTGTGGCAGTGTTTGCGGTTTCGCTATTGGTTGGGGTACTGCGTGACCAACCTAATTATAATTAATTGTAAATACTATATCTTTCTAAAACGTAACAACACTAAATCTGTGTAGTTGAAAATTTAGTAGTAAGTCGTCATTATATTTTACTAGCTAACGCCCGCGGAATCGCCTGCATTTAAAGTTATTTAGGTCCCCCAGTGGGACGTTAATAGGCTGAAAAGAGAATGGTCTTCTTAGCATTCGTTTTTATACTATATATCAATTTAAAAAAGGCACCCTAATCTAGATGTGATTATTATTATTTATTGAAAAATCTTTAACGTCTTTACTTATTACAAAACGAAGTCGTTATTTTTGTATGTATTTATGTCCTTAAGTGAGCCTTAAGAGGGCACGATACCAAATTATACTCCATACAAAAATATGGGTATCGTACTTCCCTTTTTTCTTAGCGAAAGTTAAACCGATTTTAATTGTTTCTACGCTATATTATAGATGAAGAGTATATCTATGCTTCTGTCACTTTCTTTTTTCAATGCATAATAACTAAAATAAATATTACCATCCGAAAATCCCGATTTTTTCGGTTTTCTTTAGGTAAAGTTGCAGCATCTATCACACATATTTGGTAACATTTTACCAAAAAAAAATGATACAGGCATAGAATATGCTCATCATACTTTTCAACTATATTATAGCGTAAAAAGAATTAAAATCGGTTTAACTTTCGCGAAGAAAAAAGGGGAGTACTAAACGTCTTTTTTTTCAAAGAATTTGTACGTAAAATCTGTTTCAGCTATATTTGTCCCTTTCATCACATTGCTCGGGAATAGGGATAGCAATACCTAAGGCAAATAACTAAATTAGGAGTATAGTACCCTCTTACGGATTTGGATGCGGTTTTTTTAATAGATAGAGTGAGTGGATGGAATTTTTGTATTTATATAATTATATTATAGATTAACTACAATTGATATTACTTACGTAAAGTAGGTAGTCTTAACCTTCAGAACTTTGAGGAAATATTGATAACTTAATTAGAACTATATCTCATGGTTATTATAAAGTTATCAAAGGTTTTATAATCAATATTATCAAAAAGGTAATATCAACATCCAAGGTAATCTCAGCTTATGGTGTACTAGTTAACTATAATCCTTTTGTCCTAAAAAATATATTTAATCATTAGATTATGTAAAACAACATCTTTAAAGATAACCTTGAATTTATCGAAAACATTGTATAGATTTTTCTGAATGATTACTTTCATTAAACTACAATGCAAGGAAGATCAGCAGTGGTATTCAGTAAGAAAAAGTGAAGTGAATTTTCGGCGAATCTTGATCACGTGACAGCGCTCCTCTATTTTTATTGGAGGGACGCTGTCACGTGATTAAGATTCACCGAAAATTCACTTCACTTTTTCTTACTGAATACCACTGCTGTAAACATTGGGTTCTTTACCTACTAGACTTAACGAAAGCATTATCTATCAAACTATACATAACTATTAAATAAACCGGTAATTCATTATTTTGACGGGCCTCGTGGTCTAGTGGTTCATACAACGGACTGCCGTTCACGAGGTTTCGGGTTCGATTCCCGATCAGGACAATCATTTGTGTGATGTTTATAATTGTCATACAAATGTTTGTACTGCGTCTGGGTGTTTACTATGTATTATAAGTATGTATTTACAAAAGAAAAGTACTATATGTATTCTATCCGTATTCTGGTACTCATAACACAAGCGTATAAGCTTAGCTTGGGACCAGAGGACGTTGTGTGAAATGTCCATGAATATGTATATTTATTATTATTTATTATTATTATAAACTTATCGACTGCAGTGAATAAAGTAAATCGGGACCTCGCAGCTATCTTGCACTGGACTTCCAATTTCGGTCTTAAAGTAAATGCCTCTAAGTGTCAAGCACTTCTAATCGGAAGTCCTTACATGGTGCGAAGAATTGACTATCAGCAACTGCCCTCCATCATCTATGATAGTTGTGTCATTCCATATAGCACAGAAGTGAAAAACCTAGGCTTGTATATGGACAATATGCTTGATTGGCGAAGGCAAATCACCAATGTGTCACAGAAAGTCACAGGAACTCTTCGAGCTCTCTACCGACTGAAGAACTTTTTACCGATTGCCACCAAAACAACGCTGATGCATACCTTAATCTTCCCCATCATTGATTATGCCGATGTGTGCTACTTCGACCTGAATGCAGATCTGCTCAATAAACTCGACCGCCTTCTCAACAATTGCATTCGATTCGTCTTTAATCTCCGTAAGTTTGATCACGTGTCGACATTCCGTTCCCGCTTGAGATGGCTTCCAGTTAGGCAGCGGCGTAACCTCCGAGCTCTGACTACCCTGTTTTCCATTTTAAATTGTCCGAACTCTCCCTTGTATTTAAAATCACTTTTTCAATTTCTCTTTTCCACCCACGATCGAGATTTACGCTCTTCTCACAATCGTCTTCTAACATGTCCACCTCACACCTCTAGCTTAGTACATTCTTCCTTCAATATTCAAGCAATTCTTCTCTGGAATGCCCTTCCTCTTGAGATCAGGATGGCAAGGTCCCGGGAGACATTTAAAACTAAAGTTCGCAATCATTACATTACATTACTGGCGGAATCTAGTCATTGAGTAATTCCTCTCTGTTCTATTGGTTATTTAAGTATAATATATGTATTACAATGTATGTAGTTTATGTATTATTACTAAGTATGTTTATATTATCCGTATATGTATGTATATATTATATTTATTTATTATAGTTTAAGTATTAATGTTATTATCCCATTAGTGTCATTAGTGTAAATTGAAATTTATCTTCACCTTTTCTGTATTAAAGTAGCACCTACCTCTTATTTTCTCTGCACCACTGATGGTTGGCTGGTAGAGAATGCCATTGGCATTAAGTCCGCCATTGTACACTATTTTGTATGTGCAAAAAGTTTTAAATAAATAAATAAATAAAGGCACACTTCATTCGTCCCGACGTTTCGACCGAGTTGCACCGATCATGACCCCGAATATTTAGCAATTATGAGTTTAAATCGTGAAAGTTTAAAATCAGTAAAATATCTATAGGTAACTACATAGGTAGGTATAATAAAACTGTACCTGACAAATATTTGTTCGCATTATACTTGAGAATTTAAAATACATTTTTTGTGTTAGACAGTTCATTTCTCGAGCAATATTAAAGGCTAATAAAATCACGCTATGACCAAAAGGAGCGGAGCACAACTAAATATTTACAATGCAAGCTTACTATCTTATGCTTACTTGATTTTAGCAACGCATTTAATACCGTAGATTTTAGTGTACTACTCTCCAACGGCTATTGATTGGTTTCATAGTTACCTGTTGGGTCGTCGGCAACGCATATGTATTGATGATCAATATTCCTCTTGGAATAATATTACTGCCAGTGTACCGCAGGGTGGCGTGCTATCTCCTCTTCTTTTCGCAATTTTCATAAATTCAATTTCCCAAAAAATTTACTGCTTTACACCTTTCAAATTCCAAATTTTCACCTTTATGCAGACGATCTACAGATTTACGCACATGCACCACATCAGTCATTTTGGCAAGCTTTTACTGCTCTCAATATACTGACGTCGGAATACTCACATTCTTACAATGTTGTACAACACATTATTCGATACCAATACTCCCCAATATCTCAAAGACCGTTTCGTGTTCCGTCGTGAAGCACACCCGAAGTGCCTAAGAACATCTGAAAATTTGAGAATAAATGTTCCAAAGCATGGGACCATATTTTATACCAAATCCTTCACAGTTCAAGCTACTCGTATATTGCTATGGAATAATGTACCGGTGCATATATAAGACAAGCCAAGTAACTTGCAAGTTTTAAAATTAAACTATTACATTATTATAAATAATACACTAGGACAAACATACACATCAAGAATTCTTGATGTGTATGTTTTTAGATTTAAGTATAGGTATATTTTATGTATTTACTAGCTGACCCGGCAAACGTTGTTTTGCTATACTAAAAAAAAGTTTGAAAAATAGATGTTGGCCGATTCTCAGACCTACTGAATATGCATGTAAAATTTCATAAAATTCGGTCTAGCCGTTTCGGAGGAGTACGGTAACTAACACTGTGACACGTGAATTTTATATATAAGATTTATTATGTATTGTATAGTATTCTAGATATCTAAGTATATTAGGTATGTAGGTATTTTATGTTTAAGTAGTATAAGTAGTTTAAACTAGTATGTAGCACACCACAAACTACTGCGCTATCTATCCTAGATATTTTTATACATCCTAAGGTTGCCTGGGAGAAATCACTCTAGTGATAAGGCCGCCCTTTGTACAATACCTTACTTTAAGAAATTTTTATGCAAGTAAAATTTATTATTGTGGTGTACAAATAAAGAGTTTTCTATCTATCTATTTATCTAAATATACTACCCAAGGTCATTGTTACTTGTACATGTGTTTATTATTATTTACTCTACTTATTATAAAAGAAAGTTGTTATTTTTGTATGAATGTGCCTACGTGAGCTTATATCTTCAAAACTACGCAACGGATCTTATAGCGTTTTTTTTTAATATATGGGTTCAAGAGGATGGCTCTTTTGTATAGTTTGATAAGGTTTAGTTTCTAAATTCCACGCGTACGAAGTTGCGGGCAACAGCTTGTTTTATTTAAACCATATTGTATTTAGTGAGCTGAACAAATTATGCTGGTTAGTTGCATCAACCGCGTGACCGCTACGTGCAAATGGTTCGAAAGCGAATGTGACAATAACGCTAGCTCTCTCTTTCCAAGGCAATAAACAAAGGTACAATCAGTGGTTATTTTATTACAATAACGCTACTTAACAACTTAAGTTATAATAATTTATAAATTTTTCTAATTGGGATTGTTCATAATTTTTGACCTACTGTTTTTATATTTTTGAAAGAAAATATAGACTATTTTCAGCAACTAATTTCAATATTATTGAAATATTTAATATATAGAATTTTTTAAAATACTAAAATTTTTTATTTGAAATGTTTTGACGTCATCGTTGTACGCAATCTGTGTATTGCCTTTTCCTGATAGACTTAAGACAGAATGCAATACATCTTTTCAAAGTTGCCAAGTTGATATAATAGACCAATTTCAACTCAACCAAGAGTAGTATATCCCTAAGAACGCCTTAATAAGTAAATTAACTTCATTTCAAGGACAAATAGAGATCATTTGCTTTTTTGGAAAAATAATCGTTAATATAGCAAATTTTCCATTGAAAACTAATGGGTCATGATCAGAAACTCTATTCCCCGAAATGGTTTTCGAATTATGAGTTTAAAAAAAAATATGAACAATGCCAAATGTCTTGCTATGCTTTTACTTAATAAACCTAATTTGGTTTATTAAACTTAGATTAAAATTACTAGCCGTAGTTGGCTAGAACGTAATCTTCTAATATATAAAATTCACGTGTCACAGTGTTAGTTACCGTACTCCTCCGAAACGGCTTGTCCGATTCTTATGAAATTTTGTATGCATATTCAGTAGATCTGAGAATCGGCTAACATCTATTTTTCAAACTTTTTTTTAGTATTGCAAAACAACGTTTGCCGGGTCAGCTAGTCTTATCTAATAAATAAAATTCACGTGTCACAGTGTTAGTTACCGTACTCCTCCGAAACGGCTTGACCGATTTTTATGAAATTTTACATGCGTATTTAGTAGGTCTGAGAATCGGCCAACATCAATTTTTCAAACCTTTTTTTTTAGTATGGCAAACCAACGTTTGCCGGGTCAGCTAGTCTTATATATAAAATTCACGTGTCACAGTGTTAGTTACCGTACTCCTCCGAAACGGCTTGACCGATTTATATGAAATTTTACATGCATATTCAGTAGGTCTGAGAATCGGCCAACATCTATTTATCAAACCTTAATTTTTTTTTAGTATGGCAAATCAACGTTTGTCGGGTCAGATAGTATTGTATAATATCATGAATGTGGTCTTCAAAAATCAAAGTCATGAAAACAAATACAGTAGGTAATGATACTGCAAAGAAAAACATAAGAATAAGCCTGGTATCAGACGATCAGCGAAATCTAAGTAACAAGGTCCCCTTGTATCTCTTTAACAGAATTCTAATAATGACTAAAGTAGATGAAAAAATATCTTTACGATGTTTTTATCTTTTGGTCTGATTCATAATGACTTATCGAACGTTTAAAAGTTCGCTAAAATCGGTTCAAGAAAATTGTCAAAAATTGTTATTCAGAATAGTCCTTTTACGCTAAAACGTTTATTATCTCTCCGATAAAATCTCCGTTTAAACGTTCGATAAGTCATTATAAATAAAACCATTAGTCTTCATGTAAGACTTATAATTGATTCAAAACGGGTTCAACCTAGTTTGGGTTCCTGTCTCCAATGACTTTGTGATCGTTGTTAGTTTGTAAGTTATAATTGTACGTTTTTATGAAATAAATTATTATTATTATTAAAATAGATTAAATTACTTTAAAATTGGTCAAGTGCGAGTCGGACTCGCGCACGAAGGGTTCCGTACCATTATCTATGCAACATAAGGCAACGTTATTAGTATCGAGCAAGAAACGGTAAAAAAATCATGTTTGTTGTATGGGAGCCCCCCTTCAATATTTATTTTATTTTATTTTTAGTATTTGTTGTTATAGCGGCAATAGAAATACATCATCTGTGAAAATTTCAACTGTCTAGCTATCACCGTTCTTGAGATACAGCCTGGTGACAGACGGACGGACGGACGGACGGACGGACAGACGGACGGACGGACAGCGAAGTCTCAGTAATAGGGTCCCGTTTTTACCCTTTGGGTACGGAACCCTAAAAATTACGAGTAGACAGTTAATTATAATTTTAACTAAGTAATTCGTTACTAAAAGTTGGATAGTTACAAGCTGGTGATTTTCACGGATGGATAGTTGATGTCGTTCAAATCTAATCTTCTTGTATACAAAATGAGATGATTTTAAATCATTACTAGTTATAAAAACATTTGATTGCCTTCAGATTTCTTGCAATTGTTCGCCTTGACACGAACTTGTTGTTGTTACAATAAGACATCTTCATTGAATAAAATATTCTCAACACGTTTAAATACTTGCAGTACAAGGCAATCGCACTAACTCAAGAAAAACATTGCATATAGAAGGGTACATGCTAATATTATAAGGCTCAAGAGTTTGTTAGTTTGTTTGAATGTCCTAATCTCACGAACTACTCAACTGAGTTGAAAAATTCTTTCAGTGTTAGATAGTACCTACATTTAGGTATTTGTTGAACTACTGGACCGATTTAAAAAATTCTTTCAGAATTGGATAGCACATTTAATGAGGAAGGGTAAAAGCTATATAACATCACATTGCGACCAATTTTTTTTTTCTAAATTCCGCGCGTACAACAGCTAGTTTAATAATATGTATATATAGGTAAATTATCCATTGTTCGCGCTGAAAATGTTACCTCAATCCCTCCTAGTGTTACAGCAAGAGTCAGCTAAGGGATACTGAAACCTCGAAAATAAACCCACAAGCTTGTACAGCTCGGTGTAGCTTGGAGTATCTATTTGTTACACTAAGGGTGTAAAGGACTAATCTGTAATTCACATTGCATTATTACTTAACGTCCTCACACCTCGCATCTTTGTAAAATTGATATAAAATGAAATTGGTCAAGTACAAGTCCGACTCCCTTATAGGTTAAGATAAGTCCCGTAAGGTTTTGTATCATTATCACATCATCTTATGCATGTCATCAAAGTTGGTAGCTTCTTAAATATTTATTCTATTCTGGTTTTTACGTAGTATTCGTTGTTATAACGGTGAAAGAAATACATAATACAGAAAGAAAGAAAAAAAGCAGCAGCCTAAAGAAAAAACACACTAAATACTTTTTATCAAATTTGATACGGTAAAATTCCGGTTAGGTATATACTTGCATACAAGGTAGAAACATAGATAGATAACTCTTTATTTGCACAAACACCAATTTCACACAGAATTTTAAAAATACAGTCTTAAAGGTATTGTACAAAGAGCGGCCTTATCACTAATGTGATTTCTTCTAAGGAACCGAATAATGGATAGAATCTAACCATACCTAATTGATATCAATTATGCTTAATAGAATCAAACAAGAATGCGGTTTTCGAATAATCATCATTTATTATATAAACTATTAATAAAAAGATAACAAAAAGTAGATCGTTTGGTAAAAATTTCGTAACTTAACAAGTAACAGGTTTTGTTGCAACTTGTTATCGAGGATATGTATACGTTATCGAATACAGGTTGAAATGTTGCAATTATGTCGTTGACAAACAAACGTAACAGTATGCTCAGCCAAAAACACGTGGTCGAAAGATACAAGTGCACCCTATTTCTTTCTTTCTGGTAACCAAAAGTTCTGACAATCGTGGTATGGTAGAGTCGGATACCAAAGAGTTGTAGAAGAGCATCGTCGAATTCGTGCTTAATAGTGGATTCTTTAAATACAAAATTGAAGAGTTTTTGGTAAAAGGAAGGAAAGGATAAACCCACGAACTCGGAATTCCGTAGTTCTGCCTATTATCACGATGCCTGCAAATAATATGTACAGCCAATATAGCCGATATAGCCATACAGTCAGGATCCGATGAACATATAAGCGTACTTGAAATGATTTGATTTTATTTTCTGATAATTCACATGAATATAAAAAGTCATAGAGTCGGTTTTGGCCTTTAAATAAAATGTTAATAATAATTAACGATTCGAGTCACTTTAGCGAAAATATCTTGTCCACTTCTAGGCTAGGACACCTAAAATGACATTGATTCTTAATCACGATAGATCTACGTGTAACTGTAAACATTTCACAATACTTGATCGAGTACTTATTGTTCTAAAACAATGAACGTAGATTAAATTTTATTTACTGTTAGTGGGATTTACCGATGACTTCATACACAACTACTATTTGGCTTTTTTATTTCATATATATAACTTTTTTGTAAGACATAAAGCATGGCCCTATTGTGTCGTCTCTTGCCATTTGAAATCGTATAATTAGGTATAATACTTAGGGCCTCTTTCACCATTCTCAAGTAAAGCGCCAAGTAGACTAATCGCTAGTTAAAGTCACCAGTATCTACACGTGCGACGTTCACGACGTTCGAGTAGCAGTAATCTTAAGATTAAAAAATTTAAATTGACAGAAGATACTCGTAACTATTACTTGACAATTTACGCTAATCGATAAGTAACTAATCAACGCTTTACTTGAAGATGGTGAACGAGGCCCTTAATTTAATATTTCATGCTTATTTCTAACTAGTGTACTAAATTATACATCTTTTTAGTATTAGGGCTTTCGAACTTGGTTATTTTGTCGTCGACTAAGTAAATCTGCCAGGTACTGAATTACATAAAAGTGGCATTACTAATTCGCAGAATTCACAGACAGGATTTAGGCACTCCATTTGGCAGGAAGTTTGACGAAGATTGTTCAAGGTATAGGTGTCCTTTCTCATCCTTAAATGAGGCGTTTGACCTCAATTGCCAATGGCCACCGATTCGAAATCGTTCTGTTGTTGCAAATCCGCAATTTTTGGAAACAGACCTCCTTTAAAGGCATAACAAGTCTTACGTTAATATTGGGTAAATTTTATCATATATATATTGCGTAAACTGTAAAAGTCCTAAGTATAATTTACTGAATGTTATGTAGGTGTCATCTTAATATTTAATACATTTTGCTATTACGAAATGTTACGATTTTATCTAGGACTTTCGATAGTATATGTAATGAGGACACTAGCATTTTGTTATAGTTTCATTTGAGATCGACGGATGGTGTATAAAGCGACCGTAATTATTATTTTTGTGAATAGGGCACAACCTCATTTTGTAGGGCATTCCAGCGAGGTAACCAAAATTTAGCTGAAGCATTAGAGCCTTTGGTCAGTCATGATTGGAAATTTATATTCATGCAACAGAAGAGAGGTTTAAGTTAAGAAACTATTTCGTGGCTCCAGTATAAATGTCAAAGGCACATTGAATTAGTCACCATGTATGTTTGATTTTATAATGATATGCTTGCAGCGATCAATGACCGTGAATGACAACATAAAGAATGAATCCTACGCATCTTCATTAGTTACTTGTTGAATTCAATAGAATTGGCATACCTAGCTACTCTTTGTCTTAAAAAATAACACATTAATCATATATTTTTTGTCAGTGATTTAATTTCTGCCGGTCTATTACACTTATAAATATTTTACGGTTATAGAATTTTAATATTTCTATCCAATACCTACTTAGATAGAGCCGTGTCACGATATTTCTCCGACGCTGACTCGACCACAGGCTCGATCGATTTGTATATAAAAATTTATACGTTGTTAACGTATAAATTTTGCGTGTTAGGCCTGAGAATCGGTCAAAATTTATCTTTGGACCCCTAGGTCGAACAGAACTAGGCGTCCAAAGCTTGAATTGGGCAAATGAAGCTGCGGGACTCAGAACAGGTAATACGTTCATTTTTCGGAATACATTAAATCTTTATAGGTACACAATCTAATAGTAGTACGAATTCACATTAAAGAAAAAGTTATAAAAATAGTTTAGATGATGTTACAAGGGAATGTTTTTTCGAGTGTTATTATAATAATACATATTCCACTTAACTTTAATGAAATAATAATATTATCCTCATTATAAAGTAACGTGAATCACAAATAAAATACTTAATAGGGCACGATACCAAATTATGCTCCATACAAAAATATGGGTATCGTACTTTTCTTTTTTCTTCGTGAAATTTAAACCGATTTTGATTGTTTTTACGCTATATTATAGATGAAGAGTATATCTATGCTTGTATCACTCACTCACACGAAACGTCTTTTTTTCAAAGAATTTGTAGTAAGTAAAATCTGCTTCAGCTATATTTGTCCCACGGTCAGCACGGTGCTCGGGAATAGGGATAGCAATACCTAAGGCAAATACCTAAATTAGGAGTAAAGTACCCTCTTAACATCTACGAGAAACAAATACTGTGTCACTTTCATTTTGAAATAGAGTGATTTCTTTTATTTTACTTTTTTATTTCAATTTTTTTGTAAATGTTAATTTCCAGCTAAAATATTTGTTTTAAATGCAAATATTTTAGCACTTTATACTGACTTGTAACTTGAAACCTTGAATTTTGGCCACTGACCTTTTACTAAAAGTTCGCTTTCGTTTCTTAAAAGCAAACAATCAAAATTTACTTTTAAAGTTCCTTTGGCACGTTATATAAAAAGGTTTGGAGCAAATTTTTTAAAGCCTTAGCGATCAACCAGCGTGATTATATTCTCAGTAAATTCCATACTTCATTGATCTGACCTCTTAATTTCGTAAACTATGCTTCGGTAAATACTGAACGGCAAGACCAAAGTGTAAAAACTAGTTATTACCAGTTTATTGGCCTGTTCGCATGGGTCGGGTCTACACGGGCCACTGCTAACCCAAATTTAGCTCAATAATTATTTATATTGCGGCACCACTTGATATTAATTGAAGTCTACGATATTTAATGAAAGATAGGCCACATAATTTGATAGCCCTCGTGGCCTAGTGGCTCCTGTAACGGACTACCGTTCAAGAGACGCACAGTACAATCATTTGTAAGATTTTTATAATTGTCATACAAGTGTTTGTACTGCTTCTAGGTGTTTACTTTGTATTGTAAGCATCTATTTACGAAGTAGTCTAAATATCTCTCTCTCTCTGAATATCTCTCCCACTGTTGGGCACGGATCTCCTCTAGTTTAGTAAGTATTATGGTCTACAGCGCCGCGCGTATTGGCACACGCACAGATAAAATATTTACTTAACACAAACGTGACAAAAATGTGAATAAAGAAATTAGGTATCTATTTTACTAAAAATTACAACATTAGTTGCATTTATTACATTGTTGATGAAATAAAATACAAATTATCTTAATTTTTATTTTTAATAGGTACATTTGATGACTGACGATGAGATCATTGGCCGCCGTAATTGAATTTATTAACAAGTCACAGAAATATTTATTTTTAATTGTTTGTGGTGCCAATTCTAGACTCAACTAAAGTAAAATACAGTTTACAGTGTCATAACATCATTAGGTGAATGTTAAGTAGAAATAATATGATTTGACCTAGTACTACATAGATATCATAATCACCAGAGCCTTAAACCGGCTTTTCTTATTTGCATACTTCAATTTATGTATTTAAGTGTGAGAATACTGTGACTTAGGTTTAAAGACTGTGGTGGAGGAAACCCAAGAATATAAAGAGAAATACTCCGAGAGATTATTTAAACATCCAAATCCCTTAACAAGTGCTCTTCTAATAAGGAATCCAGTTAACAGACTAAAAAGAGCCAATGTGCTCCATGACTAAGGAAAGTCAAGACATTGGTTTTTGACTCGTCTGAATGTCCAATCACATTGAACAGATCTGATTAAAGTCCGTGGACTGATTGCAGATAAAAAAAAAAAAAGTGTGAGAATAATATTAAAAGCTTTGATTAACCTATAAAGAATGTAGGTAATCTTAACACTAGCTTTGATTAGAAGGAAAACAGGTGGTGACACTACTTGTATTCTTAATCCGTCACCACACGGATAAATATATATTATATATACTAGCTGATCCAGGAAAATGTTGTTTTGCCATACTAAAATAACAAG
The DNA here is from genome assembly GCA_916999025.1 of Orgyia antiqua. Classification (NCBI taxonomy): domain Eukaryota; kingdom Metazoa; phylum Arthropoda; class Insecta; order Lepidoptera; family Erebidae; genus Orgyia; species Orgyia antiqua. Next base: position 8,037,924 of record OU779863.1, on the reverse strand, counting down.
TTTGCAAAATAGATGTTGGCCGATTCTCAGACCTACCGAATATGCATGTAAAATTTCATAAAAATCGGTCTAGCCGTTTCGGAGGAGTACGGTAACTAACACTGTGACACGTGAATTTTTTATATTAGATTGTCTGCATGTAGTGATTCTAAATTCCAATCTCTCTCTATCTCTACAGCCCATTGAAGTCCCACAGTTGGACACGGACCTACTACACTTTGAAAGCGATTAGGGTCGACTATGCCGCGCTGTCCAGGCGTGTTGGCATAGTGTGAGTAGGTAGATATTTTTACAGCACAATTAAAGCGCAATTGTGAGATCTGCGCGAAACTATTGATTTGTCCGTCGCAGATATTTTATACAACATATATTACATATATGTATATGGGGTCAACGCTATTATGATGGAATGGATCTTTATGCCTAATAACGGTTTTATATTTTACCGGTTTTAAGACCCGTTTATGTTTTTTTTCAGTACTTGGTTAAATTATCAGAACGATTAACATCACAACTATGACCTCTTTTATTTAGGTTCCGTACCTATAAATATATGATAAAACGGGACTTTATTACAGAGCTTTCGCTATCCATCTGTCCGTCTGTAATCACGTTAAGATCATGCCGCGTTCGAATTTAGAAATCTATAAGATTTGGTAAATAAGTACTTTAATTTATTGCCCGGAACCAAATAATTGGAGCTGAATTAGATACTGTATTTAAATTCAGCTATTTACTAGTGAATGCGGCTTTGTTTTGTGATATGTACGTAAAGGACATGTAGATTTATCACAGAGTATGAAAAAATGTCGTAAGACGGTAATCATTATAGTTTTGCTTTTGCGCACGTCTTGAAACATATAGATATGTATATGGTTTAGTGTATTATGCGATATAAAACTGAATAAATAATAAATGGGCGTGAACACACTTCATGCACCATGACCATGACAACTCTTCATCTAGATTAAATAACTAGAATGCATAATAATATACATATAAGAAGCACGCGCAATATTAAAATATTTATTGATGGTATTTCCCACGACATCCGCTGGTCTCAAGCTAAGCTTTTTAAATGCATAAAATGTACAGAAAACACTCAGATGAAGGGCAAACATTTATGTGTAAGATATAAATATAGCAAAAATGAATGTCCTGAGCGGGTTTCAAACCCGCGACCTCACGAACAGCAGTCCGTGCCATGAACAACTAAACCAAGAGACCAAAATATTTTTAAATAGGAACTTTAATGAGTAATTTTTATTGTTTCAGAAATTACCGTACCCAAAGGCAGTTGGTTTCATTGTCACAAATGAGTTCTGCGAAAGATTTTCATATTATGGAATGCGAAGTAAGATTGATTTTATAATTTATATTCTATTATTATGTGTTTAATTTTAATCTGCTGTGTTAATTAATTATGTGGCCTGGGCGAATAGGTGTATCTTTACTTATTATAAAACTAAGTCGTTATTTCTGTATGTATGTCCATTTGTGATGATCTTTAAAACTACGCAATGGATTTCAATGCGTTTTTAACAGATTTTTATATTATTTGTTAGGGTTTTTTATTTTCTTACTTCCATACGTACGTAATCGCGGGCATCAGCGAGTTTTCTTATAAATACACTAGCCTACAAATAAATGTTTTATGGCTTATCTCTATGAGTTTATGGAAACTGATTTATACAATCTATAAACTAGGTATTTATCAGTTACATGTATGTTCCACAAAGAAATGTTAAAAACTATTATAGAAAATAGACAAGACAATTGTTGATATGATTTTTTTACCAAATGCATATAAATATGTTAGCTAATCTTACCCGAAATGATTAGATGTTAGCATAACCTGAATAAGGCAAACATATAAATTCCGGAGATACCGCGACTCGATCTGATTTCGCAATTTCTAAAAGTTGCTTTTTCAAAAGTTGTAGCTTTTTTGCGGATGGCCTCACATTAAAATCTTTTAAGGTTGATGATACCATAAATATTGATAGATACTCTTTTAAATTGCGAAATATCGTTTGACAAACTTTACGCACATTTTGTTAATAACTGACACTTTCAACATAATTTGCGTTAATATTAAAAAATTATTATAAATGTAGTATATTCGTATTCTAATATCCATGATGCAGCATTTCTTTGTAAGAACATAGAATAGAAATTAAATGAGTAAATGAAGAGGATACCAAAATAGCTTCGTGCATTTTTCTATGTACGAAGTTTTCATTGTTTCTTTAGATTGAATGGCTAGAGCTCTAATTTTTAAGTATATGTTTTTTCAATATATGATCTAGGATCGCATGAACTCAGTAACGCGATTGAAAAAAGTTTTCTCGATAGAAAATCTTGGCGAAACAACCTCTCTAATTTTTTATTTTTTTCATTTGTCGGTCTATTATCGCGTATTAACTAATGAAATAACTTAAAAAACATAGGTAACTATTATGTATAGAAACACGTGGATCAGAATTAAAATATATTTAGTAGATTTTGAGTAAATAGGAAAAGTATCCCTAATTCTTCATTTTCTGTGCCTACTGGCTGTGTTAATATGTACGTGTCGGCGATGATATTGATGTAGGCCCTTAAGAGCTTATTATCTATAAATAAGTTTGCATACTGAAATTATGTACAAAATTGTATTATAAATAAATTATTGTGACCAGTTTATGTTAATGCAAAACATAATATTTTCAGTCAATCTATATCCTAATCCTAACTAATTTATAAATGTGAAAACGAGTTGATGACACTATAGAAATTTTGACAAGTGTTAATGTGTCGAACGAAACTATAGCGCGATTTAAAAGACGGTACAACGCCATCTATCATAGTAAATTTTTGTTTGGTAATTTCTAAATTTAAGGCGTTAATTTCAAAATTTCACGCGTACGAAGTTAGTTATTATTATAAAGCTGAAGATTTTGTTTGTGTGTTTGAACGCGCTAATCCCAGGAACTACTGGTACGAAATATCTTTTTTTAAACAAAACCTTTTTCCATGGATTGAGACGCGTGCATTAGTTTTAAATCTTGGCCCGACGTTTCGGAGACTTAGCAGTCACCCAGAGACTGGTATGAAATAAAAAATTCTTTTTCTGTTGGATATTCCTTTTATCGAGGAAGGCTACGGTAGATAATAATATAACGTCACGCTGCGACCATAAGGAGCGAATCATTAGTGAAAAATGTTGCAAAACGGGGAAATTTTTCTAAATTCCACGCGTACTGAGTCGCGAGCGACAGCTAGTTTTCAATAAAACTATCATATTACCTTTTTATATTGTGCATTATTGTAAGCAGCATTGTTATTTCTTATCAAACATAAACGCAGATAGCTCTATTGAGACTATACATAGATATATCACTATCTATGTACACATATTATTTCATGCTAGAAGTGTCACTTGCAACATACACGTGTCGTGTTATTTAGTAATATTTTTTTAATCTAATTTAAGTATATACTTAATATACGATTGTCGGATTATAGTCCGTTTTATAAATATGTAATAAATTATATGTTTGAGCTTCCAATATAGCCTGTTAAACTTCGGTATGAGCCGAAACCTAAACGGTGTTACTTAATCAATCGTCGGCGTTGCTTAATTTCATTAACACAACAATGTTGAAGAGATATCTATCTATGCTATGAATAAAGAGGTTGTTTGTAATTTTCGTGTGGTGGCGAATTAAGAATACAAGTATCGCCTTCCCTTTTTCTTCCCAGGGTGCTTTAAAAGCCAGCTAAGGGATATTGCACAGAGATATAACATTCTATGTTAAAGATGGAAATCTCGAAAATAAAGCCTGTGCCAACAGGCCTGGCGCAGTAGACCATAATCTCTCCCAAAGTGGAGAAGACCCGTGTCTAATAGTGGGATGCTAATTAGCTGGAGAGAGAGAGAGAGAGAGAGAGAGAAGTTTGTAAAATGCTTTTATCTCCGAAAGTAATGGTTCTATATAAAAATTTTATCACTAAGCTACAGTCTCTAAGGATACTGATTGGTCTATGTAGCGATTTGACAGACATGTTTATAATTACTACTTCTTTACAAAACTTCCGAGAGTAATGGGGAAATGTGCTAATGCTCACGGTGCTCTTGCGATTGTCATTTCCCTATTGATGTTACTTTTGCTAAGAATTTTAATGCTGATGCAAATTATTTATATATTATACTACTTTTAAAGAGTTGGGTAATTGTTATTTGTGTTCTACAGCTATCTTTCTTAATACCGTTCATAATTCTCCACTCCTGATCCCATTATTAGGGGGCGGCGCAACATGTCCTTTTCTTTCATGTTCTGTGTGAAGTCATGTTAATTTCTCTTTCTTTCATATATTATTTCACTTCCATAATAGAACTTTCTATTTTTAAAATTATTATCAATATTTATTTCTTATATGACAATATATGTAGGCTTGTAGGTTCTCAAAAATTAAAATAGGTAATAACACAAAACTTCTCTCAAAGAACTATCTCTTTCCATATCTTCGTATTCATATTGTATATCTTCGAATTTAAACTGCCATAGATGACATAAAGCATTAACTTGATGTCATTTATGGCAGGTTCTAAGCTTTTTAAAGTGGTCCCTGGTTATACCTTTCATACCCTGACTTCAAAATATCTCAGGCAATGGTAGTTATGTGCCGTTATAGCATTTAGTCTTTCCTTTGTCAAAATTATCTGGCCGCCTTCAGACTATGGCATAAATAATTGTGGAGCGTCTGGTCTTGATTTTCAGTTGATATACATATTCTGTCTACATTCTAACTACAATTGTAGTAACTCGGTTTTAGTTAATGGCCAAGATTTATGGCAATATCTCTCTCCCAAATCCATCAACGTTCCACGGTTGGGCATGGTACTCCTCTACTTTGGGAAGGATTATTGCTGGTCTAATTTGACGCACTGACCAGACGTGTTGGTACAGAGTTTATTTTAGAGTTTTCCGTCTCTCACAGAGGTGTACAAATTTACTTAGCTGGCTTTTACTGCACCTTAGGAATGAAAAGGAGTCACAAGTATCACCTAGTATTATCAATACGTCTTCACCACACGAAAAAATGACAATATAACAGTTTTATATTTCCAAATAATTTTATAAGGGTTTTTAATTGGCTTACTACGAAATATACACATTTATTGTTTTACATATCTAATAATAATATTACCTATATCCAAACCGTGCAACCTTAATTGATAATTGTAGATACTTTATCGATAACAGTTAAGTGTATTGTGAAAGATCAAGTGAATAGGCGTTATTTATGGCCTACTTATGTTTTCACGCTCGATAAGCTGTTAAGATTGAATTCTGATATTTAGCACGATATTATAAGACGTATCTATCTAACAAAAGTTAGATAAATCTTACGAAAATTGAGATAAGTCAATCGCTTCAACGCATGTCTGACTATTGCCATGCAAATTATTAACAAACAACCAAATATCAACAAATAATCCGTTGCGTATTGCGTAATTTGGAAGATATAAGCTCACCTAGGGACATGCATACAAAAATTACGACTTGGATAGGATAGATTTTGGTGATTTGTGATATATTATATCATTATTCTACAAAAATAACAACTTTTATAATAAGTACTTAGTACAGATTAGTAGACAGAATGTTCGTGTAGATTCCGAATTAATGTGTCACCACCCAATTTCCATGCCAGGGTTTCAAAAGGGAAAAGTCTGTTCGTTTTATATCATACCACGGCAACATTGCATTTTTTTGGGATAAAAAGTAGCCTATATGTATGTTATTCTGATGTACATATGCTACATTATTGTAAATCCATTCAGTAGTTTTTGCGTTAAAGAGTAACATACATCCAAACATTACATTACAAACATATTTGACGGGCTTCGTGGTGGAGTGGTTTATGTAATGGACTGCCGATCACGAGGTCGCGGGTTCGATTCCCGCTTGGGACAATCATTTGTGTGATGTCCATAAATGTCATACAAATGTTTGTACTACGTCTGGGTGTTTTCTATGTATTATAAGTATGTATTTACAAAAGAAAAGTAGTATATGTAGTCTATCCATATTCTGGTACCCACAATACAAGCATAGAAATATAGCTTACTTTGGGACCAGAGGACGTTGTGTGAAATGTCCTGAATATTTATTTATTTATAAACATCCATATTCTCAAACTTTTACATCTATAATAATAGTACTTAGTAGGATATGTCTACGACTATGTAACGACTTGCGATTTTATAAGACGCGTAAAGGAAATAACTTTAAGAAAACTAAGCTAACTAAACTAAACTTTAACTTGAACTATATATGTACTTACATAATTAAAACATGGCTTTTCTGTAGACGTCTAATGTAATACTTACTAATTATATCACTTATTCAACCCAATATTATTGTTTAACATGCTCTTTTTAGCTTCGTTTATATCTATGAATCTGTGACATAATTTTAAAAAAGATATCTTCATCATTATTATTCCAATTCTTATTCCAATGAGGGTAGGCATAGAATAGACTGGTCACCTAGCTATAGCTTCTTTAAAGAAAAATTTTCTCAATTACATTAAATTTAGTTTAACACTAGCTGTGACCCACGGTGTTACTCGCGATAAAAAGGATAAAAAATAACGCAGTAAAAGGTGCATTTAGGACACCACTTCATATCTCACGGGAACCTTGCATTCTTTTGGGATAAAAAGTAGCCTATGTGTTATTCTGATGTATAAGCTACATTTTTGTAAAGTTTCTTTAAATCCATTGAGTAGTTTTTGCGTGAAAGAGTTACAATCATCCAAACATCCATACTCACAAACTTTCACATTTATAATATTAATTTAATAGGATACTAACAGTATATTGACGAGCCTCGTGGTTGAGTGGTTCATGTAACGGACTGCCGATCAAGAGGTCGCGGGTTCGATTCCCGCTTGGGACAATCATTTGTGTGATTTTTCTAATTGTCATACAAATGTTTGTACTGCGTCTGGGTGTTTCTATGTATTATAAGTATGTATTTACAAAAGAAAAGTAGCATATGTATTTTATCCGCATTCTGGTACCCATAACACAAGCATATAAGCTTAGCTTGGGACCAGAGGACGTTGTGTGAAATGTCCATGAGTATTATTATCATTGTTATTATCTAATGAGTATATAATGACAAACTAAAAGAATAAACAAATGAATAAAACAACCATTCAGTTTTATTGAATTAATGTGAGTAAAAAACAATGATGTGAATTAAATAGTGATGTAATTACGTCTTCATTACTTATACCAGATAAGACAATTTACATCTAAAACTACGAGTAGCGATGGTACCAATTCTGTTGGGTCGAAAATTTAAACTAACTTAAAATAAAACCCACTTCATCTTGATTAAATATTTTTCCATATTACACAAATTATACAACAACAATGTTCAGAAGAATTTGTCTTGCGTTATTGACAATGGTACCAATTCTCCGCGCACAACTAAACTTAACTAAAAAATGAAATCTATGGCGTATTTTGATTTTGAGACTTCATCTATAATATAGCGTAGAAACAATTAAAATCGGTTTAACTTTCGCGAAGAAAAAAGGGAAGTACGATACCCATATTTTTGTATGGAGCATAATTTGGTATCGTGCCCTCTTAACATTGCCGAATTGTGTCATTGACACTATGAATTTAATTTTTTTAGATAAGTTTAGATGTTCACGCATTTTCGGAACCACTATCAATATTTATGTCTTAGTTATGATATATACATAATTATGATATATATCATAACTAACGTCCGCGTAGAATTTGGAAAATTTTTTTTTCTCAATATAAGGTAGTCTATGTCCTTTCTCAGGGTCTAAAGATTGTCTGTGCCAAATTTCATCATAATCGGTAGAGAGGTTTTAGCGGGAACGCGTAACAGACAGACAGACAGAGTTACTTTCGCATTTATAATATTAGTAGGGATTAAACCTTAATTTTATTATGTTTGTAATGTTTTGACAAAAAAACGAGATAAAAGTAGGTTTCGCAGATTTCGCTTATAAAAAGCATGTCAGTCTGTTAAGCAACTTTGTAATAAGGACGATGTCGATTGCATTATAATATACTAGCTGTTGCCCGCAACTTCGTACGCGTGAATAACAGAAGTTTACTCTTCTGCTCAATAGATGGCGTTGTACGTTTTTTAAATCGCGCTATCGTTTCGTTCCACATATTAACACTTAAGCTCGTCAAAATCATTATTGTGTCATCATGTCATCATGTCATCACGTCATGGATTTCGCACTTATAAATTAGTAAGGGTTTATTCAATAATTTACGTTTGATTTTCCAATCATCTATAATAATATTATAGAGCTGAAGAGTTTGTTTGTCTGTTTGTTTGTTTGAACGCGCTAATCTCAGGATCTAACTAAAGGCCCGATATGAAAAATTCTTTCAGTGTTGGATAATGGATAGTACATTTATTGAGGAAGGCTAAAAGCTATATAACATCACGCTGCGACCAATAGGAGCGAAGCATCAGTGAAAAATGTTCCAAAACCGGAAAAAATATAAATACAAAATAACGACTTTGTTTTTTAATAAGTAAAAATAATTAACATAATTTTAATTGAAAATGAAACTGTAAGTGAATGAATTACTTGAGTCGTGTATAAAATGCACGGCTATATAAAAACATTTCGTAACTGTTATATATAATATAACAAATACACAAATTCTTACAAAAGTATCAAAAATGTACATTTTACGAGTAAACTACACGTTCATTAAAAGTAAAGAAATATTATTTTAAACGATGTTGCGCAAAACATAAATGATTCTGAAATTGACATTGGTACCAATTTTACGTGCACAACCAAACTTAACTGAAAACAACTATTGGTTTGTATATTTTAATTAATCGGCTATTTTGTTGTGCACATAAATAAATAAATTTAAAATAAATATTCATGGACATTTCACACAACGTTCTCTGGTCCCAAGCTAAGCTTACATGCTTGTGTTATGGGTACCAGAATACGGATAGAATACATACAGGGTGTGGCGTAATTAATGGATAAGCCTGTGCCTGTGGATAAGCCTCCTACTGCGCTATACGAATATGTATATTTTTAATTAATCCTATGTATGGTCTTGAAAAAAATGGCATAAGTCATGTTTTTCATAAAATGACTACTTTCACTAACCAATTATGCTACTGTTGCCACAATTTTCAAAAATATTGCATTCTGTTTTTTTTATAAAACAGCTTAAGAGGTGAGCTATTGAAAGCAATAAAGAATTCCCTATTCGTAATACAAATTTTGGGAAAAAATACATGAGATATCAAAAAAGTGTTATTGATTATTCAATTTGTTGACTTTGTACATCGTCTAGCTTAAAAAATCTTTATGGGAGTTGATTTGCCCAATATCTTAAAAACATGCTTGTTTTATGCAGTTTCCGAAATGGTATAATACTTATTACATTTCACGAGGTTTTAAAAAAAAACGACAGTTGTAAAAAAATACCCTAATTTTCTTTAACAGAATTATTAATTTATCTTAAACATGTCTTTGTAAACAGTTTGAATGGACCCTTTTTTGTGTGCTCCGGAGCAGGTAGTCATTCACAATGGACCCTTTTTTGGGTGCTCGGGAGCAGGTAGTCATCCACCATGAATAGGGTAAGCAGATAACGACTCTAAGTCAACTACTTGTGGTTGTTTATCGCACGGCAAATCCAGACGGTTAGTCTTATCATAAGACAGAGACAAAGAATTTTGATGTCAGGTAAATAACAGTTGTGCGACAGAGATAGATTTTTATTATTCTCACAAACAACAAAACAGCTTTTGAACTTGTTTAACAAAGTTAGTGCTCTTTTGACTATCGTCTCTTGCGCACATATCGTTTGCTCTATCGTGTTTGTTATTGTGACGTGAATTTGGCTTATGTACTACGGACTCTGTTTTTGCTATACGAATTGGACAATTGTGATATTATCGACGACTTCTACATATCCCTGGACTACTGATCATGCCGCGTCATACGTACACTCCTCAAGAGTATGCAAATATGCATCTTATTTACGGCCTGTGTAACTGCAATGCAAATGAAGCTGCACGCGAATATCGTCGAAGATACCCCGATTTGCGACACCCAGACTACCGGGTGTTTACACGTGTGCACATCGCTTTTAGCGAAGGGCGAATGCCTGGTACCGGTGTTGGTGGTGCTTCGGAAGGCAGACCTCGACGACATCGTGATGACGAAGTTCTAGAAGCTGTGCGTGCTAATCCAGAGTTATCAATTCGTGAGTTAAGTAGAGGAACCGGTGTAGATACGCGTACTGTGGGCAGAATTCTGCACAGGCATGAGCTTCACCCGTATCACTATCAAAGGGTGCAAACACTAATGACACGAGACTATGAGCCTAGAGTCCAATTTTGTCGCGTCATGTTGCGAAAAATACGCGAAGATTCGGCGTTTTTTGACAAAATACTGTGGAGCGATGAGTCATCATGTAAAAGAAATGGCTACGTCAACATGCACAATCTTCATAGTTGGCAGGCAACCAATCCGAGAAACATAAGGCAAGACCGAGCTCAAGTCCAGTTTAAAGTGAACCTTTGGACAGGAATTTTAAATGGACAAATAGTTGGGCCCGTCGAACTATCCGAGACACTAACAGGTCCCAATTATTTAAATTTTCTGCAAAATACGTTGCCGGAACTATTACAAAGTTTAAATGTGCCAGAAAACTACTGGTTACAAAATGATGGTTGTCCCGCTCACTACGCACGAATTGTACGGAACTACCTCAATGATGAGTACAATGAGAGGTGGATAGGTCGTTTGGGTCCCATTTTGTGGCCACCAAGGTCCCCTGATTTGAACCCTCTAGACTTTTTTTACTGGGGGTGTTTAAAAGAAAAAGTGTATAAAAAAGAAATAGCATCCCTGGAACAACTAAAGGCCCTGATTTTTGAAGCCGCTGATGAAATCAAGAGCTCCGGCTTCATCCGACGCCTAAAGCGGTCATTTATCCGTCGATGCAGGGCCTGCATAGGCGCAGGTGGCCGCCATTTCGAACATTTTTTGTAAAATAAAATTTATGTAGTGTTTGCATCATTAGAATAAAAAAAATAAAATAAGTTGTTATTTTTTTTCAACGACTAACATTCCCACTGGTAAACTCAGACAGATAAGTTAAAATACCACTGACAGTTTGTTTAAGTTAACAGTATTAATTTGATTAATTAAATCACAATAAGAACATTTTTTTACGAGTGTCATTTGGTTCTTTAATATCACATCAAACTTAATAAGTATTATACCATTTCGGAAACTGCATAAAACAAGCATGTTTTTAAGATATTGGGCAAATCAACTCCCATAAAGATTTTTTAAGCTAGACGATGTACAAAGTCAACAAATTGAATAATCAATAACCCTTTTTTGATATTTCATGCATAATTTTCAAAAAATTTGTATTACGAATAGGGAATTCTTTATTGCTTGCAATAATTCAACTCTTAAGCTGTATTATAAAAAAAACAGAAAGCAAAACTTTTGAAAATTGTGGCAACAGTAGCAGAATTGGTTAGTGAAAGTAGTCATTTTATGAAAAACATGACTTATGCCATTTTTTTCAAGACCATACATAGGATTAATTAAAAATATACATATTCGTATAGCGCAGTAGGAGGCTTATCCACAGGCACAGGCTTATCCATTAATTACGCCACACCCTGTATACTACTTTTTTATTTTTTGTAAATACATACTTATAATACATAGAAACACCCAAACGCAGTACAAACATTTGTATGACAATTAGAAAAATCACACAAATGATTGTCCCGAGCGGGAATCGAACCCGCAACCTCTTGATCGGCAGTCCGTTACCAGAACCACTACACCACGAGGCCCGTCAAATTGTTGTACATATATACAATAATTAAAAAAATTTTATCTAGGAAAAGTTTTTATAACAAGAAAGTTCAGTTAAAGTTGCCGAATTGTGTTATCGATACTATCAAAATACATTTTTTAGTTAAGTTTAGATTAGTTGTGTGCATAGAATTGGTACCATTATTGCTCGTTCAAGGTTAAATTATTACATGTATGTATATGATATAGGTCCCGGCACGAATCTTGAGCGCTCGGTGGTAGAGTGGGGATCGCTTTGCGCATCGTACACTTCATTGCAAAAAAATTGGGATGATTTACTTCAATATAATTATATTTTGAATTATTTTTTTACATAATACATGTTGATGCTTGACTACATTCCACCTGATGGTAAGCGGTAATTAAATTAAATTAAAATACTTGTATTATTGTCTATTATTTAAATCATTTTAGGGATAATAATTGTTTCTAATTAAGAGTAAATAAATATTTACGGACATTTCACACAACGTCCGCTGGTTCCAAACTAAGCGCAATGATACTTGTGGTATGGATACCAGATTACGGATATAATACATATACTACGTTTTTGCGAGTGCCTCCCGGGCAACCCTTCAATCCTGCGGGTATCCAGCTCCTTTGTGTTCCCAACGTCCTAGTCTACTTTAGTTAATATAATTTTATGATATAAAAATAATTATAATTATATGACATAAACATTATGAACCTATTTTATATGAATGTAAAGTGACGAAATATTTTATACTATTGAAATGCTATTGAAGTTCTTCAAACGCAAAATCTAAACGATAGTTGTGATGACAAAATAATAATGACAACAAACAGACTAATGACAATTTAATGTTATTTCAGGTAACTATGGTGCCGTTTCTATATCCAACGACTTAACTACACTAAAACTAAATTTAGTTTTCTTTTTGTTAAGTTTAGTCAAGTTAGAGCAAAACATAGTTAATTTTTTCAAATGTTTTGTCTTTTAATTTTACTGTGAAACATCGCAAAGAACATCGACGTTTTACGCCACCAAACACATACACAGTAATAAACATGTACATAAACGCACAAGCATACATTTACCGTCAACACGCACACATAAATCAAGTTAGATGAAATCATATCAACGGTGAAAAAAGACTAAATAAATATTCAAGCAATTCACATCACAATGCATCATACATATTAAGTACTAAACCAAGCATAACGTTTATTTAATACCATAAGTGCTTTGGATACGATGTCTCTATAATACTTTAACACTTTCTCTTGTGACTATAGATGTACTAGCCCTGCCACGCAGCTTCCCTCCCTTATCTACGTTCTAGAACACCGCCCTTAATGACCTAGATGGTTATTGAGGTGTAACAGTTATCTCAGACTACCAGAATACACACAATATTTCATAAAAATCGATCATTGTCTCCCTATTGGGCACGGGGCTCCTTCACTTTGGGAGGGATTACTGTGCCACGCTGACGGTTATTTTCAAGTTATTTTTAAGTTATCCGTCTCTCACAGAAGATCTGTGTACTCATCATGTGTACTAGCTCACTTTTACAGCACCCTGGGAAGGAAAAGGAGTAGTGACACTTGTATTATTAATACGACACCACACGGACTTACTGGAACACGGTATAGGAATTAAAAATAACAATTTAATTTGAATTACTGTATGGTATTGTCTTATTAAGTTAAAGATGACTATGTTGTGGTTCTATTAACATGAATTACCTTATTTTTGGCTTAAACTGTTTTAACGTATTTGTATACGAATATTTATAACTTTTACGATTATATTATGAGGTTTTAATTATTTTATATCTTATTTCATTTTGATTTTCTTAATTATAAAGGAACTTAAAACATGTACATAAATACTCGTGCAACGTTATGTTTATTGGTTTTCTAATGGCATTCGTAATTTGGTTCTAGGAAAAACCCTAAAATAAAAGAGAGGTTTATTTGAGACATTTTCCTTAATTTAAGTTTGGAATATTGTAATATTCCAATTAAATTAAAACTCTAGCATCTTTCTGTGTGTTGACGGATGTAAAATACAAACGTTACTCCCCCTTTTCCTTCTTAGGGTGCTGTCAAAGTCAGATAAGGGCTTAGTATATAGATAACATACTCGCGGCCTCGGCGAGAAAAGGAAAACATGAACATAAACCCTGTGCCAACACGCCCGGTCAGCGCGACACAGTAGATCATTTTCCCTATCAAAGTGGAGGAGGCCCGTTCTCAAAAGCGGGATGTTAATGGGTTTGGGAGAGAGTGAGATAGAGAGTAAGAGAGACAGAAAAAATGGTTATTATAGAATATACCCTGTTATTAGAATTATATACTAGCTATAATTCACCAAAACAGCTTTTATACATACTTTTATTCTTCTTTATAAAAATATGGGCGTAGCCATAGAGTATAATAATATACTTAAAAGGCGTAGACAAGGTTTAGGTAGTATCGGAAGGGATTGCTAAATATGCTGTGCGTTAAATACGTTGTTATAAAGTCGTTTGTTTAGTCTCTTTCTCTATATGAACACCTTTCTTCTTTCTTTACACGTAGGTGCCAGTTCACTCGCACAACTTAAATAAATAAAACATGAATATTGATAGTGTCAATAGTATAATTCTGTAGAGTAGTGATTTTAGTTAACAATAATGTGTATTGTGGACAGCGTAATAACAAATAAAAAAAATATACCACGGTTTGTTGCGGATCCGTACCAAAAGGGAAAATGGGACCCAATTACTGAAACATCGCTGTGCATTCGCCCGCCCGTCTATAACTAATCTTTGCTTCGGGAACGGCGACAGCTGGAGAGCTGAAAATTTAACAGTTTGTCTATATATCAGTTGATGTTACAGCAACAAATACTGCCAATCATAATCTGCCCTTATCACGTTGTTTGGGATCCCGTTATTAGTAATTATTTGAGGTTGATATTACGAATGTATCACGGTTATAACGGCATGGAACCCTTAGTTCGTACTTGACCAATTAATTTATTTTAGTTAATTTTAATTTAGTTTTTAGCGCCACAGACTTTATTATTAAATGTTCTTTAATTTAGTGATATGTTTTGTTTTCCAGCGGTGCTGTCGTTGTATTTGCGAGACAAATTAGGATACGATGACAATGGTGCAACAGTTATATACCACGTATTTACAATGTTCGCGTACTTCTTCCCTGTACTTGGTGCCATGATTGCTGACGGCTGGCTTGGCAGATTCAGGTAAAACTCAGTTTAATATAGAATAAAATACTCGCGCTGTAACTCTATAACTAGCTTTTCTTAGTATTGTATGTATTCTTTATTCTGTTTATTGTTTAACACATTTGTACATTTCAGAACGAACTTATTTTTTATATTTTTTTAACTAAATATGCAAATGACTTAGGGTTTTTATGTGGTTTTCTTCAATAAATGAGATGATTCTTTAAGGTTAACTATTTAGGGTGTATTTTCATTTTAACTTCTAATCTTTTATAAATTTTATAATAGTTAAAAATAAATCTCCTTTTTATAGGACAATTCTATACCTATCTATGGTATATGCTGCAGGAAGCACATTGATATCAGTGAGTGCTATGCCACAGTTGAATTTGCCAACTCTGTAAGTACTAATAACTAATTTCTATACATATGAGTATCTATACTAATATTAAAAAGCGGAAGAGTGTGTTTGTTTGTTTGTTTAAACGCGCTAATCTCAGTAACTACTGGTACGATTAGAATAATTCTTTTTTTGTTGGATATTCCATTTATAGGGGAAGGTTGCAATCAGTAGAAGCGAAGCAGTAGTGAAGAAAGTTGCAAGAACGGTGAAAAGTTTTGTAAATTCCATGCGTACAGAGTCGCGGGCAGCAGCTAGTATATTAATTAAATTACTGTTGGACACGGGCGACCACCGCTTTGGGAAGGATTATGGTCTACTACGCCGCGCAGACCGGCCGTGTTGGCACAGGGTTTATAATTGAGTTTTCCGTCACACAGAGGATGTTATTTCTGCACAATATTCCTTAGCTAACATTTACAACACCCTGGGGAGGAAATAGGGGGGTGACACTTGTATTCTTGACGAGCCTCGCGGTTGAGTGGTTTATGTAACGGACTGCCGATCAAGAGGTCGCGGGTTCGATTCCCGCTCGGGACAATCATTTCTAATTGTGATACAAATGTTTGTACTGCGTTTGGGTGTTTCTATGTATTATAAGTATGTATTTACAAAAGAAAAGTAGTATATGTATTCTATCTCTATTCTGGTGCCCATAACATAAGCATATAAGCTTAGCTTGGGATCAGAGGACGTTCTGTGAAATGTCCATGAATATTTATTTATTATTTTTATTATTCTTAATCCGTATTGTAATATATTACAGACACGAGTAGTAACTCTCAATGGGTTGAATAGGCGTAGGTATTTATTGCCCTAAATAGGTGATGTGATGAATATCTTACGAGGCTTAAAATATTTTTCAGAGAATTTTCAATATTGGCTCTTTTGCTGATTGCATTCGGTACTGGCGGCATAAAGCCGTGTGTGTCGGCATTTGGTGGTGACCAATTCAAATTGCCAGAACAGGAAAAGTATCTGGGATATTTTTTCTCTCTGTTTTACTTTGCTATTAATGCTGGTAGTCTTATTTCTACGTTCCTGACTCCCATTTTAAGATCAGAAGTTCATTGCTTTGGTGATACTGATTGCTATTCCCTGGCTTTTGGTGTTCCCGGCATACTGATGATCACGTCTATCAGTAAGTAATATCACGAACAGTATAAAGTAGTTTCTCACAAAAAATAAGGTGTAACATTTTTTAATTGGCGAAAATATTAAATGAAAATAATTTATTATAATTAAAATATTAAATATTTAATTACGTATATGATCTTTCTTTTTAATTATAAAGTGTTAACTATTTTCTTTATTCCAGTAATGAAAGAAATATTCCCTGATCAGTTTTAAAGACATACCTACTTTTCTAACTTTATACCTTTTTATCTATAATAAATGTATTATGGAAAACCATAGTATACGTAATATATATACTTTTAGAATACAATATTTTGCAGTATGGATACATAATAATAATGTTGGAATTTGATGTTGACTTTTAATAAATAATATTTATTTTTAGTAATCTTCGTGATTGGAAAACCATTATACAAAATAAAGAAGCCCATTGGCAACATTCTAGGCAAAGTAGCGAAATGCATCAGTGTAAGTATTCAATTACTAACTTTGGCTATTTTGAATAGTTAGGTACAGTCGTAGAAAAATAAAAAAACTTCCTTTCGAAAGAAAAATATGCAACGGTTTAAACTGTTATTTAGGTCTACAGTAATTTATGGAAAGTCAAATTTATTTATCAATAACATAATAATATACAACGTTTTAAAAATTAAATTAGGCAATTATTATGTACAAAGCTATAAATGTAAACCAATAAAATAAATTGATCATCAAAATATTCCTTCGGATCGTCCTCAACTGGTAAAATGCCTAGACCGCTGGCAGCATTACCATATTGGATGTCAGTGCTAATTTATTAAATCTTACATTAATTTTAGTTATAAGAGAACGTTGCGGTCTGAAAGAGGATGTAGTGACTAAGGTGAAGAAAAGTATGCTTAGATGGTTTGGTCATGTGGAGAGGATGGATGAGAGACGCTTAACGAAAGGCATATACACGGAGGAGGTAAGTGGAAATGCTGGGAGAGGACCCACGAGAAAAATACGGCATACTCCAAAAGGGGCAAGTACGCAGCACTTACAACCGTCGGGCATGTATGACCAGATGTATGTGTGTCGATGAAGCCAAGGAAGTATGTTTGGAACGTACCAGATGGCGCTCTATAGTCTCTGCCCCCATGGGAATAAGGCGTGATGTTATGTACTTATGTGTAATTTTTGTATTTTTTATTCCGAGGTCGTGTGGTCAAGTGCCGCTTATGGTAATAATTATTCCAGTAAAATTTAATTTATTACAGACTAGCTGTGACCCGCGGTGTTACTCGCGGTACAAAGGGTAAAAATCAGGCACTAAACAGTGCTTTTAGGACACAACTTCATATCTCACGGGAACCTTGCATTCTTTTGGGATAAAAAGTAGCCTGTGTGTTATTCTGATGTATAAGCTTCATTATTGTAAATTTCAATTAAAATCTATTCAGTAGTTTTTGCGTGAAAGAGTAACAAACATCCAAACATCTATTTACAAACTTTCACGTTTAAAAAATTTGTAGGATTATTTAGTGGCTGGGTAGGTGACTTTATTATCTCGTACGTATCATAACATTGATATAAAGTACAGAATTATGTAACATTAAAAATACTGCTTTCACAACATTTCTTTTATCTACTTTGATAAAGATAGGGAAAATAATCTTGTTGATATTCTTGTACTGACATCTAATCGCTTTTTAGACGTAGTTTTTATCATGGTGACAAAAGTATTTTCTCAACACCATTCACGTATCTATTCTTATTAGGATTACGTACCAAAGAGTAAAATGGGAAGTTCGTACTAAGACTTCGCTGTCTGCACATCTATCACCAGGCTGTATCTCTAGAACGGTGATAGCTAGAAAGATAAAAATCACTAGTTGTGTATATTAGTTGATGCTACATAACAAATACTCATCATCATTATTCTCCTGTCCTTATCCCATTATTTGATGTTATTAGAGGCCGGTATGACGATTAAATTATAATCATAACCATACAGAACTCTTCGTGTGCGAGTTCAATTTGTACTTCACTGGTTTATTGTTATCTAACTGTTGATAGTTGTAGCCATTATGTTGTAGCCTTAGTTGAAGAAAAGGAAATTTAACGTCATTTGAGAGGTGAAGTGGTAAAACATGGATGAAGTCACAGGCAAAAACTAGTCAGTTGTAAAATCATGTATTGAAGTATTTATTATGTTGACACTTTGAGCTAAAAGATACAGGTTTATCAAAATTTCTACTTATTATAGGTACAACGAGCTAACCCGGCAAACGTTGTATAGCAATACTAAAAAAAAAAGTTTGAAAAATAGATGTTAGCCGATTCTCAGACCTGCTGAATGTACATACAAAATTTCATAAGAATCGGTCTAGCCGTTTCGGAGGAGTACGGTAACTAACACTGTGACACGTGAATTTTATATATTAGAAGACTAGCTGACCCGGCAAATGTTGTGTGTTGTGACATACTAAAAAAAATTGGTCAAGTGCGAGTCGGACTCGCGCACGAAGGGTTCCGTACCATTATCTATGCAACATAAGGCAACGTTATTAGTATCGAGCAAGAAACGGTAAAAAAATCATGTTTGTTGTATGGGAGCCCCCCTTAAATCTTTATTTTATTTTATTTTTAGTATTTGTTGTTATAGCGGCAATAGAAATACATCATCTGTGAAAATTTCAACTGTCTAGCTATCACCGTTCTTGAGATACAGCCTGGTGACAGACGGACGGACGGACGGACGGACGGACAGCGAAGTCTCAGTAATAGAGTCCCGTTTTTACCCTTTGGGTACGGAACCCTAAAAACGTTAAAGTTACAAATCTATATCAATACTACTAATATTACGAGTATAATAATAAATAATAATAATTTTTTTTTTTAATAATAATAAATTTATTGAATAAAATACAATGAACATCTCAAAATACAATGAACATCTCAAAAACAATTTAACAATATGTAACTCTAAGATAAAAACATTACTTAACATAGGCACTAGCATCTAAACTAGGCCGAGCCTGTATCTTAGATGCCAGTTTCTCCTAGGTTTGAAACAAGTCTTATGTGCATCTAATGACTAAAATTACATACGCTAAAAGTACAAAGTATTTTTACAAGTCCCTAATCTAATTTATTTATAACGAAGATAATTAATTAATTTAATCTCAAGCCCATGCAAGAACATTTTTCTATACATATTAATAGTTATTTAAAATTAGACTTACATACAAGGTATGTTTTCCAATATTAGGTTATATGTTGTTAACTGGTTACATTCGGATCTCCACCATAATAAAAAGTTTAAGCACTTCAGAAAGTGACAAATAGTAGACTGTTTATGATTTTTATGATTTCATGATATTAACAAAATTACAAATATATGATATCCACGCAAACAATTTGATTTGTTTAAAACACACATACATATTTCATTAACGATTTGAACTAAAAAGCAAATATTGTTACTTCATACAAAAAATTAATCTTGTTAGGAACATTTACGAGTATTACAAGAAAGTAAATGTGAAGATACCCGCAAATTTTTGTTCAAGTGATCAGCTGCTGCGGTCTCACTACTAAAACTATAAATAAAGCCAAAGTTTGATTGTTTGATTTTCTGAACACGCTAATCTCAGAGACAAAGATTTCGAATTAAAAAAAAAATTTGCACTAAACTATAAGATATATAACACCACGCTGCGACCAGTAGAAACATTATTGAAATATGTTGTTAAAACGGGCATAATTTTCTAAATTCCACGCGTACGAAGTCGCGGGTAAAAGCTAGTGTTTTATAAATACTATCGAACTAATATAAAAGTGTATAGCATAATAGAATTAATCGTATCCCTCTAATATCCCTCTCCCCTCCTCGTTATTTCCTAGGTTTCCATCACAGAGGATATTATCTGTATACAATATCCCTTTGCTGGCTTTTACAGCACCCAGGGAAGGAAAAGGGTTGGCGACACTTGTATTCTTAATCCGTCACCACACGGACACGTAGCATTAGCACCAGTGTCGTAAAATATATTGCTAAATTAGCTGAGATGTTTTATATTATGAGTTTGTTATTTCACATAAGATACCGTTGTGATTTTCTTAACCGGTTCGTGACAGATTCATAAAATGGTTTTTAGAAGCTAATAACACATTTTAGTATAATTAAAATAGTTTGAGTTTTATTATTTTTAATACAACCTGCATTAATTAAAATACTCTGCAAAGATATTAAAAATTGTCACTGGCCATTTTATCTTAAAATGAAAATATGATAATATATTAAAAAGTGTTAGCTCTTCATTTTCGAAATAGGAACTCGTAAAATGAACACTTATTTTGATCTGAATATAACAACAAAATCTTAGTGTAGTTAATACTTCAAGGTCGTTGTAGAAACTTGCCGCGTAGTTACTACAAAAGCCTTATTATTTATCTTCATTTACTTATAGTACGGGATCCGTAGTACATTTTTTTCACTTAATCAAGTCTCGTCATAATAAAGCTACTCTAAGCTGATTTTCCGTGAGTAGCTATATTATGACGAGACGCCCAATAATTTTCTATTCCAAAATCTCGATTGTGGTAGCTAACAGAGGTAACAAGGATAAAATATCGTACTATTACTGGAAGAAAGCTGTAAGTGATTTTTTTGAAATTTTAATTTGAAATTTTTGACGCAAGTTCACTTACGTCTTTTTTTACGGGTAGTACTATATTTTATCCTTGCTATCTCTGTTAGCTACCACAATCGAGATTACCTTGGGTCTTGGAACACAAACTACAATTACCAATTTTCACAGTTCCTCTTGTTGTTTTTCTTTTATAAAACGCTAGCAGTTATAAATTTATGTACAAAATCTAATAAATTATAAATAGGTAGGTACTTACATATGGTGTAGCCAAATATTTTTTGGATTTAATAGTTCACATTAAACTCAAATTCAAAGGTTTTTATTTCAATTACTTTAACAAGAGCTGTATTAAATATCAGAAAATATCGATTTTAACAAGCCCAAAAAGGCATAAGATTAGTTAAATAAAGGTTCAGTTTAATAGGTAAAGTAAAGCACTCCAGATAGTTTTACAGAACTCACTTTAATATCTAACTAATTTATAAGGGCTTAGAAATATTCACGTACCTATCCGTGCAGTCGCGTTTATAAAATACTAGCTGTGCCCCGCGGTGTTACCCGCGGTAAAAAGGATATAAAAAATTGGAAAGTTTCATGAAAATCCATCCAGTTATCTTTACGTGAAAGAAAAAAAAACATCCTTACATATCCTAACATTGGAGTATGGATAGAAGACCGAGGAAACGTTCGCGTTGCTCAGCCAACAATTTAAGTATTTTATTTTGACGCGCGTAATTCTTTTTTCGTCATATCTCCTAAGATATTCATTTAAATTGCATGCTGTAAAAAGCAGTTATAATCTATAATAAATGCGTAAGCTAAGTAAAGTATTTTATTTGATAAAACATAGTACTATATACACATAAATAGCTTTTGAAAACACCCTATTGAATTAGATATTTTTTTGACATTATTATGGGTACAGCGGGAATTCCTTAAAAGATAAACATATCGCGGACTTTTTTGAAGAACTATAGGTAATAAACTATTCCCCAACACATTACTTTGTTGTACCTCACACGGATAAGGCAGCGTTTTCATTTAAAGCTCGCGCGCGTCCGACATCCAATATATAGCAAACTCCAACAAATTATGCAATAGAAGCCATCCTCTTGAACCAATTTATCTATTAAAAAAACCGCATCAAGATTCGTTGCGTGTTTTTGAAAATATAAGCTCACATAGGGACATACATACAAAAATTACGACTTTGTTTTATAATAAGTAAAGATAAAGATTCAGCAATAAAACGTAGAAACTTTTACGAAATGTTTGTAGCTAACAAAAATGCATAACTAAAATAAGCATCTCTAAAAATAATACCGAAATGTAATTTTTAGGTAAAAAGTTATACCTACATATAATCTAACCTACGTTCTATAGTCCCGTACCAGGCACGAGAAGCTGCTTGTTCCATACTGATGGATATATTATATGCTTTTAGCATGCAGTAATGACATCTTGCAAAAGTAAAGAGAAGCGTGAACACTGGTTAGACCACGCGGATGATAAGTACGACAGCAATCTAATTGAAGACATCAAGTCACTGCTTCGAGTGTTAGTACTGTTCATACCACTGCCAGTATTTTGGGCGTTGTTTGACCAACAGGTACGTAATGAAATATATAAAAAACAGATGAGAACATTAATATCTATCAAGAAGATAGGGAGTCGATATACAATATGCCAACTTCTAAAATCAATCAAAAGAACCTTCTAGAAAAACTGTGTTCAGTCCACACTCGATCCATCTTTGGTTAAGAGAAAGGTGACAGAACAGGTGAAATGTACTTTAAAGTGTCTACGTTATTATAGTGCTAGTTTATAGGTTTTTTTTTAAATCTTTGTTTTTATGGGAACTTTAAGACCAATCTCATGTCAGTTCCATTATAACCTAAACTTAGAAAATACTTTTACAATCTTATATTATTTAATATTATCTGCTTAAAACTAATGTAAACATCAATTCTATCTCCTATGCAGAGTGTCTGGCCAAAATCGACAAAAATGCCCCAGCATCCAACTTATTAATTTTTAATTTATGGATTACTGTATCTCTCAACTGTGCATTCCGGGCACATTCCACCAGTACGTGGTGCACATCTTTAATTTGGCCACAGCTTTCACACAGAGGTGAATTAACCTTTCTCATAAGGTGTGCAAAGCACCTTAGTGGCATATGTCCAGAACGAAGTCTAAAAGTAGTCACCAACGTCCTAGTTTATAGGTTTCATGATGCTTTTGATTCACCGGCTCATTTAAAGGTAGATGAATTAAAGAAATAACGTTTGTGTAGGGATCAAGATGGACCTTCCAAGCAGACAGGATGGAACAAGATATTGGCTCCTGGACACTTAAGCCTGATCAGATGCAAGTGCTTAATCCCCTCTTGATTCTTATATTTATTCCTCTATTCGAAGTGGTAAGTATTTTTATTTAATTACACACAAATTGAATTACATTTAGCTTTTAATCTATCAATACATTCACTATGGAGTTAAGATTAATTTTTAGTTATTTCTAGCTTATGCCTTATTCTAAATTAATAATAATCTACTTCAAAAACTAAAAAACACGCTCGAAATTGCTGAATATTTTTTTATATTATTGAATTGTCCTTGGTAAATCGGTCCTTTATAAATGTGCAAATTTTCAGATCAATCCAACTACTGCAAGTGGGTTAAAATCACTTTTGAAGATTCCATTACATAGGTTAATACATTGATAGATACATACTGACTTAAGCGTGTTAAAAATTATGATGTATCCGTACCAACTGTTTGTCAACATGTCTACATCTATATATATCGTTACCATAAAAACCTGATCTTGAAACGTATATGCCTACATAATGTTATTTGAAATCTACACTTTTTAACTCCTTAACAAGATAAGAGTAACATAAACAACATAACATAAACAAACATAAAGACTCTTGTAATATAGTATATTGTGTATTTTCAGGCCATCTACCCATTCCTCACATGGTGTAAAGTTATTAAAAAACCCTTACATAAAATGATTTGGGGAGGAGTATTGGCGGCAGCTGCTTTCGTCATTTCTGGCATCGTTGAACTTAATCTATTGGTAAAAATATTTTTTATTAAATGTAACTAATATGAAATCTACTATATAAAAATAAGTCGGGTTTTCCTTCCTGACGCTATAACTCCAGAACGCACGAACCGATTTCCACGGTTTTGCATTCGTTGGAAAGGTCTCGGGCTCCGTGAGGTTTATAGTTCATTTCTTTTATTTTTTTTACTTTTTTTGGTATGGCAAAACAACGTTTGCCGGGTCAGCTAGTGTATAATAAAAGTCTACACTTTAAATTTTGAGCTCATAAGTAGTTAACATGGGAACTAGCATACCTTCCGTTACCTACATGCTAATTACATTTTCGATAGCATATTTTTTATTTGATGGTTAATAAACACTTGATAATCATTTAACAGACGGATTTACTTTACAGCCCACCTATGGGACTCCAGTGGCAGAAGGACTAGCACAGTTAAGAGTATACAATGGCTATAATTGCAACTTCTCCATCAGAATAGCAAATGAACACAGACTTGAAATTAATAGTACACATGATGCAGTGATCGGTCCACTGTCTGTCTATGAAAATCTAGATATTATAACAAATAATTTCACGACACTACCATATAGTATACGCGGAGAAGAAAACGGGGAATGTTCAGACATCGCATATTCTGGCTACTTCCCACTAAAAGAGAAAACTGCCAATTCATTCTTCCTCAACAGTGATGGAGTTTACAATTTCACAGACAATAATGACAAGGCAATTGATGGAGTTAGTGTTAGGTAAGCTTTATTTGTTAATCTTACAACTCATCATGTTTTTTATAACAATTTTCCTTTTTGTAATATGTCTCATATAATAGACTCCAAAAATCAAACATTATGTTATCTTGTTTAGAACTTATCATCTTAAAATTGTTGCGTACTAGTAACACGTTATCAAGATTGGAATTAGTTGGTAACCATGTTGTGTTACCAGTATGACTGGGAGGCGTAGGGTCGGCAAATTTTGCAAAATTCGACCACAATAATGTTATATCGTTAATGAATTCTACATCTTTGTTATTTTCTTTTTTCATTTTTACATAACCTTCATAAAACGGCTCGCATCGTAACAAATAACATATTTCATCACCACTAGCTACACCACTTATCTTAACATTAGTGTTCGCAATCGCAGTTGCTTTGACTGCGTTCAGTGTACCTCTATAATCAAACTTGTACATGTATATATTTTTACTACTTAGATATATATACGCTTTTATAAACTTTATAATAGGAAACTTAATAAGGTCAGATGCGTATCTTAATAAAGACTCTAAAGATTTTTCGGAATTTTCACCTTCTTTGAAATATTTATCTCGTATTATTCTTGAAAGCTTCTTGTACGTTTCTGATGAGCTATTATACCGGCATCCGTCTGTGAAAGGAACGAGATAATTAAAAAACTGGATATATTTTTTTAAATAATATGGATTGTGAAGAAATGGTATCATCTCCGATATACTTTCTTGAGTATTATAACCAATCAATATAGGTTTATTGAAATAATGAACCTCATTTTTCATGACTTCATAGAATCGTTCAGGGGTGAATAAAAGCAACGACGTGTTCGAAACTGGTTCAATCGTAGGTGTAAAAGGTATTATGGGTCTTTGAAAATTTATCATTTCTTTTGAATTCCGAATAAATATATCATGTGTAGCTTGAACAATGTCGTTTGTCGAAGCTTTTTTCAGCTTTAAGTGCTTCCTTTTGAGCTCCTGTTCCAATCTATGTCGTTCTGACGCAGGATCAATTTGGAAAATTGAGGGTGAAAATATTCCCCCACTTTGTAACACTACTTTTGAGAACAAATTTGTTGCTTTAGTTATCATTAAAAGTGATATATAAGTAGCACCAGAACCAGATCCCATAAGAGTTATTTTATTTTTGTCACCACCAAATTGTTTAATGTTAACCTTGATCCATTTCAAAGCCATAACAATATCTTTTAATCCCATATTGGCATGATGATCACTGCTATTAAGTTTTAAAAAACCGAATGCTCCTATTCTGTGGGCTACGGTTACTAAAATAACATCTTTATTTATAAAGAAATCGGGACCATGTATATGGCTAAGACACGATGTAAAAGCATAACCGTGAATCCAAACAATGACAGGTTTTAAATTTGAATCATCAGGTTTAGGAAGACTAGGCGTGTAAATATTAAGATAAAGACAATCTTCGCTCCCATACAAGCCAAATTTGTGTACAATGTGTGTTTGTGCACATGTGCCATGGTATTCTATCGATGCATCGAAAGTTTCGTCCCATTTTTGGGCAGGTCGAGGGTTTTTGAATCTTAATTTGCCGACAGGAGGTTGAGCATAGGGAACGCCATAAAATGCGAAATAAAGCCTGTCTTCTAATATGGTCGCTTCTCTATGACCCTTTAACTTGCCCTGTTTTACTGTAACTATGATTTCATCTGCCTCCACTAACACTAATGTCAGAATACTCATGTATATTATACCACACATCACTCATCTTACTGCTAACACATTTAAAATAATTCTCAAGTTAGCTATCGCGTGTTAATTAAAAAGCAAGCCGAGTAGAAAATGTTATGATTTCACTAAACATAATTTCAGAACTGCATTAATCTAAATCCAAATTGTGTTCACGGAGTGTAACATTCCAAATATATGATTTTATAACTCTAGTTATTTCTGAAGTACCTAGATGATATCCATATCTACTAAGTTATTTTATAAGGAGCTATTGTTTCAACCACGGCAGCTGATATTTAACATGTCCAATGTGTTTTCCACAATATTAAGGACATCGTTATGCTTATTTACAGTGAACAACTGTACTAAACGATAAAACAATAACACAAAACACGTTTCAGATTAAAAAAAATTGCATTTTCTAGTTTTATTACTTGAAAAGTTATAGTTTCAATTCATAGAAATAAAGTAATGTACCTAGTTATGTATAAATGATACAGGCTGTTGTTAAAATTTTAGGTAACGCTTATGTGGATGGATTATTAAGAAAATATGCAGAAATCTACAAAATATAAATACGATTTTAATAGATTATTCGTATGATATCTATCTATACGAGAAATAACGACAGAATCTATATTTTCCAGATTTTTATCTAATATCAATGGCGTAGCAACAATAAACATTCAAGATGTGAAAGAAAATAAGTTAAAACTAAGTGCTTTGAGCAGTAACACTACTCAGCACAAGATATTGAAAGGCACTAGTGATGTGACAATAGACGGAGTCGTAGTTGTAGAAGGATTTAACTTCAGATCCGGTGCTGTGTACACAATTAATGTTTATCAAGACAACAGCGGTACCTATGTAAGTATATAGTCGCATGTATATATTTCATTGTATTGTAGGATTCATGAAATACCAATGGATTAAACAATCACTTTTATTGTGATGCGTCGCGCAGTAGGCACTGCCACTAAGTATCTACATGGTGTAATTTCTCTTGGTCGCTTCTATATTAGATACCTATACAAGCAGGAACAAAAAGAGACGAATGAAAGCCGGAGCCCTAATACTCGCTCACGCTAAACTAAAATAAAGATTTTTAACCATTTTCTTTGTCTGAGGAGGAAGCTAGGGTACCTATTGATAACGGTATCCCTATAAAATTATTACTGACCATTTATCACATAGGTGGCTTTTATGAGTAGTTAGAACATTCTTGCAATAGTTGCTTCATGTTTGATTTACATTAAGATTTGTAACATACATATTAATTTCCGCAGATGGCAAACGTGGTGTTAATCACTCCACCCAATAGTATCCACATTCTATGGCTTATCCCGCAATATGT
Source organism: Orgyia antiqua (assembly GCA_916999025.1). Taxonomy (NCBI): domain Eukaryota; kingdom Metazoa; phylum Arthropoda; class Insecta; order Lepidoptera; family Erebidae; genus Orgyia; species Orgyia antiqua. The sequence goes on along the minus strand of OU779863.1, from coordinate 8,009,738 downwards.
TGTGATGACAATGGGTGAAGTCATGTTCTCTGTAACTGGATTAGAATTCTCATTCACACAAGCACCCGCCAGCATGAAATCTGTATTGCAGTCTGTTTGGTTGTTGACTGTTGCCTTCGGAAACTTAATTGTTGTGCTCATCGTTGAGGGAAATTTCTTAGACGCACAGGTACGGACATTTAATGAACTACTCATAGATAGCTATATGATTTTAATGATATGAAAGTGCCAGTCTAATAAAAATACACACGTCACCACTGTCCATGGGTGTTGTAAGATCCGTAATATGGCATTAGTAGACTTAGAGCAAGTAATATCTTTTGATAGAGGGAGGATTGCTTGAAGTTAAACCACAAAATCTGATCATTGCGGTTGATTATATAGAAGAAAAAGCGATAGACTATAGATACGCAAGAGCCTACTAGTGTCTGGCATTTTTTCGTGGGATGGCATGTTTCTTTTTAAAATAAAATATATTGACACTTGATCTCATGCCACCTGATCGTAAGCGACAATGAAATCATTGATGGTAAAGCGTAAATCAACCACACACATTGATACAGTTTTACCGCTGTTTGACTGATTTTGACAAATTACATTGAATTTTATTGTTACAGTGGAAGGAATTCTTCCTTTTTGCTGGACTGATGATGATTGATATGCTGATATTCACAATGATGGCATTCCGATACAGATATGTTCAACCAGCGTCAAGTAATGAAAACCTAGCCATTGAAGAGATTAAAATGCCCGAAAAAAAGGTTTCCTTAGAAAAACAAAGCTAATAAAATAAATATACCTACCTATTATTTTCTCTTTATTTTTAACACTTAAAAAGGTAATTGTTGCTTTTCATAGTGTTGCACTTATTTAAATTTTCTTATTCTACAACAAAGTCGTTATTTTTGTATGTATGTCCTTAGGTGAGCTTAGGTATATCTCCAACATTACGCAACGGATTTTGATGCGGTTTATTTTATAGATCCATCCTATTATTTTATATATCATCCATCCTCTTGATCTACTCTGATCAAAAGGATGGGTGTTTGCATAATTTGTCACGGTTTGGTTTAAAATTTAACACGTACGAAGTTGCAAGCAACAGTACCTAAATGTAAATTATATGAGAAAATGTACGACGTCCATGTTTGTGGTAAAACCAATTGAAAAAAATTAAAGGTCACAAACACTGTATACCGCTTTGTTTATTGCATCGGAGGTGTAGAGTAGGTACCTACCTACAATATAATATTGCCTCATCCTTTAAGGTTACCTACCTACATACCAATGCCAACCATTCATAAGGAAACATGAATTAAAATATTTGCCGTCTGGTATGTCGATGTGGATAGGTGCTATTATTCAATCAAGATAAGTATTTAGTTTGTAAAGAACAATCCTACAAGGCACTTGTGGGAGCTATGACATTCTTACAATAAAAATATTGTTAACACGCTTTTATTAGGTAATTCGGTACCCATTTAACAATATATTAATTTATGTTACGGAATCTTTGAAAGCTTTTTTTTTAACTACAAATGAAATTTCTGAAAATCTGAAATTTTGCGCACTTATTAAAGATCGATGACAATGCTATACCAACAAGATGTCCAAATAATTATAAACTGGCATACAAGACTTATTTTTATTCTGTAAAGTTTAAACTACACAATATAAACACTGATGTACCTATTTGTTTGTAAACTCGAAACAACCGCAATAACCACTCGACGGTCAAACTGTTTATATAAATGGCGTTAACATATTAGACAATTAGTTTTGGGCAATTTGTGTGTAGTTCCCATAGGATTGTGCTTGTACTTGAGGGGATAGCGAGCACGTTCAACTTAACCCCCTCTTGTTCCGCTGCAGTTGTTAAATAGGGTCCTCCTAAATGGGTTTCTCAAACTGACAAAAATAGAAAGATATTTTTTGCAATTTATTTTGGTTTCTATGTATAAACCTTCATGGTATCATATTGCAAACATCTATCTATACTTCTATATTAATACTATAAAGCTGAAAACTTAGTTTGTTTAAACGTGCTAATCTGGTAACCACTGGTCCGATTTGAAACGCGATACACAACATTTATCGAGGAAGACTATATAAGGAAGGCTGTATAACTTGACGCTGTGACCGATAGGAGCAAAAAATTTGTGCAAAAAATTTCTCAATACCACGCGTAGGTACCTACCTGAGCTACGGCCATCAGTTATATGTTATATTGGACTATACCTGACCACTACTAGAAGTACTAGATCTTCTCGAATAGAATTAACAATTTCATCAGTCTGAAGTCGAATCTCAATCTAATAGATACCAGATACCATACCATAGATACAAGGCAGTGGATACCTATATCCCAAATCATCCATCAAATTTTTCTCCGTCCCCTCCTGGAAATGAGTGTCTCCATAGAACGAGATCTTGGTGGTATCATCCAGCTTGTTAGCGTCTGCCTGTGTGGCTTGTAGGTGTTAATTCCCCTAACATAACTATAAGAATTTAAACCTTGAATAAATGTACGATCTGTAAAGCAAAAAGGGATTAGGTTCATACTGTCTGTTTATTAATGTTATTCCCGTTTGAAAGTTTGAGAAACGCTATGTCCCGTTGACATGCTCGATTCTGTTCCCGACTTGTTAATAATTGCGTATAATAAATGCGTAAATACAACAAATGTATGGCTAAATACGGGTTGGGGATCATCACAATGAGAGTGATTTAGTTTCCAGACAATTGAAATACTATATTCAGATTTCTAAGCATTGATATACCTAGATGGAACTAGGTATTCAGCATTATCTATATAAGATCTATATAATTAGTATTTTAAACGGTTTAAGCGATGCGATTTAGTGCAAGTATTTATGAGATACGTAAAGTACCTAATTCTGAGATAAGCAAAAAGATTCAATTAAAATTGATGTTATCTAATTATGTAACTAAAATTTTTAATAGGCAGGTAAACTATAGAAATTATTTACGCTGCCCCGCTGGGTTAACAAAGCTGATATGCATATTATTTACCATTGTTATCTACCATTATTGATCGTAATATTAACTTAATACAAAATTCAGTCAGACTTAATGCAAAACCAAGACTAACCAAGACCAAGGCATGCCGTCCTGTATCAACCAGCTTAGGCATATAAATATTAAAAATGTGAATATAAATTATACATAATCTCTCATGAAATAAACGAAACTGAACAGTTCATAAGTATTCGACGACAAACCGACATGGATTAATTAAGTGCAGTCAGAAAAACAGTTTTGGTAAAGGCGTCAGGACATGTTCCGGGCACTTTGAGCGCCACGCGGCGGCCACGCGCTTCGCCACGCGACTTCTACGTACAAAGGACTTGGCCACCACGTGCAACCACTCCCGGGATAATCTCTACCAAACATACGCACCCAAATAAATAAATTAACTAAAGCCAGCGGTTTTTAAATCTTGGATTTATATTATAGACCTATGGGAATAAAAAGTTGGGAAAGTTAATTCTTTACCTACTTCTTCAAATCTTTAATGTTTAAAGTAGACAGAACATAAATCGACGGTCTTTATTTAAAAAAAAAAATCACTTTAAATGTTTTTATTTTTTTCTTTGAAATTATTGAACCGAATCTAAAAACTTTTTTACGAATCGAATACATGGATAAGGCCGATCACAACCACTACATATTTGGTGTCAACATCAAATCCGTTTATATCTAATCTGAGTTCAAAGGTTTACAGAACATGAAAATAATATTGGATGTATTAAGTATACCTGTAATAGTACTTATTGTATGAGATGAGTATAGTTAAGTTACATATTCTTTGTTTGACATAAACGCGTGGTGGTGTTACTTTACTGTACCTAAATATATAAAATACATAGTACCTGTAGGTACTGCTTACACTGACTGTGCCATGAAAATGGTCAATAGTGAGATATACTTTAGGTTGATGACGTTGTTGAATATGTGGCAGGCGGAAACTAACGAGAGCATTCAATGACTGTCAATCATCAATTCATTAATGAACAATGAATTGTACACATGGAGATTTATATCAGTAGCTACTGGACTGATGAGAGATAATCATAACTAGAAAGCTATACTCCATTATTGTAACAATACATTTTATTGCATTTTATTTGTACTTATAAATTTGTGGGATTTAGTGCATAAAAATTCTTATTTAAAAAAAAAAATTATTTGCCTAATACATTTTGGGTAACAGGCCCAGTTACAATTTAAATATGCCGTGAATATACCGATATAATAATAAACACGACCGTAGGCTATGTAGACCTATATAATAAACTCGATACCAATATATCAGGTCAAGCCTGGAATAGTTCCCATACTAAAAATACCCTTTGATCGTGGAGGAAGACCGTGCCGTTTAGGTGTTGAGGAAAAGAACATCCGAATCACTAACTACGATATTATTGTTAACACATTTTACTAACTCATCTCATCTCTACAGCTAACTTAAATCGTCACGAGCTCTCACGCGAAAAACTATCAAACATATTGTACTAGGGCGTGGTCTAGTCACGTGTCAGTCGCGCGACATTCAGGCGCAGGTCGCGAGGTCTCGCAACCCGCGACAAATCAATTACAGGGTCGACCCCGTATGCCGAGGGCATCACTTCCGAACAGAATTACCACCAAATTATAGTAGTAACTTGTTTATAGAGGGTGATTCACTAATTTATAGTCATGACAAATTGCTACTTGTTACAAATAAAATTGGCCATGTTATTTTTTTTAACATGAATGATCTTTAAATTCCCACGGTTACTTTAATGTTGGAAGCTTAAGCTTATATAAGTATCCTATTTTTTAGCATCTAGTAGTCTTGTAACAAGTTGTTACTAAAATTAAACTCTGTCAAGTCTGAAATATTCGGATTTTAAAACTTGGCTTTACCATCTTAAGGGCCTACATCAATATTATCGTATATCATCGCCGACACGTACATATTAACACAGCCAGTAGGCACAGAAAATGAAGAATTAGGGATACTTTTCCTATTTACTCAAAATCTACTAAATATATTTTAATTCTGATTTACGTGTTTCTATATATAATAGTTACTTATGTTTTTAAAGTTATTTCATTAGTTAATACGCGATAATAGACCGACAAATGAAAAAAATAAAATAGAGAGGTTGTTTCGCTTTGATTTTCTATCGAGAAAACTTTTTTCAATCGCGTTTCTGAGTTTATGCGAGCCATTCAATCTAAAGAAACAATGAAAACTTCGTACGTAGAAAAATGCACGAAGCTATTTTGGTATCCTCTTAATAATATAACATAACAATTTGTTTGATTAGTGAACTTGATTGTTATGTGAAGCTCGTCTCACGTCACAAATTAATCGCGATATAATTCATATCATAGGTAATATCCTACTATTGCCAACCAGACAACAACAAACTATTTGCGTAAAAAATTATTAAAATACAAAATAATTCATTATTAATTTTGCATTTATAAAACTAATGAATACTAAAATCTTCTAACACAACCTAGGTTAACTAGCCTAGTATCTCAAAGATTTTATTTCTATTTTATTAAATAACAACTGGTATTTTCTCGACCCTCAGCCTCCTTGGTTTCTATGAGTGTGTTTTATTACTGAAGGTTGTCAGAAACATTCCACCACCAGCCAATAGCAGAACGAGGCGAGTTATCGACCCGTTGTAACATCCACCCCCGTTATTTCACGGCTGAATAAACGAATGTAGATAAATGTACAAGTATATCTAGGATATACCAAAAAATATGAAACTAAAAGCAAGATTTTATTGCTTACCAAACACTAGTTGTAGTCCGCTACTTCTTACGCGTGCAATTAAAAACCAAACCCTAACAACCTATACCTACACAAAATTTATCCTCTGGAACCACTCTAACTATAAAAAAAACATCAAAATCCGTTAGCAGTTTTGCAGATATAAGCTCACATAGAGATACATACAAAAATAACGACTGTGTGTTATAATAAGTATCTAAAGATACTAATCTACAGGGAATAAGGAAACGCACATATTATGTGTCTTGGTAGGTATTTGTATTTGATATTCAACCTAACACATTATCACAAATGCTAAACCAAAATCTAAATACTTTTGGTTTATTCACAGTGTTATCTAATGTTTCCAATCGTGGAAACAGTGTCTATAGCTTCTAGACACTAAAACTACTAAATTGATTTTGGTGAAAATTGATAATCGAAAAATATATTTTTCGCAGTTTTTTTTTATTCAACACTTAGACGTGTACAAAAATGAGGAGGACAAGTATTTATAAAATACCTTCACTCTTATAGGAATATCGTTTATGAGCAGACAAAATCGCGGGTAAAATGTCTATCTACATGATGATGAACGTCAACAAAACAAGAATTTGGCCAGAGTTTAACCACGATTTTCGTTAGCTCCGCCCCATTTGCTTCTGTTTTGAATAGCTCCACCCCTGTAGTAAGGGTCTTTTCACACATTGATAACGTGCAAGTGAGTTGCCAACGTATAATAGACCTTTTCGAATAGTTGTAAGATAAATTTTGGTGTGATAACTGAATTTGCACAGCATACAGCAAATATGGATCTTGATTTGGGCATCCACCCCCTGCTATAAAATTATTTTCTATCGCTGTGGAGGTCCAGTAAGGATTCTGCTCTCATCAGTACAGTATCAGTGATATAGTGATGTCGGGTACACGAACACAATTAGCAGATTCTTCCACTTCACCGCCATTGAGGTATTTCAATTTACTACAATTTAAACATAATTATCAGTGTGCTAAGTTACCGAAATATTTTTAAATCTAATTAATAATGTGAAATCTTGTAACTGTTAATTATTGTTAAAGAGTTACTAATTAACGTTTTATCATCACATTTATTTTCAAGCTAAAATTAAAATATGTACGTTATACAGATTATTGGCATTAAATGTGTAGCTAACTTAGCTGTTATCATGGTTTATATTACGGATACGGAGTACCTACTATGTTGTGTAATTTCTTTTCACCCTTTTGATTTACTCGTTTCAATTAAAAAGGCTCTCCATATCTAACCGCAAAAGAAAGGAAAGGCGCTAAAGAGGTTCTCACCTAGAGAAATCATTTTTATCGGTTTCCAACACATATTCATCTATGATTTGCTGCTTTTATCTGCTCAACATATTAGTTATATATATATTTTTTTTTATTATGGCACATTTAAAAACATTAGTTACATTAATTGTAAGTTCACTGGGACGTACACTAGGAATACCTGTGTTGTAGGTTCCAGTCTCCTCTCGAGTTATTTATTTAACATAAGTAATAATAGTACCTATAGTAAACTTAGATAGAATTTGGGCAGCTGCACGTAGAGACTGCTTCACCGAGTAGAATTAAAAAGTATTCTATCCTTTAGCAGGTGTTGCAATATTGTTAGATTTCCTCTATTCTGGAACCATATTCTAGAACTTAGCAAGTTAGACCCTTTAAATAAATACCTGTAAACTATTGTTATTTTACTTTTTTATCTAGCCTAAGCGATGGCCGTCGTCTAGATTATTCTGGACTAAAATTTGCTTACGCCGATGGGTCTGATGACGAGGGATCTATGCTAGCCTCGGAACTTCCTTCGTGTGTATATGCTGCTTCGAGGGGGAGGTTACAATTGCCGCTGGCCGCATATGTACATCAGCATGGAAGACATCTACATACAGGTTAGTTTTCTTTCATATGATAAGTAATCTTGTATGAATAGAATATCTAAATAAAGAATTATTAGATACTGCTTGAATTGGTTCTCATAACTAGCAACATTTACAATGGTATCAATTCAACGTGCACAACTAAACTTCACCAATAAATAAAAACAACTAAAGCGTATTTTGATTAATTGGCTATTACGTTGTGCACATTTTTATTAATTAAAATTGTTATTCTATAATATACAGATTTTCTAATAAAAAAGTTCTGTTACTATTGCCGAATTGTGTTATTGACACTATAAATTTTTATTTTTGCGTTAAGTTTAGTTATAATATTTTCTAACACTTGTGCGACTCGTTTGTTTAAATTAAACTACTTTTTACGGATTTAGACGCGTATATTTCGTTTTGGAGACTTTGCAGCCACCATGGTGACTCGACACCTTGGTCGGCGAAAATTTTTAAGAAATATACGCGTCTAAATCCGTAGAAAGTAGTTTTATTTAAACAAATGAGTCGCGCAAGTGTTAGATAATATTATAATTAAACTTAACTAAAAAATAAACATTAGTAGTAATTATTATCTAGTATTAGCATAAATAAAGTATATAATTCATTCATAGTATTAGTTTATATACTTTGTCCATTATACAATATTCTCTATAACCCATCTACCCCTCCATATCTTAAAAACCGTTTCGAGTTTCTCCATGACACACGTGCAAAGGATTTAAGATCATCGGCAACCCGAGTATTCTACAACCTTTTACGGCAAATCATTTACTGTTGAGGCAGCTCTCTTGTGGAATGCACTGCCAGAATCTATAAGGGGTGCTCAAACTAAAGCATCGTGTATAGAAAAATCTTAAAGAACACTACCTGTCGCTATAATAAGTATATTATGTATTATGTATATGTAGTATGTATGTATGTTTATGTAAGCTGTTTTACCTATATATTTTGTTTAATAATCTAATGTAAGTTTATTTTTAAGTTTTAGGTTTTAGGTACGCCACAATATACTTACCCTCTCTTAGATTCAATGGACTCCATTTCACGGTTGTCTTCAAGAGATTGCAATATTTGTGATAACACCGCCTTTTGTACCTAATATAAGACGTATTGTTATTAATATTTGTAAGTTATTTTCTGGCGTACAATAAAGAGTTTTCATTCATTCATTTAGTTGTGCCCGTTGAATTGGCAGCTTTATCTTTGTTATGGTCTGTAGAAACTGGAAGGCTATTACAATATAATCAAAATATTTATACAGATGTGCTGTTGGAGTCATCAGCAGAACCTGACTACCAGTGTGGGGGATCACCGTATCGTGTTCAGCGCGCTGCTGCTAATGTTCGCGAGCGCCGACGGATGCTGAGGTCCGGACCCAATGGGTATCCTTCTTACCTATTTGTAGCAAACATTTCAAAACGTAATCTGGATTTGTTAAATTATTGAAATAATCCATAGCACAGATATAGTGACATAACATAAACAAAGTGTACTTAGTCTCAACTAAATGGCAAAGTAAACAATAATTACATTGACAAGTTTTGTGGCGTAGTCGGTAGATAGATAGACACAACTTTATTTGCACATTAATGATTTACATTATACAAATTAGATTACAATGACAAATGCACAAAGGGCGGCCTTAAGGGCCTACATCAATATTATCGTATATCAACGCCGACACGTACATATTAACACAGCCAGTAGGCACAGCAAATGAAGAATTAGGGATACTTTTCCTATTTACTCAAAATCTACTAAATATATTTTAATTCTGATTTACGTGTTTCTATATATAATAGTTACTTATGTTTTTAAAGTTATTTCATTAGTTAATACGCGATAATAGACCGACAAATGAAAAAAATAAAAAATTAGAGAGGTTGTTTCGCTAAGATTTTCTATCGAGAAAACTTTTTTCAATCGCGTTTCTGAGTTTATGCGATCCTAGATCATATATTGAAAAAACATATACTTAAAAATTAGAGCTCTAGCCATTCAATCTAAAGAAACAATGAAAACTTCGTACGTAGAAAAATGCACGAAGCTATTTTGGTATCCTCTTAACGCGAAATGCAATCTCTTACAGGCAACCTTAGGATGGACAAATAATGATTGTAGTTGAAAGTGTTATATATGTTTACAAATACATAAAATATAGTCGGTAATGACTAAAATAAATAAAAATAATGACAAAAATAAATCGGTAATGACTAATAATCCTATATTACAGCAAGGGGCCATGGATTCGATTCTTAAAATTCCATATAGATATTTTAATCAAAACCTTATGGATATTACCTAGCAAGCAGCAAATAAAACCCAATTGTATAAAAAACCAGACTATTATCTACCAAACGTGAAAGCCACATCACCTATTCATGAGCTACAATTTTACCAATAAGCTACAACGTTTGTGTGATGTTGTGATTTTAGCAGTATAAACTCGGCGTTCGATGAGTTGCGTGTCCACGTGCCGACGTTCCCATACGAAAAGCGACTAAGCAAGATAGATACATTGAGGCTCGCCATAGCTTACATAGCACTGCTTAGAGAGGTCAGTAATTACGGCACATTGCACATATTAAATCCCAATAATCACTAACTACGTGGGAAATTTACTTTATCCACTATTTACGTTTGAAATCAAGAAGAATCTAATACTTTTGTAATTTTAAAAACTGGTTAGAAACTGAAAATAGCAAGCTACTTGGTCGTAGGTAGGTATTGGCCCATATTGGAGCACTGAGTCAGTGTGGTTGCACCTAATGACCTAATAAAATTCTTTAAACCTCCTTTAAAGATAAATATTATTTACAGGTTCTCGACGCAGACTATGATCCATTGACTTACGTTGAGAAATGTCTGCGTGGCGAGATCAAAGCAGATCGTGCACACTGGAATACAAGCGGTAAGATTTTGATTGATTGATGTTTTTGTAATCAAACTAATTCCATTAGTCAGGCCTTTATAGTCGTAATTTAATCTAATACGTAAATACTAATTACTTTCACTCGTATTGTGACGTATAGTAACGAATGATAATATAGGATCGTAGGCGCTGTGTTGTGTCACCGACCCGATTTAAATCCAATGTACTTAATATAATCTTTAGGAAGATTACTTCCATGTTGTCTTGGTTTTCCTATTGAGACACAATTGACCCTATCCCGGTATAAATGTATGAGATATATCCATATGTCTACCTACAGATCCGCCTTAGCTGACTTTTAATCACTGTAAAGAGGCTTTTAAAATGACTTGGTAACCTTGACAATTAACCATAGGTCCATGACAATAATTTTCTTTTATATATACGTCCAGTCAAATAAAATCTAGTAAATTTATATTTGAATGACTTCAACTAGAGTTAAGGAAGTAAGAGGGTGATATAAATTTTAAAATACATCTAAATTAATGATTATCTTGTTGCACAGATTTAACGGCGAGATTATCGTGGATCAACTGGGAAAATCTTGGCGTTAATCCACAGCGGCGGAGTGTTCTGACGTCACTAGCTCTTAGTTCGGATAACCATCAATACGCACACAACTAGCTTTCTCGAAAACGTTACAAGTTATTGTTTTATTTTGTCTTTAAGTTTTACTAGTCATAATCTAAGGTCATTATGCAAATGTTATGAAAGTTCGCAGACAATAAAATTATAGCACTTGTGAGGCATGTACATTAAAATTAAGTAGATACATACTATTTGAAACAATAATAAAGAAATCGTATACCTCATTACATCATAATTAGGTGATATCAATTTAATGCTTGCTTCTCAAAATTAAATTGATTTTTTTAAAATAGTAGCTGTTGCCCGCGACTACGTCCGCGTGGAATTTAGAAAATTTTACCCGTTTTTGCAACATTTTTCACTACTGCTTCGCTTCTACTGGTCGTAGCGTGATGTTTTATAGCCTAATGCCTTCCTCGATAAATGCCCTATCTAACACTGAAAGAATTTTTCTAATCGGCCCAGTGGTTCCCGAGATTAGCGCGTTTAAACAAACAAACTCTTCAGCTTTTTAATATTATGTATTATAGATTCTTACTAAATACTGTTTACAACTTTATTATCATGTTTGATGCCTATGGTAACTTGATTATCACGTTCGATGGGAGAAAGAACCGTGCCTATTGGTTAACTAAAATGTAAAGATTTCTTCAGTTATTTTATTCTCAGTACAGTGTCTTTCAAAATTCTTTAACGATTTCATCATGCACAATTGTACATCAAGGTTCTCTAATCCATTGTTTTGCCACACGTTGCTTGTCAAATGTAATTTTGCCAAATGACTTTTGATCAAACAGCCAGACCCCGTACATCTATCTAAGCATGAATACCTATGTTATTAATTCTATGAATCTAAGTAAGCAAAATCTTAGACATTAGGATATATTATAGATTAGAAGCATAGAACAAGATAGATACAGTTCGATGTTCTATAAAACACGTATGCTTGTGGTGCAATCGTACTTTTATCCACACATATACCTAATCCAAGGCAAATGCATAATTCCTAGTTTTAATATTAGTTATTGTAGTTAGTAGTAACCTTAAATAATTATTTTAATAAAATCATGTTATAAATTATACCGACGTTTTCTGAGAATTATTTATCTGAATCTTCCTGAAAAGCTACTCTATCTTTTGGAGGAAACCACATAATTATTATAGGTACGGTTTCTATACTCTTTTATTTTATCAAAAGCAGCAAACAGACAAGAAAAGGTCGCAGTTTTTTAAAACACTTTTATTAGTTCGGTACGCATCTATCAATGTTAATCTATGTATCTGTGACATAGATTAACAAATCTTTAAATGTGATTTTTACCCACTTTCAGTAGTCAGATTGATCTGAAATTTCGCACACTTATTAAGGACCAACGACAAAGCAATAAGACAATAACTTAAAAAATATTTAGGATTTACAAGCGCGCCTTTTAATTTTTAAATTATGCAAATGATTTCATATGTACTTATCTAAGGAAAGGATAAGTTATGGTTTAATAGATTGTTAAGTATATGTTACCGCCAACGACTTTCTTAGTTTTTAGGCATCACTCCGATTATAATTAACATAAAACTGATACCTACCTACAAAAACAAATCACAATGTTTGTTGTAGTTTAATAATTCTCAAATAGGTCAAAAACTGGGAAGAATGTACAACATATCTACTAAATAATGGTAAGTAAAACTGCAAGTCCATGTAAGAAAACCTATTTTATTTCTAAACTGCAATTATAGTCTTAAAGTTAAATACAATTTGTCAAAAAGAATTTTATAGTAAGCCACAAAAATCTTTTTGAAATTTCTCCTTATAATAGTTATGGTAGACACAATACTAAGAAATTATAACTAGGTATTATATTAATATTGAGATCATCGTTTGTTTTTTATTATATTACCTATACATAGTACGAAAGACTATTATTATAACACTAGGTATAGCCTCCATTTTCGCACGCGTAAATTTTAACAATAAACCTAAAAACATTCTTACTAGTCTTTTTACGCTAAAACGTTTATAATGTCTCCGATAAAATCTTCGTTTATACCTCCGATAAGTCATTAAGTCATTATGAATAAGACCATGTATCTAATTACGACCTTTAAATAGGTTAAAGTCAGGCATGGACGAATTCGATTATGATGAAGAGGAACAGATAACAGCAATCATCGACATCCTGCAGACCGAACCCAAAGGGGATGTCATCCATCAAGGTCTAGCTCTATCCGCCGAATCAGCAGGTGTGTCTACCAGAGCCGGGACAAGGAGAGCATCAAAAGAAGGAAGTGGGCTTTCGAAAAAGTCACGGAAGAAACCCTACTCCCGACCACCACCAGTACAAGAGCAAGAGGCCGGAAGCCCTGATGAAGAGCCACCTTCTCCGGGCCCCATCTACGCAGGTGCACCAGTTAAAGGAGGTTGGTTACACACCATCTTGACAGATATGCAGAAAACTCTAAATGAGCTTGTCAAGGTGGTGTCTACACTGAATAATCAGCTCATTCAAGTGCGATTTGATTCGGAGAGTGGTCTGGCTGGTTTAGATTGGTTGAAAGGATTGCTTCAAAGACATCCAGATATCAGCTATAGAAAACCTGAACAAACTTCAGAAGCCAGAGCTATGGGATTTAATAGGGTATCCGTTGGGAATTATTTTCATCTTTTAGAAAAGGTTTACGACGAGCATAAGCTAACACCACAGCGTATATATAATGTTGACGAGACAGGCGTGTCCACTGTCCCTAAAAGCCATTCAAAATTTCTAGCTTCCTGCGGTAAACGTCAGGTGGGAACATTGACCTCTGCAGAAAGAGGAAAATTGATGACCACCATTCTCTGCTTCTGCGCATTTCTTCTGCTTTGGCCTATGAATAAGGATATATTCACTGATGCAGACTTTGCACCCGCTGAAACGACAGACAATCCTGAACCTGCTCTGTTGCCCTTAGCTCATGCAACCGTGGAAACTGCAGGCAATCTTGAACCCGCTCAGGAGTCCTTAGTTGATGAAGCCATTTTGCAGGGCGACAACACGTCACTTAGACAAGAATTGCAAGAAGTTGTTGAAGTGCCTGGCGAAAAGACACCACCTACACAATCAACCCTAACAAAGCCAGTTTCACCACAACCTGGTTGTTGGATAACCTTGGATGATTGATAGGCCCTCGTCGTTTACAACAACTCCAGAACAAATAATGCCACTGCCTAAGGAGAACAGATCGAACAAAAGAATCACTAAGCGAAGAGGAAAAACAACAATGATTACAGTCACCAAATAAAAATGAGCTAGTGGTCTTGACAAATACAACAGAATTAAAAGACCAAAAAAAGAGGGTAGCTAAAGATTTGAAATTTGAATCAGAATAAACGGAAAAAGCTTCTCAAAAAAAAGGGGAGTAAAAGTTTCCTAAAAATTGATGACGATGCTGAATGCCTATACTGTACATATTTGTGGTCAGAGTTGTTCTAAAAGATTATATTGTTCCAAATGTTGTTCTAAAAGATTATATTGGATAATAAAGACTAAGGTTTTAAAACTATTTTTCTTTTTAATTTATAACCACCCCACTATGGGGGCATAGTGGGGTGGTTATAAATTAAAAAGACTAGGTATAATAAATACTAATAAATACTCCGTATCTGGGGGTAAAGTGGGGTACCATATGGGGATATGGTACCCCACTTTACCCCCAGATACGGAGTATAGCGGGGCAAATGCCATTTTACATTTATGTATTCACATAAGGTAGATTTCTTGTTAGAATCGGAAAAAGTTTATCCATAGTCATTTGCAAATGATTGAGTTAAAGTTGGTTGTTTAATCATAATATTTTACCTTGTAGCAATACTTGATTCTTAAGTACCCCACTATGTCCCCCCCTTACCCTAAACAAGCCAGAGATGATGCGGATGTTCTACATGCCAGACAACATGGGTTCAGTAATATCCTGGTAGCACGGACCTGTTAGATTGATCATTTTGCAAAATTCGAGAATTGATTGCTGAAACTAACACGTAATACGCATTAGGGAAAAAGCAGAGGGAAAAAAGCTAAATTTGCTACAAAAATGAAAACCTTCTAAAAGAAAAAGTCTCAATACTTTTTCTTTCAACGTTGATTCAGCCGCTAACATCGAACAAGTTCATAAATTTTCAACGATCATTCCTAATACAGATTGTCTAAAACAATGCGGAAGCAAGTAAAAGATTCTTGTGCTTTCTGCCAAACATCGGTCACTAATTGAACAGTAGAATTGTGTGGAAATTTTAAAAATTGTCACAAAAAAAGGGAAAATAGATTTGAATTACATGACCTTTATGCGGAAGAATGTTCACGGTTTGCAAAAAATTTGATTTGAGCTACAAATTTTTAAGGAACACAATAGCTTAAAAATGAGTGTTAGGCATGCAACCTAATTCTTCATATGAAAATCCTTTAAAATTTTGAAATTATAATAGTGACTAGAAATATTGTTAATTGTGAAACTGGCGACGGCCGACAATCTAATATATAAAATTCACGTGTCACAGTGTTAGTTACCGTACTCCTCCGAAACGGCTTGACCGATTCTTCTAAAATTTTACATACATATTCAGTAGGTCTGAGAATCGGCCAACATCTATTTTTCAAACTTTTTTTTGTATGGCAAAACAACGTTTGCCGGGTCAGCTAGTATATATATATTTATATGAATAAATATATAAATTTATTTTATACTGTAGGTACATATTTTTTTACATATTAGTTTATAATTGTACCTATATTGTAAAACTGTTGTAATAAAAGTAATAATTTTCAAAGAACAAGTGAATGAAGAACATAAGTATTATTCTTCACGTATTATTCTTCACGTATTTTACTAGGAATCATTGAAGTTTTTAGTCTACTCAATACGCTAAATACATGAATTAAGCTAATATTAGCTAATTCTTAGGACAGCCAAGATGTAAACAAATCGACAGCGTACATAAATGCACTATAATATAGATTAAAATTTATCTTCACTTCCTCTTACGAAAGATACGGGTGGGAGTCTCTAAAATGCAAATTATTGCAGAATAGACCACCTGTACATAACAAATGCGATACAAGTGGGTAGGACGCCCTCACTCGACAATGAGGCAAGCGGCGTCAATACATTTGAGCATTGGGTATATCTAGATTATGATTTATTTTGTCGATATACCCATATTGTTAGTAATACAATCTATTAAATAGTACTTGCTACTGTTTTTAAAGTGTGTTATTATTATTATTATTAAACATTGTGGCAAATTTAAACTGTGAAGTGATAAAAGTGCTCATATAAGGTTCGTCAAATTTACCAAACTTCCCACCATAAAAGTAAAAGTTGAAAGAAACACGTTAGGAAAGTCTGGTAGTGTATTAACAACCGTTACTTCTATATAGGAACAAACTAGATTAAAAAACGCTACAGCAGCCAGCAAGCTGAAGTGGAAATTATATATCGTGGTCTAGTGGTTCATATAACGGACTGCCGTTCACGAGGTCTCGGGTTCGATTCCCGGTCAGGACAGATATTTGTGTGATACTTTTAATTGTCATACAAATGTTTATACTGCGTCTGGGTGTTTACTATGTATTATAAGTATGTATTTACAAAAGAAAAGTAGTGTATGTATTCTATCCGTATTCTGGTACCCATAACACAAGCATATAAAGCTTAGCTTAGCTATTAGCTTGGGACCAGAGGACGTTGTGTGAAATGTCCATGAATATTTATTTATTATTATTTATTTATATAGGCAGCGTACGTAGAAATACACACGGACAAGTGAACTAAGAAAATACATAGTATTAAGGGTGTTACAAACGGCATATTAATATAGCGAGAAACAGATATTTCCGTCAGTGACGTCATAAGTATAGATACATCTCGGTATATTATTATATAAGTCTCGTTTTCGCATTTACTTTTTCTATATACATCTGTCTTTTTTTTGCTATATTAATATATCGTAATATGTCGTTTGTGGTGCCCTTAACTGTGGAAAATTATGAATAGCGTACGTAGAGATACACACGGATAAGTTAACCAAGATTAATACATAGTTCCACTATGGAAAATGATAATAGCGTACGTAGAAATCCACACGGATAAGTACTCTAAGAAAATACATAGTTTAACTATGCAGACGGATAGGCCGCGTACGTAAAAATTCACACAGATAAGTGAATTAAGAAAATACATAGTTTAACTATGGAAAATGAAACTTACATAAGCGTGTTAAGTACTTAGTTTAACTATGCAGACGGATAGGCCGCGTACGTAAAAATTCACACAGATAAGTGAATTAAGAAAATACATAGTTTAACTATGGAAAATGAACTATGGAATATAAAACTTAAAATACATAGTTTAACTATGGAAAATGAACTATGGAATATGAAACTTACATAAGCGTGATAAGTACATAGTTTAACTATGGAGACGGATGGGCCGCGTACGTAAAAATCCACACAGATAAGTGAATTAAGAAAATACATAGTTTAACTATGGAAAATGAACTATGGAATATGAAACTTACATAAGCGTGTTAAGTACATAGTTTAACTATGGAAAAGGATGGGCAGCGTACGTTGAGATATTCACAGATTAGTGATTTAAGAAACGTACATGGACCTTCACTCAGATAGTGAAGTAAGAAATAATCTTCTTCTTCTTCTTCTCCAGCCCATTTACGTCCCACTGTTGGGCACGGGCCTCCTCCACTTTGGGGGGATTAAGGTCTACTGTGCCGCGCTGACTAGGAGTGTTGGCACAGCGTTTATTTTCGAGTTTGGCGTCTCTCACAGAAGATGTTATCTGTGTGCAATATCCCTTAGCTGACTTTTACAGCACCCTTGGGAGGAGATGGGGTGGTGACACTTGTATTCTTAATCCGTCACCACACGGAGAAATAATCTACTTAGTTCAAAAACTAAAAAAAACGCTTGAAAATCCTGAATATTTTTTTAAATTATTGCGTTGTCATCGGTCCTTGATATATGTGCAAAATTTCAGATGCAGCCAACTATACTGCAATTGGGTTAAAATCACTTTCAAAGATTCCGTTATATAGATTAATACATTGATAGATACATACTGAACTTACATAAGCGTGTTATGTACATAGTTTAACTATGGAGACAGGTGGGTCGCGTACGTGGAAATTCACACAGGTAGTGAAGTAAGAATATACATAGTTTAACTATGGAAAAGGATGGTCCGAGTACGTGGAAATTCACACAGATAGTGAACTAAGAAAATAGTTGAACTATGGAAATAGATGGAGCGCGTACGCGGACATTCACACCGATAGAGAACTAAGACAATATTATTTTATTCAGATTTATTAATATTAAATCTTTATTAGTGTCTCTACAACAAGCTTTGGCACAGAGGGAGTTCATCAATCAGCTGTATAAATGAAATTAGCGTGATGGCGGCCAGTGATGGAGAACAGCTACCAAGTCTTGTAGAAACAATTGGAAAAGAGGCCTGTGCCTGATAACTATTCTATCCCTGGCCTTGTCAATGATTACCATTAATAAATTGTTTAATGTACATAACTTAATCTGTTTTTTTTTTACCATAAAGATTCTTTATGTTTATGTCTTTTTAAATATTAGTGTAGGTTACCACGGTCTTCGAAAAATAAACTGCATTGCATCAACTCTTAATGATTTAGTTAGACGCACCCTGGCTGGACACACCTAATAAGAAACAAAAAAGGCTAAAAACGATACAGCAACTAGAAATCTGAAGTGGAAACGGATGTGTCGCATAAGTAGATATACATTACAGACAAATGAACCAAGAACATAATTTATTTATATCTCAAAAACAACAAGGTTTAGCAAACAGGCAGATAAGGAAAGAAGGAAATATTTATTATTTCCCGTAGGAGGCAACACACATATTATCCCACCCAAACATTCAAATATTTATTAAAAAATCAACAAATCATTCAGATAGTGTGTCCCGTCCCGTAGGAAACAATAGGACTCAGCATAATGTTGTGGGTTTGACACCACAACGCTGGTTTTCAGTAACGCCCTGTTGTATGTGAAGTAGATCATCCTAAAGATGGGTACGAAGAGCTCGAGATGAAGCAGGCGGGTGACTGATCCTAACCTCTAGGCTAGAACAGCTGCTAATTCTTGTGGAAACAGTTGAGAAAGGCATTTCCTAATAGCTATACTATCTTTGTCATTACAACGGATTACCAAAAACACATCATTCAATATTCTATATTGTGTATCTTTATAACAAAGTGGTTTATTATGTTTTATGTTCGGTTTTAATTATTAGACAATAAGTAATATGAATTAGTCTCAAAAGTCTGGACACTTCTTAAATACTAGCTGTTACCAGCGACTATGTACGCTTGGAATTTAAAAATGTTCCCCGTTTTTGCAACATTTGTCACTGATGCTTCGCTCCTAATGTTCGCAGCGTGTTGTTATATAGCCTATAGCTGTCCTCGATACATGAACTATCAAACACAAAAAACTTTTCAAACCGGATCAGCGGTTCTTGAGATTAGTGCATTCAAACAAACAAACATCTTCACCTTATAATATTAGTAAATATTGGCGACAACACAAATGAACATAAATTAAGGTTATCATGGCCAATCTTCGAGAGCATTATGTACAGTATGCCAAGATAGACCTGACCCAGGAGGCGAATGAGCTGACGGTAACAACACATGTCTCAAAAAAGTTCTACCTTGAATCAATCCTAAGAAAAATCTCCAATTTTTTTTCTTACCGAAATCATATGGATTCCTAAACGACTCTTTCTGAATATTCCTTAACTTTACATTTATATGTGCTTCTACACTAGTTTCACCTCTATTTATGTTTTTACCATGCATTATACTCAAAGGTCCTAAAGCTAAAAGTACAGCTAGACAGGTAACCGCCATGAAAATGACTGCTTTCCTCTTCCATGGATGTGCTGCGATGCGTTGCGTTTCCGTAACAGGTGGTATGGGTAAGTTGTGTTCCCGAGGAAAATTTATAGAGTCATATTCTACAATGACTTTTATCGGCACTAATGCACCAGTTTGGTTGATTCTCACTGGATGCCCAATTAGATCTGGATCGTTATTTGGGATGATACCACCTATAAAAAAATCATAAAATACTGCTAGAAACTGTTTAATTTGCAATTTAGACTATCATAATTTAAGTCTGTCTTTGAACAATAGCCTCTTATTTATTTATTTATTTACACTTTATTGTACACCATAAACTTAATTAATAGACATTTCTTAAATTAGCACAGTACAATTTGCGGCCTTACCGCTAATAGCGATTTCTACCAGGCCCTCTTGTCTTTTTACGCTAAAACGTTTATTATCTCTCCGATATAATCTCCGTTTAAACCTCTAAGTCATTATGAATAAGACCATAACTGTTTATAATGTGTGGAGCGATGTAGCCGCTAAGCCTATGCGTAGTAAATCTGTGTCTTTTTAAAACCGTTTGGTAAATTGATCTAAAGATGGACAAAGCGGACCAACAATATCGTCAAATATGCCAGGGGCTGGATGCAGTCAGCACAGGACCGCGCGTTGAGGTGTTCTTTGGGGGAGGCTTGTGTCCAGCAAAGGATGAATGGATGGATGGAAAATAAAGATGAAATATTTACCTGTATCATTGAGCCAAAGTACTTGATATCCAATATCAATACCAGCCACTATGACAAATGTAACACCAGTGACCATATACACCATATATAAATAAAAATATCTTGCATTATAATATCCAACACAGTTGTTTAACCATGGACAATGGTGATCCATGACAAGTATACATTTGTCACATACAGAACAATGATGGGCTCTTGGTGGTTTTGGTGATATACACTTCTTGCATATACTTGCCGCTTCTGCTACCAATGCACCCTGAAATAATTTATATTATTTATGTATAAAGAGGCGTATTTACCTTAGGGCCATGGAGGACATGGCTCTGGGCAACCTGCCTATGAGTGTGCATGCTTTCACTTTTAATAATTTTGCTCCTTCTCTAATAATTTTTAGGGCAAATCAAATGGTCCCAGGATGCTAATTTTAAAAATACACTAGTACGGTAAGGGATTTACATACACAGTACACCTCATTTCTTATTAAGGGTGCTGTGCAAGTTTACGAATATTATAAGAAAATACCACCTTTTGTGAAAAATGAAAAACTCAAAACTTAACCCTATGTCAACACTACGGTTAATAGCTTAAGTAGACCAAATACCTTCGCAAAGCGAGAGAGCAAAGAGCTCTGCAGTGGTACATACAGGGGAATCATAGCAATTGGGTCCTGTTTTTACTTTTTAAGTAGTTAACTTAGAAATACCGTACAAAAAAAATACATTAATTTATCCAAAAGACACAGAATAAAACTTACATGTGGAGGGTATCCTGGCGGAGTTACAACACCCATATAATAATGAAAAACAATGTTTAATAAAATCCAGTTCCCAAAGATGACTAAAAATACTGTAGTATATGGACATCTTTGCCACCAATATGGTAAACCAACCCAATAAGCTATAAATACTACGGCAGCTGTAAGTACTATTACACAGAAGACGAATACCTAAAACAAATAACAGCAAAACTGTTAGATACTTTTTAGACCACATGCACGCAGTACCTTCTATAGTCTATAGCTGAAGTAGAATAACTTATTAAATTGCATGTTTGATTACCGCATGGGACAATTATTTGTGTGATGTTTATAAATGCCATACAAATATTTGTTCTGCATCTGGGTGTTTACTACGTATTATAAGTATGTATTTAGAAAAGAAAAATAGTTTATGTAGTATATCCATATTCTGGTACACAAGCATATAAGCTTAAGTTGGCACCAGAGGGCATTGTGTGAAATGTAAAGAAAATTAAATTAAGAATCTTGCATGTATACAAAAGGAAAAATAATTCCATACTTCAAGGCATGTAAAAGGAGTGCCAAATGCGATTTTTTTTATTCAAATAATTAAATAAATTATGGTCTACTTTTGATCACTTGTAAAATCCTACTGATGTCACCATTATGTATATATAGTTTGTAAGTATGTAATTAAATGTTTGCTGCTATTACAAAATCTACTTATATTTGATTTTAATTAAACTTTGTAGTTACATTTACTTCAGAATAACACATAGGCTGAAGACACTAATGGGACAGTAACTAGGCAGAAACTTAAAACTAGGTGTTGCCTGTGTCTTCATATGCGTGGAATTTAGAAAATATTCCCCGTTTTTTAATCATTTTTGAGTTATGCTTCAATCCTAATAGTAGCAGCATAATGTTGTGATAATTGTAATTTATTTATATTGTAAGAACTGTTATATTAATTATTAAAAAAAATAATATAACTAAAGAAAACAATATCTGCTGAGTTTCTTATGCCGGTTCTTCTCAGTGGATTGAAAGTCCTGAACTAGTGGTATGGAAAAAAAAAATTTGACATATCATAGGAGCTTATTTTTTGGCAAAAAGAAAATATGCCTACATGAATAAATGGCTTTTGATTTAAGATAGTTTTTCAAGCAAACTAGTAGTTCCTGAGATTAGTGCGTTCAAACCAACAAACAAACTTGTCAGGTTTATAATATTAGTATAGAAAAGGAATCTTACCCTTCCAAGGTATTTAGCAAAGTTATCTACGAACCACATCATTGGTTCAAGCAATGTATCAATCACATAGTTTTGACTCATATGGGCGTTATATGTAAGAGAATAACTTATCAAGGATGCTTGAGATATTTTCCATAGTATGTATTCTCTGAAAGAAAGATAGAAAACTTTTTATTTACACAATTGGTGAAGATATAGAATATTAAAAAAATACAAAGTATGTAGTCTTATAGACTAAATCGTAGACAGATTATATCCTCTATAAGACATGGAATACTATGGCCAATATGCTTGGCATAATAGACTATAATCCCTCTCAAAGTGAAGGAGGCCCGCGCTTAACAGTCATGGGATGTTAATGAGATGCAGAGAGAGAGAAATGTTAGTCTTTAAATTTCAACCAAAATGACCTATTATGTAAAAATACAACAAAAACATTACTTACTTTGTCCTTTTCAGGGCACCCTGAAATCTCCAATTAATGACCACCATTTTTAAAAAAAAAATATTCTGTAAATAAATATAATTTAATTAATAGTATAACTATAATTATGGTCAAACCAGTACTAGCATGGTTTAGCCTAAGAAAAAACAAATACTTAAGATAACTTGATTTAAATAAACAATAAAGGATTTTTTTGATTTCGAAATTTACAATGAGAGCTAGGAGGCCTCCGACTAGCAGTGGCCGTGGACTCTTCCTCCTCAGGAAAGAATTTCATCTACTACCTATGACGCGAAGTACCGCCTGTACTTCGTTGTGTGTTGGAGTTGTATGTCTATTGTCATGTATTCTGCCTCTCAGAGGATGTTATCTGCCTAATTATTCTAGAGCTGGCTCTTACAGCATCATGGGGAGGCTGATGGGATGGGAAAGTAAGGCTCAAAAACAAAGATCTATACAAGAGCTATAAAATCGTAAACTATCTGAAAAAAAACTTTAATAAATTATTAAACATAAAACGAAGTTAAAACTTGTGTAACCGCGTTAAAATAATCTAAGTGCTTACCTATCTACTCAAATCGCTCACATTCATAAATAACTGTGTAAATAAGCATCACGAACAATCAACCAAACATTCATGTGTTTTATTTTTTCATTTATTTTGTTTGGTTCGAAACGATTCTAATCAGCCATCACCAATTTAACATTGAATTACAATAAACTAGATTACAAAATAATACTTATTTAGATTAAAAATTACTACCTTCATGCAATTTTATCACAACCATCACAGACTAATAAACTAAAAGTTCAAGATCACAAGCGGAGTTGACTTGACAAGCCACAGCTATTTTAATTCACCTAATTTTGTAGTAAAGTGTAATAAGTTTATGGTGTATAGTTTACATAGTTTTATTCATCAGGTAATTATTGATACGTAAAACTCAACGTTCTTTAGTATTTCAAATTAGAGTATTAAAATAATCTACTTAGTTCAAAAACTAAAAAACACGCTTGAAAATCCTGAATATTTTTTTAATTTATTGCATTGTCATCGGTCCTTGATAAATGTGCAAAATTTCAGATCAATCCGACTACTGCAAGTTGGTGAAAATCACTTTCAAAGATTTCGTTACATAGATTAATACATTGATAGATACATACTGAACTTATATAAGCGTGTTAAAAAACTGAAATCAACTGAAATTAGTTCTCCAGAAACAGTCAGAGGCTAGAGTTTATTTTCATGTGCGTTTTATTGAGCAATTTTTAAGCAATGGAAACTCATTATATACGTACTGTACATGCTGTCGAAACGTAATGGGGTTTGGTTTAGTGATTCTTGAGCCCAGATGAAGATTACATCATGTTTTCAGATAAAATATTGTTTTTATGTTCACCTTTCGGAGAACATTAGTGCTAATTTTGACCAGCTATTGAATGCAATATTATAATGTTTCCCACAAGACCGTTCAAATTATTTAATTTATGGTTAATTGAAATTACCATTTTCTTTGGCAAATCTGTTACGATGGCAGCCCCTTTAAGCACAGACTACTGTGTAATGCACTAGCAGTGTTGCCAATTACCAACTGTGGAAGTGTGGACGTTAGTAGTTTGCGAGTATGTTTGCGAGATTATGGGTACATAGATCGAAAGTCAAAATATTGATTCATCTGTTTAAAATTCAGTATTTTTCTGTGTGGCCCTTATAGCATTAATCCAACAGAAGTTTGCAATGGTACCAATTCCTCGTGCACAACTAAACTTAACTAGAAAATTAAATTTGACACAGCGTTATTAACCCAATTGCGCAATGTTATCTGGACTTTCTTGTTAACTATAAACACTGCGTAATGTATTAGTTAAATAGTTATGCTTAGACTAACGAGATTAATTATGTAAATATGTACTTACAACTAGCTGTTGCTCACGACTTCACACGCGTGGAATTTATATAGGTTTCCCTGTTTATGCAACATTTTGTCACTAATACTTCGCTGCTATTGGTCTCCGCGTGATGTTTTACAGCCTTCCTAGATAAATGTGTAATAACTTTCCAACACAAAAAGAATTTTTCAATTCATACCAATAGTTCCTAACATTAGCACGTTCAAACAAACAAACTCTTTAGCTTTATAATATGGATGAAAATTGCCAATTAATCAAAATACACCATTGATGAGCCACACAAAATCGGCTTGCTAAAGTAACGACACTGCTTTTGGCCTTTGCACCACTTTGCACTTAGCACTATAAGCATGGGCATCGCCCTCGTGTCTTTTTCAGTGCAGACACACGACAATCAGGCCTATTCTAATGCCTCAAAAACTTGATGTATTTTCATTTTATGGCTATCACCATCTTATATGTTTATTTCCCATACATTTACATGTACGTCATAAAATGCACGCTAAATCTAGGTTTCGCTGTTCACTAGCGTAACAACTTGTTTTTAACGGACGTTGCAATAAGATACGTCTCGAAAGAAAAAAATTCAGTTTCAAAATTTGTTAGGAGTTTATCCATCTAGGTTTATTTGATCGATGCTATCATATCACCGCAAGTATTTCACAGGATTTAATAAGATTTTTTAAATAAATACTTATTCATTATTATGCTTGTATTATTAGTTTATTAGTTATTATGGGTACCTACCACTCCAGAATACGGATAGACTAAATAAACTACTTTTCTTTTGTAAATACATACTTATAATTTATAGCACAGTTTATAGTAAACACCCAGAGGCTGACGCAATACAAACATTATTGTATGTAAATTTTAAATTTAAATGCGGAAATCGAACCCACAACCTCGTGAACGGCAGTCCGTTACATGAACCACTAGACCACGAGGTCCGTCGAATTATTATGATAAGAAAGTTCAGTTAACCCGTCATATATGTTATTAAATTATCAGAATTCAAGTTTTATTTATGATATCTTTAGTGTGCAAATAGAATCAGTACCATTGTGAAAATTTAATCTCTCTAGCCAGTGTCAGTTATCACCGTTCATATCATACAGCCTGGTGGCAGACGGACGGACAGCAATAGGGTCCCGTTTTACCTTTTGGTACGGAACCATGAAATCCAACACCATGAACTTAGTTAAAACCGTTTTTTTTCTTTGTCTAAGTATCCCTCGCGTCTATTCTTCGCGTTCTTTCTGTCAGATTTGAAATAGTTTGAAATTATCATCGTGTTTTTTTTGTTTTTCTTTTTTTAATTTTTTGTATTACAACAGGTCGAGTGTTTGTATGGCTTTATGTAGTTGCTGCTGCTTGATGAGGCTAGCGGTCGGCTGTTATAAAACGAAAATATTCTAAAGTTTTAATAAGTCTGAAAATTGTTAATTATTAATTTTATAAAAATTATATCGCACAAGAAATTTTAAATGCACCTAATTATATGCAATAAGTTTATGGTTTTATATAACGAGTTTAATAAAAAGGCTGAGTAAAAATGTAGTCAAAATGAAACGGTTTCAATTAATGGTTTTCATTTTTACACACTTTCTACCTGATCTATCTCTTACTGACTTCCTATAAATCAGTAATATCTATCCTGTAATACATATCCTGTAAATTTCAGTATACCTAATATGTATACCTGCCGGCGTATTATGAGCTTTTTAAAATCATTCAAGTTCCAGGCAGGCCGTAAACTGCATGGCTAAATTAGGTATTATGGCAGAAATAAAACTTTTAGTAAAAAATTTTTAGTTAGTACCTTAACTTTTAGTCGTACCTTCTCCTTAAACATATTAATGTATGACTGGTTTAGCGAACTGACTAACTAATAATTTTGTTCATAATACGAATTTGCCAGACAGTTCAATTCACGGCGTAAACTGCCTGTAAATAAAAGCTCATAATACGGCCGCTGTCCTGTAAATTTCAGTAATCTTAAGTGCTGCTGGTAATATCGGATCGACAAATTTCATCAATTTATTTCGATTAATTGAATAGGGTTTGGGATGTGTATGGTCATCTCAACGTGGCAACTGTGGTAAATGGCAACTGGCAGCTAGTGGATACCGGCTGGTGGCAGGCTGGCATATGGCAGGGCGAGAGAGGTACGACGCGACGTTCGCGCGGGCGGTGGCAACGGTGAAGTGTGGACGCGCACCGGGCTCTTATCCTTATTGTATTTATTCTGGTATTAGCTCTCTCATCCGACGAACGTCCCGGCTGCACTGCTTTATTGAAGATCCAACCTTTTATTGTAACAAAGCAGTTTCATAACTATAGTACTATGACAATATGTTAAGAAAAAAACAGTCATTCATATGCCGGTATAGAGACGGTCTGTTTTGTTTGGTGAACGTGTGTTTTAAATAATAATAGTAAAGAACAATTTTAAGAAAATTGCTACATTACATAAACTAACATGCATATAAATGATTTAGTGGCCCGTTTATTATTTCTTAATATTATTTATATTATTAATGGAGCTTCGCCTGAAGATAAGGTAAGAATTATTTAAATTAAAACTACTTAACACAGTATTTTTAACATCTTGTTTTTTAACTTTTATCTACTATATAAAAATAAGTCGGATTTTCCTTCCTGACGCTATAACTCCAGAACGCACCAACCGATTTCCACGGTTTTGCATTTGTTGGAAAGATCTCGGGCTCCGTGAGGTTTATAGTTTTTTTTTAAATTTTTTTGAAAACCGTGGAAATCGGTCCGTGCGTTCTGGAGTTATAGCGTCAGGAAGGAAAACCCGACTTATTTTTATGTAGTAGATAATATTATATACATAACTAAATAATCTGACATTATTATTATTATATAAATAGGCATATGCCTATTAATATAATAATAATAATGTCAGATTTCTTAAACGTTTCATAATTTAATTTCATACCGAATCACTAAACATTTTCGTAAAGTTACAATTAAAATATTTGCTGCACATGTGAAATAAATAAATAAATACTTATGGACATTTCACACAACGGTCCCATGCTAATTTTATAATATAAATAAATAAATATATGATTCAAAATTCCAGGCGTACGAAGTCACGAACAACCGCTAATTTTAAAGAACCATTTAGAATTAATAGCTAACCAAGATAAATAAATACTTTGAGAAATACTAACGAGTTTTATAAAATTAAAACGAAAAATACAAAACAAAAGATAGTTACTTTGAAAGTTCTAAAGTGCTGATAAAAGCAAAGTAAACATATTGTATAGACCTCGGGATTACCGGATAACAAACCGCAAATAGTCCCGTTATCCCTACTCTACCTTT
The DNA here is from genome assembly GCA_916999025.1 of Orgyia antiqua. Classification (NCBI taxonomy): domain Eukaryota; kingdom Metazoa; phylum Arthropoda; class Insecta; order Lepidoptera; family Erebidae; genus Orgyia; species Orgyia antiqua. The sequence goes on along the minus strand of OU779863.1, from coordinate 7,981,124 downwards.
CTTATTCTCTTAAGTTACAATCGGTTTAATACTTTACAACTTCAGTTACATAAAAAACTCCTAAAAATTAGAAAAAAATAACTTATTTAAGTTTAATAATAAGCAGTAGATTAAACATTCAGAAAGTTCCAAACTAAATAAGTAGGTAATATTCCGAACTAGCTGTTGCCAGCGACTCCTTCCGCGTGGAATTGTGAAATTTTTTTTTTGCAATAACAGGTAGCCTTTCTCAGGGTCTAAAGATTGTCTGTGCCAAATTTCATCAAAATCGGTTGAGATTAATAAACCTATGCAGGAAAGCGTAACAGACAGACAGACAGACTGAGTTACTTTCGCATTTATAATATACTAGCCGTTGCCCGCGACTCCGTACGCGTGGAATTTAGGAAAGTTTCATGAAAATCCATCCAGTAGTCTTTACGTGAAAGAACAACAAACATCCTTATATTCATACAATCCAACATTAACCAAATATCCAAACATTAGAGTACGGATAGAAGACCGAGGAAACGTTCGCGTTGCTCGGCCAACAGTTTAAGACGGCACGATACCAAATTATGCTCCACTGACTGTAACTGTAGATAAATATTGAAAAAACATCCTTACTTTCTTATATAGGTACACTAGTATTATAAATATAGGTAATAACTAGTAATATAATAGAAAGTATCTTTGTCTATCTGTCGCTCTTTCATGTAAAAACTACTGGACCAAATAAAAAGAAATTTGGTGAACATTTATTTTAGTAGACACCACAAGTTTTCAAACTCTACGCGTACGAACTCTCTGGCAACAGTTAGTCTACCTAAATGTATTTAGGAATAATAATTTATGTTACAATTAAACGTAATTAATTTAAAGAAGCGTCCTAAGCATAGGAATAACTCAAGAACGTCTAGCTATTTGGGATTACCGACCTTTTAGTACCTGTTACCTGCATTACATAGGTGACTTTACGCTACGGAAGTTTATGACATTCTTTTGAACTAATTAAATCTGTGATTAAATACCAGTTTATACCTAAATGCCAAATCTTAAGTAATTATTAAAAGTCTTGTTGTCATCTTGTAATTGCATAATAAAAATAAAATATATCATTTGATAGATACCAGTTTATTCTGTTTTGCAAAAATGTTATATAAAAATCAAAACTTTATGCAAAAACAGATCATTAAAGATAATGGCACATTAAGGATTTATTTACAGGAGGTACTTATTGGTGTCGATTCTAAGTGCAAAACTGAACTTAACTTAACTAAAAAATGAAAACAACATTGCTGTATATAGATTACTTGGCTGTTTTGTTGTGCAATTTTATATTAATTATAATCGTTAGTCTATAATAAATAGATATGCTAACAAGAAAGTTTCGTTAACATTACGGAATTGTGTTATTGACACAATCAAATTTAATTTTTTAGTTAAGTTAAGTTGTGCATGTAGAATTGGTACCATTATTTCTTAAATTGTTAAGTAACAAATAAAAACTATATTGTGCACGTCAGTCTATTTATTAGTCGCGATTGTTATGGAAGAGATACATTTGACGGGCTTCGGGGTCTAGTGGTTCATATAACAGGCTGCCGTTCACGAGGTTGTGGGTTCGATTCCCGCCTCGGACAATCATTTGTGTGATGTTTATAAATGTCATACTAATGTTTCTCTTCCGTCTGGGTGTTTCTATGTATTATAAGTATGTATTTACAAAAAAAAAGTAGTTTATGTATTCTATCCGTATTATGGTACCCATAACATAAGCATAATAAGCTTAGCTTGGGACCAGAGGACGTTGTGTGAAATGTTCGTGAATATGTATTTATTTTATTTATTTATTTATTTTGTGTACATTTAAGTTACCTATTGCAAACACAACGAACTTCTTTTTATCAACCTATCTTCGGATACCCCATAATTGCCACTTTCGTAGTCTTTGATTTATCAGATAAAACACAAACAGAATATTATAGTTTTAACATTATTACAATGATAATGAAAGCATGGACATATACAAGCATTAAATTATATGTAACTAACTGTTGCCCACAACTTCATACGAGTTCAATTTAGAAACCGAACCTTAACTAATAAATAGTAATCTTATCTAATATATAAAATTCACGTGTCACAGTGTTAGTTACCGTACTCCTCCGAAACGGCTTAACCGATTCTTCTCAAATTTTGCATACATATTCAGTAGGTCTGAGAATCGGCCAACATCTATTTTTCAAACTTTTTTTTTAGTATGGCAAAACAACGTTTGCCGGGTCAGCTAGTCTTATATATAAAAATCAATTGCTGTTCGTTAGTCTCGCTAAAACTCGAGAACCGCTCTGCCGATTTTGATGATTTTGGTCTTGAAATATTCGTGAAAGTCCAGGGAAGGTTTAAAAGGTTTAAACAAAATATATAGGTAGGTTTCCATCTAAAATTCCACGCGTACGGAGTAGCGGGCATCAGCTAGTTATATATAATGCCATCCTCTTGAACCACTATGTTATACAAAAATGTCATCCTCTTGAACCACTATATCTACTAAAGAAATACCGTTGCGTAGTTTGAAAGATATAACACATAGCTCACATAGGAACATGCATACAAAAATAACGACTTTGTTTTATAATAAACTAGCTGTTGCCCGCGACAGAAACAGAAGTTTATCATAGCACTCGATAGATGGCGCTGTGCAGTTTTTTTAAATCGCACTTTAGGTTGGTTACACACATTAACACATAAGCTTGTCAAGATTTATAGTTTTTAATTCGAATTTTCGCATTTATAATTTAGTAAGGATAAAGATTTATTTTCATATTCAAACACATCTTTTAAAATCTTTTTAACCACGAGACTATTGGTACCTAATATCTGCAAATTGTATTGATTGTTCTCACTTATTACGCTTTTTTTCAAGTAAATAAATCTGCGAGCTTGGCTTGGATTTTGGTGACTAACTACATTCCAGAGACATTTGTCATGTCCTGTACCATCAATGGATTTATTTTAGTTTCATATCATAGTGGTGCCTGTCTGCTTCTTCGTCACCAATAATTAATAGTCATTCAATGCGTCAATTTAGTGCCAAGTTCAGTTATCAAATTTGACCTAAATTTAGAATAATTTAAACAAGAACCCATAGCTTAAATTCTCTTTATCTCAACGAGATACTTATGATCATGATAGTTTTAAGACTGATCATTGTTTTTTGAAAGGATATGTATGACTATATATACTCGTTTTATGATATTTATATTTATTCTATTATTTTATTATTCCGTCCACGAGGAAGTTCAAACTCCGCACAGGACATTTAATTTATGTGAGAAATACGGATATTTTTCGTATCTGAGGTTTTCTATCTGTTTCCATATCATAAGCGTCATGCATAGTTCGAAAACGGAGAATGCCTTAGTCAGAATAATTCGCGAAAATCTATATCTGCATAGCTGAAACTACTGAACCTAGGAATCTGAAGTACTGCATACTAATGAGTTATGAATAATAATAAGCAATTTAAAAAGTACAAGGTCCTCAGATCTTTCAAAGAATTAAAAATTAAGCTGTAGAAGGGGTGTTAGTGTTTCCCATATTAAACAAAGTTATGAAAGTCAGTGTTTACTCAGACGAAATGTGCTACTACATTATATTCAAGAAACTATAAGTACGTAGAACTGTTTAAAAACTATTTTAACACAATGAAAATTGTGAGGTATTCAGTGAGTCGATACGTCTTTCCTCATTCCTGAAGCCTTTTAATTTGTCTAACCGCGAGTTGTCTGACAAAATAGAAAATTCTACGAAATAGCCAAAAACAACTTCAAAAGAAACGAGTAACCGAAAGTCGTTGTTTTTGTTTGCGCAATCTATACTAGATACTTGTCATGTTTATAATAATGTAAGTAGAAGCTGAGAGATGATGTTAATGTTCTGATAATTAATATTGTAATAGCCACCTATTAATAATTCAATTATTAATAATGCTGATAACGGCGTGACGATGCCAATTCCACTTGCACTAACAAACTAAACTTAAATACAAATATTGATAAAATCAATAACACAAAACTTTCATTAAGATTATCTGGAATTACCGAATTAAGCAATAATAATGTAAAATTATTGATACTGAATTTTTTTTTAAGAGTTCAACGTCAAATATACAAAACAGCGAGAATTGCAATAGCCGGGTGGCCGCGTGTGAAACGAATACAGCGAATACTCGGCGAGCAATTTGCGGCACAGACGGTCGCACATACCCCTCCCGATGTCGTCTCATGAGAGCACAGTGCTCGGGAGAACCAGTCGCTGTCGCCAGAAAAGGTCCCTGCATCGGTAAGCAACCTAACCACCTTGCTTTAATGTATTGAGTCAATAAAGAACAGGTACCTAACAAAGCCAAATTGTTAGTAAAACGAACCGTTATTAATATATTCTTTAAAATATAATATGTACCTCATTGCTACTTTTAAATTGAAACGGTCATTGTTAAACTTGACCTTGTGCGCACCAATCGTCCTCTGTGAGGTCATGGAAACACGTTGGCTAGCATAATGTAGACTGTTTATTACCTAAGATCGTTTTATAGTTATATCCAGCATGTCCTAGCAGCGAACAATTCCATGGCTCTTGTGTATGTGTAAGCTAGCAAATCGTTAACGCTCGATGTGCCATTCATTCCACCAATTATTTTCTATTAGGATTCCCGTCTGTGTAAATGATCAAACTAGCTATAATGTTATCATGCTTTTTTTTTCAAAATTACTGGCAGCCAAAATCAAGCCAAAGAAACCTCAAATTGTTAGCTAGTAACTACTGTACTGTATTTTTTTTAACAAAAAAAAAATACATAGAAAGGATACACTGGGCACACTTTATCCATTTAATACAAGATTTACGCACCTAGCAAAAGTGTTTCCTAGCTTGAATCAAGACGCATAGAATATGTAATCTACTATATAAAAATAAGTCGGATTTTCCTTCCTGACGCTATAACTCCAGAACGCACGAACCGATTTCCACGGTTTTGCATTCGTTGGAAAGGTCTCAGGCTGCGTGAGGTTTATAGTTAATTTTTTTTTTTTTTACTTTTTTTTGGTATGGCAAAACAACGTTTGCCGGGCCAGCTAGTTGTTAGTAAAAGAGCATTTTTTATTATATCGTCTAGAGGGCCAGTCATCATGTCTTATAGCGTTACGGTACGCGCGCAATGCACAAAGTGGCGCCTGGTCAGCTTATGTTCCTAAGTGTCGAGCTGATGGGACATATGCCCCAGTGCAATGCGCCAGTAGAGGAGCTGCAGCGGGATGTTGGTGTGTTACCCCTGACGGTAAACCTCTACCTGATACCTCAGTCAGAAACGGCAGGCCGGACTGCACGCGAACCGGTGAGTCATCTGTTTCTTTTTCAACTAATATTTAATGCACGCGTTATCTTTTTATTTATTGTACTAAAGCTATCTTACCATCTACATAATTTCACAGATATAATGCATTCTATTTTTACTATGTCTTCATTTCCTAAAGCTGCCTCTACGGCAATCTACTTACGATAGGAGCGGCTATGTTATATACTCTACTTAATCCTTCTTTCATTTTAATAAATAGTTTAATATTTATTTTTTCGTGTTAAATGCTTTTGTTTTGTAAGTAGATTCAGCAGAAATTAAATGCACTATGATATCTCTAACATCTTTTTGCTTGCGACTATTAATTACTTTAGATTATTTACCATGCACTGCGAAGATGATTACATTTGATTTGCCTAGCGTAGATAGTAGAATAAACATGACAAATAAATATTTATCACAATCAGCTTATGTGCAGACAGATGCATTAATTGTTTAATGTTTAAAGCAGATTTGCAAGACTGTTATACTTAAGTAGTCTGCAATTATGAAAACATCCATCTCTACGACAATGCATATGTTGAGATGGCCTAGCGAATTATTTTAAAGAATTATTTATTCTAACTTATGTATTTTCCGTATGGTGACAGATTGATGTTACAAGTGTCACCAACCCTTTTCCCTCCCAGGGTGCTATAAAAGTTAGCTAAGGAATATTGTACACAGATAATATCCTCGGTAAGAGACTAGAACCTCGAAAATAAACGCCGTCGCAACACGCCTGATCAGCGTAGTAGAGTAGACCATAATCGCTTTCAAAGCAGAGGCTTAGGCTGAGGCTTGACGCTGTACCCAACAGTGGGACCTTAATGGGCTGGAGAAAGAGAGATGTATTTTAATGATTGTGATCGTGTAGTAACAATAATTACAGATACAAAGCTTATGAGCCCTGTAAGAGCATTGTACAAAACCCACAAGGAACTACAAATACCTACTATACTTTACGATAAAACATTATAATTAAGATACAATTAATTAAGACACATGATTTAATATTGTAACACGGAGGCCTTATGTTCAAACCCTTGGTTGCACAAAAAGTGAGAATAGTTTATTTGTTTGTTAGGGAAATTGCAAGATGATTCGTACGAACAGTCGTACGAACTATTTGTAATAAACAGCTAAGTATCAAGAAATCAGCCTAATCTCAACAACTTGTCAACATTAAACAGATTACAACCATCATTATAAGTTAATATTATTTAAAATTCTAGTTAGTCTATGGTGAAAGATTTTGTAGCCGGATCCGAGATATCAAGACATCTGCTTTGTCTAAAAACAACAAACTAAATTATCGTAGATATATATCAGGCATGCTTTGTAAACACCTACCCAGATGAAAGCCCATGTTTACATTACACTAGAACGGCTTTGGCAGTATCTAGTCATCAAGAAGTTTAACATAATATATTATTATCATAAACATTTCCCACTGTACACTCCTAATTCCTTCAAAAACACATTACTTTGTCGTGTAAACATCTAGCTGATTCACATGGGGTATAGCAGGCCATTAAACTAATAAAGCTTAGGTTACTGTACTTGCAATCTAAACACACAACTCATTACGTAATCGGGAAAATATGTAAATGGACGTAAATATTATGTCTCTTATTTTTACAATCGTACCAATTCTACTTGTAGAACTAAGCGTAACTAAGATAAAATATTAAAATTAAACATTACGAGAACTGTTGTAGTTAAACTTACTACAAAAATGTGCATAGCATTAGAACGACTTTAATCAGTATAAGATTTGTACAGCTTAAAATCAAAATATGCTATGTGCCCTGATTAGTTCCGTTTTAATTCTTCACACAACACAATGGGTTCTAACTTCAATGACTTACTTATAAAATTTCAGCTCTATACGATACTTTAAGAAAACATTGAAACTGTAAAAATTCTTATAATCTTCCCTAAGGCCGAACAGACTATTAATTACTATTAAAATAAATGAGTAGGTTCAAATAGCACATAAACGGCGCCAACATTAAGCGCACATTTTCATCATAGAAATATTTTGAACAATCAATTGTTTCTTCTGACAACGTATTGAGAACAGAAACCAAACGTGATGTATTGATAGTTTATAGTGTTTTACATTCTTCTTGTTATCCATACGGCTGCAACTTCGTCCGACTCTCTGATTTCTTGAATAGCACTTGGGAAGAATGCAGCCTTATACTAGTTCATAGAGTTATAGAATCGGACAGTTACTTTTAACTGTTAGCTCCAACATACGTACTTATATTACTAACTTTACCTCTTTGCAACATTAGTAGATAACAACATAAGTAGCGTGGGCGTAGCCAGGCTTAGGAAGAGTTTCATTACTAAAGGGCCCAGAGTACATGCTAAATATGAACTTATCATTAATCAAGAGAAAAGTAATAATATTTATGACGGCAACACCTTCCCTTCCTGTTGCAGACCTTTGTTCGTTTCTAACATAGGTCTACAAGAATGCAAAAATGAGTTATTACTACAGCTATTGTAGATTGTATGTTTTCATTATTGGTATGCCACAGGGGAAACTATTGGGTTTATTTTCTTACCACACCTTACAAGCTATGTTCCATGAATGTTTTAAAGTGGTACCTTTCATTATAAATTAAAGGACGCCTAGACTTCCTATAATGTTAACTATAAATTAAACGGGTCAGGGGCCCGAAAAGGAGGAAGACAACAATCTCGGCTTGTTTACTAGACCGTAGCCTATTATCGAATTAGATGGCATATGATACAGAACAGATGCTGCATAAAATATTCTTGGATAATTTTTCTTAGCATACATTAAGATTTAGCAAGCAAGCAGGTTTCAATAAAATACATTATGGCATTCTAGATTATCAATGGACATTGCCACTGTATCGTAGAGGTCTTGGATTCGATTCAATATGACATAACTTGAACTTCTGTACAAACTTCCGACTAATATTATCAAAAGTAGCTGAAAGTTTGGCAATGGTAGCGATGAGCTGAATCTAAGAAGATTTATAGATGTCTATGATAAATTCTATTATTGATGCCTAAATAATTGAGTTAATTCATAGTTCAGAGCCGAGTTTAACGTGTTGTAAATTTAATGTCACTTACTGCCTACAATAGTACTAAAATCTCATACGTGTATATAATGTGTTTAACAAAACTCATCATTATATAACTAAACAAATATATCACCTTACTATACCAAGCTATAATATTGTCCACGTAAATATAAATGAAAAGACTTGCTTTAGTTACAGATTTTTTCTAATGATAATTATTTTTTGCCGTAGTCGCGAAACTAATTAAATCTAACAATAATAATGCCACTAACTGCACAAGTTGAGCAGAATAAAAATGCTACAGCAATATTTCTCTTGTTTCCTATATGAATTTATTAGAGTTCTCTATTCTTAGCATTACGCCACTTTAATATTGAGCATAGGACCTTATTACCCCTCAGACAAAGGGTCATCCTACGCAGGGCATCGCCCGCTATTCGGCTAACCGCTTGCTTTCTCTACGTTTAAACATAGTGCACCTTGTGACCTCCAAATAGAGATATGATCTGCGACTATCTGCTTGTCAACTATAGAAAAGAGAGTGTGATTAATTATGCACAGGATAAATCTTATGGTCGCTACTATAATCTATTGTGTAGAATTGATTTATTCGAAACATGTTCGAACGAATGAATTACATGTCTTTTAAATAAGTAGTCAGGCCACAGTATTAACAGTCTGACTGATTTATAAGTAGAATGCATTTAGCTGTTAAATATTTCACTTAAAGCTTAAAGATAAACTTAGCTGTAAAAATCTAATCTATTTAATATAGTCACAAACTGGGTCAGATACAATCAAGTTTACCTCACGGGTGTGCATAATGTTTGAGTTTATTAAGATTGTTAGTGTATATCTTCAAAGAATTAGCAACTTTTGACGTGTTTATTAAAAAACGTTTTGATGTAATGTATGTAATAAAATCTATGAATATTCTACCAAGTACAAGAAATAGTGGAACTCCAGATAACCGAATCACTTTGAAGTAGATAAATGCGTTTCTTATAAACGGAGGCAGGTTCTAAATTTATTTATGTAAACTAACATGGAATGACTTTTGTTGTAAAAATAAACTCAGGTAAAAAAGTTAGCGTGCGTCCATAACTTTAGACCTGATTTTGCATTTAATTCTATTGAGGAATGCGGCTCGTTAATGAATTACAAAGTTGTAAATCTGTATAATGTTAAGAAAGATGTGAACTTTGCATGGACCCGAATCAAGAAAAATTCAATAATATTTATTTCGGAGTTTTGCAAACCCTCATTAATAAATCTTATCTGAATTTTATTCGTTATGCGTTTTTTGTTGTATCTGAGCTGGTAGTTACACTTGAATTATTCTAGTTAACTTACTATCTAAAGTTCTGCAATGCTTTTTAAATAAACTTACTTAAGAAATCTGAGATTATGGACGGTGCGTATGGTTAACAATATAAAGTGATTTTTGAATAAACGGCTTTTAAAATTCTTCATTTTTAATAAAGAGCCATAAAAAATTATGTTTAACAGATGAGTTTAAAATTAAAAAACACCAATTGTTCAATTTCTTCAAATTTATTGATTTTAAACTTACGCGATTAGAACTCATAATTTGTTAATATTACCGGGACTATAATCACGTTAATAACTTAAAAAGGTACAATACCTTTGCTCCCTACGTTTTCTTCAAATTTATATTAGGAAATACCTACTAGGGTGTGTTAAAATTTGTACCAAAACCGGCATATTTATAATATTCATAACTCTACATAAACATGAATATCTAAAATATTTATATACCTATAGAGTTATGAACATCGATGTTTAAGCGGACAAAGTCACATACAGAAGGCTAGGTTTCATTATCTAAACTAGGTACACAATTTATTTGTTTCTACAATTTGACACTTTCGCAGAACAAATACAGACTACATCTAGCATATGAGTTGAGAACGATATATATTGAGAATAATAAAATGTTTAGGCACTTAATATTTTATATCTTGAGATCTGTATCATTTATCTTAATTCAAAGAAATATGTTCTTTATGGTCGATAGTCCAGATATCGCTAGAATATTAATATTTTAAGATCCCGCTGAAAAATGCCTCTATGTGATGCACTTAGCATTCTTGTTAGTTCTACTTAAATCACGCTAATATTGCTACAGAGACTGTATTGTAGCAAAAGAGCTGCAAAATATCAAAAACAAAACATTGAAAAAGACTAATGTTACCAAGACTTCTACACCATCTACTAAAACCAACAAGAAGTTGCCTACAAATAACCCAGTGGTTGCTAATATCACTTATGCTCAAAAAATAAAAGGCATCAAATCTATGACTCATGTGCAACCCCAGCCAGAAAATAATATGGATGCAAAATTTGATACAATTCTTACTCTACTAACTTCTTTTGACAATAGGCTCAAGAAACTCGAAAGTAGCGCTAACATAGCTACACAGAAGCACAAACCATGATCAGTTCCCTTCGAGTAATGGCATGGAATGCCAATGGGCTCCTGAAACACCAAAATGAGCTACAGGCAGTCCTTGTTACAGAAAATATTGACGTGTGTTTGATATCTGAGACACACTTTACAAAAGAATCCTTCATCTAGTTCAAAGGGTACAATGTATTTCACGCATTACATCCCAATAACTCTGCCAGAGGAGGCAGCACTGTAATTATAAAAGAGAATATCAATCACTATGAAAACTTTAAATTTGAAGAAAACCATATACAAGCTGTGGCCGTTTGTATTAAGACTAAACGACGCTCTATTACAGTGTCAGCCATATACAGTCCACCGAGATATTCAATAAATTCAGATACCTACAAGGACTTTATAAAGTCGCTTGGCGATAGATTTATGCTGGGGGGTGATTTTAATGCTAAGAACACCTACTGGGGTTCAAGATTATCTACAAGCAAAGGGAAAGAACTGCTCAATGCCGTTAGAGATTTAAATTGTGATGTCTTATCAACTGGAAAACCTACGTATTGGCCTAGAGATCCGCAAAAAGTGCCGGACCTAATAGACTTTTTTATATATACCTAGCTGACCCGGCAAACGTTGTTTTGTAATACTAAAAAAAAAAGTTTTAAAAATAGATGTTGGCCGATTTTCAGACCTACTGAATATGCATGTAAAATTTCATAAAAATCGGTCAAGCCGTTTCGGAGGAGTACGGTAACTAACACTGTGACACGTGAATTTTATATATTAGAAAATATATCTCCTAGTTATTTACACATAGAAGAAGGTTATGACATGAGTTCAGACCACTCACCGATAGTACTAACCTTAAGTGAACAATTAATTTTAAGAGAAGACAAGCCTGCGCTCGTTAATAAGAACACAGATTGGGAGAGTTTTAAGCTAGATTTAGATCGTAAAATAGAAATTAGAGTACCACTAAAAAGTCCAAACCAATTAGACCTAGACATAAGAAAATTTATTACTGATATTCAACAGTGTGCGTGGAATAATACACCTACGATTAAAAGAAAAATTCGTAGCCAGTGTTATCCCGCAGAAATAAGAAATGCTGTAGTTGATAAAAGAAAACAGAGAAGAAAATGGCAACAAACTAGACACCCTGAAGATAAATTAAGGTTAAACAAACTTACTAAAAAACTGAAGAAGTTAATACAAAACTTTCGCGAAGATTCCATGAATACCTATCTTGCACAGTTAATAAATAATCTCTCTACAGATTATTATTTATGGAAAACAGCAAAGACATTGAAAAAGCCTACTATTTCGATTCCACCTATAAAAAAATTAGATGGCAACTGGGCAGTCACAAACAATCAAAAAGCAGCTACATTCGCAGAGCATTTAGAAGCAATCTTCTAACCAAATGAAGGAGACAATGATATTGACTTACTAGCAGACCCTTTGTGTGATGATGTTGAAATAAAGCTCGTAACACCAAGAGAAGTCCAGAAGGAGATTAAATGTCTAAATCGAAAGAAATCACCTGGATATGATTTAATTACCAGTGAAGTTCTCCAACATCTACCTCGTAAGGCAATAGTTAAACTAACCACGCTTATTAAATTAGACTAAAGTACGTTCCTGATGTATGGAAAGTTGCCGAAATAATAATGTTGCCGAAACCAGGCAAACCCATGCACGAAACAGACCAATTTCTTTGCTACCAATCATAGCCAAGATTTATGAAAAATTGCTTCTGAAGCGGTTACAGACTATCATAGAAGAAAGACACCTAATACCCGACTATCAGTTTGGTTTTGGGAAAAATCATTCAACTATCGATCAGGTGCACAGAATAACGAGCGTGATTGAAAAGTCTTTAGAAGGAAAACAAGTCTGCACAACAGTATTTCTAGATGTTCAGCAGGCATTTGATAGAGTCTGGCATAAAGGGCTCATACATATTACTATATGTATGAGCCCTTTTAAGAAAGATGCTTCCAAAACAATATGCCGATATTTTGGATTCCTATCTTACACAAAGGATGTTTTTAGTAAGACATGACGATGGATATTCCGACCTTAAACAAATCAAAGCTGTCCTAGGTCCGGTACTATATTTGCTATATACTTGTGATATACGAGAATTGGGTAATAATATAATTGCTACGTTTGCTGATGACACGGCTATTATGGCAAGCGGAAGCTGTAGAAAAAGTTCAAACATCTGTAAACACTCTGCTCAAGTGGACTAAAAAGTGGCGAATAAAGTTAAATGAGTCCAAATCTACTCATCTACACTCCTTTGTATCTAAATAATCAGGTAATACTTCACCAGAACACAGCCAAATACCTAGGCATGACATTAGACGCAAAGCTTCGCTGGAAGGCCCATGTCAAAAAGAAACGCGAAGAGTTGGAGCTTCGCTACAAGAATATGTACTGGCAACTGGATAAGCATTCGTCGTTGTCAGTACATAATAAATTGCTCTTGTACAAACAGGTTCTAATGCCAGTGTGGACCTATGGTATCCAGCTGTGGGGCTGTACTAAAAAAAGTAATGTGGAAATTATACAAAGGTTCCAAAATAAAGTGCTTAGGGGTGTTGTGAACGCACCATGGTACGTCTGAAATGCTGACCTTCACAGAGACTTAAATGTGGACACGGTCGCTAATACAATCAAAAAGTTTGCCGAAGCCCATGAACGGAGGCTTCATCTTCACGATACGGTCGAGGCTATCCAGCTCCTTGACAACACGGATCTAGTTAGAAGACTTAAAAGAACAAAACCGTTCGAACTAGTTTTTTAATAGTGATAGTGGTAATTAGTGCAGTGAGTGCTAACTTTAAGGAACACAAAATCAAAGTGCCTTCGCCTTAAATAGAGACAATAAGAAAAGTGTTGATGGACACATTCTTAGATTTTATTCTATTTAGTAATTTAAGTTAGACTAAAATTACCTATTAGCCTTGTTTGGCTAGATTGTAATAGTTTGATGAATGTGGTCTCCAAAACCCGAAGTCACCAAAAAGAAAAAAAAAAAACTTAAATCACGCGTCGCATTTTTAATAAGTTAGTGGTATGTACTTAGTCTTACAAAAGTGATAAAACGAAGTGGCTCTGTATAAGCATAATCTTGAAACATCAATAAATAGATACAGTCTTATTCATAATGACTTATCGGAGGATTAAACGGAGATTTTATCGCAGATATAATAAACGTTTTGGCGTAAAAAGACTATTATGAATAACAAGTTTTGACAATTTTCACGAACCGATTTTAGCGAACTTGGAGAGTGTTTAGTGTTGTCCGTGTGGGGACGGATTAAGAATACAAGTGTCATCACCCAATTTCCTCCCGAGGATGCTATAGGAGTCAGCAAAGGGATATTGTTATATTATAAAATAGCATCCTCTGTGAGAGACGGAAAACTCGAAAATAAACTCCATGCCAATACGCCTGGTCAGCACGGCATAGTAGAGCATAGGCCGGGCCTCCTCCACTTTGGGGGGCAAAGTGCCTTCCTCGACAAATGATCTATCTAACACTGAATGAATTTTATCAAATCGGACCATTGGTTCTTAAGAGGATACCAAAATAGCTTCGTGCATTTTTACGAAGTTTTCATTGTTTCTTTAGATTGAATGGCTAGAGCTCTAATTTTTAAGTATATGTTTTTTCAATATATGATCTAGGATCGCATAAACTCAGAAACGCGATTGAAAAAAGTTTTCTCGATAGAAAATCTTAGCGAAACAACCTCTCTAATTTTTTATTTTTTTCATTTGTCGGTCTATTATCGCGTATTAACTAATGAAATAACTTTAAAAACATAAGTAACTATTATACATAGAAACACGTAAATCAGAATTAAAATATATTTAGTAGATTTTGAGAAAACAAAAAAAATAGCCGTAATTCTTCATTTTCTATACCTACTAGCTGTGTTAATATGTACATGTCGACGATAATATTGATGTAGGCCCTTAAGATTAGCGCGTTCAAACAAACAAGCAAACTCAATTTCAGTTTTATATTATTAAGTATAGATAAAAGGAGGCTGAACTGCTACACACTTCATTGAAATACATCCTTTAACTGTTTTCTCAACAGTTATCTGCAACACATTTTTTACGATAAAGCTGTGGTTGCGAGTCAATGCTTTGTAATATAATTACTATAACATCTACTGCTTATGTATTATTTTATCTATGCAATAAGTTCTCCAAAAATGTTACTCAGTATTTTTATAAGAGGCTATTGTTATATCTCGATTAGGTGGACGAAGCCTCAGCTTTGATAGTAAGCTTAAAATAGTATTTTATAAACAGGTGTTATCTGTCTTATTCCGGAAGTCGAGTGTAAGTTACACGAAACAACAAATACGATAATTATTACCAGAATTGACCACCTACTCATAAAACATTTTATCTTACGCTTATGTGTTTTGATTAATCGTAAAAGGCTTAATTTAAACTACTCGTTTTTCTTACCCATCAATTTGGTGTAATGTTTAATTTATGATGTGTCGAGTAAGTAACTCGATGACTAAGTGGGCAATTATCAGTAACTACATGGTATTGACTAATTGAAATTTGTTCCTCGGTACAGTTAATGCATATAACTTCATCGCTGTGCCCGCATCCATTTACGGAGTTTTACTTGCCAATTACAGTGTGTAATAGTCCCTTCCATTAGTGGGGCGCCAGCGTATCAAGCTATTAACATTAAGTATTTACAGCCACTCATGTTGACCTAACTATGTCAATTCTAGCTTGTTTAAATGTGTACGTTTCCGTTCAATTACATTACATACAATTTCTAGTAAGGTTTTCGAAATTAATACATTTCCGTGAAGTAGAATATTACCGCCTAATACCTAATTACTTAGGTACGATAACAAACATTTGAAGCTTAGATATCATATCTATTTAAATCTAAAAGTACACTAATAACTCACAATTAATTATTTATGCAAATCTTAAGTAAGTAGTTTTTATAGCGCACGCAAACTGAGCTAATAATTTTTATTCAAAGATAGATTACGCCATGCACCATGCCCTAAATAAATGAAATAAATTTTGTCAAACGTTACTTTATAATTTACATTAGAAAGGGAGACAAACATTCGAGTGGTTTTCTAAGAAACAGCGCTCCATGTCAGACAGCACGACGCCGATCACAATGAGGTCCATTTTTTTTTCATTCAAAGGTAAAGGAGAACCCGTCTCGGGCTTGAGACGATAGAAAAAAAAAACATTTTAGACATCATCCGAACGCTTTGTTAAGGATCGCAGGCATCTTTGATGTTTTATATTTAGCTACGGAGCTTACCTGTGAGCGATGATGAAGTCGTTAAGAAAGAGTTAAAGAATAGACCGGTTTGCTGCTAATACAGTAACTAACTAATAACACTTACAGATTAATAGTTTTCAAATGGACTTTTTTGTAGTAACCCGTTAATTGAGGTCTAAACATAGCAGCTTTTTTTTTCTTTAAATACGGTATTTGGCAATGTTTTAAAAAGATAGTGTGATATAAATTGGAGTAAAATAAAATTTTGAAACATTCATCTATATCCATCTATATCTGAATAAAATATAATGGGAATAATGATACCAATTCAAAAGAACATTTTGGTTGAGGCGCCGTGATGTCTGAGAGAACCGAACCCGGTTTACCTTTTTGTACAAAGAAACAGTTGTCGGTCTGTTATAAATACTTATGGCTATAAAACTTTGGATGGAATATGACTTTTTGTTGTTGAAACAAATGGTTGCAGGTTCAACCTGCACTGTTTTGTTCTTTCGTAGAGAATTCAGTTGAGACACTTGAACATAGTACTAATAATACCTTGTAAGTGCCAGAAGTAGCGACTTCATAGGTTGAAACTTGTGTATTTAATTAGGGACCTAAAACTTCTTAATTCTTAATCTTTATATATTTAATGATCTCTGTAGTTGATTGGTTTAGTTCTGCTTTCCGAATAAAACAGTTGTACCTAATTAAATTCAAACAACATTTGTACCTGGATTTGTTTAGAATTTTAGATAACTGTATTTAAGAGGATACCAAAATAGCTTCGTGCATTTTTCTACGTACGAAGTTTTCATTGTTTCTTTAGATTGAATGGCTAGAGCTCTAATTTTTAAGTATATGTTTTTTCAATATATGATCTAGGATCGCATAAACTCAGAAACGCGATTGAAAAAAGTTTTCTCGATAGAAAATCTTAGCGAAACAACCTCTCTCATTTTTTATTTTTTTCATTTGTCGGTCTATTATCGCGTATTAACTAATGAAATAACTTTAAAAACATAAGTAACTATTATATATAGAAACACGTAAATCAGAATTAAAATATATGTAGTAGATTTTGAGTAAACAGGAAAAGTATCCCTAATTCTTCATTTTCTGTGCCTACTGGCTATGTAATATGTACGTGTCGGCGATGATATACGATAATATTGATGTAGGCCCTTAATATACTGGATGGTATTAACACACCTACATAAAATTACTACCGGATAGATTATCAGATTAACACAGAACGAGATTAAATATTAGAAGATAATCCATCGTAATATTATTTTTTTATTCCATTGCTACCTTTAAGAGCTATGCACTAAGAAATTTAATTACCTACTCCTTAAGCTTAAGTTCCTATTTGATACTGTCTAATATTTTAACACCTTGTAAACAACATGATTGCATCGAATAAATGAATATGAATATAAGCCCTTGATCCTCAACCAAGGACAAGGTAAGGACCAGAAAAGCAACCAAGGGGCTCTTTTATAAAGACTTAACCTTCGAAGAACGTATTCAGACTTTGAATAATCCTACTCACATTTTGTGTGAATTTATTTAGTGTCAAGCTTTGTCCGCCGAAATGTCACTTTCATAATAAAGTAATAAACTATTATTTTCGGACTTTCTCCGTGTGGTGCTGGATTAAGAATTCAAGTGTCACCACCCCATCTCCTCCCATGGGTGCTGTAAAAGTCAGCTAAGGGATATTGCGCACAGATGAAAAACTTGAAAATAAACCCTGTGCCAACACGCCTGGTCAGCGCGGCACACTAGACCATAATCCCACCCAAAGTGGAGGCGGCCCGTACCCAACAGTGGCACGTAAATGGGCTGGAGAGGATACGATTCTATACGATATAACTCTACGCTATAACCTGTTTTCTGTAAGCTAAAATATGCAGATATTATTAATTTGACTAAAAACAACAACTGTTTTAATAATGTTAATATTGTTTGTAAAAAATTTAGCTGAAAACATATAACCTGATTGAATTGTGATAGGTAATAGGTAAAACATTGCACTGTAGCTACCGGTTTTGTTATAAGTTGTTGATATCCAGGATTCAAGGACCGGTTGCATGACTTTATTGACGTATAAGAATCTATGCGAGTAGCATTATCAATAAATCTTTTAAATGCTTTTTACAGACATGATCTTTATAAAGAAAAAATTTAAAGCACCATATTTTTTTTTTCTTCATACATTTGCCGGTCAAACTACGCTCTTAAATTTTTACATCTGTTTTTCATTGCATAAATATTGTATTAAAATGATGTTACGTGAAGTCTGAGGCTTAGGAAGTTAATATTTGTTCGCTATTTTATTAGTAACTATAAAACTTACTCATATAATAAATTAAGAATATTTATGAACTTCTAGAAAGGACGCTTAGGTTTACATAATATAGGTAAGGTTTACATATAACAATTAAATAAACGAAATTATACTTTTCTATATTAGTATAATTTTGTTCAATATTTTTTCTTATCTACGCGCCGAATTCCTTCAATTTTTTGTAACAAATCGTTGTCAAATCACCTACTAATAAACACTAACCTCTTTCATAATGAAAGAGTAATGTATCTACCATTAACTTACGTATAATCGAACTACTTACTTAACATAAATCGTTAATGTTTAGGAGGCTATTAGAATAGTTACCTCATTACGTTATGTAGTTCCTTATCTGCTAATTGTTTTGTGGCTTACACGTGGAAGGAAATGATGCGGTATCACGAGCGTTCCTGTGAAAAAGTAAAAATAGATCGAAGGGATAATTCCGGTTATAAAAGTTAGACAAACAGCCAAGAGTTGTGACTGTTTGCCTAATTACATACACGTGTAAGCTTGTGACAAGACAGACGCACGCTAAAGTTAATTAAATAAGTAAATAAACATTCATGGGAGTTTTCACACAACGTCCTCTGTTTCCATGCCAAGCTTGTTTGCTTGTGTTATGGGTAGCAGAATACGGATGAACGAATCTCGATGCGTGTAAAGTCAATGGAGAAACATTGTATCAGAAAATTTTGTAAACATCTGCGGACACCATGGTAGATCAGTTGGCAGAGCAGCGACAAAACTTCTGAGGTCAGTCAGAGTCAAAAGATAACGTTCCGAACGTAAAGATCACTTTATCAGCTGTGAATAAATTTTTTAAGTACAATGCAGAAACATTCGTTATTTGTGTTGATTCTACACGCACAACTAAATAAACATTTCTAAAAAATGAAAATTGATAGCGTCACTAACACAGTTTTGCAATGCTAAATAAACATTATTATTATAAAAGCTGTGATGATTTTAACTAACATAAATATATACAACGAAATAGCAAATAATAGATACCTATATAGACATATCAACTTTCATATTTTTAGTTAAGTTTAGATGTGCGCATAGAATTGGTATTAGTATTTAAATTTTTTGTACCAAACCCTTAAAATAGTTAGTATGAAACTCTATTAGTTGTTTCTATATTTGAATTTAATTATGATTTTCGTTGTTTTCAGGTAAATCTCATACGAGGCGACGTTCTTCTGTCCGTGGACAACGTAACAAAAGATGTAAGAATTTTCATTTTACCTATACGTAAAAAAATTCTCTGTGCCCGTAAATTTGTTGTCGGGAAATGATGACTATGGGTAGCATTTTAAATTTTTTTTCGCGCTTTTAGCACTTAGTCATATAATAATACCTATTATACTTATAGCTGTCCTCGATTGATGAACTAGTTAACTATACTTTTGTACTTATATTATAAAGCTGACGAAATTTGTTGGTTTGTTTGTATGCGGTAATCTCAGGAACCACTCGTTCGATTTGGAAAAATCTTTCAGTTTTGAATAATACCTATAATTACGAGGAAGGCAACTTCGTACGCGTGGAATTTAGAAAGCTTTCCCCGTTTTAGCAACATTTTTCATTGATGTTTCGCTCCTATTGGTCGCAGCGTATGTTATACAGCCTTCCGCGATAAATATATATAACACTGAAAGAATTTTTAAATCGGGCCTGTCGTTCCTGAGATTTGAGCGCGATCAAAGAAACAAACAAACATACTCTTCAGCTTTATAATATTAGTGTAGATATATAGTATTTAATATCAAAGAGTAAATAATTAATTAACACCTTTCTAAGTCCTACATTATTAGGTAAATATAAATAATAGGTATTTTGAACGTAATCTAGAAAATTAATGAATAAGTAAAAGTAATGAATAAGTAAAGAAAAGTAATGAATAAATCTTATGACAGCATGCACGAGAGCAGACCGTACGCAGTTCAATGGAAACTTAATCAAGATATTTACTGGAGAGTACGAGAGAGCACGATCTAATCCAAGTGGTGGAACAGTGGAACCTCGAACAGTAGCTGATTGGAAGTTTCGTGAACTAGACCGTGATAGAAATGATGCCTTGCAAAAGTCTGAATACAGGGGCTTACGAAGACTCATTAAAAAGGTAGGTAAGGTATAATGAAAAAATTAAAAATGGTAAAAAAATTGTTAGATATTTTATACCAACATTGGTACCAATTCTAAGTGCACAACTAAACTAAACTTAACTAAAAGATTAAAACGATTATGATGTATTTTGATTAATTAGGTATTTCGTTGTGTACATTTATATTAATGAAAATCGTTAGTTTATAGTACACAGTTTTTATAATAAAAAGGTTCAGTTAAAATAGCCGAGTTTTGTCACTGACACTATCAATTTTGATTTTTTAGTTATGTTAATTTTAGGCACGAGGAATTGGTATCATTTTTGGATTGATATAGATACCTACTATAAAACATAACATTTCAATTATACATTGCATTTTTTTTTTAATTGCCCAACTTGCTTAAAATAGTATAATAGCTCACAAAACAGTCACAACTTGTTGATTAGAAAAATATGTCACAACTTGTTGATTAGGCACAAAAATTGCAAAAGGTATTCATATAAAATAATAAATATTATGAACAATTTTTCACAACGTCCTATGGTCCTAAAGTAAGCTATATTTCTATGCTTGTGTAAATATAAAATATACATATTATTATTTTTAAAATATGTACTTAACTCACTTTAATAGAATGTTGTTAGTCAGCATGCAAATTATCCTCAAACTGACGTTACTTATACCATAGGTCTGTTTTCTTTTTTATTGACAGATTTTTAAAAAAAGAATACATTTTATTTGTGTACTCCAGTTTAGTCCAGTGTTGACCACGACTATCGTGAGAAAACCAATAATAAGTCTTGCAATATGTATAAGGTCGGCTTTTTATCTATGTTTATCGAACTCTAAAATAAATTACCCAGGTAGTGAAACCAAAGAGATGTGCACGTGCTTGGGCTCGTGGATGTGACGGCGATGGGGACGGTGTCATCGCTCACGTTGAATGGGTCGCCTGCTTACTTGTGAATCCTGAACCTCCCGCACCGGACTGTGAGTACCTTTTGTGGGTATGGTTTACATAATTAGTAAAGTAGCTTACTTTACAATATGAATCCCTTGTCAAAATGTGTTAAGAGTCCCAGAAAAATGGTACTTTAGAGATGTTTACATATGTCCAAGACTACTAACCTGTGGGTTCTACATAATAGCTACATCTCATCGCCTTAAAGTTTTTATAATGGCTACAACTAGGAAAAGTAATTAAAAATACCGCATTTATAAGCGACTGAATTTCTTTTCATTGTACAAATTCTACGCGCACATCTAAACTTAATTAAAAATGAAAACAACTATGGCGTGTTTCGATTAATTGCCAATGTGCATATTTTTATTAATTAAAATCGTTAGTCTATAATATACAGATTTTATAATAAAAAAGTTCTGTTAACATTGCCGAATTGTGTTAATGACACTATCAATTTTCATTTTTTAGGGTTCCGTACCCAAAGGGTAAAAACGGGACCCTATTACTGAGACTTCGCTGTCCGTCCGTCCGTCCGTCCGTCCGTCCGTCCGTCCGTCCGTCCGTCCGTCCGTCCGTCTGTCACCAGGCTGTATCTCAAGAACGGTGATAGCTAGAGAGTTGAAATTTTCACAGATGATGTATTTCTATTGCCGCTATAACAACAAATACTAAAAATAAAATAAAATAAATATTTAAGGGGGGCTCCCATACAACAAACATGATTTTTAGGGTTCCGTACCCAGTATCTCAAGAACGGTGATAGCTAGACAGTTGAAATTTTCACAGATGATGTATTTCTATTGCCGCTATAACAACAAATACTAAAAATAAAATAAAATAAATATTTAAGGGGGGCTCCCATACAACAAACATGATTTTTAGGGTTCCGTACCCAGTATCTCAAGAACGGTGATAGCTAGACAGTTGAAATTTTCACAGATGATGTATTTCTATTGCCGCTATAACAACAAATACTAAAAATAAAATAAAATAAATATTTAAGGGGGGCTCCCATACAACAAACATGATTTTTTTACCGTTTCTTGCTCGATACTAATAACGTTGCCTTATGTTGCATAGATAATGGTACGGAACCCTTCGTGCGCGAGTCCGACTCGCACTTGACCAATTTTTAGTCTAGTTTAGTTGTGCATGTAAAATCGGTACCATTATTGTCGTTTAATTTTTGGCACCGCACAGGCTAGAACACAATTGTCATTTTAAAAGTATACACAAAGTTAAAAGATTGTGTAAACTTGAATAACGTCAGTAAAAGACTTGGATTTCTGCATGACTGTGAATGTGTGTGCAAACATAATAATAATATATAGTCTCTCTCCGTTTCTTCATGTCGTTGAACGCAGACGATGACAGCCCTCCAGAACCTGAACTTGACTATAACGAGGAGGAACCACCGCCAGATCCTGGTGCCGGTAAATACATATTTGCTTTCGTATTGAAATTTTCGTGAGTTTGAGTCATATTAGAAATACTATATTACCGGCTAACACTCACAGTTTTGGGATCGAAGATGTCGACCCAGGTTTCGAGCATATCCGATGCTCATCTTCAGGACGAGTGCGCAGCGGCGTCTGCGACCTTCCGGCGTGCACTTATATATATACATATTTGCTTATTTGAATGTGCCATCACCGTGGCCACAACTCCGATTTAGGTGGTAGTTTTACGACACAAAAATACTATCTGGAATAAACTACCTTTAGTAGTACCTGCTACGTTCGATGTTTTGGAACGGGCCTTAAAGCCCACGGATGAAGCCTATGGTCACCTCCCTATTACTTTCCATTCTTAGGACACTGTAGGAGCGACGTAAAAGATAATGCTTATTAGAGAATATCTAGAAACTAAACCCCATTCCAACACGCCTGATTAGCGTTATATACAAATAGGTACCCTCCCAAATGGAGAAGGTCCATGTAGGTATAGAGCACAATGAGGGATGCCATTCATCCTGAGAAAAACAATAAGAACCTATTGTTTTATTTAGCTGTAATAAACTAAATGTTAATCCGATTTATACAGTTTTGCCGGGAATAGTAAGAAACTCTTTTGCTCCGGACGGCTCCGAGACAGAATCACGACGAGAAGATGAAGCAAACGACTGCCTTACAGACCGACAAGCAGTATTAGATGAACAGGTTGGTATTTAGTTAATTCGGCAGACAAATGAATGTGTTTTACATGTTTTAAAAGAGGAGGATTTGATTTTGATATCTCAAGGTAAATTTAATATTTAGTGAGTGTTTAAATAAAACTACTTTTTACGTATTTAGACGCGTTTATTTGTTTTAAATTTTAGCCCGACCATTTACCATGGTCACGGCACGGGTGAGACGTAAAACAAATACACGCGTCTAAATCCGTAAAATGAAGTTTTATATAAACAAATGAGTCCCGCAAGTGTTAGAGAATATTATTTAGTGAGTGTGTTATAATGAATGTTTTCACATTATTTTGCTTCATCTTTGGGAATACTGTACCAATGTTTATCATCGCTCCGGCTCTGAATGTTCTCATTGCCTAGCGATTTAAATAACTTGTAATACTTAATTCCAAGTTTTAAGTTTAATAGTTGCGATAGTAACGCTAACACAAGCCGAGATAATGAAATGTACAGTCGAGTAGCAGGTCGCTAAATTTGATTTTCGCTAAGCAAGTGTAATAAGCACCACTACGGAGTACATCTTCTCAAGAGGATATCAAAATAGCTTCTTGCATTTTTCTACGTACGAAGTTTTCATTGTTTCTTTAGATTGAATGGCTAGAGCTCTAATTTTTAAGTATATGTTTTTTCAATATATGATCTAGGATCGCATAAACTCAGAAACGCGATTGAAAAAAGTTTTCTCGATAGAAAATCTTAGCGAAACAACCTCTCTCATTTTTAGGGTTCCGTACCCAAAGGGTAAAAACGGGACCCTATTACTGAGACTTCGCTGTCCGTCCGTCCGTCCGTCCGTCCGTCCGTCCGTCCGTCCGTCCGTCTGTCACCAGGCTGTATCTCAAGAACGGTGATAGCTAGACAGTTGAAATTTTCACAGATGATGTATTTCTATTGCCGCTATAACAACAAATACTAAAAATAAAATAAAATAAATATTTAAGGGGGGCTCCCATACAACAAACGTGATTTTTAGGGTTCCGTACCCAGTATCTCAAGAACGGTGATAGCTAGACAGTTGAAATTTTCACAGATGATGTATTTCTATTACCGCTATAACAACAAATACTAAAAATAAAATAAAATAAATATTTACGGGGGGCTCCCATACAACAAACATGATTTTTAGGGTTCCGTACCGAGTATCTCAAGAACGGTGATAGCTAGACAGTTGAAATTTTACACAGATGATGTATTTCTATTGCCGCTATAACAACAAATACTAAAAATAAAATAAAATAAATATTTAAGGGGGGCTCCCATACAACAAACATGATTTTTTTACCGTTTCTTGCTCGATACTAATAACGTTGCCTTATGTTGCATAGATAATGGTACGGAACCCTTCGTGCGCGAGTCCGACTCGCACTTGACCAATTATTTATTTTTTACATTTGTCGGTCTATTATCGCGTATTAACTAATGAAATAACTTTAAAAATATAAATAACTATTATATATAGAAACACGTAAATCAGAATTAAAATATATTTAGTAGATTTTGAGTAAACAAAAAAATATCCCTAATTCTTCATTTTCTATACCTACTAGCTGTGTTAATAGGTACATGTCGACGATAATATTGATGTAGGCCCTTAATAAAATTCTGTGCAAGCGAAAACGGGAAAAGCGTAGATTAATTACCACAGAACGTGTTTTTTTTTCAGAAAGCAGGCGGTGCTGCATTGTACGTTCCTGAATGTACAGGAGACGGTAGATACCAACGTGCTCAATGTTACCGATCTACAGGATACTGTTGGTGTGTCCATCAAGACACTGGGAAGCCAATACCTGGTTCATCTGTGAAGGATAGACGGCCAGACTGCGACGCTGCGCCACAACATGCCAGTCCAATGAGAGGTAACTTAGCAAGGGTTGAAATTTATTCTTTAGAACGGGAATTCGTAATAAAGAAGCCCTTGAAATTGAAGTCAAAATTATTTCTCCCTATGAATATACTATAAGTAAAAAGATTTCAAAAGATCGGAATTTGATCCTGAGACGTCTAAGAACTCATATCGCTCAATTATTGATATGTTTATGCCTTTGGTATATGCCAACACTATGCACTAACGTTTTAAAGGAAACTACGAATTTGACGGCGCAAAAAATACACCCAAGTAGGTACATTAAAACCCAAAATAAAAAGGGCAAGAAAATACCTGTGAATATGATAAAACTCGTTTTCCAATTTGTTAGTAGTACTTGTAACAATATTTTTACACGCTTTATATTAGCTTCACTTGTACGTTTGTATGTTTGTAACCGACTCCTTTGGACGCTATTTTGACCCACTTTAAACGGTCAGATTCTATTAAAATTTTGCACACCTGTCAAAGACCGATGACAATGCAATAATTCGATTAAAATATCCGATTATCCTGGTTAGATTCGCCAGGATTCATTAATCTCTTTCCGGATCCTTTGCATGAGAGTAAGAGAGAGGGCTAGTACGCGAACTACGCATGCGCGCATTTCCAGAGAAACTCTTTTTTCTATTTTTTTGTTGGGTTTCTATATAAAGCGTGTTTTTTAGTTTTTTCAAACTATTATTTGTTAACAGGTTGTCCAGAGCCTATAAAGAGCAATTTCTTGCGAGAACTAATGAGTTTCTTCATATCGAAAATGACCACATCTATCAATGGAACTGGTCCCGGGTATGTATAATGTATCTATAACGTTTATTCTTAAATTGTACGTTAACTTTAAAGTATATAAAAATATTTAACTTTATTTCTATGCGTTTGTCATCTATATCATGTTTCAAACAATAAGAAAACAGACAGACGACACTGAAACATTGTTTTCAATTTTTGCCTGACGTTTCAGGGACTGAGCTGTAAGTTGTAAAATTTATACACATCTAATTCTGTAAAATGTGGTTTTATATGATATTTATTACAATATTTTTTATTGGTACTAGTTCTATTGTGTATTCTAGTATGTATTAAATTGTAATATAATATTTAGGGAGATGGTAAAATGGGGCGCTTCTAAAGAAGAACAAGCGGCTACTTGGACATACGTAATGTTGGATAAGGATAAGAACAAAGCTCTAGAACGTAGAGAATGGAAGGCTTTCCACCAGTTGATATCAGACGTGGAACATCTACGACGCTGCGGAAGGAAGTTGCCTCGATACTGTGATGTCAATCACGATACAAAAATTAGTATTACAGAATGGATGGCTTGTTTAGAAGTCACACAAAGATCACTAAACCCGACAAGTTAGTACAATGTCTAATATTATTATGGTCATTTCATACTAGGTCCAGTGGTCACAAACTAAGCTTAAACGCTTGTGTTATGGGCAGAGGCGAAAATTTGCGCCCCGTGCAATATGATTTGACGCCCTGGGCTGCCTCGGGCGAATTTAATTAGCCGCCCAATAAATTAATAAAGATAGAGCAAAATTTTAAACTTAAAGGTTTTCGCCGCCCTTCTCAGACTACCCACCCCGGGCTATGGCTCTAGGGTAAATACGCCTCTAGTTATGGGTACCAGAATACGGATATACTTTTCTGACGAGCTTCGTGGTTGAGTGGTTCATGTATCGAACTGCCGATCATGAGGTCGCGGGTATAATTCGCGCTCGGGACAATCATTTGTGTGATATTTATAATTGTCATACAAATGTTTGTACTGCGTCTGAGTGTTTCTATGTATTATAACTTAAAAGTATGTATTTACAAAAGAAAAGTAGTTTATGTATTATATCCGTATTCTGGTACCCATAACATAAGAATATAAGCTTAACTTGGGACCAGAGGACGTTGTGTGAAATGTTCATGTCCATGTTTTGTAAATACATACTTATAATACATAGAAACACCCAGACTCTGAACAAACATTTGTGTGACATTTATAAACATCACACAAATAATTGTCACGTACGGGAATCGAGCCCGCGAGCTCGTGAACAGTCAGCAGTCTGTAACATGAACCACTAGACCAAGAAGACCGTCAATTACTTAAATTGTTCCAAAAAAAAAACCAATTAAAAGTATTTTTTTACTTTCAGCTGAAGCAGCAAAGGCCCCATCTAATTCAAAAAGGAAAGGTCCTAATCCTTTGGAATCTTTCCTAAAAGCGGATGACTAACGGTAAAAAATAATTTGTGTAAATTCTACAGAGTATATTTACACCGGCCAGTGCTAGTTCTTTAAGAACAAAATTGTTAATTTATTTGTGGATTGTCATTTGACTTCAATGTTCTATGGTTAATTTTGTTGTAACAATAAAATACATGGTTCCATTTTTAAATTATTGTAAATTTTGCCAGAAATAAATATACTATTTATGTCAAATCCTAGGTATACGAGATATCCTAGGTATAAATACGAAAACTTTGAATTACCAAGTTAACAGCTATAGGTACTTACTTATTCGTTATTTGAAAAGAGACTTTTGATTGTCTCAATAATCATAATTCAAAGTTGGTATTGAATACTAATTAGTTATAGCTGTTGCCCGCATTTTTCTACGCGTGGAATTTAAAGACTAATGCTCTTATTCATAATGACTTATCGGAGGTTTAAACGGAGATTTTATCGGAGATATATTAAACGTTTTATCGTAAAAAGACTATTATGAATAACAAGTTTTGACAATTTTCGCGAACCGATTTTAGCGAACTTTTAAACCTCCAATAAGTAATTATGAATAAGACCATTAACCTTAACAAATTATCCAAAAAAGCCATCCTCTTAATGAAATTCGTATTTTCAGAGAGTGTGTTACCCATATCCATATCTCATACAAGAAAATACCTCGAGTTTTTATTATGCCTCCATTCAGACATTAACAACAGTTATAATAGGTACATACATACCTACTTTTACGAAATCATTGTTCATGAAAGACATAAATTCTAGGTATATTATAAAATATACGCAGACGTACATAATTTAATTGAATTGTATGATTTTCACCTATAAAAATGTGGTTTACAAAAAAATATGATGCATTTACTATTTGTGACATATCGATACGTTGAGTGTGTTTCATAAATAGGAAATATAAATTGTGTGTTTTGTGAATCTTCGATAAAACGTAGCCAGAAAAAATAAAACTATCACTTAAGCTGCCTTTTATGAGTAGTTTCCCTACTATTGAATAAGATTTTGAAAATATATTAAAAACAATTACTACTTAATTGAGGGGCTATGTTATGATAATATAGTCTGACGGAAATTGTTGTTGAATTAAGATTTAACTAATCAATGCTTTTACGGTATTTTAGGATGAGTTTAAAAGAGTTTCTTGAAGATTCTCGATGGTAAATAAGAAATTATTATAGTACTAATAATTTATTTACCATTTCACTGTTACTAGTCTTATTATATTAATGCATTAAAAATGGCATGTCACCAAGTGCCTACTGAAAAGAAATTTTTAATGGGACTTAGCTAACAATGATGTCGATTCTACGCGCACAACTTAACTAACACAACTTAAGATGATACCAAAATAGCTTCGTGCATTTTTCTACAAACGAAGTTTTCATTGTTTCTTTACATTGAATGGCTAGAGCTCTAATTTTTAAGTATATGTTTTTTCAATATATAATCTAGGATCGCATAAACTCAGAAACACGACTGAAAAAGTTTTCTCGATAGAAAATCAGCGCAACAACCTCTCTTATTTTTTATTTTTTTCATTTGTCGGTCTATTATTGCGTATTAACTAATGAAATAACTTTCAAAACATAAGTAACTGTTATTTAAAGAAACACGTAAACCAGAATTAAAATATATTTAGTAGATTTTGAGTAACCAAAAAAAAATATCCCTAATTCTTCATTTTATATACCTACTAGCTGTGTGTCGACGATAATATTGATGTAGGCCCTTAACTAACACAACTTAACTAAATAAAAAAATTGGTCAAGTGCGAGTCGGACTCGCGCACGAAGGGTTCCGTACCATTATCTATGCAACATAAGGCAACGTTATTAGTATCGAGCAAGAAACGGTAAAAAAATCATGTTTGTTGTATGGGAGCCCCCCTTAAATATTTATTTTATTTTATTTTTAGTATTTGTTGTTATAGCGGCAATAGAAATACATCATCTGTGAAAATTTCAACTGTCTAGCTATCACCATTCTTGAGATACTGCGTACGGAACCCTAAAAATCATGTTTGTTGTATGGGAGCCCCCCTTAAACATTTATTTTATTTTATTTTTAGTATTTGTTGTTATAGCGGCAATAGAAATACATCATCTGTGAAAATTTCAACTGTCTAGCTATCACCGTTCTTGAGATACAGCCTGGTGACAGACGGACGGACGGACGGACGGACGGACGGACGGACGGACGGACGGACGGACGGACGGACGGACGGACAGCGAAGTCTCAGTAATAGGGTCCCGTTTTTACCCTTTGGGTACGGAACCCTAAAAATGAAAATTGATAGTGTCAGTAACACAATTCGGCTACGTTAACCAAAGTTTAAAAAAAAACTGTATATTATAAAGTATCGATTTTAATTAATAAAAATGTGTACAACGAAATAGCCAATAATGCAAAATACGCTATAGTAATTTTTTTTTTTAGGTTTAATTTTTGGTTTATTTTCTATCTTAATTTTTTATCTGTAGCTGTACCTATGTTTATTGTACAATAAAGAATAAAATAAATAATTAAATAACTTAGTTGTGCACATAGAATTCGTACCAACGTGTTTAAAATTTATTTATTTCTTAATCAAAATTATTGTATGGTTAGTTGCACTGACACTGTGTTGACAGGGCCCCGTATAAGACTTACGACTGATACCGCAGTAATTTCGTCTCTGTGCATAATGTGTAAAAGTTTGATGCGATGACTTAATGTCCTAGAACATAATATAGTCAATGTAGACACTTTAAAAAATCGGGTAGATAAGCTTTTTACATAGTTGGCACGATTTACCATCTAAGATTCCATTGCCGCTTACCATCAGGTAGCATGGGATCAAACGACAACACGTTTTATTTAAAAAATATATACCTATATAGCTTAAGCCAGCTTATTTTTATAAGAAACGCTGTTGCCAACTCGTCTTATACCACATAAGATTATCACAACCATATCACAACTTTTAGAATAAGTAAAGTCATTTCTTAATTATGTACTGTTTTAAGAATCGATAGTTTGAGGTAGAGAATTATTATTAAGTAGGTACCTATTACCTAACGAGAATATTTGACTAAAATGTATTTTTATTTATTAGTAGAATGCAACTATCGTATCAGCCAGCGACTAAATACATAATACATTTAAATTAGCGCTATATAGCCATTACGCGAATAACCAATAGTAATACTTACACAAATATTAGTGTAATCTTCTTATCTTTCTTCTTATATATAAAATTCACGTGTCACAGTGTTAGTTACCGTACTCCTCCGAAACGGCTTGACCGATTTTTATGAAATTTTACATGTGTATTCAGTAGGTCTGAGAATCGGCCAACATCTATTTTTCAAACCTTTTTTTTAGTGTGGCAAAACAACGTTTGCCGGGTCAGCTAGTAAGTACATAAAATAGTATTTTGTGTCTAGCTATAACTTTTTTATAAGTTTTGTTATTTCATATTACTATTGGTTCCATCCATCCATCCATCAACCTTTCTCAGTCCACTCCTGGACATAGGCCTCCCCCATAGAATGCCACAACGCGCGGTCTTGCGCTAACTGCATCCAGCGGCCCTCCAGCGTATTTGACGATATCGTCGGTCCACCTTGTTGGGGGCCGCCCCACGCTGCCTCGTCCGGTTCGTGGTCGCCACTCGAGGACCTTCCGTCCTACTATTGGTCCTACTATTCGATAATTACCGCTAATTCGAATGAATTATGTATTTAGTGGCTTGCTGATACGATAGTTGCATTTTGCAATACGTTATAACTTGAGTAAAGCGCCATCTTAAAGCACAGCCTTTAAGAATGAATTGAAACCAATATTTAGGGATTTATACGCGTATATGTTTTAAATTTTAGCCCGTCCTCAATCAGTCAGTATAATGTGTGAGAGACGTGCTCTTTAAGTTACAAATAACAAAGCATTCTATGCTCGAAGCTAATGGCGGTCGCCGACGTCTTCACTGTTTGATTTAAATTATTTAACAACACGGGCTAAAGTAATGCGTATAGACGCAGATTTACCAGGTAGAGGGTACGCGTTCAATTTTGAAGACACGTAAATTTAGCTTGGCTAAATCGTACTTCATAGACTAATAATGTTTCATATATGTATATAGTCTGTATCAGAGACACACATAGATACGTATTTCACGCACACATAGATATTTATGTGGCTTCAAGCCGGCTAATTGATGTAGCCATAGACATTCTATCTGGCAAATTTGTGCGTTTAGATTTATACTTAACCCTAAACAAACATACTCGTAGCTGTGCTTGGTCTTATAATACGAGTATGTGTGTCCAATACAATATGCAAAATAATGCGCTTTTGCTTATCAAGTACCATAAAGTGTTGGCTACTAACTTATAGATTGTCTATGTTATGATGGTCTTCACTGTTTAATATTGCCAACTAAAGGTACTATGTTATGTTAACTGTGAGGACTATGTGATATTATTGTCATTACAATCTCTAATAAAGTAATTTAATATTTAAAGATATTGTTTTTGTTTAATACCACAGCCTGTTGCCCGCAACTTTGTCTACGTAGAATTTAAGAAACAAACCCTAACAAATTATATATCCTATTTAACCACTCTATCTATTAATAAAAACCACACCGAAATCCGTTGCGTAGTTTTGGAAATATAAGCTCACATAGGAACATACATACCTACAAAAATAACGATTTTACTTTATCTTTACTTCATATAAAACAAAGTCGTAATTTTTGTATGTATGTCCCTATGTGGGCTTATATCTTCAAAAATACGCAACGGATCTTGATGCAGTTTTTTTTAATAGATAGAATGGTTCAAGAGGGTGGCTTTTTTGCATAATTTATTGGGATTTGCTGTATATTGGATGAGGTATGATTAAATTTGCTGAGGATTTCGAAAGTTCGCGAGCTTTAAATGAAAACGCTGCCTTATCTATGTGTGGTACAACAAAAAAATGTATGGAGGAATTGTTTATTACCACTAGTTCTTCAAAAAAGTCCGCAAGGGCATATGTCTATCTTTTAAGAAAAACCCGCTGTACCCATAAAATATCAAATTCAATAGGGTGTTTTCAAAAGCTATTTATGTGTATATAGTAATATTTTTTATCAAAATAAATACGTCAGTTAGCTTACGCATTTAATATAGGTTATAACTGCTTTTTACAGCATGCAATTTAAATGAATATCTTGGGAGATACGACGAAAAAAGAATTACGCGCGGCTAAATAAAATACCTACTTTAAGTGTTGGCAGAGCAACCCGAACGTTTCCTCGCTCTTCCATCTATTCTAAAATGGCAATGGTTGGATATTGCCATGAATTTAAGGATGTTTATTGTTCTTTCACGTAAATACATTTTGCAAAAACCGGGAAAATTATCTAAATACCACGCGTACGGAGTCGCGGGCATCAGCTAGTATGTAATAATATAATATCCAATAACTAAAGATTTAACACTGTTGTCCGTATGGTGACGAATTAAGAATACAAGTGTCACAACCCCAGTTCCTTTCCAGAGTACTGTAAAAGGCAGAGGCGGATTTTTAAAATTAGCGCGTTGGGCCATTTGATTTGACGCCCCGGGCCAATTTAATTAGCCGCCCTACAAAGTAATAGAGATGGAACAAAATTTTAAACTGGAAGGCTTTCGCCGCCCTTCTCAGGCTGGCCGTCCCGGGCCATGAGCGCCTATGACTCTAGGGTCAATACGCCTCTGCAGTTAAAGGATATTAGGTACACGGAAAACATCCTCCACGAGAAAAAGTGAAGGAGGCCCGTGCCCAACAGTGGACCAGAGAGAGAGAGCAAGATATAATTGTGTCTCCATTCTTATATCTAGTAATATGTAGGTATCTATTGTTAAATCTAGCTTTCTTTCCATCCTCAACATAAACCTTGTGCATATATCATTATTTATGTACTCAACTTCTTACGCGTGGAATAGGAAAAAGTAGAATACGCACAAGATTTATGTTAAGTATCGAATGAAAGCTAGATTTAACAAGTTACACAAAAAACCACTCTAGCTATTAAAAGTCAAATCTCATCAAAATCCGTTGCATAGTTGTAAAGATAGAAGCTCATATAGAGACATACATAACAAGTACCTAACGACTTTTTTACTTTATAGTGAAGATACTCCCCCCACTCCCCCCAGGCGACTTAAATATTTCGCCGTTCATAATCGTTATTGTACCTACTACATAATTACACCTAAACCAATTACTTAGAAATTTAAAACTTGTAATTTGTTTATTATGAATCAATCTATCTATTTATGATAACCGCACAACCATCCATTCAGTACCTTTTTAGTTTATTGCGGAAAGACAGACAGACTTTGTTTTATATAATGTAATGGCATGTAATGGTCATTACGATAAACTTATCATTTTTTATTATTGGAGTCGGCAAAATATATGATAAAATTTATAGGTATTTATATCGCTCTTGACGTTTAAGTAAAACCGCAGTAGTCCATGTGGTCAGAGAAATAATCTAATATTTTGAAGCTCAAGAGTTAGTTTGTTTGAATCTCAGGACGCGCTGATCAAATTTGAAAAATTCTTTCATAAATTGATTATATCGTAGGCTTTATAACATCACGCTGCTATCAATAAGAGCAAAGTATCAATAAAAAATGTTGCAAAAATGAGAAATATTTTCTAAATTCCACGCGTACCGAAGTCGCGAGGAACAGCTTGTATAATACATATTTATAAACAGATTCCGTATATCGATTCCTTGTGGCGACGGATTATGAATACAAGTGTCACCACTTCTTTTCCTCCCCAGGGTGCTGTAAATGTCAGCTGTACTGTACACGGATAACATGAACTCTGTGAGACCCAAACCTTGAAAACAAATCCTGTGCCAACACGCCTGGTCAGCGTGGCATAGCAAACCCAAGGTGGAGCCCATTCACAGAGTGAAACGTTGGTGAGCTGTTCAGAGAAACAGATTCTGTGAGAGATGGAAAACCTGCAATTAATAAATATTCACGGACATCTCACACAACGTTCTCAGGTCCCAAGCTACGCTTATATGTACCAGAATACGAATAGTACCGTGTGTTATGGGTACCAGAATACGGATAGAATACATATACTACTTTTCTTTTCTACTTATAATACATAGAAACACCCAGACGCAGTACAAACATTTGTATAACAATTAGAAAAATCACACAAATGATTGTCCCGACCGGGAATCGAACCCGAGACCTTGTGATCGGCAGTCCATTATATGAACCACTCCACCACGAGGCCCGTCAAGTAAATTATACCAACTGGCATCATAATCGAAGCACAGAAGATTAAATACTCTTCCGGAGAAGGCACATGTCCACCTGTGGGACATTAATTGGTTAGGAAGAAGATATAAAAACGCTATAGTTTCTTTTATAAAATGTTATATTGCAATAATATTCTATACATAAACAATAATAACAATTACTTTTGTTATATAATAACAAGATCTGAACTGAAGATTTTCCATTAAGTAATTTGCTATTAGGCTATCTTAAACTACATGATATTTTTAAAACACTTTCAGAACAATACAAAATATTAAATATTCCTTAAGTCCCAAGTTCGATAATGTATATAATAATATGTCGTCACGTATTTTAACGTATATTTTATTTATTATAAGATATGCAATAAGTACAATTTGCTTTCTCGTATGTAGGTATGTTTAAACACTAACTCTAAAACGTTTCAATAAATAATTTCACCATAATAATATTGTGCATTTAAAATTACGTATACCAAATTAAAACTGTAATCTCTAGTTAAGGTTGATATTAATTAAATATGACCCTTTAAATAGTTAAGCACACCATCTATGATAATTTAAAAGTAATATTTACAGTACATATTATATGTATAATAATAGAAGGCACGTTATACAATTGCTCAAATAGCATAGCATTGCTATCCGTATGGGTTTTCTTCAGATTTGTCCCAGTAAGAAGGGAATTCAGACGGCCAGGGTTTGTAATAAATGCCTAGGGTAAAACCCATTACGGATGGATTCAAATATAATTTTTCGCACTTTATTTTATCAAAAATGTCTGAGGATATTTTGCCCATATGTCTGATAAGGTATTGGTAATTTCGACAATGACAGCACGACCCATAACAAGAACCAACTAAGCTATCATGGACACCTATGATAAACTCGCTCGCCGTTATCAATAAATCTGATTTATTGAAATAAAATGACCAGCACATAAATTACAATAATAATTTAAAAAAATTGTACATTTTAGAATAATTAAAATTTACGCAGACTAGCAGCCTTAAACAAAAGAAGCATAAAGAAAAAATATTTTTATTTTTTATTTACGTTTTGATTAATAAAATTTACATGATTGGATAATTTTACATCTTACAAATCTGCTATCATAGTAAAATTTGACTTCAGATCCGTGTATACCAAAAAAACGAAGAGAATTGCGAAAATAAATATGTTACTGACTCGAATTCTAGGTACACAACTTAAACTTAACTAAAAAATTAAAACTGATAGCGTCAATAACACAATTCGGCAATGTTAAACTTGTAACTTTCTTATAATAAAAACATGTATAGTCTAACGATTTTAATTGATATGAGAATGTTTTGTTGTCATTGCCAAATTGTGTTATTGACACTTATCAATTTTCATTTTTAGTTTAATTATGCGGGTAGAATCGTTACCAATGACATCAATTCTGTTGCAAACATAACTAAAATAAAACCAACTACGATGTATTTTGATTTAAAGGCAATATATTAGGACGTATTTTTACGTCGCTGTACTATTAATTTATTATTAAACCTTTAGTTTATCTTACGCATTATTTGAATAAGAGAATTGTATTGCAGAATTGTGTTATTAACATTATCAATATTTATGTTTTAGTTAGATTTAGCCATACCAAAGGAATAGCTTACACAAAATCTTTCTGTAAAATGATCTTCAAGATGTTGCTTTCAATATTGAAGACACTTAACTTTAGCTTGGCTTCAGTTTTACAAGCAATAAAATGACTAAACACGTATCTATTGAGAAGCGACATTGAAATTACAACATTAGATTAAACTGTGGCGTTTATCATAGACACAAATAGAACGTATTTGACGCATAGATACGCAAATGGCTTCAAGCCGGCTGAGTGATGTAACCATAGAGATACTATCTGTTATATCTTTGTATGTATGTATATAATCAGTCTACTGTAATTTCATCCGTAGTTACAGTCTTTTTGTATTCATCTATTGTTTCTGAGAGTATTTTCTGGAATATACTCTCAAAGAGTTGGTTTTTGACTATCGCTTCATCATTGTGTAAAGCTGTCCACTCTGGTTCACAGCGTCTCCATTCAGTAAATAATATATCATCTATATGATCCGAACGACGACTTGAAACTCCTAAAAACATATACAATATATATACATAACAACTCGCAGATACCTACATTAAATAAATCGGATAAATCGAATAATCGGATATCGATCATATTGTTTTGAAATGACCGTTTGTTTTCCTGACTAATAAATAAATAAATAAATAAATAAAGCTAGTCTTAGTACGTGTTGCACATGAAGAGTTTCCTATAGTTATTATCACCGAATAACGATATCATTAAATAATGGAACGAGGGCAGGAAAATGATGATGATGAGTATTTGTTGTTATAGCAACAACTGACGAATAGATTTAAATTCGACTTGGCTGATGTATAATCTAATATATAAAATTCACGTGTCACAGTGTTAGTTACCGTACTCCTCCGAAACGGCTAGACCGATTCTTATGAAATTTTGTATGCACATTCAGTAGGTCTGAGAATCGGCCAACATCTATTTTTCAAACCTTTTTTTTTAGTATGGCAAAACAACGTTTGCCGGGTCAGCTAGTAATAATATATAGATCAGAATAAATAAGCTAAAAGTCTAAGAATGACTGATGAACTATAAACACAGGTGTAACCTCGAGTATTGGCTAGTCGTAACATAAATGTTCGTCCGCGTGGTGACGGATTAAGAAGACATGTGTCACCACCCCATTTCTTTCCCAGGGTGCTGTAAGAGCCAGCTAAAGGAGTTAACGTCTACTGTGAAAGACGGAAAACTCGAAACTAAACCCTGTGCTAACACGCCTGGTCAATGCGGCATAGTAGACCATGGTCCATCCTAAAGTGGAGGAGGCCGGTGCCCAGCAGTGGGTAGTAATGGGCTCGAGAGGATAATATACATGATACTGTTCTTACCGGATACATGTGTTGGTGGAACACTGGTCAAGACCTCCTTGGATTCCTTAATAATATTTTGCGCTATTTTCTGTATATCAAACGAAGGTTTCTTCGGCAATAAATTAGACGCATCCCATGGTCTCTCACTCGAATTTTGCTTTTGCCTTATCAACGATTCTTCGCAAAAATCTTTTAGGAATTCATCAAATACGTCTTGAATTTCATCTTGTATTGCATTATCTGGGTCTGTTATTAACAATTCGATTTTCGTTGTGGAGTTTTCATCTAATATAAATGGCCGTGGGAGTTTGGGTTTACTTTCTGCTGGTGGTATATACGGAGGAGGGGGTTTATCCGGAATTTCTCTTACTACTAACAACCTACATTGTTGCTGTTCTAAGGCTTTAATCTGAAAAATATCATAAAAACCCTTAATATTATGTTGATGATCAATAAATAGTGTACAGACTGTACAAGGTACAATTTATATGTAATATAAGTAAAAGAATTGTCAGCATTTTATTGTAATTACTAACTATTGACAATAAAGCATTCGTCTCAGTAGGTTGTGTTATATTATTTACACATATTACGCAATCTACTATTATTATGTATTTACAAAAGAAAAGTAGTATAATGTATTGTAGTCTATCCGTATCTGGTACCCATAATACAAGCATAGAAATATAGCTTACTTTGGGACCAGAGGACGTTGTGTGTAATGTCTTGAATATTTATTTCTTTATTTATTTATTTATTTATTATAGACAGTCACTCAATCCTGTAGGATAAATCACAACAACTACAAATAAAATACTACTAAGTCAAAGTCAAAGTCAAAATATTTTATTTCAAGTTGGCATGTTTTACAAGCTCTTTTGAAACGTCAGAAACTAGGTGTCTGTTACAAACGGGAATCCTATAGAGAAGAACAGACAAGAAACTCCATGGATTTCTTTTTTTTTCATTTCCTTTCATTTTTCTTTTTCAACAATATTATACATAGTTGTATCAGGGGTGTGAGAATGAAAAACTAATATTATAAACGCAAAATTTTGTAAAAAGGTATGTAAAATGTTTGTTTATCTTTCACGCAATAACTACCTACTGATAATAAGGCAGGCTAAAATAAAGGGAAACAGTAGAAACAGTTGGCAGTAGCGAGTGTAGTGGCAAGCAAGAAATGAGTAACTAAGGCATATTGTAAGCTTTTTACAATTATGAGTGACGGAAAACTCGAAATCAGTTCTTGTGCCAGCGAAAATGTAAATTTTACATACACGCTTGTTGTCTTATAATAGCAATGCGTTTATAAATATTATAAAGCTGAAGAGTCTGTTTGTTTGTTTGTTAGAACGCGCTAATCTCATAGGAGCGAAAAGCTTCAGTGAAAAATGTTCCACAAACCGGCGAACTTTATCGTAACTATAGCATAAGAACTGGTAGGACTTGGAACTTGACGATACGTTATTAAATAATAAATAAACAAAATAAATATTCATGGACATTTTCACAAAACATCCTCTGGTCCCAAGCTAAGCTTATATGCTTGTGTTATGGTTACCAGAATACGGATAGAATACATATACTAATTTTCTTTTGTAAATACATACTGATAATACATAGAAACATCCAGACGCAGTACAAACATTTGTATGACAATTAGAAAAATCACACAAATGATTGTCCCCGAGCGGGAATCGAACCCGAAACCTCATGATTGGCAGCCCGTTACATAAACCACTAGACCACGAAGCCGAATTTTTAGAAAATTTTAATAATAATCATTTTTACCTCTCTCTCAATGGCTAGCTGTTGTCTTCTTAGTTCTTCCGCCTCACACTGGACTGGTGTGGACAACGATATTAAGGACGAAACACTTTGATTATCTGTATATAAACTAACTTCACTATCTGTATCTGTAGAAAATAATTAAACATAAATACTAGATATTGAATAAGCTCTTTTAAAACGTCAGAAACTATATCGGATCGTAAATAAGTATTGCTTACCAGAAGCAGATGAGGATGACTTCGGTGGCGCCCAGGTAGGAACATCAGGAGTATTATTATCAGCGACAGCACCCACCGGCACCGGTAGTGGGCCTGTCTGTGACTGAATCCCACTTAATACTGTCCCTTTATCTACTAAACACACACTATCCAAGTTCACAGGTTCACAAACACACGATTTATCACATTCCGATAACATCACATCATTATTAAACACAGACTCAGCACTATACGGTGTCACTGATGTTCTAATGGGAGTCTCGATAGACTCATTAAAGTCTGATTGGACACAAGCGTCTCTCAATTCAAAAACTTGTCGAGTACTATAGTCATTAACTCCTTCTGGAGATTCAGCTGTATAATTATCTTCAGCCGTCAGATCTCTATAATACTGGTCGAATTCCTCAACTAAACTTCGAGCAGTTGATGGAGAACTTGTATCCAAATCTCTATTTTTAATCTGCTCCATTAGTTTCTCAACAACTTCACTACCATTCAAATTATTAATTTGATTGTTTGTTGAAATAACTATATTCTTTAATGCATCCTCGTTAACTTCGTATTGTTTACCGTTACTAAATATCTGTGGTAACATTAGGTCACGAAACAGAATGTTTAAATATCCACCATCAACGGCAATAAAGTTTTCAGGGGCAATTTCAACGTCGTAATCCTTTTTATATGAACACACGTCTCCAGTCTGTACGCATTTCTCTACACTCCTTACGTTTACCAAGTTACCGGTCTGCTGCACAAGAACTGCCGAATCTGAAGTCTGTCTCGAAATTGTACTATCCTCACATCCACTACTCGACAAGTCAAAACATTTTAATGGAGATGCATTCCGATCTCCAAAAAAACTTCTTTTCAGCTTTTTCTTGCCTAATATGATATTGTCTACATCAACGTTATTTTTTAATTTCAATTCTATATTCTTCTTAGTTTTTATAAGCGCCAATTTCCGTTTCTCTGAAAGTGCTAGCAACGCTTTTCGCATACGTTGCATCTCCCCACATTCGTGCTGTAACTTTAACAAAGCTCCACGCTGCTTTTTCTTCAACGTTGATATATCGGTGTTATCCTGTTTCTTTTTCTTCTCCAACCAAAGTATTTGAGATTTCGTGAAGTCTTTTAAAGCATCTTCACGCATCTTCAAAACAAATAAAAGATTTTTTGCTCGTCTTTGCTCATCGCGGATGAGTAAATTAAGCTGAAATATGGAAAGAATAATAGTTAAATATGTGAGAAAATAAAAGCCGAAGTTTGACCAACATTGGCTTTTTACATATTTTTGCAAAAAAGTATAATCAGCTCAATAAAGCGTAAGAACTGTAGTGTTATCACTTTTTTACAAAATATTTACAACTTAGAAAACAATACATACCAGACAAAGGCTCTTCGAAGCCATTGTTTCAGCGTCGTCGACATTCGCACCATTTTCAAGTTTCGACAGGAAGTTGTCATATTCTGAATTCTTCACATCAAATGTAGAATCGAATAAAACCGAATTGTTAACCAAGCCTTCCACTTTATTGTCTGATAAACATTTATCAGATAAAGAGCAGCCTTCTAAATATTGTAATGATTCAAAAAACGAATCAATAAAATTGAGTTCTCTTTGGAACTGTTCGCATATGTAGTCGTTCTGTAATAGGCCGTTATTGACTCTTATTGTACTAATTATATCGGACGGCTTAATTAATTTGTTATTGATATAGGAACAATTTAGTGAGTTCAGTTCGTTCAAGCAATTTAAGTACTCTTTATTCACGTTTTTCTCTTCTCTAGATGTATCATTTTTTGATGGCTTTTCATTTTCATTTTTTAGTTCATTTTTAAAAACAGAAATAACATTTATGGGGTACTCTAGGGGACTAGGCGGT
This sequence comes from Orgyia antiqua, assembly GCA_916999025.1. NCBI lineage: Eukaryota > Metazoa > Arthropoda > Insecta > Lepidoptera > Erebidae > Orgyia > Orgyia antiqua. The sequence goes on along the minus strand of OU779863.1, from coordinate 7,939,081 downwards.
ATGTTTGGGCTAATTCTTTCGTCACTATCAACAATTTGGAAATTAATCTTTTGTCTAGATGTGTATGTTACAGTAGCACGGCTAAATATGTAAGCATTTTGACAAAAACTTATATCACTAGAGCTTATTTCTTCTTTATGAAAAGTTTCTATAGGCGGAACTTGAATGATCGGAGTACTGAGAACGTTATTTATTACTTTTCTTATTTCAGGTTTATCTTTCGTTAATGTTACATTTGGTATCTCAAGGCTATCAAATGTTTCTTTGATAGATTCTGTCTGTACTGTGCTCTCACGTTGGCATAGTGAAATAATTTCCACATCATCAATTTCTGTCATACGATCTATTGATTTTACAGGCTCAGTACCGATATTTACATGACTGTACTGAATAATAGGATCTGTGTTTTGACTCCGATCTGTACTGCTTAATTTCGCTGTTTCAAATTTTAACGTACTATTCGATTTTTTCGTCGTTATTTTAGGTTTTACATATTTTTCATCGAGTGGAACTCTTATTGTAAGTTGTTTACTTTTACTAGTGGATATGTCTTTTAAATTTACTTTATTTTTATTAAATGAAGATGGCGACTGATTTAATTTTGGTTTCCCGATAGGTTTTTTGCTATTTGCGTGTGTTTTTAGATTATCGTATAATATGTTTTTGATTCTAGTTAATTCTTTTACACTTTCACTTGGTGTTACTAAATTTTTGCTTACACTACTCTTAGATTGATTTGCACTTCTTGAGCTCCGTGATATATCTGAAATATTCAATAAAGAAACATAAATGACTAATCTATTAATCAAAACAGACCGGAATGTCCCAGTTACTGAGAAAATACTGACGACAAACAGTAACCACATGGTGTACTTCTACGTAAATCCCTTAGCAAATTATAAAAAAAAGGATTTATAATGATGCGATAACTAGAGCTATAAGATTCACCATGAAAACAAATATATTCTCATAGCAGCAATATATACAAAATATTTTTTTTATATGTTTAACACACACTTTTCTTGTATATGACCAGTTGACCACGTCTAACGCCTATATATTTTGAACAACAAATTACCTATACGCTACAAAGTTATAACCAATATGCTAACTTGCATTTACGTAAACAGACATATAACTTTGTTATTTAAAAATGCAATGCAGCATATTCGACTTCATTTGGATTATATACCCATGTGTACCTATATTTTTTGCTAAATATAGCAATCTAAAAAGAATGCATTCCTACCTATTGTTATAATTTTGGTGCCGTATCAGCATTTTTGTGCAACTCTATCCCCGCAGTAATATATCAATACCTAATAATTTGGTCGTGTATGTGTATGCATGTGTATTTTCAAAAACTGAATGGCCTCTTCTGATTATCATACGGTCAAGTACTAGTCGGTCTCCCACACTTCACGAAGGTATTTGTTTTAATATACCACCCTAATAGAGGCGTGTTAACATAGGGTTTATTTTAAGTTTTATTTCTCTCCAAGAGGATGTCTCCTAATAATAATGTCCTTTAGCTTAGAACACTCTCTCTCTCCAGCCCATTTACGTCCCACTGTTGGGCACGGGCCTCCTCCACTTTGGGAGGGATTATGGTCTACTGTGCCGCGCTGAATAGGCGTGTTGGCACAGGGTTCTTTTCGAGTTTTCCGTCTCTCACAGAGGGTGTTATCTGTGCGCAATATCCCTTAGCTGACTTTTACAGCACCCTTGGGAGGAGATGGGGTGGTGATACTTGTATTCTTAATCCGTCACCACACGGACAATACATAACATTGCTCTAATAATTTATAAAACACATATACATAATATTAACATTTTCAATACCTAAAAGTATCTTACTATCAGACATATCTAGAACCATATTGAGGTTAATGCGGAGAGGTCAAGTATTAATTTCTGCATGCCGACTCCTATATTATGCTTTTAGTCACTAATTGGACATCACATCACTACAATATTTATGAGTTATTGGTTATTAGTCATGGCTAGACTAAATATTTACACTAAAATATGTCATAGGTTATCTTGAGCAGTCAGCTTATGTTTTGCAAGCGACAGCGTACGAACAAACAAATTCTACTTGTCCGTTGCACAACGTGGCTGTGTCGAGCCGGAAGATCCTAGCTTGAATCTGGAGACTTCATTTCTACTATTTGATTTTTTTATACGTTTTTACTCGTGTTTACTTTTTTGTTATTTTATTATATTTCTTTGAAATTTCTTTTGCATTAACCAGCTAAGCTTGGTCAAACAGATATTAAATATTTTTGTCAGTATCATCTATAGTGTGGTATGGTGACGAACATAATAATATGTCACTACGGACCACCCAATGTCATCATATAATAGAGCACTAAAGAAAAATTGAAGGAGTCTACATTGGTACTGATTCTACGTACACAACTAAACTTAACTAAAAAATGAAAATTGATAGTACAGACACAATTTGGCAATGGTAGCAGAACTTTTTTATTAGAAAACAAAACAAGACAACGAATAGCCAAATTGATCGAAATACGCTATAATTGTTTTAATTTGTTTTTTTGTTAAGTTTAGTTCTGCACGTAAATTGGTAATATTTTCTGCAAGGGATGCAAATCTAAAAACTATACCCCATAATTATACCAACAGGCCTAGTCATCGTGGTAGTAAACTAAATACATCTTGTTGTGAAGCAGGCCAGTGATAAAAGATGCGCTGAAAATTTCAAAGGTCTAAATAAAACACTCACCTTTTTCTCTTGAATATTTTGCCCTAGTATTTTCTGATGATAAAACTGTTTGAGGTTTTCCTCTATAATTTTGTTGTTGATTCACATTCACCTCCTTCTTATTATACGCGCTGACTTTGGCACTTGTTTTAATTTCTTTTGTATCTAAAACAAAATGTTACATCTTGGTGATTTATTTGTCTTAAATGTGATGGCAATGTTATAAAGATAATAATGTTTGACTAAGATTACTTTTATATCTCTATAGTTCTGCGAAATTTTGTCAAGTAAACAGCAGTAACTACGCCTAGAACTTAATCTTCTTATATATAAAAATCAATTGCTGTTCGTTAGTCTCGCTAAAACTCGAGAACAGCTGGGCCCATTTTGGTGATTTTGGTCTTGAAATATTCGTGAAGGTTCAGGGAAGGTTTAAAAGGTGACAAAATATATGGGAAACTAAAATTCCACGCGTACGGAGTAGCGGGCATCAGCTAGTTGTGAATAAATGTGGCTGCAATAAGTGTAGAGGCCAAAGAAAATCTCGATTATTACATATTTTCTCATACACTCTCTATTCATTCATTCTTCCTCTTTCAACAGTCTATTGTAAAGAGAAGGATATGAAGGAAAAATGAGTAAATACAGCTAACAGGTCTGATTACAAAGTATGGATGAAAAAATATACAACCTAACATATAACAGCCTCCTTTTTTTGAAGTCGGTTAAAATGGCATCGAAATGCGGCATGGAAAAAGACAAAGAATGAAATAAATGATGAATAGTTAATGATTTGTAGAACAAATTTCCAGTGTCTATAGATATAGTGCATTAAAATAAAGGTTTAAATCGTGACATGACATTTCGATTAACAAGGCAACGTCTTCAACTTAGAAAGTAGGTATGTTACATACTTTGTGAGAGACGGAAAACTCGAAACGATAACCTATACCAACACCCCTAGTCAGCGTGGAATAGTAGACTATAATCCCACTCAAAAGGGAGGAGGCCCGAGCCCAACAGTGTGACGTATATCGATATAGATATCAATTTTAGTTTCGTTTTTTGTATAAATTTCAGTTTAGTTTTAATTTCATATTCGATTCCGCCCTAACGCAATCAGCATGAAGGGCAAAATATAGTATAAAATTGTACGCCTTCTCCTAAATCTACTGAAGTCACTGAAGACGACCTTGAACTCCTCTTAAACTGTCAGCTAGCAATCACCTATCTATCTGGAGCGATACCTAGTCAAAAGCGGAATTTATGTGCGGCGCCACGTCTGATTATTATATAAACTCTGTGATATATATAAGAAATGAGTACTTGTACAGAAAACCTTGTACAGAGAACTTGTAATAGTGTGTATAGTTTATCGGAAGTATCACGGTCACCAGCCATCTCTTGAAATGGTATTTCATGGTATGTGAAGTTACTTATAAAGGTCAACCGAGAACTTAGAGCATTGATCCAAACAGGAGTTTGCATTATCAGGCGACCGCCCCGCGCCGCTGAAAAGGTACAAGAGCTCATATTCATAGTGTATGAACAGTGTGAGCTCTCTAGTGCATGCGTCGCAACGCAAACAATGGAATTACATACATTACTGTTTGTTTGTCAGCATTACCTTGCAACTAACCTTGCAGCACAGACATACCAGATGTAGTGTCTATGGATACATCACTCAATCGCATTGAAGCCACTTACATACATAGACTTACGATATAGATCTAGACGTAACACTCGGTGCAACGAATCCGGCATGCTTCTATTTTTAGTTGAACACATTAAGAAAAATAAATGACAAAGAGCCTATTTAGTAGCCTTTCTAACTCTTTCTTTTTGAGCTGGAGTAAAAGAGAAAGCTAGTAAGAAGAAAAGAGAAGGCAAGGCTACTATTTTACTTGTAAACCATAAACGGGCCGGGCCTTGGGACTAATCTATGTTCCCGAGTTGTTCCTCCCTACTTATAACCTCCTTGCTTACATATCTATATTTTTTTTTCTTAGACAATTGTTAGTTACATTAATCAATTATTTCTTTGCCTCCCAGACTAGGTATATACCTGTGTTCCAGGAGGCAAGACATTGCTCTTTTCTTAATACTAGGTTACTGACTTATTATAACTTACAAGAACTTTAGTAAACGTATAATTGGATAAAAATCACACAAAGCATGCAAATTCATAAACGAGATTCAATAACAAGGAATGTAAATAGTTATCAATCTATGTGCGTCAAATATGTATCTATGTGTGTCTATGATTCAGGCTATATGTGTGTAACGTCATTATTCTATGAAGTACGATTTAGCCGGGCTAAAGTTACTTGTCTTCAGTTTTAAACGTCAACCCACTATCTGGTATATTGGTATCTTGCAGTATATTTGTCAACAACAAAATAAATATATTTCACCACACTATTGTATGCAGATACTATATCCTATAGATATTTGCAACACCATAGAAGTCACATGAATATTGACCACCCTGCATAAATTCTTTCTCTTTTTTAGGGTTTCATATAAAAAGTAAAATCTGGACCCTATTACAGAGCCTATTACATCTATCACCAGGCTATATCTCTGGAATGGTGATAGCTCTCTAGCTATCACGTAAAGCTCTCTAGCTGAAAACGTCACAGTTTATGTAATCAGTTGATGCTATAACAAGATATACTCAATAACATTATGGTCCTCCTGCCCTTAATCTGTTATTTGGGGTTGGGATCATGGCAATCTTATTATGATAATAATGGTACTGAACCCGTGGGAGCTTGTATTTGATCGATTTTGGAAGAGTCTCATGCAGTTTGTCCCTAGGAACCGCACATATAGTTACATCATACCTATTAAAAGAATTAATTACAACATATAGGTAAATGACTTACATTTAGCGGAATTTGTCAATCTCGATGTTGTTCTATTAGATGCAGGTTTCTCTAGCTTATAATCTGTTTCTATTGATCTATTTGTCATTTTCACTGAATTTGGTTTTTTCACCTTAGCTGCAATAATGGAATAAACTTATTTTAACTCTTTTTTATACATTATTACATACAATAATACAGAGAAATTAATAATATACCACAATTTCACTTCCATATTTACTAAAGAGGTTTATAACCAAATAAATAATTGTTTTGTGGAATAGGTGGCCATTCCCACCTATAGGTTTATCATATTGACAAAACTCATGTTGGGTCAATGCTCTAATTATTCTAAGAATGGTAATGTTGAAGTTACTTACTATATGTAGGATATAGACCATGTTCATCATCTTCTGATATAGTTACAACTTTTCTGGAAGTGGTGGTAGCCATGGCTTTTGGAAGAGGAACTGTGATTGACCTTAAGGACCTGTTAGTCTTGAAATCATCATCTTCAAGTGAGACAATTCGACGAAGACGTGGTTGAAGCTTATAACTTTGAAGGTTAGGCCATGACACTGTTGAAATGAGAAGGAAATAAATGGTAACTTAAACTTAAAAGGTATTTTTGTGGCAGTATATGCTAAAAACATTATCCTTTGAGGTTAGCTTGAACACATATTTCAAACAAAACTAAATATTTATAAAAATCATAACAGTGAACTATCAAACAAGCAAAACTGACTTTATAGATGCAAACAAATCCTGGCTATTTAATTGTAAACATTAATAGCTACAAATATCTAAAGCACTTAGATATTATGAGAATATAATAAAATAATAGTAATATTTACCTTTTGTGTCAAAATCAAAATCAGGAAGTTTGGTGTATTTAATAACTGTATTTTTTTGGTACGAGGGCGCGGAGTAACGACCTCCATCTATTTTCAGAAAGAAACCATACACTTCCTTGTTATCAGCACCTGGTTTTGGTGATGCTGATGTATCCATTATACTAGGAACACAAGAAAATTTTTAGATAATTGTCTCGAATCATTTTACTTGTAAACGGAGAGAGTTATACACGAGTTAGCACAAACATAACGCTTGAGTTTCATAACTCTAACAAAGCTTTCACATTATTTAATTTTGCGCATATAGATTTCTTTTTAATGCTTTAGAAGGACGAAAAGATTATTTAATTGGAAATTATGATTATTTATTTCGTACTGGTCAATTTCAAACCATGAAGTAAAAGATAAACAAAAAATCCCCACCCACCATTTTCTTAACGTTTAAAAAAAAAAAGTATTATCTCTAATCTGTGCTGCTAGGCTGAGACCACAGACTAGTTAACAACAAATCATTCATTCAACGCTTCACATTAATTTATACACTACTAGTTGTTGCCCGCGACTCCGTCCGCGTGGAATTTGGGAAATTTGGTTTTTTCGCAATAAAAGGTAGCCTATGTCCTTTATCAGGGTCTAAAGATTGTCTGTGCCAAATTTCATCAAAATCGGTTAAAAGGTTTAAGCGGAAAAGCGTAACAGACAGACAGAGTTACTTTCGCATTTATAATATTAGTAGGGAAGATCTATCCATGCATTTCAATACATTTATGAAGACTGTAATAGAATGGGTCGTTATAAGATTTTCCGTTAACGAAACGTTAACGTTGATTGGAATTCGTCAACTAATTGATCAACTAGTTAATTTCGTTAACGAGTTTTTATTTTTCGGGTGCTGTAACCTAAGTTCATTCGAAGTAATAGCACTTGGACACATACGTGCACATATTATTATACTGATAGGAATTAAAAATCTTTTTGTGCACAGTGAACTGTTATAGATAGTCTATTAAAATAAAATTATAATGTAACTGCGTATTTAAAAGTCCGCGACGGAATTAGCCATTTATCATTTATAGTTAATAGGCTTTTTTATATACGTAAATCCATTAAAAATGCGCAATCTATTGTTTCGTTTAATAAACGTATCAATGAACATTATCTACTGCTACAAACCACGTAAAATTCAATCCAAACTTCTCATCATTATGTTTATGTATATATTTATGTATTCTATTTATTTAATATGTATAGGTTTATGTACATTTATGGATTTACATCTCTTTATGTGTATGTATTGTAAATCTGTAGTATGTATTGATTATGCGTAATGTAAGATTTTTCTTTTTATTTGGAATTTATACATAGCAAGTACACCACTAATACCCCTTTCCAAATAAACTGAGTCCATCTAAAGGTTGTCTGGAAGAGATCGCAATATGTGATAAGACCAGGGGCGTAGCTACCGCCGTATCAGCCGTATCAATTATACGGGGCCCCCGGTCCACGGGGGCTCTCAACGTGCGGAAGCAAAAATAAATAAATAATTCCAAATTTTTTTTTTATTTCAGTAATTTTTTGCAGTTTTTTTTTTCTTTTGTGAGAAATCTTTACCCTTCATAAGGCCCCATATAAATTTTTATACGGGGCCCCACCAAGTCACGCTACGCCACTGGATAAGACCGCCAATTGTACATGTTTTATTGTTACATTAGTTAAGTGACATGTAATTTATGGTGTACAATAAAGTGTATTCTATTCTATTCTAAATTACCTCGAATTCTAAAACGGGGTACCCATATTAAAAAACAACTTTCCATGATGGTGACAAATGGTACATTAAAGGTACGATCGTATATGTAACAGCAGCATGACAACTAATTTTGAACCAACAAACACCAATCAAAGTGGCTTAGACAAAGCCACTTTGATTGGTGTTAGCACGAAGTATAGATACAAGGAGTCCGAACGGTATAGGCTTTTCCATAATATTTCGTGTACACAATAATAAACCCAGATCATAGTTCTATTTTCTGCCACTGGCTGCGCAAGTATTCAGGACGTACCGATGCTATTATAGAATATCAGAATATCTCTTGACCTTCTCTGTATTGTTGGGTTTAAAGCACTCGAAAAATTTCTAAAAATTTCCTGAAACTTATATTTAATTGCATGTTTCTCAGAATATTTTTTTCCACAGGTGTCAATAGTTCAAACGAGTACTTCTTGAAAAAAATCGCGCTCTACCGGCAAAAAATCTGTCCCTTAAATTGAGACCATTCGTTCAACATTACGTTCGGACTCCTTGTATCTATACTTCGTGGGTGTTAGCTTCAAAATTAGGTTATGTGCACCAACAGCTAAATTGCAATGCAAACCGGGCACTAATAAATTAATTTTTCGATGCAAATAATTTTTCTACTTTTGTGATTTATATGTTAACATAAAAATTGTTATAGTATCACTTCGATTCGATGTCCGTCTGTCTATTCGTCGGTCAAAGTTTTTTACTCTGCAATGCTTGTACAAAAGTTTTGCCTTGAAACTCCTGCCATTTAAAGACAGCGTGCTTCAAAAAATAGTTATGCGCATTTATAAAGTATGAGCAAAGTACGAAAATTTTTGAGCGTTTTGACTTACGCTAGGAAATAAAACCTACATACAGGCTGTGCATACAGGTTATTTGATTATTTCCCATTGCCCTAGAGATTTAAAATTTGGTATGGACTAGAAACAATATAAAAACTTGTAAGTTAACATCACAACACATGTCAAGAGAAAATTATTTATACTTATATATTATGTAGACTACTTATTGGAGTAGCTGAAATGTATGTGGATCTCTATATTTCAACTACAAAAATATTACAATTCCATACAGTATTGTGTTGTAAATACACTAAGACTAGAAGACATAAAATTTGTGTAGGGTGATCAACAAATTCACTCATGTGATAAGTTACATATCAATGCGAATTAAAATTCTGTTGTTAGCAAGGTTGCTTGATAACGATATGAAAATTAGTAATGAATGTGTCGCACATTAATTTTATTGAGACCACACCTTAAATACCACAGGCTAGTTTTTTTTTTTTTTTTTTTTTTTTTTTTTTCTTGGACGAACTCGGTTTGAGTATTGCCATTATGCGTACAAATTTATTTTTAAAGTTAGGGAATCTTAATAAAAGGTAAGGAATTTTGTGCGTCAAAAAGGAAAAACTTGTGGATAGGATCAGAACTACAATGTATCAATGTCATATTTTAATGTTGTTTAAAGACAAAAAGGAAATAATAGCTTCATAAATATGAATATTGTTAGATGCAAGAAGGATAGGAACAGAAGTTGGTAGAGGTGTACACAAGGAAAGTAAGGAAGAATATAAAGAAGAATGATCATATATAGGACAGGAGTACAGGCTAGTTTTAAATTGTACTACGTGCTGAGAACAAAGAGCAAAGCAGCGAATGAAAATAAAACACTATTCGTTCGCCAGTGTGAACTGTATTAGTCTGTGGTTTTTAATATGATATTTCATCGTGGTACTGGTGAAATAAAATCGATATTTTATTTCTAATAATATCAACCACATTTATGTGTAACATCATGAATTTATAAAGTGTTTGTGTTTAAAAACATTGTGTTTATTAATATAATAGATTAATTATTCATTTGGTATAGCGAGCGTTGTAGATCGTGCGTAACTGATCTTAGTGGTTTCGCAAGGAAGTCGATAGTGAACACTTTGTTGTCGAAAAGAATGTGTCCTTCTGTATCGTTAATGGAAAAAAGGAATTTTGTTCTTATATTACTGTCTATATCTCGATAGTAAAGTAATGGGTATCTCGGTATAGATTTAAAGTGGAGTAAAGTATAAACCAGCATAATGAATCTATCTATTGCTGATGAAAATTGGTGTGTTCTTGCGTAGCGAAGAATTATCTTAAAAGATTCATATATTATAAACTGTGAGTAATTGAAAACATGGTATCGGTTAGCCATTTTTAACTAACATTGGCTTTTGAAGTATATAGCACTCATATATCATTATGATACGGTCCTAAAAAAGGAGGACAATATGGTACCTCAAAATTAAATATTATAACTAGTTTATTTATACTCATTAGTGCTTCACACTATATTAGACAGAGTAAAGTAATAACAAGTACAAGATAATATATGAATTTATAACATGTGATTATGTTTATGCAGTATTATGTTATGGATTATGTCTGAATTGGCTCGTAAAATAGCCCATGTTATTAATATTGAATTTGTTAATACAAGATCTTAAATCATAATGACATTACAATATACTGAAATACTACAATGACGAAGAAGGTGCAGGATATCGTTTTACACTTGACTAATAATCTTATAAATATCAATTTAAATCCTTGCCTAGAATCTGCAAAAAATTTTGCTATATTATATCTACTGAAAGTTCTTTACACAAGACTAACAACATATGTGTAGAAAATACTACTAAATCATATTCTTATTGCGTACTGAAATTAAATAAGAATATATACTGAACTCATTCCTATTGCAGTCTGTATTCACCTTAGGCTATATTTTGCTCATCATGAGCGATTTCAATTCCATGTCCGTGTGGTGACAGACTAAGAATACAAGTGTCACCACCCCATATCCTCCCCAGGGTGCTGTAAGAGTCCAGGGTCTGTGAGAGACGGAAAACTCGAAACTAAACCCTGTGCCAACACGCCTGGTCAGCGCGGCACAGTAGACCATAATCCCTCCAAAGTGGTGGAGGCCCTTGCCCAACAGTTGGACGTAAATGGGCCGGAGGAGGACGAGGAGCGATTTCAATGCTTAATTGGTTGTGATTAACTTAGTTTTTTTTATTGTGGCTTATTATGCTATATATTATGCTTAGTATCACTGCAATCAGATTGATCTGTTGTGATCACCACTTTCTATATTTCTCGGTCCAAGGCTGTGGCTATAAAGAACTTGAGGATCATTTTAGCCCTGAGAAAATATTTTACCACATCGGTTACGATACCTGCAATGATAATTTCAGCTATAACTAGTACGCAATTCAAGAAATTTAGGTAGTTATATTTCAGTCACATATGCATCCAAAATACTGATAATGTTGGTTGACACTAATGAAGCAGTGTCAATTATTTCTTTGCTTCATCTAATATATAAAATTCACGTGTCACAGTGTTAGTTACCGTACTCCTCCGAAATGGCTAGACCGATTCCTATGAAAGCTTGTATGCACATTTAGTAGGTCTGAGAATCGGCTAACAACTATTTTTCAAACAACTCCCCCCCCCTCACTGATATTTGTATGACAAAACAACGTTTGCCGGGTCAGCTAGTTATCTATAAATTTGACTTGAACTCGTAATTTGAAAAATTATGTGGAAAATGCAAAATACTCTGTGTACAGCAATAAAAAAAAATAAGTTTATTGTAAACATTATTTTCCTGCCCTTATTCTTACTCATGGTTGGTATAACATGTGTTATTGTTCAGTATTGTTTTAATAGACATCATATCTGTGTAAAGCGTTTTTACCTCAATTTCCCTTTTCACACAATCCTACCGTTTCTTTCATCAATCACCACACTCAAGTTCTGCTATATTTATGGCAGAACACTCCTAACAATATGAACCTTTCCCCTTGTTATCACCTCTACTGATGTTTTTAATTAAATATAGTCACAGGTTCATCTCGATATGGGGTTTTAACCTTGAAAGAGTTTCTTACGCCGGTTCTTCTCAGCAGATTGCGTCCTGAACCGGTGGTAGGGAAAAAAATTGGACATGTCATAAGCACATAATTTTTCTAAAAAATTGTGTCTACGTGATTAAATGATTTTTCATTTCATTTCATTTCATTTCATTTCAAAGCATATGTGTGATTCCGCACTAAATAATTTTCTGAAGCTGATAATGTATGGAAAGATTTAATTAACCTTAATCTGAAGTTAAAATGTTATAAGATTAGCAAAGGTATAATGATATAAAAGAAAACTTGAAGACTGGAATCCTCTTTAATGATATATTTACATGAAAACATTAGATTACACAGCCTAAAGATGTACTAATAAAAAAATCAATAGTTTTTACAATAACATTCAACAATCTATTAACAAAATAAATAAAAGCAGTTATTGCTTTTTTTCTAAATTAGCTTAATTTCAAATTTATGCTACTAAGTACTGTATTAAGGTTATGGTAATAAACTAATGAATGAGGTTGTTTCTGTATTAATATATCAACATATGGAGCTTGCTGTTAGTAGCTCATTACTTCCTAACATAAAAACTCTAAAAATATTGAGGTATTCAAGATTTTCTATAATATTAACTACTCGCAGTTGCCGGTGGCCTTGTACACAAAGAATTTAGACTCTTGCTTCGCCTCTATTAATCCTAACTTTCCTTGATAAATTTACTATACAGCACTGGAAGAATTTTTCAAATTGAGCTCGCAGTTCCTGAGATTAACTTGTTCAAACAAACAAATTCTTCAGTTTTATAATAATACTATAGATATTAGTTTTATTTTCGTAAAGGTTAACTACTTTTTTTAGCAAGCTTCCAACATATGGACAATTCCTTACAGTGTGTAGTTCCTGCATCTTATGACTATAATGAAACATACAACCACATTTTCCAAATTTTCACCTACTAAGGTCACCTCAAATTATCATTATGTGATATTTTATTTTATTAATATATTACCACAAAAAGAATCATTTGAAGTAGTATTTCTAAGAATTATTTTAATAGTATTTTTATATAGTATTATTTTGTTGTAACATATTAATGAAATATAATACACATAATAATTTTTTAAGGAGTTTCCACATTAGTGGTTATGTCAGATAAATCTGTTACATACTACTGCAAAAATATATATTTGTGTGCTGACACAGATATACATAATTTTATGTATGTACATATTCTTCTGTATATCTAATGCAGATTGGTGTACAATTTCTGCTTTTATGGAAGATATGTCAAGCATTCAAATATGATTTTGTTACATTATCACCCTTTGCTTTACTTATCTAAGACTCCTGTGTTAGCATTGTTTTTTTTTCTTTTATTTTTCTGTACTTGATATTTGTGCTGTTATATTTTGCGTTTAGTTTAATGGCTGAATGAGACTATGTAATAATTGTTCATAAATCTAAGTTTTTCAAGCTGCTAATTTGTTAATTTATCCCAGCTCTTCAAACATGGCAGTGAAGAAACATGAACTAGTTCAAGATAATAGGAACCAGTTGGATTTAAGAGCTTTGGAGCAGTATTTGCAACTGTTGAATGAAGAGCGCAGTTATTTGCCGCCCCCTGTAGAGCTTGTGAAGACTTGTCAGGATATAGTCAGATGGCTAGGTAAACAACTGACATTTAGTTTATAATTTTAGTTTAGATCAACATTAACTAAAAAATATTTTATTGAATATAGCTCGGGCACACGGCAGTGTTGATGAATTGACCAACCTCTTGCAAAATGTTGAGGAGTTCTTTATCCGGTGTGTGCATACATCTACCACCGACTTCCGACATGAGATTGTTACGGCAGTCTTGGATAAATTTTATTCCTATGTCTCAGATCCACGTGAGTAGTTTATTTTTAACTGATTGCACAGCAAGCATCTAGTTGCATTGCCATCGATTCAGTAACTATTCTAGGTAAGGTTTATATTATAAACTTTGTATCAAGTTTTACTGCCAATTTATTACACATTAATTAGGCAATTTGAAAGCTTTTGAAAACGTAATTGCTTTAACAATTATTTGTTTTAAAGAATTGGCTTTATTGCTAAAAAATAATTTCAGCTATGTTAACTATTACACATATAGACATAGCTTCGTTTGATGATTATTGTTTGCTGATGCTGACCCTATTTCATTAGTTTTTGCTCACAACGATCGTTTAAATTACTGAAGCATGCAATTACTGCGTCTATCTCTAATGTGGCAATGTGTGCTCTTTTTCTAAGTTTGCGATATTTTAAATAATGCTTATGGTATGCAGAATCGGATGTTCGGCCAGCAGTTTCGGTTGTGCTCATTGTATTGGATGGCACCGACATGGAAGGTATCTTAGGCGCTGCGCGTTGGCTCGTCCAACAAGAGGAGAATGGACCTGCCGGAGCGGGGCTCAGGGCTGCGCTTTCTTGCTTCTACACCTGGTTGTACGAATGGCACGGTACTCCAATGCTTGGTAACTGGGTGACAGCATTCATCAAGGCTTTAGAGGTAATCTTTACTTACATTAAATTATTTTATATCTATTCAGGTAATATACGTTTATATTTTTTGTACAGGAAAACGAAAGGTTTGATATATTAATAGAGGTGTCAGTGGACAACTTGGGACGTCTCTTCTTAGCCTTGGAAGATGTCGGAGTACGTCAGTCTGTAGCTGATGTTATGTTCCATGTGTTAGCTTCATTGCGAGAATCTACTGAAGCTTTCGATCGGGTAAATATGTATAATTAATTATTTAACATGACTGTTTAGTAAAAAGTTGTAATTAGTTAATTCACGTTAGAAATATGTGTTAGCTCTTCCTACTCAAGGGCGTCGACGTTGTCAGTCGTTAGGTAATTTAACGTAATAGCAATAGAATAAAGTGAAGTGTTTTTGGCTTTAAATTTTTCGTTGATTACATGAATTGTGTACATTTTTGCAAAAGAATTTTCCATGGATTTCCATTCTTTTTCAAAAATATTTTTTTTGTTTTATACAATTTCGCCAACGTCGCATAAGAGGATAGGACACCAAATAAAGGAGATTTCTTTGTTGTCAGATGGCTCCCCACGTTGATAGAATCCTGACAACTTTGGCAAGTGACAGCGGTCAATGGAGCCGTCAGGTGTTGCAGAACGTCGTGGATATTCTATCAGCCAGTGTTGATGCAATCGTTGATTGTCTCAAAGGAGAAGCACAAGATATGTTCAAGGATAAATACAATGATGTGGTAAGTTAAAGTATAATTAGATGAGATTGAGATGTCAGTGTGGTAACGATGTAAAAGAAACAAGTGTCACGACCCCTTTTTCTTCCCAGGGTGATGTAAAAGCCTGCTAAGCGATATTGTACACAGGAAACCTCTGTGCCAACAGTCAAAGCGGCATTATAGACCGTAATCCCTCCCAAAGTGGAGGAGACTCGTGCCCAACAGTAGTGTGATTTTAAGGACCAGGTAAATTACACTGACCTCGTCTAGTCGCGACGAGTACTTGTAGTAGAAATTGGCCATGCAAAATGGGCTGGAGAAAGAGGGTGATTAAGATTTCTGATCCTATTGCTATATATGCTGACCATCAGGTACTTACGTATATATGACCTGCCAGCTCGTATTATGTAAACTAGAAACTTCCTTATGGTTTTTCATCCGGTTTTGCCAATGATTTACTTACGATGAAAGTAAGAAGCATAGTATTAAAGGGTTTTTCTGAAATGACAAAGATTGTTGAAAAAATTGTTAAAAAGTTAATAAACGTAATATAGACAATATTAAAGTTTATAATGAACTGTATTATGTTGTGTGAGAGAAATAAATTATTAAATTATAGACAGAATAGATGTAAAAATTTTAAAACTACTTACCAAACCTACAAAACCTCCCAAATTTTAAAACTACCTTACAAACCAGCTAATCTCAGTAACTATTGTTTACAAGAGCCTAGATGTCCATCCATAAGATTTTTTCAGTCAACTACCGGCCATAGGTTTCCCACATAGAAAGCAACAATCAACAAAGCGTAGTACATCGCCGCTTGCTTTTTAAATGCTTTTTGGTTTGTATTTCGGTACAGCCTAGATATAGTTAATAACTAGTATACTCAGCTTCCATTGACTAAAAAGAACTGATTTGTATACAATAATGAGAATACAGATAAAACTATACAATTATATTATTTACTAGCTGTTGCCCTCGACTCCGTCCGCGTAGAATTTAGGAAATTTTCCCCGTTTTTGCTACATTTTTAACTACTGCTTGAGTGAGAGTATTATAAACGTAAGAGTAAACAAATATAATCAGAATGAACGAACTGCTAAGCTATCAGGAGTTACACGTGTTATTGTGAGTCAACCATAAAATATAGATATATGCTGTTTCGGGATATTATTTTGACAATTTTATGTAGAATATTTCCGTCATACATGATTTCTATGTAACTTTAACCATTAAGGCTGCACACGCGACGGAAGCTTAAAAAATGGAGCACCTTTTCCTGTTTTCCCAACATTTCCCTTCACTACTCTGCTCCTATTGATTGTAGCGTGATGAAAAGTATACTATAACCTGCCCAGGAGTATGAAGAATAATTGTACCAAGTTTCGTTAAAATCCGTCGAGTAGTTTTTGTTTCTATAAGGAACATACAGACGGACAGACAGACAGACAGACAAAAATTTTACTGATTGCATTTTTGGCATCAGTATCGATCACTAATCACCCCCTGATAGTTATTTTGAAAATATATTTCATGAACAGAATTGACCTCTCTACAGATTTATTATAAGTATAGACTAGGTACAAATCGTCCTGTATTTTGTTTATTAATGCATGATACTGTTACGTGCTAGGGTTCGAAGGATTTGGAGAGAAAGACCTGCTGACTTTTTTAGAAGACTTTATTCACTAGCACTAGTTACACACTAAGCACTAGGTCCAAACACTAAGCACTAGGTCCAAACACTAAGCACTAACAATGTCCTAGATCGTAGCCAAGTTGTAGGTTTCACTGGTATCACTCTTGATCACTTGTTTTCACTCTCGAAGTCGCCTTTATCGTAGCTCGAACTGAACTGCCCGGGCTCGCCTCCCTGCCGCTATTTATATGCGCCGAGACGAGTTCCAGACCATTCCAGAATGTTCCCGACTGTGCGCGAACGTGATCGCCCGGAACGAATGTTTCTGGAAACTTCGGTAGTTCCTCTAACGCCATCTAGTATCTAATAGGGGTTTCACTCTGTTCGGTTCTTTAATTGGTTTTACTAGTTGCTGCTAGATGGCGCTAGCTCCTTTGTGTTTTGTGTGTTCGTAACACTACTCCCCTCTTAGAGATGCTCGTCCCGAGCATCGTTGTTACTACCATGGTAGCGCGCCAGACGGTCTATGTGTACCACTTTGAATGTCCCTCTTGGTTGCTTTTGAATCCTATAGGTCACATCATTCAGTCGGGTAACCACTTTGTATGGACCGTCCCACTGGTTCTGCAACTTTGGAGATTTCCCTTTCCGGCGAGTTGGGTTATGCAGCCACACCAGTGACCCTTCCTCGAAGCCGCTCGTGTTCGATTTCCGGTCGTATCTGGTTTTCATGTTCTCACTTGACTGTAACCCATTTTCCCGAACCAAGGCGTGTATATAGCGCATCTTTTCCCTTAAATCGCAGACATAGTCTTGTACAGTCTTTGGTTCCTCCGGTGACCCTCCTGTCAATAGGTCTACTGGTATTCGTAGTTCTCTACCGAAATTGACATACGCCGGGGTAGCTTTTATGCTCTCATGCTCGGCGGTTCGGTAAGACAGAAGGAAGAGTGGTATATACTTGTCCCAATCCTTTTGTTTGTCATCTACCAATTTCGCCAAATGCCTCTCAAGGGTCTGGTTAAATCTCTCAACCATTCCATCAGACTGCGGATGGTACGCGGTGGTCCTCGTCTTATGCATGCCCAAAATTCTGCACACTTCCTGGAACACCTGCGATTCGAAGTTCCTGCCCTGATCAGAATGGATTTCCAGAGGCACACCAAAGCGACATATAACTTCTTCGACTAACTTAGAAGCGACTGTTGTGGCTTCTTGGTTTGGTATGGCGAACACTTCGGGCCATTTGGTGAAGTAGTCAATGACGACCATAAAATACTTGTTTCCCGAATCCGTTACAGGAAATGGCCCCGCTACGTCAACTGCAATTCGTTCCCACGGTGCACCGACGTTATACAACCGCAGGTTCCCACGGCTCCTTGTCTGTGGTCCTTTCACAGCAGCGCAAGTAGTACATTTGCGGCACCAATCCTGTACATCATCTCGACAATGCAACCAGTAGAATCGTTCTCGCACTTTTGTTAACGTCCTCTTGACACCTAGATGACCTCCTGATACGCCATCATGTATTTCACGGAGAACATCTGGTACTCTCGTTCTTGGGACAATTATCTGAAGATGGAACTCTCTGCCGTTAGTCTTCTCCCATTTCCGGTAGAGTATTCCGTTTTGGAGTAACAGACTGTCCCATTGCGCCCAGTACGCCTTAGTGACAGCGCCAGTGGGTGCAACCTCACTCCATATTGGTTTTACGTCACCCCGTTTCTTCCATGTGATGATGTGCCGAAGGTCGTCATCTTTTTCTTGAGCCTCCCTCATAGCATCATTCTCCCAGAGACTCAAAGGATCTGTTCTCGTTAGTTTTAATGTTTCTTCATTGCATTCCTGCTTGACACAATGTTTGCAGTCCTCCGAACACGGCCTTCGTGAGAGTGCGTCGGCATTCCCATGTGTCTTTCCGCTGCGGTGTTCCGTCTTGAAGTCATACTCCTGGAGCTGTTCAATCCATCGAGCTACTTGACCTTCTGGGTTCTTGAATTGCAGTAGCCACTTCAAGGCTGCGTGGTCAGTTCGTAGTAAAAACTGTCTGCCGATGAGATATTTGTTGAAATGTTGTAGCGTCTTTACAACAGCCAAGAGTTCTCGTCTTGTCACACAGTAGTTTCTCTCTGGCTTGGATAAAGATTTGCTGAAATATGCAATAACAACTTCTCTTTCACCCTGTTTTTGAGATAACACCCCTCCAATGGCCGTGTTGCTTGCATCCGTGTCAACTATAAACTGACCTTCAGTTTGTGGATACCCCAGGATTGGTGTTTCACACAGATGTTTCTTCAGTTTCTGAAAAGAATCTTCACAAGTCTCATCCCAACTAAATTGTCGTTTATCTTCTGTCAGCCGATGTAATGGCTTGGCTATCTCTGCGAATCCCTTAACAAAACGCCTGTAGTATGAGCATAGGCCGAGGAATGCCCGCACTTCGGTTTTGTCCTTAGGGGTAGGCCATTTTTGAACTGCTTCCAGTTTCTCCGGGTCTGTTTGGATTCCATCACTAGAGATAATATGGCCGAGATAGTTGACCTTGCTCCTGAATAAACGACACTTTTCCGGGTTCAACTTTAATTTGGCTCCCTCTATTTTGGCGAAAACTCGCTCCAAGTTTCGCAAATGGTCCTCGAAGTCGCGGCCGACAATGATGACGTCATCCAAGTAGACTAAGCAAGCCTCTCCAACTAAGCCTGCCAGTACACACTCCATGAGTCGCTCAAAGGTGGCAGGTGCGTTGCACAATCCGAAGGGCATGACGTTAAATTGCCATAAACCTTTACCGGTCGAGAAAGCTGTCTTCTCCTTGTCTTTTGGATGAATTTCCACCTGCCAGTAGCCAGATTTCAGGTCTAGGGTCGAGAACCATTTCATGCCACTCAGGGTATCTAAAGTGTCGTCGATTCGAGGTAACGGGTAACTGTCCTTCTTAGTGACATCATTGAGACGCCTATAGTCCACACAAAATCTCGTGCTACCATCTTTTTTCTTCACCAATACAACAGGTGAGCACCACGGACTTGTAGACGGTTCAATAATCTTATTCCTTCTCATGTCCTCCAAAAGGCCTTCAACTTCTTTTTCCTTTGCAATTGGTACCCGTCTTGCTCGTTGACGAATTGGTCTCTCGCTTCCGGTATCTATCCTGTGCTGAACCATCGACGTTCTTCCAAGGTCCCCTTCTTGACTGGAGAAGATATTCGCGTAGCGCTGCAAAAACTTCTTAGCTTTCATGCTCTGCGAATAAGTCAGATTACTCTTACAGTCATCGAGTAGCTTAGTCACTAAACCGTAGTTATTGCTGTTTGCTGAGTCTGCGCCTGTCATCGAACTACACTTTTTCATCCAGACAACTTCCTCGCACTTTCCGATGACGTCACCTTTGTTCAAGCAGATCTCGCGATCACCAAGATTCAAAACCCTGACCACAGCGTTACTGCTTCCACTAACAAGGGTTCTCGCCGTCATCAGTTTTTGTGACGATGTCTTGGTAGGTGTGTCTTCGATCAACACGCATCTGTTTGACTTTTTCTTTCCAGCTGGTGGCAGTTCCACCAGTACCTGAGCTTCCGCTCGTCCTGGTATGATGACCTTCTTTACACATGTGACTTTCCCGCAGGCGCCTCCAAGAATGAAGATTTCTTCTTCATCACACTTGAAAACTCCTTCAGCGACATTAATTCTGCAGTTGTGTTTCTTCATGAAATCCAAACCCAAGATGCAATCATCCACAATCTCAGCCACGATTACGTTATGAGAGTACGAGGACCCCCCTACATACATCGTAACTGACGTTTCTCCAAGGACGGGTATTGGCTGACCGGAGGCAGTAAGAAGCCGACAGTTAATTCTCCTCTTGTGTCCCGTTGCGGTTTTTACCAGACTTGGGTTCACTATTGTTCTAGAGGCTCCTGTGTCCAGAGTCATTTTGCAATCCGTCCCGTTAATAGTCCCCTGAATCGCAAGACTATTTCCGCTGCATGCCTGAGAGATAACAGTTATCGGGGCTCCCTCCGTGTCAGCCAGCACTCGCCCCTTAGTCCTGGCTTTTATTCGTTTCCCTGATCCCGGGCAAGGGACAAAGCCCCCTGCTTCTTCAGAACCTCTATTTGTTCCTCGATCCTTTTCATCCTTTCCATCTGGGTTTCCTTCTGCGGGCAGTTGAGCTGAAGATGGCCCCTCTCGCCGCACTTGTAGCACATGGCTCCAGAACTTTTCTTCGTAGGGGCCTTAACCTCCTTGACTTCCTCAGAGACCTCGCGGATCTTATGGGTATGCCGTATGTCATAACGAACAGCCTCGACCTCCAAAGCATGCGCCAATGCTTCTTTTAGCGAGGTATGGTGACGAAGCCTCACTGCAGTTCTGACCTCCAGGTCTTTGATTCCGTCGACAAATGCTTGAACAATATTCGTGTCTACCATCTTGGTGTCGGCTCCTGGGTGTGCCTTTCTGACGAGTTTTTCAATTTCCAACGCCCATTGTTGTAGTCCTTCTCCTGAGCGTTGGACTCTGTCACGCAGTTGGGCACGGAACACGTGCTCCAGGTGTCGCTCCCCGTATCTGGATTCAAGTGCCTCCATCAGGTCTTGGAACCCATTTCCTGTATGTGGCAGTGCTTCCAGGACCGACAAAGCTTGCCCTCTGAGCGCAACAGTGAGAGCGGTCAAGCATTGTTCTTCCGTCCATCCGTTGGCAGTAGCAACCGTCTGGAATTGCTGACGATAAGCGTTCCAGGAAGTAGTGCCGTCGTATGGCGGAACTTTCACTCTTGGTCCTTGTGCCACTCCGATAGTTCCACTAGAGATCGCAACTCCCGTGGTTTCAAGGCGCACTACTTTCTTCTGTAGTTCAATGAGGCCGGTTTTCACATTTTCGACATCCAATCCTAACCCGGTAACTCGTTCTTCCACTACGTCGACATCTTTTCGAAGCTTAATCACCGTGTTACTAACATCATTTATAGCACAAATCACTTTTTCTTGTGACTCTTGCAAAGCGCCGAGCTTGCGTTCTTGTGACTCTTGCAAAGCGCCGAGCTTGCGTTCTTGTGACTCGAACTTGCGTTCTTGTGACTCTTGCAAAGCGCCGAGCTTGCGTTCTTGTGACTCTTGCAAAGCGCCGAGCTTGCGTTCTTGTGACTCTTGCAAAGCGCCGAGCTTGCGTTCTTGTGACTCTTTCATTGACCGAATTTCAGCCCTTTGCATCTCTATCAGTTCAATTAAACTTCCTAATTGAAGTGCTACTGACGCTACGCTGCCACTGGTGGGCGTGGCTTGTCTAGTGGGCGTGGCAAGGTGGGCGGATCCAGTGGGCGGAGCTTGTCTAGTGGGCGTGGCCGGTGTGGTGGGCGTGGCAAGGTGGGCGGAGCCAGTGGGCGGGGCTTGAGTCTGAGTAGGCGGAGCCTGGGCCTGGGTGGGCGGAGCCCAATGGGCGTGGTCGGTGGGCGTGGCATGGTGGGCGTGGCCAGTGGGCGGGTCTAGAGGGGCGTGGTCGGTGGGCGGGGCCTGGTAGGTGGGGCCAGTGGGCGGGGCTTGGTCCACAGCGGGCGTGGCCTCCGCAGCTCGTTGTGCCCTTGTCCTGACGCCCTCGAAGTCCTCTCTCGGAGTCAATGGCATCTCCAAATCTCACTTCCGACACCAGTTGTTACGTGCTAGGGTTCGAAGGATTTGGAGAGAAAGACCTGCTGACTTTTTTAGAAGACTTTATTCACTAGCACTAGTTACACACTAAGCACTAGGTCCAAACACTAAGCACTAACAATGTCCTAGATCGTAGCCAAGTTGTAGGTTTCACTGGTATCACTCTTGATCACTTGTTTTCACTCTCGAAGTCGCCTTTATCGTAGCTCGAACTGAACTGCCCGGGCTCGCCTCCCTGCCGCTATTTATATGCGCCGAGACGAGTTCCAGACCATTCCAGAATGTTCCCGACTGTGCGCGAACGTGATCGCCCGGAACGAATGTTTCTGGAAACTTCGGTAGTTCCTCTAACGCCATCTAGTATCTAATAGGGGTTTCACTCTGTTCGGTTCTTTAATTGGTTTTACTAGTTGCTGCTAGATGGCGCTAGCTCCTTTGTGTTTTGTGTGTTCGTAACAATACTTTAGTGTGTCCACATATAATAGCAAATGTGCCAGTCTTGTGAGTTATAATACGCTAATAAATAAACATTGTATTATGATGCGTTGAAAAATATTATTCTATGTTTTTAATTCAATCATCGAAATATATTCTGTAATTGAAAATATGTTTACTGTATTATAATGTAGACAACTAGTTTAAATAAATAAAACTACTTTTTACGGATAACTAGTGCTAACACCCGTGGTTTCAGCGGCTTCAGCGTGATGATATTTTATATAACACACGCGTTATTCTGAACTATAAACTACAGAGCTGTTAAGTTTCATTAAAATCCATACAGTAGGTTTTGCGTGCAAGGGTGATAAACATATTTATATGAATGCATTCATTACAAATTGCCGTTTATAATATTGGTAGGATTTTTTCAAATCCGTGTCATGTTATGTCATATAAAAATATGTTTAGGTTTTGGTAACGCGTATTAATATGTTAACGTAAACTGTGACGCATTATTTGGAGAAGCGGGAAGAGATACCTGAATAGGTTAACATTGTTATTCCATGGTCGTTAACAAAGCTCAGTAGTTATTCGGTCTCAGTGACGATCGCCTGTTCTTCAACATAATTGTGTTTCAAGAAAATGCCTAAATTACGGATCAGATGTCGTGTCGCACCGCGTCCCCGCAATAGTGATGTATATAATATATTTTTATTTGTAAAAGAAATACGATATTCTTTTTATTTTAACATGCTTTTGTTAGCTTCGCTTATAATAAAAAATACAATTTTACCTATACATTTTCTAAAGACCGGCTAACGCAAAATATAAGAAAAAGTGAAGAATTTTTAGGATAAATATTATTCCGTACGCCTCCAATCTCTACCTCATGATAACAGATAGGTTTTTTTTTTATATTTCTTTTATAATTGTGTAAAATGTCATAATCTAATCTATCTAAACTCAAATCACCATTTTTCGCAGCTTTTCTTGACCTTCTTTTCTAGTCCGTCTCTACCACTTCCATTTCCCAATGAAAAATTCCTCTTTATTTAGAACTAGCTGTTGCTTGTGACTTTTTTTAGGCTTGGAATTTGGAATGACTACTTCTAGACACAGTATATGTGTAGCCTATAGCTATTTCATAGGCTGTAGTCTTCTATTGGAGAAAAAAAAATTAGGATCGGATAATTACTTTCTAAGATTACTCCCTACAAGTGATTACGAACTTTACCTCTTGTTAGCTTTATAAATGATGATTTAATTATTGTTGTGTAGATTTTATGCTTGGAACGACATATGGCTTCGCGTGGATGCCGATTCTTGCAAGCTTCTCCATGGCGAGCAAGGAACGTGTGCTTAAGCAGTTTGACAACCCATACATCGATGAGAAAAGTCGGCCTCCTTAACTTGGGCAATACGTGCTATATGAATAGTGTCATGCAAGCCTTGCTGGTCACTAGACAGTAAGTAATATATATTTATCAAATTAAATTATGTAATTTGTTGTCTATTTATGATGTAATTTTTCTATATTTCATCATAGATATAATGTCAATTATTATGATTGTGCCTTATATTTGTCTAATTATTAATACTTGTTTTTGTAGTGTAGTGCTTAATATCAAATCGAGTATTATTGTTAATTAATGTAAATGATAAATATATTTTCATTTTAAGTTCGTACGAAAATGTAATAAAATTTATTACGCATTTAAGCTGCGTTTAGACTTCATATTATATTTTTCAAAAAAATGTGCTTTTAAATGTTGACAATAACTGGACAAAATAATGTATAGTTTTATAAAACTCGGAACGTTATCGTATTCCAAAACAGCGGACTCTCCTTTGCAATTCTTATTTGAGTTGAAGGATTGTTGTTCGATATTTGTTATTCATCATAAATTATATCTGGCTACAAATGTTACCAAAACGTCTACACTACGTAAAAAAAGCAAGGAAACACTAAATAAAATCTACATTAAAAATAAGCTGAGTCGAGTTGGACTCTGTCAAAAGGTTTCTTACCATTATCGTCATATTAAATTCGTTATTATAGAATTAAAAATAAAATCTTTATCAAGTAACGCCCCAAACAATCTGGACTTTTCCATATTTTTTTTCATTCGTTCATCACAAAGTAGGTTATAACTACGTTAATTCATAGAATCATGTAATACGATCATAGCGTATTACCTATCCGCTTAGTTATAAAATAATAATGATTCTTGGCATTGCGATTACCTAGAAATAGGACACCAAATTATTCTATTATGCAGATTATGGCTAGGTGGCGGTATGAATATGTTCATTACACAATTAAATGTCCTAAATAGGAATTGAAACCATGACCTTAGCGACTTCACCCGTCAAAGCATCTTATGCCATGCAGTTTTCTTGCACTGGCTTGTCTCCGATCTAGCTAAACTAAAAATACTAACGGTACTAATCTATGCATAATACATTTCTTTTCAACCCAGACACAATTTATCAGCCACAACACCCATGTCACGTGCTCCACACGTCATTCTTGCTTGTAAATAAAAAGAAACTGGGTCGTGATAAATCATTGAAATTGAATTTATTTGTATAAATATGATAGAGAATAGAAATCTCTGTGTGGGGATTAGGAATACAACTACATCTGATATCTTCAAAGGCTTTGTAAGAGTTTGCTCAGGGTTAAAGTAACCATATCATATCACTAGATGACCTGACAACGATCGATAAAGGAAACTTCTCGAATATGGCGTCCTTCAACCTGGTGGAGTGATGTTAATAATAGATAGATAGATAGATAGATAACACTTTATTTGCACATTAATGATTTACATTTCATAAAAATTAGATTACAATGACAAATGCACAAAGGGCGGCCTTATCGCGAAATGCAATCTCTTACAGGCAACCTTAGGATGGACAAATAATTGAAATATAGTAGTTGAAAGTGTTACATAAGTTTACAAATACATAAAATCGAACATACGAATATAAATACACATACACGAATATAAATAAACGTAAACAAATTCAAATACACATATACATAAATATATACTACTTAAATATATAATATTACTACTTATATTATGTCTGAAGTGATGTGTAATAATGAGTAAGTTTCGATTTAAAATTTGTTAAGGACTGCGCTCTTCTAATTTCTACAGGCAAAGCATTCCAGAGGCGTACGGCTTCAACTGTAAATGATTTTGCATAAAAATCCGTTGAGTGTCTGGGCACGCTCAGTTTCAGATATTCGGATGACCTTTGAGGTCTCAGGTGTGTGTCATGAACAAAAACAAAACGTTTTTTAAGATAACTGGGGGATTTGGGATTAAATAATACATTGTAAAGTAATGAAAGGACATGAGTATTCCGGCGAAGGCGAATTGGAAGCCACTTGAGCTTTTCACGAAAGGCGGAGACATGGTCGTATTTGCGAAGCCCAAATACGAACCTAATACAGACATTCTGAAGTCGCTCAAGTTTATCAAGTTGTGCTTCGGTGAGATTGAGATAGCTGGTATCGGCGTAATCAAGTATGGGTAAGAGGAGAGATGTTAATAATACTGCAGGAAATCGCTAGATCCAAGTGGCAAAGCGCATGTTGGGGCGTTCTATAGGCAAGGCCTAAGTGCATTAGCGAACAGATTAAGACTGACGTGTGGACGGATAATTTAGCAGATAACATATTATGCTAGCGAACGTGGTATAGAATAATAAATACTTCCTATTAGAAGGCCTGTCGCCATCTGTGGGACTTTTAAGGATTGTGAAAGTATGAAAATAAAAATGGATATAAAATGTCATAAATGAATATCTTTAAGTATTTAATTTTAAAGTTAATATTACGACACTTGCATTGAAAACATACCAATTGTTATGTCCTAGATATTAAGCAATTTTAAATTAAGTGAAATACTTACATTTCTTGCTGTGCGTTTATTGCTTGTTTGTAAATCTGCTGACGCATTAAGATACAATTTAAGCGATATAAATTTTATTTCATCTGAATAAAATGCGTTCTTGATAAATTAAAATATTTTATTTATGCGCGTATGATCTACCATGTTATTCAAAAAGAATGCTGTGCGTTTGATTTAATTCACAATTAAAAGCTTTATTATACTACAATGATATTCAATATATATGAATCTTGTAAGGCAGCGAATGACAAAATGATAATTACAACTGAAATTTAATTTCTTTTTGTTCTAGGTCATAGAAGTTAATTTTTTTTTGTATTTAAATTAAGCTGTGCGTTTTATAGATTAGTTGCGATTTATAGATTAGTTATTTTGATATCTGTGTATCTTTGTTCAATAGGTTCAGTACTCACGTGGCATTGAAAATGACCGCTGTGCCATATTGGTCTCGGATGGGAATGTTGTTTGGCAAGATGTTGCACTCTCTGTCTACGAAGTTGAATCCGGACGAATTTTTCGCTGTGGTGAAACCACCATTCTTCACTAGAGACAATCAACACGATAGCTCCGAGTTTCTGGGGTAAGTGTACGATTAATATAACTGAATTAAACATGTATATAATATGTATATAATATGTATATAATACTAGCTGACCCGGCAAACGTTGTTTTGCCATATTAAAAAAAAAAAATTTTTGAAAAATAGATGTTGGCCGATTCTCAGACCTACTGAATATGTATGTAAAATTTGAGAAGAATCGGTCAAGCCGTTTCGGAGGAGTACGGTAACTAACACTGTGACACGTGAATTTTATATATTAGATGTATATAATATGTATATAATATGTATATAATATGTTATTTTACTAACATACGTATTCAATGAATAATGTATTCAAAATACTGTACTTTTAATAGAGACGGGCCTAGGGGTCGAGTGGTTCATGTAACGGACTGTTACACCGTCCGTTCACGAGGTCTTCGGGTTCGATTCCCGCTCGGGACAACCATTTGTATGATATTTATAATGGTCATACAAATGTTTGTACTGCATCTGGGTGTTTTCTTTGTATTTTAAGTAAATATTTAAAAAAAAAAGTAGTATATGTATTCTATCCGTATTCTGGTACCCATAACACAAGCATAGATTTTTGAGCTTAGCTTGGGATCTAAGGACGTTGTGTGAAATGTCCATGAATATAAAAAAGAAATAAAAAAACAGATGTTTTTCCTAATGTTTGGAGTATAATATCTAAATATATTTTAGATATTGTACTCCAAGGAAACTACAGTTTTTATGTTAACAATATCCCTCCCTCCCTCTCCAGCCCTTTTAAGTCCCACTGTTGGGTACGGGCCTCCTACCCTTTGAGAGGGGTATGGCGTATTGACATAGGGTTTAATTTTGAGGTTTTCATCTCTCACAGAGGATTTTATTTGTGTTTAAAACAATGTGACCGCTACTAACTTTGATCTGTTATTGAAGATACATATACCTTTTATTGCATTCTTGTAAATATTTTTTGCTTTACCATCCTTACTAATATTATAAATGCGAAAGTAACTCTGTCTGTCTATCTGTTACGCTTTCTCGCTTTAACCTCTCAACCGATTTTGATGAAATTTGGCACAGACATTCTTTAGACCCTGAGAAAGGACATAGGCTACCTTATATAGAGAAAATTTTTTTTATCCAAATTCCACGCGGACGGAGTAGCGGGCAACAGCTAGTATAAAATATATTTTCATACAAATTCGTAGGAGAAATTATTTGATAGTAGTGTGGGGCTCCACATAGCATTTGAATATATTCATGTATTTTATGTGAAGCCGTTGAGTAGATACGATTGAACATAGGATTAGATATTTACTTAAATACGTGGAAAATAGAAAACCCTTACGCTGTTTGTGTTTAAAATAGCTAAAATTTAGATTTTCTTTGAGCAACTTTTACATAATACATATTTAAAGAAAATCAAGGATATCGTAATAAATCATATCAAATATCGATATATCAAAATGTCTATTGCATGAAATACGATTGTTAATACTTCAATATCACTTATATAGAATAAATCCGTATAAATTATGCAGTTTCCAGTTGTTCTCGAAGTTTCATAATAAAGTAGTGAGACGACAAATGTTTCATGATTCTGTATCGTTTACCTTTTTAACCCCATACAACAAAAGAAATTAGTTTAAAGTTTATTATATAATAACTAGCTTTGCCCCCTGTCTTCGTACGCATGGAATTTAGAAAATTTTCCCCGTTTTTGCAACATATTTCGCTAATGCTTGGCTCGTATTGGTCGCAGCGTGCTGTTATATAGCCTATAGCTTTCCTCGATAAATGGACTATCCAACACAATAAGAATTTTTCAATTTGAACCAGTAGTTCCTGAGATTGGCGCGTTCAAACAAACAAACTCTTTAGCTTTATAATCTTCTTTCTTATATATAAAATTCACGTGTTTTTACGATTCGTTCGATACGTTCACGAAACGGCTAGACCGATTTTTATGAAATTTTACATGCATATTCAGCAGGTCTGAGAATCGGCCAACATCTATTTTTCAAACCTTTTTTTTTTAGTATGGCAATACAATGTTTGCCGGGTCAGCTAGTATTATTATAAAAGTATAAGTAAATATAATAATTTTTATTTTATAATAACAAAAATAGTTTTACATGTCTTTTGAACCCTGCCCTATAGACTACGTCTTAAAGACCTGTATTTACCCAGTAAACAGTTCGTTCCCCTATATAAATTGTTAGCAGTACAATTTAATTTTAAATATTCTTGTTGTTTTGATGGTAGCTTAGTTTTCTGAATGATTCTGTATAAAGTTACAAGCTCTTCTCATTTTTTTATTTGTTTTTGTTTTTTATACTTATAGGTATAAATGGTGGCCCTTTAAAACCATGTAATTTTGCACAATTTAAATGTAGTTTGGGCTTTTGATATTAATATAGAGACGGGCCTCGTGGTGTAGTGGTTCTGGTACCGGACTGCCGATCAAGAGGTCGCGGGTTCGATTCCCGCTCGGGACAATCAATTGTGTGATTTTTCTAATTGTCATACAAATGTTTGTACTGCGTCTGGGTGTTTCTATGTAATATAAGTATGTATTTACAAAAGAAAAGTAGTATATGTATTCTATCCGTATTCTGGTACCCATAACACAAGCATATAAGCTTAGCTTGGGACCAGAGGACGTTGTGTGAAATGTCCATGAATATTTATTTATTATTATTATTTAAAGACCGAATAAGGATAATTCACTAAATAGAAATAATGTAACCCAGGATAGCGATGATTTGAAAGAAATAAAATCTTTTTCATATAAAAAACACAAATAAAAAAATACAGTCCTATGTTACAGCATTACTAGAGTGTAATACACGAAACTTCAGAGTTTTGGTGGATTTAAAATACACATGTCACCGCTCCATTTCCTTAATAACAGTTTTTGACAATTTTAGCGAACTTTTAAACCTCCGATAAGTCATTATGAATAAGACCATAAGCAGATAACATCATTTTTAATGAACCAAAAACTCGTAACTAAATTCTATACCAACACGTTTTCAATGTAGTTATTAGTACTCAAATAGTGTTCTATTAAAAGGAGGCCAGCGCCCAACAATTGGACGATATTTGGTTTAAAAGAAGTTACTAAAGCTAGATTTTCCCTATTTTATGAATAAAATAATTTAAATATTTACAGATTTAAGATAACGTGTTACACAACTTTTGAAAATATCTCATTGTATGTATGGTAATTTTAGTTCAATGCCAACTGATGCCCTATTGAATTATTATATTTTTGAGAAGAATATAGAGTAATGGATTTTCCTTAAAAGACTTCATGTAATACAGTGGATCTCCGGTAGTCCGACAAACACTTTGCAGGGCAGTGTCGAACTATCGAATTTGTCGGATTATAGAGTACTGCCTAAGAACAGTAAACAATAAACACACGCTAGGCGCACGCACCATTATCCTCATCGGCATGTAGTCAAATTCAAACCACATTCAAACTAAGCAATCAGAATCAAAACAATACCCTACGCCTCGAGCACAATAGTGATAGTGCGTACAAGTTGTAACTTGTTCAATCATGCATTAGCGAATACATATTATCAAAAAAGTATTCAGTAATAAATAATAGACCATGTCGGATTACAGGGTGCGCCGGTTAAGCCAGGGTCCGGATTACCGGGACTCCACTATATTGTAATACAAAAACATTCGCGTTTACTTTCAGTGAACTTAAAGCAAATATAGCGGCTAACATGATAGCAAAATTGATAAAATATTGTTCATACTCAATGGTACCCATTCTACGTGCACAACTAACTAAAATAAAACTTGAAAATTGATTGCTTTAATATATATATTACTTATTTAATTTATTAATTTCGCAATTGACATGCTATGCTTTTACTTAATAAATAAAACTACTGTGGAAAAAGTGATTACCGCAAGCGGGACTCGAACCCACGACCTCGAAATACCTTATAAAATTTAATTTATTAAGTAAAAGCATAGCATGTCAATTGCAAAATTAATAAATTACTTTAGTAATGAACGTCGCGTCATTATTTTCAGCCCAATTGTATTTTTTTGTGACGATTACGGTGGCCTAATTTGATTACTGAAAAGCACGACCGCAATAAGCTCAGTTGGCAGAGCTACGGAACGGTATTCCGAGGTCGTGGGTTCGAGTCCCGCTTGCGGTAATCACTTTTTCCACCGTATTTTAATTTATATATTACTTGCTAGTTAGTTGTACACATTCATATTAAATACAATCGTTAGTGTTGTATGTGTGTATAATGCACAGTTTTTATAATTAGAAAGTTCAGTTAGCATTGCTCAATTGTGCTATAGACACTATCGATTTTAATTGTTTACTTAAGTCGAGTTTATTGGTGCGCCTAGAATCTCTCAAGGTGTTGTAAAAACCAACTAAAGGATATAAGCGAATAACATTCTCTGTCAGAGACTGAAATCTCGATATTTGGGCATTGGATAAAAGGGCGTCAAAAGGTTCCTACAGGGTCGGCAACGCGAGTGGTACCTCTGGTGTTGCAAGCTTCCATAGGCTACGGTAATCGCTTACCGTCAGGCGAGCCGTATCCTTGTTTGTCACCCTCGTTGTATAAAAAAATAATTAATTCTATGAAATAATGCTTGATCATTTTTGACGGGCTTCGTGGTGGACTGGTTTATGTAATGGACTGCCGATCACGAGGTCGCGGGTTCCATTCCCACATGGGACAATCATTTGTGTAATATCCATAAATGTCATACAAATGTTTGTACTGCGTCTGGGTGTTTTCTATGTATTATAAGTGTGTATTTACAAAAGAAAAGTAGTATATGTAGTCTATCCGTATCTGGTACCCATAATACAAGCATAGAAATATAGCTTACTTTGGGACCAGAGGACGTTGTGTGAATTGTCCTGTATTTATTTATTTTATTTATTTATCATCGTGCGATTTGTCGTGCGATCCGGCTAACGCCCGGCGCCGTGAGGTACCCGGACCTCACGGTGTGAAATTAGTTACCGAAGACCATGCAAATGTGGGAAACCAGGCATCTGCATTGGTTAGTGAAACTGGAAAGCGGAAGCTCGTTCAACAGACATTCCATCCTAGTCTGTTTACAAGATCTAGAAGCGCTTCTCTGGAAAGCGCACTACCACGGTCAAATAATGCTGCTGGAGTTGAGACTGAAACATCCACTCCACACCCTCCTGAATGGCAAAGAGTCCCTACTGTAAGGAGTAAAAAGCGTAAAAAATCGAACTCACCATCCATAGAACCGATTGAAACTACCAACCGATACAGTGAACTACCCCTTGACCCCAAAGATAATACTAGCGCTATAAAGGAAAAGAAAGCTGCTAAGCCTCCACCAATTATCCTTTACGGAATTGAAGACGTCAATCAATTATCTACTCTCTTGGGAACAGTTGCCACAACAGATAGCTACACCCTGAAAATAATTACCAGGAATCAACTTAGGATCAGCACACAGGATATTGACACATATAAAAGAATTATTGCAATTGTTCGACAAAATGGTCTTATTGGCCACACTTTTAACCATAAAGACGAACGGTGCTATAGAATAGTCGTTAAAAATCTTCACCACACTACTCCACATGACGAAATAACTAAAGAAATCGAAAAGACTGGTAATAAGGTAGCTGGTGAAATTATTAATGTCAAATATGGACCGGACAAGATACCCACATCAACATTTTTTGTGAATATTGCACCAGATTCCAATAATGCTGCAGTGAAGCAAATTACAAAAATCTACCACCAATCAGTCACTATTGAGGACCCCAAAAAGAAGAGGACTATCCCTCAATGCCAACGATGCCAACAGTATGGCCACTCTAAAAACTATTGCATGCGGCCGTATCGTTGCGTTAAATGTGCACAAAACCACAAAACGTCTGACTGTCCAAAAAAAGACAGAAAAACGCCTGCACTATGCGCACTATGTGAAGGAGCCCACCCAGCCAACTACAAGGGTTGTGAGGTCTACAGGGAAATACTAGCCCGAAGAGAACCAAGAAAACAAATCACTTATCCTAGAAATCTCCAAACGAACTTCATCAAAACTAGTGTAAACTCACAGCCCTCCCCCATAAAAGACCGAGCACAACACTTATATTCAGACATTGTAAAGATGAACAATAAAGATACAACTCCGTACAACAAAATCGAAGAATTACTACTCAAGCAGTCCGCGCAATTTGACTTAATCCTACAACAGATGAGTACTCTAATGAGTCTCATAAACACGCTTGTTGCTAAAATCTCTTCGCGATAGGTCTCAGAGTGGCTTTGTGGAACATCAATGGCTTGGCACCCAATAAATCAGAACTGGAACTCCTAATAAATACTTACAAACTCGACGTTGTTCTGATATCGGAAGCCCACTGCAACGATAGAAGCAAGGTTTTCATTACAGGTTTTAATACGTATATTACCTGTCATCCTGATGGTACTAGCCACGCAGGATCTGCTATCGTAATAAAAAAAACAATTAAACATCACCTGCTTCCTGAATACAAAACGCAATATATCCAAGCAACCACCATTGCTATTGAAGGCGATTGTGGATATCTTACTGTCTCAGCTGTGTATTGTCCGCCGAGGCACACCATAGATTGCGACTCCTTCAGCGACTACTTCTCATCTCTCGGAAGTAGATTCGTTGCAGGCGGTGACTGGAACGCCAAACACTCCTACTGGGGTTCTAGGCTTGATACCACAAGAGGAAGGCAACTCAAACTTAGTATTGACAGGAACAAGCTTAGTGCCATCTCTACTGGGGAACCCACGTACTGGCCTACAGATTTAAATAAGAAACCGGACTTGATAGATTTCTTTATTACAAAAGGAATGTCAAAGTTTTATGTCAAACCGGAATCATGTAACGACAGTAGTTCTGATCATACGCCAGTTATTCTAACCATTAGCACGACAGTAATAAGTTATGAGAAACCCGAAACTTTATACAATGGGCACACAGACTGGGAGAGCTTTAGGGACCAATTGAATAAAAAACTCCAGCTACAAATCTCTCTGAAAACATCCGAAGAAATTGAGGATGCAGTAGGGTACTTCACAAATCTAATACAGGTGGCATGCTGGGAAAGTACTCCAAACAGAGAGAACGAATCACAAGTGCATATAAACGTACCACAAAAAATAAAAGAAAAAGTTCTCGAAAAAAGAAGACTGAGACGTGTCTGGCAACAATCGAGACACAAAATCGACAGAAGAGCTTTTAATAAAGCCATTAAAGAGTTGAGGGATCTATTAAAAAGTGCAAGAAATACAACATTGCGCAGCAAACTGGAGGGCCTTACGGCAACTGCCTCAACAAACTACTCCCTCTGGAAGGTAACTAAAACATTCAATAGACCACAGACACTCAGATACCCCATAAGAACAAATGATGGCTGGGCAAGAACAGGAAAATCAAAAGCCAACACTTTTGCCGAACACTTAGCCGAAGTATTCACTCCAAACCAGTGTCAGGATGCAAAGGCTGAAGAAGACATTGATGCCACAATAAAAGAAGATTTCCAGCTTTCTCTACCTCCAAAACCAGTGACGGTTAAGGAACTTAAATCAGCTATAAAAGAACTTAAAAGCAAAAAGGCACCAGGTTTCGACTTGATTACTAAGGAGGTCCTTGAGCAACTGCCTCGTAAAGCTCTTGTATTTTTTACCACCCTACTTAATGGAATGCTCCGAGTTCAATATTTTCCCAGACTATGGAAGGTATCCGTAATTACAATGATCCACAAGCTAGGGAAGCCTCTTGAAAAGGTTACCTCGTACAGACCAATAAGCCTTTTGCCTGTAATGTCCAAGATATTTGAAAGAATTATTTTACATAGAATAACTCCTTTATTGACAGAAAATCGAACGATCCCAAAACACCAATTCGGTTTCAGGCAACAGCACTCAACAGTAGAACAAGTGCATAGGGTTTGTGAGAGGATAAGAAGGTCATTGGAGAGAAAAGAGTATTGCTCGGCGGTATTCTTAGACATTCAACAGGCTTTCGACAGGGTCTGGTTTAAAGGCCTTCTGTCTAAAATAAAGAAAGCGCTACCACATAGCTACTATCTGTTGATGGAGTCGTACCTATCTGAGCGCATGTTCCAGGTTCGTGAAGATGGGGAAACCTCTGTGTTCCACAACATACTAGCAGGAGTACCTCAGGGGTCCGTTCTTGGCCCGATTCTATACACGGTATACACATGCGACCTACCTGTGATGAAGGGCACTGTGACTGCCACTTTTGCCGATGACACTGCAGTACTTGCAAGCAATACAGACCCGGTAGTGGCTTCGAACTCTCTGCAAACTAGTCTTAACGAAATTACAACCTGGCTAAAAAAATGGCGAATTCAAGCGAGTGCTTCGAAGTCTACACACATTACGTTTACTCTTAGAAAGGGAAACTGCCCTCCAGTAACTCTTTCAAATAAAACCTTGCCTCAGGAAGATACTGTTAGATACCTCGGAATTCATTTGGATCGAAGGTTAACCTGGCAAAAGCACATTAGGGCAAAAAGAGACGAACTAAACATGCGGTTTAGGAGCATGTACTGGTTGATGGCTCGCAACTCACTTCTGTCTACAGACAATAAACTGCTTATATACAAGACAATTCTCAAACCAATATGGAGCTATGGTATACAGCTGTGGGGAAGCGCTTCCAACTCCAATATTAATGTTCTACAACGTATGCAAAATGGAATACTGCGAAACATTGCCAATGTGCCATGGTTTGTCACAAATTCAGAAATCCATGAGGCACTAAAGGTAAAAACAATCCGGGCAGAAATAACGCTATCAGCAGAAAGATACAAGTGTCGGCTGACTAATCATCCCAATAGTTTAGCAAACCACCTAACGCGGCCCAGCTATGTCAAACGGCTTAAAAGATGCGATGTGCAGGTGCTGGACTGCAGATTCACTAACGAGTGAGACTCCCAGTGGGGAGCGCACTTGTACATATCATAACCTCATTTAACAGATCCGCTTATAGTCTCTTGGAAGACTGAACGCAGATAAAATTAAAAAAAAAAAAAAAAAAAAAAAAAATTTATCATCGTGCCAAAAGTAGTCCAAATACCTACTCGATGTGAAGGAGGCCCACGGCCATAATTGGGATTTCAATGAGCTGAGAAGAATTTGTCCTACATAGAGAATTCAGAAAATGTCAGTATAGTCAATGGGCATTGTTCATTTTTTTTAAAAACTCTTAATTCGAAAACCATTTCGGGGAATAGAGTTTCTGATCATGATCCATTAGTTTTTTTCGGAAAATTTGCTATATTAACAAAAAATTTTTTGATTTTCTAAAAAAGCAAATGATCTCTATTTGCCCTTGAAATGTAGGACTTAAAATATTAAGACGTTTTTAGGGATATACTACTCTGAAGTGGAGTTGAAATTGGTCTATTATATCAACTTGTCAACTTTGAAAAGATAAAGTGCAATCTGTATTAAGTCTATCAAGAAAAGTCTATACACAGATTACGTAAAACGATGACGTCATAACATTTAAAGTAATATCGTCAAGAATTTTTAAAAAAATCTGTATAGAGAATATTTCAATAATATTGAAAAAATTAAAATAGTCTATATTTTCTGAAAAGAATATAAAAACAGCAGGTTAAAAATAATGAACAATCCCCATTCTAATAAAAAATTCAAAGCCAAAATGAAGTAACAATATTGCATAATGTAATCTTAAGATTAACTTATCTTAAACTTAACTAAACTTAACGTAACTTAACTACCCTACTTTTTGATATAAGTATTAAATAGTTCTAGAAAGCTAAAGAAATTGCAAAATTATATATTTTACCCCCACAGTTACTTGTTCGAGTTGCTGCAATCTTATGAGCATTGTTCTGATGTGAACTTTGATTACTCGCGGCCTGCAGTACTCGCTACACATCGTATGCATATGGTAGCTCAAGCCGCAAACCAACAGGCTTCGAACTCATCCAAGTTAGTATTTTTTTTCTCACAGAGTTAAACACAACGTCTTCTGATCTTAAAATAAACTATTACAGTGTTTGTGTTTTGAGTACTCGATTACATGAGTACGTAAATTTTTGTTCAATAACTCCAATTTATCGCACTTTTAATTTGATACTGACTTAACTCAAGAACCAAAAGTATTCAAGACTTGTTGTGAACTTGTGATACATTAAAATCTTCTAGACGCAATACATTGATCTATCTTTATAATTGTTAGATGTAAGGATCGAATTTTAGTCGCACTTAGCCGCTGTACTACAAGCCTTGTCAATTTTCACCTAATTATGCTGTTGATATTCCATAGGTTCAGTTTTATAGTACAGCGGCCGTATTATGAGCTCTTATTCCCACGCCGTTTACGCCGTGAATGGAACTGCCCGGCAAATTCGTAATATGAACATAACTCCCAGCTATCCAGTTCGCTAAAACAGTCATAGATTAATATGTTTATAGGGAAGGTACAACTAAAAGTTTAAGTACTAACTAAAATTTTTCAACTAAACGTTTTATGTTTACCATAATACATAATTTAGTCAGGCAGTGTACGGCCTGCTTGGAACTTGCATGATTTTTAAAAAGCTCATAATACGCCCGCTGTACTGATAGATGTGTTCTCTTGTGTGGTATTAAGAATACAAGTGTCACCACCTCCCCATCTTCTTCCAAGGGTGCTGTAAAAGACAGCTAAGGGATATTGCACACAGATAACATCCTTTGTCAGAGACGGAAAGCTCGAAAATAAACCCTGTGCCAACAAGTCTGGTCAGCGCGGCACTGTAGACCATAATTTCTTCCTAAGTGGTGGAGGCCCGTGTCCAACAGTAAATCAGGCAAAATAGTGATGTCATTACTTATTTAACTTTAAATACTGTTTAGGTGTAGAAAAAAAATCGCGTCTAAGTTCAAAATAATGCTGTAACGTCGGCACATTTTCAATATATGTACCTACTGACAGAGCTGAATATATAGGTGAAAAAATTTAGAAATTTAAAAAAAATTATAAATGTTGCGTACAAGTTCGTACGCAACTTTTACGCAACAACTGATCGCCACCGTGCACGCCACCGCGGACGTGAAATGAACGTGTTGGTTTGGCCTTAGGTTAAGACAGTAGAATCACAGGAAAACTAGTTGTCAACCATTTTGCGAATGCGCAATAAAAATAAACTATTTTTAACAGTGAGAATGATAGTTCTGAAGCAGGACCTCTCCGGCGATCAGCATCACCATCACCACGACCAGGAAGTAGTGGAGGTAAATACCTGTTAAATTGCGTTAAAATTTTCAATACATTTGCAAATTAACGATAAAAGACATGGCCTAAATTTCATTTTTTCTCATAAATAGGCGTAAAGTAAAATAATTAATTATATAAACATATATCTGTAGTTATTATTAGAATTATATTAATTATTTCAGGTGCCTCATCAAGCGGCCAGAAACGAAAATCAACAGACGTTGAAAGCCTACCATTAAAGAAACGTTTACGAATGTACGAGCCAACGTTTCTACGTCGAGACTCTTTCATAGATAATATGTTTGGTGGAGTCCTTCTAACGAGGGTAGAATGCACTGATTGCCATTCATCATCTCTATCTCGTGACGTGTTCCGTGATCTCCAATTAGCATTTCCCGACAAATCTGAGGGTTGCCAACACAGCGTTCAAAGCTTACTTGAATTTTACTGCTCTAAAGAACATCTCTCTGGGGATAATCGTTACCTGTGCCGCGATTGTGGTGAATTACGTAACGCGGAAAGGAGTGTTCTTATAGAAACCAATCCGAAGTATCTTATCCTCGTATTGAAGAATTTCAAGTAAGTATTTTTAAATAATCATGATCGTATTTTGTTTAGTTGGTACCTAACTAAAGAAAAAAAAAACCATAGTTAAAAAAATGGTCAAGTGCGAGTCGGACTCGCGCACGAAGGGTTCCGTACCATTATCTATGCAACATAAGGCAACGTTATTAGTATCGAGCAAGAAACGGTAAAAAAATCATGTTTGTTGTATGGGAGCCCCCCTTAAATATTTATTTTATTTTATTTTTAGTATTTGTTGTTATAGCGGCAATAGAAATACATCATCTGTGAAAATTTCAACTGTCTAGCTATCACCGTTCTTGAGATACAGCCTGGTGACAGACGGACGGACGGACAGCGAAGTCTAAGTAATAGGGTCCCGTTTTTACCCTTTGGGTACGGAACCCTAAAAACTATTACC
Organism: Orgyia antiqua; assembly: GCA_916999025.1. Taxonomy (NCBI): domain Eukaryota; kingdom Metazoa; phylum Arthropoda; class Insecta; order Lepidoptera; family Erebidae; genus Orgyia; species Orgyia antiqua. The sequence goes on along the minus strand of OU779863.1, from coordinate 7,899,205 downwards.
TTTGAAAAAAGCTAAAACACCGTTTAATATTGTAGGTGTGTGTTTACAAAAGCAGTTGATTTTTAATTTAATCATTGAAATAAAACTACTTTTTACGGATTTAGACGCGTATATTTGTTAAAATTTTGGCCCGACGTTTCGGAGACTGCAGTCACCATGGTCACGGTTTTTTTAACGTAGTTTTATTTATACAGATGAGTCGCGCAAGTGTTAGAAAATATTATGTTAAACATTTATTTAAACTAAAATTTTAAATTTTTTTCCTAAAAATATTTGTCGATGTATCTTTGCAATTTTGTTTACAGATTCGATCCAAAATTGCAAGTGCAGACAAAATTGATGCATTCTATGTATTACAACCATACGATAACTCTACCGACGGTACGATCTCAAACTGTACACGCGTCCTATACTTTATACGCGGCAGTTATCCATGCTGGAACTACTTTGGATTCAGGACACTATTACACTCTTGCGAAAGACAATGACCAATGGCACATGTATAATGATGACATTGTCACTCCTTCAGATGAAACTCAACTAAATACCCTTAACCGTTCAAGCACCCCATATATCCTGTTCTACAAACGCGCTGACATAGAAGAAGGCACTGCCCCGTCAATGGAAGAACTTCCACCCAAGATCCAAGAGTCAGTAATGGCCCACAATAAGCATTACGTAGAGTCAGTCCGGAAAGTACGCTTAAGTCGTCCATGACAATTAAGGTCTTCCAAGCTCTACGATTATTCGGTGCTGGATTTAGTCAAAGAAGAATAAAATGTCCCAGATTGACGCGTATTTTCTTTACCGACTTCAAAAAGGACTCCATCCAACTATTTATTTTTATGGATACCCACAATTTTTTTAAAAGCGAACTTATTAAATTTTCTTTAAAAAGAAAGTTTTATCTTGGTGTAATTTGAAGTCGTTTTATCCAAATTTCATTTTTAATTTAATGAATGTTGGAAGTTGTTTATATGTTACGGTCCGACACTGAGATGAACATAATATGTTATTGTTTAACATAGGTAGTGATTCAGTGAAGATATAATTAAATAATACCGCGTAATGTTGTCGAAATTAAAATTTATAGAGAGAGTTATGTCTGCTATGAACTGTATATGTACAGATTGTAACAAAGTTTTTTAAGGATTAAAGAGGATTAACAGTGAATGGTGTTTTAAAAAATTAACAATGATTACGCGGCTTCGTTTTATCTCGTCGAATAAGTTTGACAAGTTTTGGACTAAAAAGTGTAAGTGAATAGCTTAAAAGAAGGAAAGAAAAATATTATTAAATATATTTTATTTTATTCTTAACAGTATTGAACAATTTTATTATTTATGGTTTGACATCGCTCCTTTAGCATGAAAATGAAACATCTCGAAATATAAACAACACGCGGAATAGTGCGTAATACAGCTTTTCCCGACTGCGTTGGTCTCGTCAGCCAGTGTTAAGCCCAGTTTTGCTTGTTTTCAAGTTTCATTCTAAGGATGCTATGCTTTACAAATATAAAATACTGAAAGGGACATTTTATTTTTTGTTGTAAGTATTTGTACATAATTATATAGTGTAGTTTTATAATTATTTAGTTGCGTGTCTAAAACGCCCAATTATATATTTGTTTTATAAAAAGAAAAAAAAAATATAGGCATAATGAGTATTCGGGTAGCAGGTCTTGTCATATATTTTAAATTATTGCATGTACAATGGCCGTAACATATATACTTGAGTATATATGTTAAATAAGGGGAGTATTCTGTGTAAAATTACACAGAATTCTGTATGGACTTGACATTTTACGATAATGGCATACTGAAATAATTCATATTTCATATTTGACGTATATTTCATAACGATTTCACACAAAGTGTTACCTTTTAACATACCTATGAAATAAGTTCCTAATCAGTAGTTACTAAATGTATTTAAAAGTACTTACATCTTTGTGTCCATATAAATTTGTAGTTATGACACTTTAGTAGAAAATAAAGTAACAATTACCCATATTCATACTTATCACATTTGTTGCGAAAGTTCTCGTTAGTTTTGTTTCATTAATAAATGTTAGAGTAAATAATGAAATATATTTCTAGAATGTTTCAATATTGGTGCAAAATCTATTGCGCCAAAAACTGAACTAAAATGAAACTAATTAAAACCAAAATATTACACGTATTTTCGTTTAACAGGCTTTACATTCTTTAAATTTTAACTCTGTTTTATACAGATTTAAGAAAGTGTAATTAATAATATTGTGCTACAGGCATTCTCATTAATTAAGATTTAGTTAAGTTTATGCAAGCAGAGTTTGCACCATTGACAATCTTAATGTAATAATAACGCAATAATGTATTCCAATCATTGTTTCATAACTAGGTGTTGTCTCATAATTCGACTAGTTATAATAAAATAAATGTTAATAGTTTAAAAAAATAATATACAATCTTCTAATATATAAAATTTCCATGTCACAATGTTAGTTATCGTACTCCTCCGAAACGGCTCGACCGATTCTTATGAAATTTTATATGCATATTCAGTAAGTTTGAGAATCGGCTACTATCTATTTTTCAAACCTCTGAGTGATAAGGTTTGAAAAATAGATGTTGTCCGATTCTCAGACCTACTGAATATGCATGTAAAATTTCAAGAAAATCGGTCAAACCGTTTCGGAGGAGTACGGTAACTAACACTGTGATACGTGAATTTTATATATAAGATTATAACGTTGGTCTACTATAGGCATCTTGGACTAGGTTTATTAATTAGTAATAACAACTAAGCACCGCTGTCTTCTAATAGCGGTGAATTATGCCATTAAAACGTGTATGTAATGTAAAAAGAACGGAGTTTTCGCGTGCCGTTCAACAATGTATGACGTCACGTCCGTTTAACATCGCCACATTTATTGGAGAAAACGGGAGCTTTAAATACAATATTTTCTCGGTGTTTTAATAAATGTGGTTTATTCAATGTCTATATTTGGATAATTATTAAAAAAAAGAACATATTATGCAGTTTATGATAAAGATTGTTATAAATTTAGTTTACTAACGAGATCTTTTGCAAACTTATGTTCTCACTCCCCACTAGTCCATGGAAATGTTACATTAGTTTTGTATTTGTTGTTATTGTAGGAAGCATTCGCATTCACGTTTCCGTGATTCGTGAAAAAGTGTTTGGATCCACTTTTCCAAGATGGCATGGCACAAGGGTCAAGGCGATAACCCTACAAAATTTGTGTTAAGCTTCTATTGATGTCCCCATTATGTCTCAAAAATGCAATGGCGTCTTGTAACAAATGTAATATTAGGTCCTTAACATTCCAAGGGCTTTATACGATATCGTAATTGGTTTTATTATAGTTAATGATATTCACTGTGTAATGATAGACACTTGTTAAAGTGGCTATTGTAATTGTAAAAAGCTGAAAAGATTGTTTGTTTGAAAGCGCTAATCTCTGCGCTCTGGTTCGATTTGAAAAATTCTTTCAGTATTGGTTAATACATTTATCGAGGAAGGCTACAGGCTATATAACATCACGCTGCGATAGGAGCGGAGCATCAGTAATTAATATTGCAAAACTAAATACCTCACGTAGGTACGAAGTCGCGGGCAATAGATATTTTAGTTTATTGATTTCAAAATATCATATGGTTATCAGCTAATGGTCTATTAGACAGTCTGTTACACGATTTCTATTGAGTCGCTATTGATTTTAAACTGCAACATTGTTGTATTGTCTTATTTTCTGTTATTGCTATTTTTGACAAAAATACATAGTACTATTGTATATTGTAATGTAACATGTGTAATAAAGACAAATAAACATACAAAATAATGTTTGAATATAAAGACAATGGTATTAATTCTATGTGCACAACTATACTTAACAAAAAAAAAAGACGTGTGGCACTCGGGGACTGCCGCGGTGAAGCTATTGCATAGTATTTTTTATCAACTTATGCAATTATAATTATTTATTTATTTTATTTATGCAAGAATCTAAATACCATAAACTAAAATTAATACCTTATTTACTGATGCTTACATCTGTCCATTGTTTATGGTAATTATGATAAAATAGCGATTGTCCATCAAATGTCAATAAAATAAAAACTAACGCCAAAACTGACATGATTCACCAGCGCGAACAGCGAAACGGCGTTAGTAGCGCCGATGTGTAAGGTTTTTTTACGCTATTTCCGTTACCTACGGAATTTAAATTTCGAATATTGTGGATTCGGTCTCCACGCTCAAGGCCCGCGATAGAAGCTATGCAATAGCTTAAAATTAAAGTATTTTGATTAATTATTGTTGTGCACATATATATTTATAAAAAGTTTTAGTCTTCTTCTTCTTCTTTTAGTTTATGGCTTTTGTATTATACAATTTCGCCAACGTCGCGTAACAGGATAGGACACGAACTGAAGGAGATTTAAAAAAAAACTGGAGGCCGGTAAAATCATAAAATAATTATAACTACATTCAACTGCTAATTGATGTGATTAAACTGAAACAAACAAAGTATTAACTAATTATTACAGATACAACTTGTGTTGAACAGACATTGGAACTAAGACTAAAAATTACATACATCTAAATAAATTAAAGTTTTAGTCTCAAATGTCAGTTTTTACAATAAGACAGTTCAGTTGACATTGCCGAATTGTGTTATTGACATTGTCAATTTTCATTTTTTAGTTAAGTTTAGTTACATCATCATCCTAGTGTTATGACAGTAGTATCCTCAGATATTGTTTTAGAACCCGGGATCCGCTTTCCGGCTTAATTTGCTCCATTTGGCATGGTCTTCAGCATTTCGGATGGTGAGACCAAGTTAGTTCAGTTTAGCTGTGCATGTAAAATAGGTACCAATGTTTTTTTTATGGCTTTAGTCATTTTTTGGTAAATTTCTTTTTATTCCCTCTATAAATGCCTGTATTGAATTGTAGGTTTCTGAGATAAAAAGATTTATCTACGAGTATATAGACTTCATGGTAGGTTAGTAGTAAATTCCATCACATGTACACAAATATGCTGAGCAAGCATACATCAGTCTAAGCTTATAATAAAAGCAGAGAAAGAACTGGTTGGCGTTTAAAAGACAGATATTTTTTCCTTAACAGCAGTAAACATAAAACACATAAAAATGGTTTTAAAAGCAATATTTTAGTACATAAATGTACGAATCAATTATTTAAATAAATTTAATTATTCTGAAATATTCATAAAAATTACTGTAAGTCTGTCTTTTGTACAAATGGTACCTAAAAGTTCCTGTAACGCTTTATATAAATTTATATAGAGTTACACTGCATTAGCTGTGTAATCTTTAGTATTAAACCAATAAGAACAGTTACACACACTTTTTTCTTTAACATAGACACTACGCGTCGGTGCGGTGCCGATATAATATAATAACATTGCTTGCTACGCACGCCCCGCCCAAAATCAGCACACGCATACTAAGAGACAAAATACTTCTCGGAGCCAAAAAGATCCTTGCTTGGCTTGGACCGAGAACTGTAGAAAGTCGCGATCACAATAGATCAATTTGGTCGCAGTGATCGCGATCGACAGGTCGATCGCACGACCAATTTTGGTCGATCACTCGCAAGTTCCATGAAGGGGCGCATTCAATGCCAAATGTTTCTAGTACTTGATACAGGATTGAACATGTACGCAGTTCATGCTTCGAGTAGGGAGACGTTCAGCGTGACCACTTTTAGTAGTTTTCTACAATTTTCAAGAGTGCACGGCGGTATAAAAGCACATTGCATAAACGCCCCCTTCTTACCTAAGAAATAGGTGAACGCGACTCAATTTTAAAATAAAAAGTAGATCTTATGTGCACAAAAGTTGGCCACACCTGTTATAGACTAACGATTTTAATTAATAAAAATGTGCACAATGAAATAGCCTGTTAATCAAAATACGCCATAGTATTGTTTTCATTTTTAGTTAAGTTTAGTTGTGGACGTCGATTTGGTACCAATGTCCACTCCTGTTTAGGTAAAGCTGTAAGACTATAGTATTCAGCAAAATATACAAAAAGATTGTTTGTTCTATTTCATTTCATGGCTTATCATATTTCATTATATAAACAGCATTTAATTTTTAACCGTTTTCGAAAAAACTCTTAACTCGAATTCACAATAAAACGCTCAGCGATGAATAATAAAACGCTCAGCGATGAATAATAAAACGCACATATAACTATTCGCCAAATTGACAACACTGCCAACCTACAGAAAGAATTTAAGGGAAGATTCCCTAAGCATAACTTGTGAGTTTCTCTCAACTGAGTTGTCATGATTAAAGTGAGGTTGCAACCAGTGGCGGATTTAAAGTCTCGGCCGCCCTAGGCCCCAAGCCATCAGCCGCCCCTTTTTCAGCATCCACCATATAAACTACATAATGAAATTCTAGCCGCCCTAGGCCTGGGTCCTACTGGGCCTTAGGGTAAATCCGCCACTGGTTGCAACCTGTATTGATATTTATTTTGGAAATGGGAGAAATTTCTAATCATTTCCATCGAGATCTCTGGTAAGGATAAGACCTCCTTAGCTTGAGTGCCCTGGGGCACTGCCCTGCCTAGCCCCTTGGTAGCTACGCCACTGCTTAACCTGTTTTATTTTTGCTGTGTAGACAATAACTGCTACAGTAATTTTTTATCTATTTTTTTTACAAAATAAGCCAAATATTATAATAACAACTTACGCCATGCCAATCCCACTTATAAAAACTATGAATTAATAACACTTAAAACTAAATAACTTCCTAAAAAGTACTACTGTCGTTCATTTGATTTGATGTTAAAATATTTGCAAGTAATACTATTTAAGTATATGAAAATGGATAAATATTTTAAAAATTTTAATGATACCATTTTAAATTAGTAATTAATTGTTACATGTAATATAAAGCATGTAGAATTATGTAATTTTAATTATCTAAGCCATAACTATTAATAAAATTGACTACTAATTTAGGTGTATATGCATACATAAACATTTACTTATTATGTTGGAAGTGTCTTATGACTATTCCCGTTTTGATAAGTTATAATGCGAGTATTATGGGGTTAAATGATAGTTACACTATTTGAACACAATAATGCGCATTATATTTATCAAAATGCTATAAATAAACTGTACTATAATATAATGATTTTTAATTATTTGAAATTGTAGGATACAATTACAAAAGTTTGTAAATAATATTTTCACGTGACATCCATATATTTGTAGAGTTAAATAAAGTATTTTTCTTCATATTATGTATTTAATAATGAAGGTATTGGAAAGACGTGGTCATATACCTACAATATATTTTAAGGACACTATGAATTATATGATTGGGATTAATCTTTTTTGATAAGTGTATGCGAACAAAATCATTCTTTTTTTCTATCTCTGATAACAAATCCACGCATATCTCTACGTCAATGTTTATGAGCCAATTTTTTGGTGAACATAAAAAAGGGGCGTGACTTGTTACTTTTCAATTAAACACGCCTCTTTTTTATGTGTGTCACCAATGCTGTTTATTACAATGGCACTGAAACCCTTATTAAGGATATTGCTCTGGCTCTCTGTGCGTTTACATAAAATGACTGTGACGATTTGTCAATTTTAAAACTAGTCTAAAGAATTCTTCTGTTCCTCTACACTGGGTTTTTCGGTAGAAATAATTGTACACTGGCTAGTAAAATCAGTATTTTTTTTATTTTAGGAGAATAATTTTTTTACTGATAATTTGTCAACATAGTTCGCCTACTTTGTATATTACGATAGATATATGGTTACTGTTATTAATATAATTTTATATGATTTGTAAATATTATTTTAAGACATTAGATTTTAAATGAATGCGTTCACTTTTGAAATAAAATAAGTGATTCTAGGATGTCCTTGCATAGCTACCTAGATATGAATGTTTCCTGTATCCGACAAATTTAGGTTATTTACTGACCTAGGCAAAGTGAGTATATCGTGCAGGAGAAGATTCGATTTCCATGCGAGACGTCCTTTTTTCGTGCCTAACACATATTTATTCTGCCGCGGATGTTTATTCCTCCCCTGCCCCTCCGTACGTAAGTACGTAAATCCCACATTTAAAGAAAAAATCACGGTATTATATTCCAACTTCAGGTTGAAATTACTGGACATCTCCAGCACGTCTTGTTTACATGTTTGTATGCAAGTTACATTACATAACAAGGACTTACTAGAATCACATACAGAAAAAAATATACCGAATTTAAGACACTGTATGTTTGTAAATATTATTCCTTCTTGCCAATAAACCTTTAATCATTGGTGCGTCATAATGATCACGTAAGCTGTGAACGAATTGATCGATTGATATATTTACACTACACGTAACATAGGTGGCGCTGTAGTGAGCTATATTGCTACGCGGACAGAGTTGTGGATACATGTAGTATAATATTATATAATTATATATTTAAAAACATGTTATGGTTATTCAATTGTTAATATATATACAAATAATGCATTTAAATTATAAGATGTATTTCACATTATTATTATACTTTTAATTAGGGGTCTAGTATCAGCCCCATACCACACACTATAATAGTTACAAACACATAATTTGTAAAATCGGTTTTTGGTTTTAAAGTAATAAAATAAACGTTAAAAATATTGTGTTTTATTTATGTCATTACCTTAATGCATATACAACCTAAGCTTAAAATACTATCAAGCATCTATATTTGTTTGTTCACTACAACGATTTGTTTAAATTATTTTCTACTTTTACTAGACCAAGGTCGATAATTTTTAAAACCAAAATAAATAATAGTAGGATGAAACTCATTAGAAAAGGAGCGGAATATTATAAAAATGAAAGGAAAATTAATATACAAGCGATCTGAGGTCGCGAAGGGGATGGGGGTGTGTTATTAAGGGTAAAAAGATCTACAATTAATTAGAACATTTTATGGTTCTATCTTTTATAGTTTAGGCAGCGTACGCAAATTACGTTACGAAAAAAGTGTAAATACAAAAGTTTTAGATCTTTTTATTACCTAGAATTTATCGATTTCACTTTTTTCCATAGGACTTTTAGTTTTGCCGGAAAACGAGAAAACCCGTTTTTTTACCCTTCAAAACTCACCCCCATCCTCTTCCCGACCTCAGATCGCCTGTAAATTATTTTTTCTTTCATTTTTATAATATTTTCCTCCTTTGCTCTAATGGGTTTCATCCTACTATAATTTTTTTTCACTTTTTATTATTTTTAAAGACTTCTACCCTGGTTTATACACCAAACATTCTTAAAAAAAGTTCAACTGAGTTGACTTCGGGGCTTAAAGATCGTGTATAAAAACAACATAATCGTGTGTATAACTTGTATTTTATACTTTATGGTTGATTTCGAGAAACTGACAGTTCCTGCTAATTTGACAATCTTCTGCTCATGCTTCTGCTGACCTTCTGACAATATTTTTAGTATTTATTGCTTTTAATTTTCTTAGCAAATAAGCAAATATTTCTACGTTGTTTCTACGCGATATTCGCGAGCAATCCCTCAGATATAGCTTAAAAGTAAGATTAACTTAAATATAAAATTATGAATATCTTGAGTGGCATACGATGCGGCTATTATTTGTGTAACTCAATAAGGATTCTACGGCCTCCTATGTGCATGGGAAAACGACAAGCTATCGCACTGAATCTAATGACTCAAATGAGATTTTCTAAGCAGTCCTTACTACCCAAGTTTGCATGTCCAACCATGCTGCTCCATCATGATATTGAATTTCCAAACTTCGATGCGTATAGAAAAAAGCAATTTAAAGATGTAAACTACAGGAGTTCCAGAGATGATAAACCAGGATACACTTACGTTATTGGGATGTTTGGTTTAATATGTGGATTTTATGTGACAAAAGCTCACTTACTTCACTATGTTTTATATATGGCTGCACCAGCAGATGTTCTAGCCTTGGCTTCAATCGAAGTCGACATATCCAATGTGCCACTAGGAAAATGGATGTTAGTGAAATGGCGCGGGAAACCGTTGTTTATTAAAAATAGAACACCACAGGAAATTGAAAAAGAATCTATAACTCGCGTACATTCATTGCGACATCCACAACCGGACTCTGAATGAAATCTGAAATATCTCCCCAAGAATTTGCGCAAACGACTGATATTGTATTGTTCGCATCCAGAAGATACCCACAACCTTTACCAAACTTTACCATTTTAATCTACCAAAAAACATAACATTAATTCTTTTCGATGACTCTTTGTTAATGAAATCAAGGTCTGGGTAATGCCTGCAGTAAATTATTAGAAAGGGGCCTTTGACTGCTTAATTCTTGTTCCTCGATTCCCGGATTCGAGAGGGAGTGAGGTAGTAATGAAATTACTGTGCGTGGAGCTCCGCGAGATGGGGCCCGTTGCATTAACTGGTCTCGGTACGTGGAAAATCCGTCTATGGATAGTGTTAGGCTAGAGTGATAAATGTAGTCCAGTCTTGAATTGATTTAAGTAAATACCATTTTTTATGTAGAAAACATGCCTATTGCAAATCACAGTCTAAGATCGTCGACTGTCACGCTATAAGCCGATAAGTTTTCCACCTAAGTTGTTCAATTTTTCTGACGTGCTCCGTGAGATGTTTTTAAAGATGCTGCCGGGCAACTGCAACAGAGTAATCGTAATTAATTAAATTCGAATTGAATTCGTGTTTTCGATTCTGGTTTGAGAAAATAAGGTTATCAATATACTGCCAGTATTTAATTAAACAGATTAAATAATATTTTAGATATATTTTAGTAGTTTTCAGCGACTTATTGTTCTCTGTTGGGTCCTTTAATTAAAAAGCTATATTTCCCAAGTAAATAAATATAATTGCACTTTATCAGAAATTTTTTTTTTATTGACTCTTACCCCAAGAACTGAGTTTAAGAAGTTAGAGATGTTTTCTGCGCCCCCAACTAAAGCCTTCCCCGCTGTGTAGAATTTGTCACCAGTGTTGCCATATTTCTCCTCTTCAGTTATTGTGTCGACAATTGGTTTTGGCTGAAAATAATAGGATAATGGATTTTTTTGAAAGAAAATGGTAAAAGGGGCCTTGTAAGCACCTATTTAGTGTAAACTATTGTAAGTATTTTGAAAGCCATTTTTACTGGTTTGGTTTTATTTGTCTAATTACGGTAAAATTACCCTAGTTAGAGTAAATCTTACATGAAAAATTCCAGCCTTGAAACTTTGAACATTTTCCTTTACGGAGAGCGCTTTACTTGCATATCCTTCGGTTTCTTCTTGAGCAGATTCTCTGACAGTAACAGGTGCTGAAAAAATGGCGCCCACGTGGGAATTTGTCTGGAAAAAAGAAAGAAAATATATTCTAGTTTTTTATTAAACGCACGCTCATATTCATCGTATCATCGTGACTAAAATTATAATGGCTGTGGTTCTAAATGTATGAAGTCATGGGCATTTAGGAGTTTGAATGCATCTAGGTAGAAATGCCGAAAATTGTGCCAGAAATAACTCTAATTCCGACAACTTTAGTGTCTGAAAAAATTCTTACCTTAGCGTTTACTGTGTTTGCCAAAAGACTCGATGTCGCCTCTAACTTATGCGTGAGTATATTTCCTCCTTCAGTTTGAGTAGTTTTAAGAGGTTCTCCTCCAGGATAGTTTTCAGATGTTAATGGTTGCACCAAATATACATCTGCTTGTGGTTCAGGGGAGTCGTATACTGGAAGATCAATTCGTACTGGACCGTCGACGGGTGCAGCATAGCACGTTGCCAGTGATAAAAGCCCTATAGTTACACCGAAACCCATTCTGAAAAAGCAGTAGGTAAAACATGGGTACAAAATTAATAGTTAAACTAAACTAGAACTTGTTCTAAACTAAATTTGAATTAGGTATTCGTGCCATTGCTTCGATTCCCGCTTGAGACAAAAATATAATTTCACAAATTTTATACATATATTAACATTTTTATGAAATACCAGTCCAAAAAACTGCCTGACAATGTTATTATCTGAGGTTCTGTACTACTAAAAGAATGCCTTATCGTAAAATAATGCTTTATTATCATACAAAGACTTGGCAGTGTTCCAGACATTATCCACAGACATTGATGCCAATTCTACGTGCACAAATTAACTAAAAAATAAAAACAACTATGGTGTATTCTGATTAATTGGCTATTTCGTTGTATACCTACCTACATTTTAATATCTTTTTATTTTATAATAGTTTTGTTTTTACGTTTATTAATTAAGTCAAGTTTAATCGGTACGATTATCTTGTTATTTAGAACTTTAGAACACTTAGAAATCATTCCTATCACAAGAATTAAAAACAGTTAAATTCTGTTAAAATAAAACACATTGGGAAGTTAGCATATTTTATTCAAATTCAAGAAAAGTAAGTAGTTACCATTCCTTTCTCAATGGTTCACTGTTCGATTTCTTTGGTATAATTATTAATGGACGGAATCGCATCTGATCTGCCTATAACTACTCTAGTTAGAGGCAGAGGCTTAGTTACTCTAAGGCTATAGGGATCATGTACCAAGGGGGCAGCCTGCGAGGGCCTACATCAATATTATTCAATATCATCGCCGACACGTACATATTAACACAGCCAGTAGGCACAGAAAATGAAGAATTAGGGATACTTTTCCTATTTACTCAAAATCTACTAAATATATTTTAATTCTGATTTACGTAATTCTATATATAATAGTTACTTATGTTTTTAAAGTTATTTTATTAGTTAATACGCGATAATAGACCGACAAATGAAAAAAATAAAAAATTAGAGAGGTTGTTTCGCTAAGATTTTCTATCGAGAAAACTTTTTTCAATCGCGTTTCTGAGTTTATGCGATCCTAGATCATATATTGAAAAAACATATACTTAAAAATTAGAGCTCTAGCCATTCAATCTAAAGAAACAATGAAAACTTCGTACGTAGAAAAATGCACGAAGCTACTTTGGTACATATCCTCTTAATATTTTGTTCTTTCTCCATTAATTTATGAAGCGTCAAATCAACAGGGCCTGAGGCGCCAGATCAAACGAAAATTACGCCACTAGATATAGGGTAAGTGTTGGAAGACGTGAGGCTATTATTTATATATTAACTAGCTGTGCCCCGCGGTGTTACCCGCGGTAAAAAGGATAAAAGATAAGTTTGTTTTCTATTCCATTTTCCTTCCATTTTCATGAAACTTTCCAATAGTTTCATGAAAATCCATCCAGTAGTCTTTACGTGAAAAGTACAATAAACATCCTTACATATCTAATCATTGGAGTATGGATAGAAGACCGAGGAAACGTTCGCGTTGCTCAGCCAACAGTTTAAGTATTTTATTTTATAGCGCGTAATTCTCTTTTCGTCATATCTCCTAAGATATTCATTTAAATTGCACGCTGTAAAGAGCAGTCATAATCAATATTAATGCGTAAGCTAACTAAGTTATTTAAATTAGTAAAAAATATTACTATATACACATAAATAGCATTTGAAAACACCCTATTGAAGTTGATAATTTTTTTGACATTATTATGGGTACAGCGGGTTTCCCTTAAAAGATAGACATATGCCCTCGCGGAATTTTTTGAAGAACTATAGGTAGCAAACAATTCCTCCATACATTAGTTTATTGTACCTCACATAGATAAGGCAGCGTTTTCAGTTATAGCACCCGCGCGTCCGAATTTCTCGGCAAATTTAATCATATCTCATCCAATATACAGCAAACCCCAACAAATTATGCAAAAAAAGCCATCCTCTTGAACCATACTATCTTTAAAAAAAAACCGCATCAATATCCGTTGCGTATTTTTGAAGATATAAGCTCACATAGGGACATACATACAAAAATTACGACTTTGTTTTATAAGAAGTAAAGATAAAGAAGCAGAGGTAAACGTGACCCCGAAACTCCCCGAAAGTGCTCATTAAGCAATAGCACATAAGCTGTCACAGAGGCAGTCATATGCAATCTGTTTCGTAATTAAATTCAATGCTAATCATTAGTTTATCACATATATTTTTGAGAAAATTACAATTAGATCGGTTTTATCTAATATATAAAATTCACGTGTCACAGTGTTAGTTACCGTACTCCTCCGAAACGGCTTGACCGATTCTTCTCAAATTTTACATACATATTCAATAGGTCTGAGAATCGGCCAACATCTATTTTTGAAACTTTTTTTTTAGTATGGCAAAACAACGTTTGACGGGTCAGCTAGTATTAATATATAATCACTATTGATCAGTCATTAGTCTTGCTTTAGTATATTTTGCTAATTACCTTTATTAAAAACAGAATCAAACAGAACAAATTTTGAACGAACGTGTCACAAACTACACTCTATACACAAATTACTAATATTTTGGTGTCTATTCTATTGTCACAACTTAACCGAACAACACGCTGTATGCAAGCCGCAGGCAGGACGGTGCGTTCTTGCTTTTCATGAGGGAGGTTTAAGACGGGCAGTGGACGAAGGAAGACTGCTGAATGGCTGCTGGGTGTAAGGCTATGGTAACATACAATATAATAATTTGGTTCGCATATTTTAGGTGTAAACGCAAATTAGGAGCGTTAAGTCTTACTTATACTAATATCGAAAATATTTTAATTGGAGCCGTGGAAGGACGAACAGTTTTAGATTAACTTAATATTAGGAATGTTGTATCACAATTCGAAATTTTGCTTTTAAGGAAACGCTACATAAAAATTAGGTTACACTTTGGTGCCAATTCTACGTGCACAACTAAACTGAACTTAACCAAAAAATGAAAATTAATTGTGGCAATAACACAATCCGGCTATATTATCTAACTAAAACTTCATAATATAAAAGCTGTGTATCAGATAGCAGCACATCGATAGACTACCGATTTTAATTAATATTATTGTTTACCACGAAGTAGTCAATCAATCACAATACACCTTAGTTGTTTCATTTTAGTTAAGTTAGGTTAATTTTTTGACGCATCACAATTGGCCTCATTTGCTAGTTAAATCGCTAGCGGCAACCAAATAAATGTTACAATAGTTACGTCGGTATAACTCACTTGCATAACCGCGGTGTAGTCGTCTTCATTGCGCACGAGTCAATTCAGCACTGCCATGGTCTGCGTGTTGCACACTTTCACGTCTTACGTCATAGAGCCTTGGCACCTGCACATAATGTTATGTGGATGTGGTCACACAGAACCTTCTATATTCTACAGAATTGACTTAACATATTAATCTAATGCTAGCCTTTTGACCACGACTTCGTCCTTCTAAACACCGATTTTCATAACTGTGATGAATTATCAAGAATGCTTTCACATTGCTGATGCAAAAAAAAAAAATTTTTTAGGTTCTTAGGCCATGTTGTGTCCGTTCTAACTACATTCACATCGATAGAGTTATTCAGTTAGTTAGCTTCGTCTATTTGAAACTTTACATAGACCTTTGCCTGCGATTTCGTCTATCCAAACAGCGATTTACATAAAATCTGTTTACTATGCATATACAGGGTGTCCCAAAAGTCAACGTCCAACCGAAAACCCAAGCTAGGCCTAGTTGTGGGGGCTCTCAAAAAAAAAGAAAAAAAAATCTATCTCATGTAGTTTCGAAATGACAGCCATTTTTCTTAAATTGACACCCTGTGACGAGTTTACGACTACTGGGGCTACAAATGAGCTCTTTTATAATTTTATTTTTGTGTGGAGTAGTCTTAAGTGATGCTCCTACCAATTCCAATTCATCATTTGCACACAACTTCATTGGAATTTCAGAAAATATCCGTTTTATACCGAACCATGACGTGAAAATGACTACATCACTAAACTTTGACAGTCTGTACTGAAAAAAAAATCTACTATGCAATTTCGGCAAGTGCCCTTAAAAGTTGGCGCATTTAATGGGCTTTCCAAAATGGTATAATACTTACTAAATTATTTCTTAGACGACGAGAAAAAAAAAATTAAGAAAGTCGATATTTAGCTTATTATTAGTTAGTCATAAAACTTTCTCAAAATTATTCTAATATCATCTAGGCGTTCTGTAAGGTGTAATTAAAGAAAGAGACGAAGAAAAGTTAGAGCGGGATAGTGACGCTACTAAAAGAAAGAGACGAAGAAATGTTAGAGCGGGACGGAGAGTGACGCTACTTGGTGTCAGTGAATTTTTGGGATTGTTTAAATAAAAGTCAATTATTAAAAATCGAATGTTTATTTAAATCATATCAAATGTTCAAATTGCTTGCCATCAGTGCGTATGCACGCCCTACACCTTCTTAAAAACGATCGTGTAATCTGGCGGGCGAAACGTCTGGAATTGATGTGATCAGCGGCATCTTGAATTCTCTGACGCAGTTCCTCTAAATTTTCAATTGGTTTTTGGTAAACAATTTCTTTGACCGTTCCCCAATAAAAAAAATCAATAGGATTTAAATCCGGGGAACGGGGGGGCCACGTGATCTGACCGGATCGACCAATCCACCTATTTGGATATTCTTGATTAAGGAATTCTCTCACTGGGCGCGCATAGTGTGCCGGACAGCCATCTTGCTGGAACCACATGTCTCGATAAATGCTAAGTGGCACGTCTTCTAACAAATTGGGTAACTGATGTTGTAAAAAGTCCAAATAAGCTATAAGCAATAAGCCCCATCGAGGTTTTCTGGCAGTTCAAAAGGCCCAATAATGGATCCATTTAAGATCCCAGTCCACATGTTTATTTTAAAGCGGTACTGTGACCTATCTTCGCGCATCAAATGTGGATTTTCGACGTGCCACTCGTGTACCCGTTGCATGTGGTACGGATGCAATTCGTTTCTCTTCAGTATCCGATGTGCTGTACTTTTAGGTACCCCCAGACTTTGCTCGATTCCACGTACTGAGATACTCCGGTTCTCTGCAATTGCATTTAGGACATCTTCTTCATAAGGCACGACGGTTCTTCCCACTCTAGTAGCTCGAGTAGGAAGTTGATTTTCTGATAATAAACGGTGCACATTTACAAAAACTCGATGATCTGGGTGACGCTCGGCATTCGGATATCTCTCACGGTAGAGTCGAGCTGCAGCTCTAGCATTGCACCTACATTCCCCATAAATAAGGTGCATGTTTGCATATTCCTCTGCAGAGTACAAGAAAGGCATTTTCTTACAAAAACAGTCCAGGAGAAAGCCAAGTTCGTCAGAAACGGTTCGAAAACAAATCCAAGTCACACGCAATCAAGTCCAGTAAACAGAGCCAAGGTTGTAAGCACAAAATAAATACAAACGAATACAAAAAGATGCGCAGTAAACGAAGGCACGAAACGTACTGAATTATTGTACGTATACCACGCTGTTGTATTAGCGTGCTATCTGTTTCACCCACACTAGCCAAAATGTCAATTTCGTCTCGCTCACACATTGTAGAAAGATTCACTGACACCAAGTAGCGTCACTCTCCGTCCCGCTCTAACATTTCTTCGTCTCTTTCTTTTAGTAGCGTCACTATCCCGCTCTAACTTTTCTTCGTCTCTTTCTTTAATTACACCTTACAGAACGCCTAGATGATATTAGAATAATTTTGAGAAAGTTTTATGACTAACTAATAATAAGCTAAATATCGACTTTCTTAATTTTTTTTTTTCTCGTCGTCTAAGAAATAATTTAGTAAGTATTATACCATTTTGGAAAGCCCATTAAATGCGCCAACTTTTAAGGGCACTTGCCGAAATTGCATAGTAGATTTTTTTTTCAGTACAGACTGTCAAAGTTTAGTGATGTAGTCATTTTCACGTCATGGTTCGGTATAAAACGGATATTTTCTGAAATTCCAATGAAGCTGTGTGCAAATGATGAATTGGAATTTGTAGGAGCATCACTTAAGACTACTCCACACAAAAATAAAATTACAAAAGAGCTCATTTGCAGCCCCAGTAGTCGTAAACTCGTCACAGGGTGTCAATTTAAGAAAAATGGCTGTCATTTCGAAACTACATGAGATAGATTTTTTTTTCTTTTTTTTTGAGAGCCCCCACAACTAGGCCTAGCTTAGGTTTTCGGTTGGACGTTGACTTTTGGGACACCCTGTATACATAGAATATTATCAGACTTTCTTCCAAACTTTTACCCCCTCTTATATGAAAACTCTGTATTACCCTTTTCGATAAAAATCTCAATGGATTGGTAGATTTTAGCACCTAAAGACAAGGTGGCCTGTGCCCAACTGTGGATATAAAAGAGCTAAGAACAACGAAAAAGAAGGTAGATTTATTTCAAAAGACCTCTCTCATCTTCCCTGTGTTCTTTTTCACCGTTCTGTTTTCCGTGTGTGCGTACCGTAAAGTACTTATTTCATATTTAGAACATGATTTAGAATTACTGGTCACTGTCAAAGAAAAGTCAAGAAATATTAATGTGACAACTAAACGGACACTATTTTTATAAGGCTTTTTCGGGAAATCATGCAAAGAATAATTTTGTAAAGTTCGTTCATCATGAATATTGTTTAACACAAGGAAAATATGAACTTCTTGAATGGGTGTTTGTCACGATTGAGCAAAGCTACTTGTTGCCGTGAGACTATTAAAGTTATACAAGCAATCAATATTGATGACAAAGCCTTCAGAATTCCATGTTTACGTATTCAGTATCCTGTAAAATCGTGTACTGGAAAATATCGTACGAGGCCAGAACATAATATTTTGTGGACTCAAGTGAGATTTTGTCAAAAATCCTGTTTGCCTCCTAAATTTACATGTCCAACAACTCGTCTACATCGAGATATAGAATTTCCATGTTACGATGCATATAGAAAAGAACAATTCAAAGATGTATCCAAAACTAGCTGGGGTTCAGGTGATGAGAAACCAGGTTACGCTTATATCATTGGCGTTTTTGGTGTAATATGTGGATTCTATTCAACAAAGGCTCACGTTCTTCATTATGTTTTTTTCATGGCTACACCTGCTGACGTATTAGCTTTGGCTACAATTGAAGTTGATATATCAACAGTGAAGCCAGGCAATTGTATGGCAATCAAATGGCGTGGTAAACCATTGTATATTAAGAATAGAACCCAACAAGAAATTGAAATAGAAGCTAGAACTCCTATTAATTCATTACGCGATCCACAAGCGGACTCAGAACGTGTTCAAAGGCCAGAATGGCTTGTTATTATAGGCATTTGCACTCATTTGGGTTGCGTACCTCTGCCTAATACGGGTGATTTCATTGGTGGATTCTATTGTCCCTGTCACGGTGCTCATTATGATAATTTGGGAAGAGTACGAAAAGGTCCAGCGCCTTTAAATATGAAAGTACCTCCATATTTATTTCTATCTGATAACCTGATCCGCGTAGGATAGTGCATTTCTAGGAAAATATAATTTTGTATTGCTCATATATTTCATAATAAATTAGATTTTCTTTATTTCGGTGGCAGTATTTTTAATAGACCTTTTACATTCCTCGTTCACAAACCTTTATAATAACTAGCATTTTTATACCAACTCGTATGGTTAGCCATGTCTTGTCAGTGTGGGTTCGCTTTAATTAATAGGTACCTATACTTTCCTGAATTTAACAATATCACCTAAAAATTCTTGAAATATGTACCTATATACAAGTTTAATGAATCATTAAAATTCCTGTTACTGCGTACTTGCAAACGAACTAAATAATCTAAATTAATATGAAAGAGTGATTACCCGATCCTATTCATATATGATAGAGTCAATAACACTATTTCTGATGAATAAACCTTTGGGAATAAACAAACGTAATATGCAATAATGATTTTTAATTAATATGAATGTTTATAACAGATTATGTACCTAATATACCAGTAGTATGTAATTAACACAGATATACTTAGGTATAATTATAATCTTAAGAGCCCGCTACTGACTTAGCCAATTCACAGTTTAGGTACCAATTTGTGATAGGTATTGCTATCCCTATTTCTTAGCTCCGCGCTGAAATGGACAGCTATAGTTCAACCAGATTTGATTTTACCGACAAAATCTTAGAAAAAAGACTGTTTCGTATTTCCGTGTTTTCTTCGTAAAAAATAACCCGTAAATATTTTTACACCATGTGATTGATGAAGCGTATATCTATGTTTCTATAACTTTTTTTTGTGGAAACCTTACCAAATTTTGTGTGATAGACGCTGCAAGTTCATCTCTAGGTTCATCTAAAGAAAACCGGAACAAAACCGAGTTTTTGGATGGTTATATTTCTCTCAGTTATTATGTATTGAAAAAAAGAAAGTAATAGAAGCATAGATATATAAGACCTAGATGCTGTGAGAAAAATTCGTTGCTCTGGAGGCAATAGCCACGAAGAAAACAGCGAACTACGATGTCCATATTTTTATATGGAGCATAATTTGGTATCGTGCCCTCTTAAGTCTGTGCTATATAAATATACCATACAATACAATATAGTTGGTTTCATTATAGTAAAGATTCATGACCCAAAAAAAATTATACCCGAATTGAATTTGAAAATGAGAAATTCGGATTTATTTTCGGAAATGTGCAAACACTGGTCACCCCCAATAGATCCCCCAAGGCGATCAACGCAGACCGAACATATATGCGCTCCTCACGCATTTTAAAGTAGGTAATGTATGAGAAATCAGCGTGTGATTTTGCTACGATACGACCAATGATGTTCAATAAAAATGCAATACAGAAAATTTCTGTTTGTGAAGAAACGCGCGTGTTACTGTGTATAGAACACAGTTACACGCGCGTTTCTTCACAAACAGAAATTTTTCTGTAGCGCTCTTACTTTCTTCATTCTGCACAAATAACAAAAATGTTGTGGCGCTCTATATATTGTAGATCTCATTAATTTGAGAGTGTACAGGTAACAACCGTACTATAGAGTCTATATTACGGTTGTTAGTTGTTACATACCTGTATATATGTACCTGTTACTATATAAATAGTATAGACGGCCTAGACCTATGGCCATAGACTATTTTTAATTTTACCTTAGACCCATGCCCCCTTATTACAAAACGCGGCTCAACGTTAAATCCAGATTTAACAAAATTTATTTACGAGGAATTGGATAGTTAGACCCGCTCTGACACTAGTTTGGCGTCGGTTTAAGACTAAGGTCGTTGTTAGATCTAGGATTTGAATAGGAAATGCGCAATTGAAGTGTTTAAAAAGCCAGGCTTAAACTGTGGCTTAAACTTAGTCCACGTTTTGTAATAAGGCGGATGGAGTATACCCTCCATACTTAGACCTTAGTTAAAGCCTATGGCCCACAGAATACATAGAAGAAAGATACTACGTCTATGGCCTAATCAAGGTCTGGGGCATAGAGTAATGACTTCGTTAGTCGGTGGTCTGAGATATATGGAGAAAGCATAGGAAAAAAGGCAGCTATCTCGTAAATGAAATTTAACAACTATATTCTGATAGCTCTATCTAAGTATTGGCCCTTAAAAAGAATCAATTGATATAAAAAAATAAGTTATGGTGGCGATGTATGACAAAGAATTTATATTCTATAGATTTCTCACGAGCCGGCAAAGGCGTTTCTAGAAAGAGATAAGCACGAACGACCTCCGTGTCCCTTTCTAGTAGGGTGTACACAGTTCTTAAGAAATTTGGGACATTTAATACACTTAAAAATTTTTTGAGTTAAAATCTAATAATAATAGTAAGAGGTACCTACAGAATAAAACTCGAACTATATTTTTATAGTATACCAACGACCCGACCCGGCTTCACGTACCTAGTGCGCGAACGGCACGTTCATACAAAAACGGGAAGAAATATAAATAAAATAGCAAACAAAGAACTCAAGCAGTGGTTTAATTGCAGAAAAATCACAAACAACAACAGCCTCAGGTTTTAATTGATGTCTCTTCATAAAAGTGCGACACACAGCATGCGACGGTATTTGCAGACAAATCGTTTGCGATACAAGCCGCACGCTTATGGAATAGTCTGCCATTAGCCGTGAGGAAAGCTAAGTCCCTGCCAATCTTTAAAAATATGGTTACCGACCACTATCATTCCCAACTTTAGTTACCTTATCCGAATTGCCACTGTATATGGCATTTTATGATATATATATTTATTTATTTGTATATTATGACTATTATTAGAAATATTTCAAGTTTATAATCTATTAATCTATTTATTATATTTATTTTCTTCCATTAAGTACCATTATTTTTATTATTATTTTTTTTATCCTTATTTGTGTATGTTACGTTAGCATTATTTCTTTTTTTATAGTTATGTAGGTTACAATAGTAATATTACACGCCAGATGGGATACACCTAATTTGCCCATATCTGTAATTCTTCGATAGTTTCCATTTAGGTTGTCTGGAAGAGATCGCTATTAGCGATAAGGCCGCCGCTTGTACGTACCATATGCTGTATCAAATTATGTATCTTGTTTTTTCTTTGGTGTACAATAAAGAATTTTGTATTGTATTGTATTGTAAGTCCTCTACTATACAGCATTTACTCCTCAGACTTACACAAATCTCTTAATCTGGATTGCCAAATTTTACAGTATGCAGATGACCTATGCGTTTATACTACTAACTCATGGATCACCGAGGCTAACGAATCTATGCAAATATCCCTAAACTCCTTACATCTGTGGCTCACTTCACATAGTCTCAACCTGTCGACTTCTAAAAGTTCTTTAGTCATATTTACCCGTAAGAAATCTATTCCTGATGTTCACCTGGAAATCGACGGATCTCCCATCAAGGTAGAAGACAATGTCAAGTTTCTTGGTGTCATCTTGGATCGCAAACTATCTGACTCTGCCCATTTCAATTACGTGAATTATAAACGTGAAAAGAATCTCAATATGTTACGGGCCCTTGCAGGTGTTTGGTGGGGAGCTCACACCACTGCTCTGAAACTGATTGAAAATGCGACTATAAGAAGCTTGTTGGATTATGGCTCATTCCTCTTCGA
This sequence comes from Orgyia antiqua, assembly GCA_916999025.1. Classification (NCBI taxonomy): domain Eukaryota; kingdom Metazoa; phylum Arthropoda; class Insecta; order Lepidoptera; family Erebidae; genus Orgyia; species Orgyia antiqua. Next base: position 7,876,217 of record OU779863.1, on the reverse strand, counting down.
ACCTTGCAACAAGACGGCCATCTCAAAATTAGACATAATCCAATCAAAATCACTACGCACTATATTAGGTTGCATGAAATCCTCCCCAACAAATGCCTTGCAAGTGGAGAGTTCACCTGCGTAGACAATTTCTTGCAGATAGATTCATATATAAATTGTATTCACTTAAGGAACGAGACATACTGACTAAACTTGCCCAACTGGATAGCTTATATGGCCAAGAATATGACTATTGGAAACATAAAGACCCCCCTCTAATTTTAAACTCATTTAGACATATCCGACAAATAGAAGAAAAGTCTCCCATTCGCCAATATAGTAAGTTACCCGTGTTTGAATCGCCAAACGAAGTAGCTGATTTCTCTCCCCATTATGTTTCATCCATAGGATTAAATAAAACTTCAGTCCAAGCGAATGTCCAATTTCTACATACTGTAGACGAAAAATGGCAAGACTACCATAAATTTTTTACGGACGCCTCTAAACTTTCTCCCCGTGGTAATACTGGCACTTCCAATGCCCACTGGAGACATCTGTTTTTACCGGTGAGTGCATTAAATGATAATAATAATAATTCATTTATTATAGACCATAAACAGCCCAAATTGTTAGTACTTATACATAATTTTATCTTAAGAATAATGTTAGTACATATAATAACTACTTATATTTATTACATTTAAATTACAGAATATTTTACAACTTACTGCACAGTGTGGTGTGCAGTCGAATCCAATGTATTAACATAGGATTGTCCCACCGCTGTGCTATAACGTTTAGGATGGTGTTGGGCCTGGCGCGCACCCTGCGCATGATGGACGCGCAGCGTTTACTATATATATAATTAGATTGACTGTCGAATAATCGATCCCAATTTTTCAGTTGCTAAGCTTACTTATTTGCTTTCAGATTTTATGTAGTTGGGTTTTTTGATCTAAGTTCTTTGTTTTTATTTCGACCTGAGATCATAAACGCTTTTCAATAAAGCTGTTGTTAGTCTAGGGCCAAACATCAGAGGGTGACTTCTCAATGCTCAAGTCAAATCACAAACCATATGTATAACTATGAAGTGTCTATGCACTGCACTGGTTCAGTTTAATCAAGTGTCAATATAATCTGTGGGTGAACTTCTCGTTGTTTATTTTTCAAAAAGAGAATGTAGGTACCTACTTAACCAAAATAATTTAGGTATTTGTGCAAAACAAGAAGAATTTGAATTTCTAAATTACACTAATTCAATTCTAATAATTGTAATAAATAAATGTGGTAGCTATTTAGGTTTTAGTAATGTCGCTGAGAATTGGGAGAATTAATAATTCTTTTCTGTGGGGTATTTTGTTTGCATCTGTAACATGGAGCATTTCGGTTTATTTGTATTGGTTGCTGAATTTAAGTGGTGAGTATAAATAAATAATCTAAAAAAAATCTACAATTTTGTTTGTACGAATGTTTTTAAACCGGGCTTGACCTGCGGCATAATGCGCACATTATCTATATCGTGGGTGTTATACGCACTTACACAGATGTAACCTAAACCAGCAAAATTTGACCTTAATCCTCTAGAACCTTCGTTCTATTCATAACATTATACTACTTGTTGCCCGCGTCTTCACACGTGTTACCTTTTTTCGTATTAAATAGTAGCCTACTCCCCATGCCTATTCCTTTTAAAGCAATTTTCAATTCAATTGGTTCTATAGTTTTTTCAGATAAAAGAGATATACAGATAGAGAATTAGCATTCATATTAATATCTAGTAATTATTAATTTAATTAACCTATTAATTAGTACCAATAATATTTTCTTTTCTTTTAAATTTTACTATACTAGAACTTTTAATTCGATTCCAGGTTTGACAATTTCAGTGTTGCGACGTTATGACAAGTACTAAATACTGACGTTGCGAAATTATTCGATACCGAAATGGAATATTTCAGATCGATTCCTCTCCTTTACATGTAAACAACTACATATATATTATATTTAAACATTTTGTATTGTAATGTTTGTATTGTTTATATGTAAACTACTACTTTAATAGAAACTAAGTATATCAGGAAATTAAATATTTCTGAAGGGATAATTTAGTTAAGACAATTAATTGTATTAAGGGTCTGAGAGTTTTCTTTTATAATTGTGTGTGAAATAAATAAAAAGTGTGAGAAATAATACAAATAGATTATATATACAAGGTGTCCCAAAATTCAACGATAAGCGGGCACCAGAAGTTAGACCTACTCACGACTACTCAAGAAAAAAAAAAAAATGTTGTAATTTATTTTAGAGATATAAAAAAAAGTATTAAAACCTTTGAAAATTGACACCCCCTAATGTATTTTAACTATAATTACCACAAATATCCAAATATTTCCGATTTTTTTTTGTATCGGTAACCGTATTAGTACTGCTGTCTACCACAATATTTAAAATGCCCACAGTACTTAAAGTTTTTACGCAATAAGCAATCAAAGTTGATATTTTCCATAAAATTTGAAGGTTTTTTACTCTCAGATCATTTTCACTCAGCGTGGTGAAAAAAAATTGTACTGACACTACTATGGCAAGTATTTTTAAAAGTTGACGCAACTAAAGACGATTATGAAATGTTATAATACTTTAGAAAAACTCGCCATAAAAAAAAGATGTGAACAATTTTTAAACAAGCACGAAATTCATAATTTGTTGCTTTTGATATTAATAGCGTTTACCGAGTCCAGAATTGGTATTTTGTTGCCAATTCTTCGAATTGAATGGCATGTGTGCGTGGGCAATTAATTATACAAGTTACAAAGAGATAGATATAAGGAAATCGTACGTTAGAAAAAGATAGAGCATAAGGGCTGTCGGGCAACAATAGGGCAGGTAGTTTGAACAGGGGCGGGTTGGAATGTGGTAAGATGATCTCTTTATTGTTAATTTGTCAATATACTCTTATAATATCTTTGTTTGCTGTGCATATTTCTGTATTCAATTTACGTGGCTCTTGTACTAACTGATTCTAGCTTGTATTTGGACTTGATTAAGTGATCTTTGAACTGAACTGGCTTTATTTTGGACTCTGATTTTGTTGTTTTGATTGGTTTTTTGCATTTTGGACTGTCTAGCACCCATTTTGCCGCTACCATACATGCCGTTGGAATATGCCAATATGCACCTCATTTATGGAGAATGTCGTTGCAATGCTAACGCTGCTAGCAGACTTTATCGAGAAAGTTACCCGAATGCTCAGAGATATCCGGATTACTGAGTATTTATTAACGTGCACCAAGCATATGTGGAGGGTCGTAACCATCTGCCAGGAGAAACGCTGGAATACTTAGATTGGAACAAGATGAAGAAGTTCTCAAAGAGATAGAACTTGATACAACTACTTCCGTACGGGCCATAGAAGCAGCTACGGGGATTCCAAAAAGTTCTGTGCAACGAATTTTAAAATATCATAGATAAATACCAAAATATTAATTTTATTTTGTAGAATTAGTTAAGTTTACTAATATCCACACCTACCTACCCTATTGTGCAATAGGGTAGCTTACACTAATTTCCAAATTGTTGCCCGACAGCCCTTATGCTCTATCTTTTTCTAACGGATGATTTCCATAAAACTATCTCTTTCTAACTTGTATAGTTAATTGCCCAACGCACACGTGCCATTCAATTCGAAGAATTAGCAACAAAATACCAATTCTGGACTCAGTAAACGCTATTAATATCAAAAACCACAAATTATGAATGTCGTGCCTGTTTAAAAATGGTTCACAACTTTTTTTTTGTGAGGTTTTCTTAAGTATTATACCATTTCAGTATCGTCTTTAGTTGCGTCAACTATTAAAAATACTTGCCATAGTAGTGTCAGTACAAATTTTTTTCACCACGCTGAGTGGAAATGAACTGAGAGTAAAAAACCTTCAAAATTTTAGGGAAAATATCAACTTTGATTGCTTATTGCGTAAAAACTTTATGTAGTGTGGGCATTTTAAATGTTGTGGTAGACAGGAGTACTAATACGGTTACCGATATAAAAAAAAATCGGAAATATTTGGAAAATTGTGGTTATTAAAGTTAAAATACATTAGGGGATCAATTTTCAAAGGTTTTTAATACTTTTTTTGATGTCTCTAAAATAAATTAAGATATATTTATTTTTAAATTTTTTCTTGAGTAGTCGTGAGTAGGTCTAACTTCTGGTTCTTATCGTTGAATTTTGGGACACCTTGTATATGATATTATAGTAATATTTTATTTTATAAATCGTCACCGTCATCGCTATCGCTGTCTCTTTCTGTAACATATATTAAAAATGTGTCTGTGATATTGTCAATTAACATATCTAGCCTACTCATTTTTTCCTCTTCTTTTACAACATGGGATACGCATTTAGACCATTCGGTAGACGTAATTTTTTTAATGCCTTTATTTCTCACGTCAGTCAATTTAAAGGTTTTATTATTTTGAGCTACATGCCCCTTTACCTGCGCCCATATCAATTCGATAGGGTTCAGCTCGCAATGGTAAGGGGGCAGTCTTAAAACCGTGATCCCATGTTGTGCTGCCATTTCGTCTACAGCGTACTTATTTAACCTCTCAACTGGCATGCCTCCAAAATATGGACACGTCAAGTACGCGAACATCTGGTATGCAACCAAAATATGGACGATCCTACCGTCGCCGACCGTCAATTGTTACATATCGAATAAGTACTACGATATTATACTTTTCTTACTCGCATCTATTGCAATGTGTACGGGAAAGAAGAGGCCAGCAGGCAAGCCGATAATGGGTCTAACATTAATAAAAATATTTTAAACTATGGTCAGTGTCAGTTTACCTGCGCGGCGCGACAGTTCGTGTGTAGTAGTGCTACATATTTATATTGTTTTTAAAGGTTTTAATGTGAAATCGTCGTGATTCTTTATATATATTCTGTGCCTGTGTTAATAGTGTACCAAAAAATACCTTTTGTTTGTGTTTCTGTGTGTGTTACAATTCCGAAAACCAGAAGTGCGAACATTGGCAAGCGTCCCAATCGTGGTCGATTGCCATTGTTCGTTGCGCCATGTAAATACGGGTCATTTTTGCATGGCATTCAGATTTGTTTGACAAATTCTAGAATTCTAGAATTCTAGATGCTATTTTCTAATTATTATTATATGGTAAGTACATAAAAGCTTTTTTAATTGTGTAGAAAATATTATATACTATTTATATAAAAAAATTCTAATAAGAATTACGGCATACATTTCTCATTAAAAATTATCGTAGCAAAGTCGGTGATTCGAGTCCCAAACTTACAATGGGTCGCTTTATTTGAATCGTATTTGAAAATAAACAAAGATAAACATCTGTTGTTTATAATATAAACAGTAGATAAACTAAACTGTGGCTCAACACATGTTAGGTACTCGAAACCCTAGCCGTACGATAACAAAGCCACTTGAAACTACCGTGTTTTTTTTTTTAAGTGCCCGCCATTGTGAGAGATTGTACCGTTAGTTTTTATAGCCGTGGTGTAAAAAAAATGTTTGTGAACGTGTTAAGTGGTTATTACATTTCGTAATTATAACATTTAGCTATAAGAAAAAATAAGCACTGTAATATGAAACTATTTCAATTTCAAAATATACCATAATTTATACAAGTTATCGCAATTTTTTATTACCCTACTAATTACCGGAAGTTTTAAAAACATTTATGTATTAAGCTTTAGAATTGTTAAATACTAATTCGTAAAGAATTTTATACTCAAGCCAAATATATATACATCTTAATAGGTGTTTATACAAAATCATTGTGAAATCTTCGAAACAATGCATCTATTGTTATCTAGCGGGGGGCCGGGCGGGGGGTGCGCCAGATGTTCCGTTATAGATCAAATGTCAAGTGCCAGTTGAGAGGTTAAAGATTCGTTATGTGGAATCAGTTCTAAAAGCGTAGCTTTAACCATATCTGGTTCGTAATGTATATTTTTATTTTAAGATGACATATTTATAAAATCATACTGTCTGACTGATTGACTAACTTTTGCAATAGTTGGAGGTTAATTTTGGTAAAAGAACTTTTTTTTTTTTTTTTTTTTTTTTTTTTTGTGTTTACTCTGCTACTTGGCGATCTGTGAGTGTCACAATAAGCCAATATTATGTTTATTATTTACAAATATCGTATTCATCAATGTGATTAACAGCAAAAAGAATTGTTGGAAGTTCGCTTCAATTCTTTCAATCGAATCTCGCCATTAACCTAGGGACATCATGCCGCTTTAAGCGGTTATGTGACACGCTTCCAGTGCCCTGTAGTTTTGAAGCAAGCTCATTGACATGAGTTGAAATTCTAGATTGATAGTTTTTGCTGTATCTGGCAATCTCCTGTTTGACGGTCCTGATATTTAAATCCTCATATATGTGTTTGTTACTGACATAATACGGTATGTTTAGCATGGCTCTTAATGTTTTGCTTTGAAATCGTTCGAGAATTTCAATATTACTGTTGCAGGCAGTCCCCCATAGCTGGATACCATATGTCCATATGGGTTTCAGTATGGTCTTATATATGGCCATTTTGCTTTCTTGCGATAATTTTGACTTGCCACCCATCAGCCAGTACATTGATCTGAACTTTGTATCTAGTTGTAACCGTTTGGTCCAGATATGTTTTTTCCAGGTCAGCCGTCGATCAAGATGCATACCAAGGTATTTAGCATGCTCAGCCTGGGGTATTTCTGTGTTGCACAATTTGATGCCAGGACAAGTTGGCTTTCTGAGCGTAAAGGTTACATGAATGGACTTGGTTTGATTAGCCCTGATGCGCCATTTGCCCAGCCATTCCTCTATCCTATTGACGTGAGCTTGTAATTTGGCTGAAGCCTCTACTGGGTCTTCGTGGACAGATAGTATGGCGGTATCATCTGCATATGTAGCAGTTATAGTGTCACTTTGAGTAGGTAAATCTGCGGTGTATAAGAGGTATAATAGAGGCCCCAATATACTTCCCTGAGGAACACCTGAGTGAATATCTTTTAAGGGAGCAGTCTCATTGTGGAATTTCACCTCAAAGCATCTATCATGGAGATAGGATCTCAGAATGGGAAAAAAGGAATGTGGAAGTAGTTCTTTGATTTTAAATAGTAACCCATCATGCCAAACTCTGTCAAAAGCTTGGCTAATGTCCAGAAATACTGCAGAGCAGAATTTTTTACATTCAAGAGCACGGCCTATAGTATCTGTAATGCGGTGGACCTGTTCGATTGTTCCGTGCTTCTCTCGAAAGCCAAACTGATGAAGTGGTATAACCCGCGGTATATAATGCCGCATTCTGTTCATTAGGATTTTTTCTAGTAATTTACCCAATATGCAGAGCAGACTAATTGGCCTGTAGGAGCTAGGTTCCTGCAGTGGTTTTCCAGGTTTGGGTATCATTATAACCTGTGCAATTTTCCACTGGGCTGGATACACTTGCAGTCTAAGACAGGCATTAAATATCGCTGTAATGTGGATTACACCTTTTTTTGGAAGTTGTTTTAGCAGCTGCGCGTCAATCAGATCGTAGCCAGGCGCTTTACCATTCTCCAGATTTAGGATTTCTTTCCATACTTCATTGGGGCTGGTGCTTTTTAATGGCATACACATTTGTAAAGGTGCATTAAGGTATTCGCAAACCTCGCTGTCATGATCAGAGTTCTTACTTGCTATAGGTTCGAATACTGATCGCAGATGTTCAGCAAATACCTTGGCCTTTTCAGAATCCGTTCTGGCCCAGTTGCCTTCCGTGGTTTTTAGCGGCGGTATATGTGTTATAGGCCTTTTGAGGTTTTTGGTTATCTTCCACAGAGAATGTTTAGTATCTACGTTAGGTGTAAGTTTTGCAAGTTGGCTTTGAAGTCGCTCATTATTTGCTTGTTTGATCATGTGCTTCAGATCCTCAGATGCCTTGTTGAAAGCCTTTTTGTCCAGTGGATATCTTGAGGTCTGCCAAACTTTTCGCAGATGCCTTCTTTCAAGTACTTTATTTTTTATCTCTTTAGAATAGACAGTTGTTGTTGTTGCGTTTCTTCGTCTCAACAAGGGGGTTGAATCCTGGGCCGCTTGATGTATAAGCTTACCAAATGACTGAATTGTTGATTCAATCTTATCCGCACAATTTATAGACTGTTTTAAGTTTATACATTCATTTATTGTAGCACTGTAGTTTTCCCAGTTAGTTTTGTGGTTATAAAGCCGTTGGGGATATTCAAAATGTACAATCTTGCACTGGACATTCATTATGACAGGTGTATGATCAGATGAGAGGTCAGTACATTCTTCTACTGATGTCTGACTGTCAAGTGCGAGTCGGACTCACGCACGAAGGGTTCCGTACCATTATCTATGCAACATAAGGCAACGTTATTAGTATCGAGCAAGAAACGGTAAAAAAAATCAGTTTTTTGTATGGGAGCCCCCCTTAAATATTTATTTTATTTTATTTTTAGTATTTGTGGTTATAGCGGCAATAGAAATACATCATCTGTGAAAATTTCAACTGTCTAGCTATCACCGTTCTTGAGATACAGCCTGGTGACAGACGGACGGACGGACGGACGGACGGACAGCGAAGTCTCAGTAATAGGGTTTCCGTTTTTCCCTTTGGGTACGGAACCCTAAAAATTAAATTTACTACATATATGTAGGTATGTATAGCATGAAACAGATTTCTTTAACTTTATTGTTTTCTTTTCTCACAACCTTAGAAGAAGTTAGAAATGTTTTTAATGTGTTTAATGTTTTTTTTTACGTCGAATAGTAATGTCGAGTTATTCGACTATTCGCCAAAGTGAATGGCGATTAATCGGTATTCGACTATTCGCTATAAACACTATTCGCGGCAACTCTAACATATACCATGTAACAATAAGCATCACAATATACGGATGTAATTTATAGAATCCTAAGATATATATTATACCACGAATACTAGCTAAACCATCTTGATGCATCCATTTCTGTAATTAGTCATGTCTAGCTATTTATATATTGCATGTTTTTTTGACCACAAAAGTGGCAAGCAACCCTGCTGTCTAACATAGCAGTTACCATACCCTAAAGACATTTGTATTGCTAACCTTTTTACTTTCAAACTATCTATTTATGTTACTAACAGTCGTTTTCAATATTTTATCTATCAATGGTACCAATTCTACGTGCACAACTAAACTTAACTTAACTAAAAAATTAAAATCGATAGTGTCAATAACAGCTTTCCCTAATGTTAACTGAACTTTCTTATTATAAAAACTGTTTATAACAGACTAATGATTATCTTCTTCTAATATATAAAATTCACGTGTCACAGTGTTAGTTACCGTACTCCTGCGAAACGGCTTGACCGATTCTTCTCAAATTTTACATACATATTCAGTAGGTCTGAGAATCAGCCAACATCTATTTTTCAAACTTTTTTTTTTAGTATGGCAAAACAACGTTTGCCGGGTCAGCTAGTAATTAATATAAAAGTACACAACAAAATAGCCAAATAATCAAGATACAGCAATAGTTTTTGTCCTTATGTACATATCATTAAGCTACTGATGACAGCATTATTTATTGAAAAGACAGGAAATAGAAATATCTCTAAGTAATAAATGAGGATAAAAATCTTTACATAATCATAGCTTCTCCACTATATCTTTGTTCTAAATATGGCTAAGTTATACCTTAAAATCATTAGGTATATGGTGTTAATATAAATATGTAAAATTTATTTACTAATGCTCACATCTATAACATCTTCATTGGTTTTAGATAATCATATGGTAGCTATAAGTGAGAAAACGAATTCATACCATCTAGTCGATCTAGAACAGAAAAATCGTATAAAGAACAATGACAAATCTATTGCAGCTTTAGAAGGCAAAAATTTACTGCTTGATAGTGCTAAAGATGAAGAAAAGTTTTCAGGGAACATGTGGAAATATCAAAGATCAAACAGAGATAGTTATCAAAGGAAAAATATGCTAAAAGAGAAATATGCTAAGCATCTTCAAAGTTTAAAAATGGCTGCATTAGATAATGGTCCTGTTATGGAGAAAATTGGTTAGTTAATTATTAGCAATAGTATGATATTATTTTTAGTACATTATCATCTATATTTAAAAATATTGTTTGATATGAATTACAAATTATAATCAATAGAAATAGTTAAAATTGCATAGTCTTGTCTAAATACATATGAGCATTTTACTAGACATGCGTTACGCGTTGTTACACTAGTTAGACACGCGGTATCGCATCAAGCCAAGTTCAAGTAACAGAACTGGCGAGCAGCACCATGTAAAAAAACCATTTGCAGTGACATGTGACCCCCCCTTATGACGGGCTTCGTGGTCTAATGGTTCGTATAACGTACTGCCGATCATGAGGTCGCGGGTTCGATTCCCGCTTCGGACAATCATTTGTGTGATGTGTATAAATGTCATCCTAATTTTTGTTCTGCGTCTGGGTGTTTCTATGTATTATAAGTATGTATTTACAAAAAAAAGTAGTATATGTATTCTATCCGTATTCTGGTACCCATAACACAAGCATATAAGCTTAGCTTGGGACCAGAGGACGCTGTGTGAAATGTCCGTGAATATTTATTTATTATTATTTATTATTTACTAGCTGTTGCCCGCAACTTCGTACGCGTGAAATTTAGAAATTAAACTTTAACAAACAAAAGTTAACCATATCACTCGATAGATTGTTGTACAGTTCTTTTAAATCGCACTATGGTTTGGTTACACACATTAACACTTAAGCTCGTTAAGATTTTTAGTTTATAATTCTGATTTTCGCATTTATAAATTAGTAAGGATAACTCAATAATCACATAAACAAGGTCAATTTTGCTCATATATTTAATGTTCACAAACCATAATAAAATTCAATCACAATAATGTTTGTCTATCACTCTATTTCTTTGAGGTAATGTCTATGATCAGCCGATCTTAACTTCTTTCAGTGTTAGATCACAATTGTATAAACACCTGCACCTGCACCACTACCTGCAGAGTAGTGCATCTATGATATTGCACTTGGGTAGAACTTGTTCGCCTTGGTCTCCTATAAATTTTCTTGTTTATAATAGAAACTGTATTACAGGCCCTGACAACCACTTAGGATTAATCAGAAGCCCTGAAGATATGAATTATCGTATCAATGGGTATATGGTACATGCATTTAATACACTTGTATCACAGAGGATAGGCTTTCACAGAGGGTTGCCAGATACAAGAAATAAATTGTGAGTACAATATGGACATTTATTTAGTTTTATTAGCTGAGTCCATTCTTGCAAGTACATTTTAGCTATATTTGTTTGTAACTAGTTAAACGTAATTATCAGAATAAAGTAGCCATTAATAATTTTTTTACAGATGTCGTATCCAAAAATTTTCTGATAAGCTACCCAAATGTTCTATTATAATATGTTTCTTTAACGAACACTTTGAAACACTAATGAGATCTGTACATTCTATACTTGATCGCACCGATCTCAAATATCTTAAAGAGATAATTCTAGTTGATGACTACAGTGATCTAATTGGTCTCCACGAAGATGTGCGTAATGCAGTTGATGAAATAAATGATAAAATGCGTAAAGAAGAAGATATGCTTGAAACAAATAATATAGATGTAGAAAATATAGTAGATTATATAAATGATGACAATAATGTTGTTGATAAGAAAATGACTGAAAGAAATAGTAATGTGTTTAGTATACGGTTATTGAGAACCAGCCAAAGGGAGGGGCTTATTCGTGCAAGGATGTTTGGTGCTGAAAACAGTTTTGGAGAAGTAAGTGAAGATTTATTTTAAAAGGTCTATGATTTCGTCTTTTATTTTCTACTAGCTATCGCCCTGCGACTGCGTACGCGTAGAATTTCGAAAATTAACATTTTCAGTTTTCACTGATGCTTTGCTCCTGTTGGTCGCAGCGTGATTTTATATAGCCTATAGCCTTCCTCGGCAAATGTACTATCCAACACTGAAGGAATTTTTCAAATCAGACCAGTGGTTTCTGAGATTAGCGCGTTCAAACAAACTCTGCAGTCTTAGCTTCATAATATTAGCATAGATTTGTATAGATAATAATTTTAGTATTTATAGTCTGTATCATAAAGCTTTCCTTTTGAGCTACTTTAAAGTTATTTTTGGAACTAACTGTACCCTGTGACATCGTCTATATAAAATTAGGACTAGTAAAGCCGTTTAAAAAATTGGTAAAGTGCGAGTCGGACTCGCGCACGAAGGGTTCCGTACCATTATCTATGCAACATAAGGCAACGTTATTAGTATCGAGCAAGAAACGGTAAAAAAATCATGTTTGTTGTATGGGAGCCCCCCTTAAATATTTATTTTATTTTATTTTTAGTATTTGTTGTTATAGCGGCAATAGAAATACATCATCTGTGAAAATTTCAACTCTCTAGCTATCACCGTTCTTGAGATACAGCCTGGTGACAGACGGACGGACGGACGGACAGCGAAGTCTCAGTAATAGGGTCCGGTTTTTACCCTTTGGGTACGGAACCCTAAAAACTACTTATCCTAAAACATTTTTAAACTGTGACTTTGATATTAACTTGTACTTTTTTAAACAGCTTCAATAGTCTTAATTTCTTACAGATTTATATAATTACTAGCTATTGCCCGCTTCGTACGCGTGAAATTTAGAAATCAATCCTTAAGAAACAGAAGTTTACTCTTCTGCTCGATAGATGGCGTTGTACGTTTTTTAAATCGCGCTATCTTTTCGTTCCACACATTAGTCCTGTTCAATTTGGTCAATCATACCAAAATAACGACTTTGTTTTATAATTAGTAAGGATTTATAGTTTTGATCAAGAGTTTTTTAAATACCTTTATTTGATCAACAGTTAGAATAGTGTGTATTGTTTTTTTTTATTAATTCTTTTTAGGGTTCCGTACCCAAAGGGTAAAAACGGGACCCTATTACTGAGACTTCGCTGTCCGTCCGTCCGTCCGTCCGTCCGTCCGTCCGTCCGTCCGTCTGTCACCAGGCTGTATCTCAAGAACGGTGATAGCTAGAGAGTTGAAATTTTCACAGATGATGTATTTCTATTGCCGCTATAACAACAAATACTAAAAATAAAATAAAATAAATATTTAAGGGGGGCTCCCATACAACAAACATGATTTTTAGGGTTCCGTACCCAGTATCTCAAGAACGGTGATAGCTAGACAGTTGAAATTTTCACAGATGATGTATTTCTATTGCCGCTTTAACAACAAATACTAAAAATAAAATAAAATAAATATTTAAGGGGGGCTCCCATACAACAAACATGATTTTTTTACCGTTTCTTGCTCGATACTAATAACGTTGCCTTATGTTGCATAGATAATGGTACGGAACCCTTCGTGCGCGAGTCCGACTCGCACTTGACCAATTATTTTGGAACTAATAGCCTTTGGGTATGACAGTGCGATCATATCCTAATCCTAATTCACAAACTATGTGGGTATATAAAATCATAACATTCGGTCGGCTCGCTGAGAATCGCTTGATACATATATCAAACGATTTTCAGCGAGCCTGAGTCTGAAGGAGCTGCCATGTTGTGTAAAGTTTTAATGTTATGACTTTATATACCCATATTATATTTGTTCAATGATAATTCAGAAAAAAAATCATATTTCCGAAACCAATGGCTAAAAATTGGTCAAGTGCAAGTGGGACTCGCGCACGAAGGGTTCCGTACCATTATCTATGCAACATAAGGCAACGTTATTAGTATCGAGCAAGAAACGGTAAAAAAAATCAGTTTTTTGTATGGGAGCCCCCCTTAAATATTTATTTTATTTTATTTTTAGTATTTGTTGTTATAGCGGCAATAGAAATACATCATCTGTGAAAATTTCAACTCTCTAGCTATCACCGTTCTTGAGATACAGCCTGGTGACAGACGGACGGACGGACGGACGGACAGCGAAGTCTCAGTAATAGGGTTTCCGTTTTTACCCTTTGGGTACGGAACCCTAAAAAGGTCTTCTTTTCTATCCTTGTACTTAACACATCCCCACAACAAATGCTGGACATTATCAACCACGTTACATTTTGTTGCAATTAGGAGAATCAGTCTTTTACATTAAATGCCCAAATTTTTTGTGTGTATTTGGTTTTCAGGTGTTAGTATTTCTGGACTCACACATAGAAGTAAATGTAGGTTGGTTATCACCATTACTAGGGCATCTATCATTTGGAGTAGACGGGGTCAATGTTAAATTCTCTCAACGTGCTGTTACACCAATAATTGATGTTATAAGTGCTGATACATTTGAATACACTGCAACTCCACTAGTCAGGGGTGGGTTTAACTGGGGGTTGCACTTCAAATGGGATAATTTACCGAAAGGAACTTTAAAATGTAAGCATTAACCAGTTGAGTATACTTTATAGATTACTAGCTGTTGCTCGTGACAATGTATGTATGTACTCGTAAAAAAATTCCCTATTTTTACATTGATACTCATAGTAAACACGCAGACGCAGTACAAACATTTGTATGACAATTAAAAATATCACACAAATTATTGTCCTGACCGGGAATCGAACCCGAGACCTCGTGAATGGCAGTCCATTATAATATGAACCACTAGACCACGAGGCCCGTCTAATAATAATCTATGATGTATAACAATAACTAATTTTCAAATGTTTGGCATTGTTCATATTTTTTTTTAAACTCTTAATTCCAAAACCATTTCGGGGAATAGAGTTTCTGATCATGATCCATTAGTTTTTTTCGGAAAATTTGCTATATTAACGATTATTTTTCCAAAAAAGCAAATGATCTCTATTTGCCCATAAATGAAGGACTTAAAATATTAAGGCGTTCTTAGGGATATACTACTCTGGTGGTGTTGAAATTGGTCTATTAAATCAACTTGGCAACTTTGAAAAGAAGTTTTGCAATCTGTCTTAAGTTTATAAGGAAAAGGCAATACACAGATTGCGTACAACGATGACGTCACAACATTTAAAATAATGTCTTTTAGTATTTTAAAAAAAATCTATATAGTGAATATTTCAATAATATATAAATTAGTTGCTTAAAATAGCCTATATTTTCTAAAAAAAATATATAAACAGCAGGTCAAAAATTTTGAACAATCCCAATAAACTTAATGTCTGGATTTCTGAGTCTTGAGTGCTAATCACTTTGGTCCCAACAATACTATGGACTACCCTATGTGTATATTATTTTATAAAACCATTCGTCTAAATTATAATTTTCTTTGCAGTCGACCAAGATTTTGTGAAACCTATCAAATCGCCAACTATGGCGGGTGGACTGTTCGCTATATATCGAGAATATTTTAATTATATTGGTAAATATGATGCTGGTATGAATGTATGGGGAGGTGAAAACTTGGAAATATCATTCAGGGTAAGCCTATAAGTATAAGTCTTTGCGGCAGTCAATTAACCACCATTGGACACAGGTCTCCTACACTTAGTGTGTGTTTGGTCTACTTAGGCCACGCTTACCAGGGATATTGACATAGCATTAAGTTTCCAGATTTCCGTCTCTCACAGAGGATGTTATCTGCCTGAGTTGCCCATTTCCTCTAATGGGGTGGTAGCACTTGTCTTCTATTTCTTGTCTTTGGTCTACTTCTGCTGCGCTAACTAGACGGATTGACAAAGCTTTTAGTTTCGAGTTTCTGTATCTCTCAGAGGAAATTATCTGCTTATATCATCCCTGAGTTGGCTCTTACAGTACCCCAGAGCAGGAAATAAGGTGGCGACACTTGTATTCATAATCATATGCTGTATATTTGAAATTTGTTTTTAATTTCAGATATGGATGTGTGGTGGAACTTTAGAAATGATACCTTGCAGTCGTGTGGGTCATGTGTTTCGTAAAAGACGACCGTATGCCCTCGGAGACAAAGAAGATTATATGATGTATAACTCTATGCGTATGGCTAGAGTATGGATGGACGAGTATCTTGTTAGTAAAATATTTTATATTAGCTAATGCATATACGTTATATTAGCTAATGCCTACGGTTTCTCTCGTGTCTTTTACTTTTAGCATGATGATTGTATAGCCTAAGTATTAGTTCAATTATTGATTTATTCCATATTATAGTATGCTTCGATGGCGGTTCTATAGTCTCTGCCTACCCCCATGGGAAAAAGGCGTGATGTTATGATGATGATGATGATTTATTCCAATGTATCTTTCTCTCTCCAGCCCATTAACTGTCCTAATGTTGGGCATGGGCCGCCTTCTTGGGATGGATTATGGCTTATACTGTGCTGACCAGTTATTCTGGTCAGGTTTTATTTTCAAGTTTTTCGTCACTCACAGGAGATATTTATCTAAGATCGGGTCGGAAGATAGTTTATCTATCTATCCTAGCTTGGGACCAAAGGACGATAAAACGTCCATGAATATAAAAAATATGTCTTATTTTTCTTATTACAGAACAGAGTGATAGAAAAGAATCCATTGGCAGCATATATAGATGTAGGTGATATATCAGACAGACAAAAGTTAAGAAAACGTCTACATTGTAAGAGTTTCAAATGGTATTTGGATAATGTGTACCCGGAAATGGAAATGGATAGTGATATTATTCATAATAAAAGAATAGCAGCACTTAATGATGTTGAAAGACATAAGTTCCAACCGTGGCATTCCAGGTTTGTTATTTTAATAAAGTTTAAAAGTAAATAACTTGGGAGGAGACTGGAATCTACAACACAGGTATTCCTAGTGTAGGTCCCAGTGAACTTACAATTAATGTAACTAATGTTCTTCAGAGTGCCAAAAAAAAAGAAAAAGAAAGAAAGAAAGTAAAATAAATTTATTGGAAGGATAATCACACAAATACATTTAGGTACAGAGAAGAATATACATAATTAAAAATTAATTACTAAATATATAATTAATTTATTTTAATTTTTATAAAACTACTTTTTACCGAATAAACTAAATTATAATGGAAAAAATGATAACCATAAGCGGGACTTGAACCCGCGACCTCGGAATGCCGTTCCGTCGCTCTCCCAACTGAGCTATCATGGTCCACGCAAATGTTTACCAAATTTTCCACTACAATCATCTCAATGCGAGTTTTAACATCGTGCGATGTTTTTTCGTACAAGGGTTCAAGTCCCACTTATGGTTATCATTTTTTCCATTATAATTTAATAAATTAATACTTTTTACCGATTTAGACGCGTATATTTGTTTTAAATTTGGCCCGACGTTTCGGAGACTGCAGTCACCATCACGTCGGGCCAATATTTAAAACAAATATACGCGTCAAAATCCGTAAAAAGTAGTTTTATTTAAACAGATGAGTCGCGCAAGTGTTAGAGAATATTATTTTAATTTGTTTGAAATACAAATAACAGAAATGTATGAAGTTTCTTGTCTGTTATCCTCTTTTAAGAGTCACAAACTAGGTATCTGTTCCAAAAGTAAATCCTATAGGGGAGAACAGACCAAAAACAACGACCTTTTTAAAAAAAATATTGACACTCAATATGCATGTAAGTAGAAATATAAGATAGTAATGGTCTGATCACTCTTGGAAACTATCTTTCTATTAGTGAAGAAAATATTTTTTGACCTCCTCCACTTTGAGAGGGATTGTTGTCTACTGTGCCACGCGTGTTGGCGTAAAGTTTATTTTCGACATTTCCGTCTCTTACAGAAGATGTTATCTGTGTAAAATATCCATTAGATGGTTTCTAGGAAGCTTTTCCTTTCTTAGGTGGTGAGACTTGTAGTTTTAATCCGTCATCACACGGATTGCTATATACGTATAATATGTCATCACCATTTCCACTTGGGTGTTGATAAACAATCAACACATTATTAACAAACATAATAACATATTAACACATTATTAACACCTTTTCTTCATCTTCCTTTTCCTTTTTTGGAATGGTAATATAATTTTATATACCTAATAAATTATTAAATAATATAATAAGATACTCAACAATTCATAAAAAAATAATATATTATTATTTTAATCATGTAATGAGAGAGAAAGAGAGAGAGAGAGAGGGAGAAGGAGAAAGAGAGAGAGAGAGAGAGGGAGAAAGAGAGAGAGAAACACGCACACGGCTTACAACTACATATACCAAAAACTGTCAAACTGTGTTACAACTTTTGGTCTTAATTGATTCCGTCTAGCCCTCTTTCGTAACGCGCGATAAGGAATTTTGTTCCAACAAACTCTTTGGATATGGTACAAATTCGTGAGCAGCAGCCATTGAGAAAATCGTTAATAATAATGTTAATTTGTTACAGGAAACGTAATTATACAGATTCATATCAGATCCGTTTGAGGAAAACAAACTTATGTATACAAAGTGCTAAAGACATAAAGAGTAAAGGCAGTGGATTGATACTTTCAACTTGTATGAGGACTTTGAATCAGGTAATTGTTATAATATACTAGCTGTTTCCCGCGACTTCGTACGCGTAGAATATAGATTTTTTTTCCCGTTTTTGCAACATTTTTCACTGATGCTTCGCTCCTATTAGTCGCAGCGTGATGTTATATGGCCTTCCTCGATAAATGCACTCTCCAACACTGAAAGAATTTCTCAAATCGGACCAGCGGATCTTGAGATTAGCCCGTTCAAACAAACAAACAAACCCTTCTGCTTTATAATATTATTTTTTCTGTATTCATCCACCCATAATATAAGAAAATAAGCTTAGTATGGGATTAGAGGACTTTTTGTGGAATCTCTACCCTAAATAATTACTATAAAGCGCGTTTTTATGCAGCTTATATTCAGCGTCATGTTTATATTTTGATATTATTTTCAGATGTGGTTTGAGACGTCGCGCAAAGAACTAGTGTTGGGACGAACTTTGTGCTTAGACGCTTCGAACAATATTTCACCGAAATTAAGCAAATGCCATGAACTCGGCGGCTCACAAGATTGGCGACACAAGGGATCTGTAAGTTCTTATATATATATGGAAAAGTACGGTGGGTTCTGTACACATTATCTTTACATTATAATTACCGTTCCTGAAATACAGCCTGGTGACAGATGGACAGACGGACAGTGTTTTGTACCCTAAAAATAACTTGTCATAGTGTTAGTTATGAAATTGTTTACGTTAACAGCCTTGATTCTTGGCTTATAACTTGATTTTAAATACCCTATGTGTTATTTTGATATATAAGCTAAGCAACTTAAATTTTCATTAAAATCGGTTCAGTGGCTTTTACGTAAAAGGATAAAAAATATTCTTTCAAACTTTTATGTACAAAATATTAGTAGGATCTGTAAATTTCAAATCTGAAGAAATAATCGCCCTTAAATCTTAGGAGAGACTTTGCCTCCTTGTGTGTGTTCCGACGAATTGTTTGAAATGGTGCCAACGGCCTCTTTTTACCATCGCACCTCTCGTCACCGGCAGCGAGTTCATCCTCACACTCTAGAACCTATACCATCGCGCACAGTACGATTCCATCGGAATTTTTTACCATGGTTTGCCTGCCGAGGTTTTCCCATTGGACTACAGTATGGGGTTCTTCAAAAAAGGTGCCAAACGATTTCTACAGGGTCGGCGACGCGCGAGTGATACCTTTGGTGCTGCAGACGTTTATAGGCTACGGTAACCGCGTGGGGCCGTACGCTTGTTCGCCAACTTAGTAGTATTAAAAAAAAAATCTGGTACAATAAATAATTCATTATATTGTTTTAGGTGAACAGCCCAATATATAATACAGCGGCTGGCATGTGTCTGGGTGTGGATCAAGCATATCGTGGGGAATTTCTAGTCATGGTCATCTGTGACAACCAACCTACCAATCAATGGGACTTCATACGATCTTAATTACAAGTAACATAGACATAAACATGGTCTTAAGTATAAGTCAAAGGATATAAGACAGGTCTTCTATCCCCAATGAGTTACTGTTTCAAACGCTGTTGCCAATTCTGTTACGCTAAAAACAATTCTACTGAAGTTAAACCAGTGTATTGGCGTAGCTAGTATTTAGTTTGAAGAAGAGTCGGCAAATTTACGTTTATTTCAAAGTTTGAGGCCAAAATGTGCACAAATTTGTTAGAAATTGTTCCAAATATTGCTTTTTAATATTATTTTGGCTTTTTTGACACCCTGCTACTAAGAAAATACTAACCACTACTATTTATCACTGCATCATTCCATTGCGGACATTCTGACTATAATTTTGAAGTACCTACATAAGGGTTTATAATTAAGTCGTCCAGAACTCCAGAAACCAAATACGGTTAGCTGATATTGCTACCAATTATGACATTATAAACTTATTTTTTACTTTATACTCTTTTATGAAATTTCTTTTAATCCCAACTAATTAATATATGTGAAGACGAGTAGATGATGAATGTGTCGAACGAAACTATAGCGCTATTTAAAAATCGGTACAACGCCATCTATTGACTGCCACAATAAACTTCTCTTTGTTAAGGTTTAATTTCTAAATTTCACGCGTACGAAGTCGCGGGCAACAGCTAGTGAATGAACACTTTTAAACAGTATATGTTCTAAATAAATCTCTGCCTGCCCCCACGGAAAAAAGACGTGATGTTATGATGATGAATCTCAAAATGATTTTGTGATACTTTCACAAAAGTAAAGATTTTTCTAATGTCATAATTGATTGCAATACGGCCTGTGACTTAATTCTGGACAAAAAATACCTTATCCTCACCAGCCAATTTACGTCCCACTGTTGGGCACGGGCCTCCTCCACTTTGGGAGGGATTATGGTCTACTGTGCGCACTGACCAGGCGTGTTGGCACAGTAAATAACCTACTGCAAAAAGTAATTTATGATATGGCAGCTATAGAATATAATTTTAGAGTTCATTTTTCTTATTGCTAGAGTTAAAACGTCATTTTAACGAATAATTACAACGGTATTGAATCAAGAGTACAATTTTTTTATGTTTATTTTTTACTTTCGTATAAGCTTTTTAGAATCTAGAAACATAATTTATTAAATTGTTATACGGAAATATTTGTTGAAATGAATCTCGAGATAAAGTAGCAGCGAATTTATGACTGTTTATTTAGCCAAATTATTTTATAATAATTATATGTACACAGTAATAGAATTTAGCCTTCCTGTTTATCTTTTGGCTTACGGTCTTATGCATTATGACTTATCGGAGGTTTAAACGGAGATTTTATCGGAGAGATAATAAACGTTTTAGCGTAAAAAGACTATTATGAATAACAAGTTTTGAGAATTTTCGCGAACATATTTTAGCGAACTTTTAAACCTCCGATAAGTCATTACGAATAAGACCACTAGACTAAAAATATTCAAAATTTCTGCAATTCTGAAAGTTTTTGATGATAGATCACTTCCTATTTTCAAGTCTTTTAGAAACAAATGTTATTACGTTAATAGTTTCTTTTTAATTATTCATTTAGTATTAAATTTCTTTTTTTTTTTTGGCTTGCCTCAAGTGACCACCATGGCCCGGTAGGGTAGGGGAGCCAAAACAAGAAAAAATAAATAAACTACACAAAACATCATAGTAGTACAATATATTCGTCAAATCAGGAATTTTTTGAGTCTAAATTAACTAAATAAAATTTTTACAGATTTATGAGGCAGTGTTTTTTTCAGTTTTTTATTTGGCTAAATTCATTTTAATATTATCTAATTGATTCGGAAATTTACAAGACTAGTCGATAAGTGTTTCTAGCCCACCTTACTTTAGCTAAATCTGAAAAAGATGCCCATGAATTTTAGATCCATCCTCTCTACATGACCAATATCATCTAAACATAGTATATTTCACCCTTGTTCCTTTAAATGACAGCGTTTTCTCATGTTAATACATTCTAAAGTACCCAGGTCTTCTTCGTGTATCGAAACTAGGTTACACATACTCATAAAATAAATATAACATCCATCTTAAGTACTCAGTGATGGTGATGTTCAGTTTTTCTTTTATCGTGATTTATCGCTAACTTTAGTACCGGATTAAGCCACCGCGAGGCCTGTAGAAAACTATGTTCCTCTGAATGCGGGGTCCTAAAGGCGCGGGCCCCGTTGTATTTACCACTCCTGCTATTCGGTTAATCCGCTCAAGGCTAACATTAAACTGTAATAATTATAGACAGACGCTAACATGATGTAGTTTAATTATTGTAGTACCCGCCTTTTGTTCTAAATTTGGGCTCAAATATCTCTGATTATATCAGAGGAGTTCGTGGGTCGAATCGTTAGCGAATAAACAAAGAAAAAAAGAACATGACGTAGATAATACTCACTGCTACGGCGGACGTAATTCTAAAATGTTTAAACGTAAGTTTAATGATCCTAAAAACATTCTAAATGGTAGACATATAAAATTTGGTGTTGTGTTTATATTGGTATACAATTTTTAATGTCTAACTGTTAAATGTCGTGAGCTATTAGGTAAATAGGGTTAGCTATGTTTCATAATTTATGCTTAATATCGGATCATAGGATTTAAGGCTTTGAGTATTAATTATTCTAAAAGTCAGTTGTTATATCTGACCAATAAATGATGCTTTAAGTCGCGTTAAATATTCTAATTTAAGCGATATATAACTTTATTAATGATTATATATTGTGTTTTATAAATTTCATTCATATATTAAACAAGCGGCTTTTTTAAAATGCTCGTGTGAATAAATATTTTTTTATAAGTACATTTAGTGAATATTAAATCATCGACTTGTATTATTTTAGTACCTTATACAAAACTCACAGTATAAATAAATAGTATTACGGAGGAAGTACTTAGTTAATAATATTTCAAAGTTAACTAAAGGTAAAGAGAATTAGTGTGGGGACCACAAGGAATAAACGGATACACTATTCAGAATAGTGTATTGCACAAATTGTAATAATGTATTTGACTGGATTAGAATTTACTACAAAAATCTATAATCTGAACATTTTTTATTCTAATTACTGACTTAGACTCTTTTAATTTTTTAAATTTTAGTTTATATTGTTAAGTTTTAAATAGCTTAGGGAAAAATATTTTGTATATTTTTACATGTTACTTGTTATTCGACGCTATATAATTGAAATTAGATCCACAAATATACTTTTTTTTTGTTAAAATAAAAAAGGTTAAGAATCTCTTATGCCCGTTTTCCAATCAGAGCACAATAGCGCATTATGCGGCACAATGCTCAACGTTGAGTGTTCCAATTACAGTATCGCATCGCACAATCGAGCACTCTCAAAAGTGACGCGTGTTATCCATACCAACTTCAGCGACAGAAAATTAACAAGTATTTTTTCTTTAAATTGACATTGATTGAAATTTTATTTATTATATTATCGTTAGTAATATTAATTTTGTTAAAAAAAATTTAAGGCTTTCTTTTCGTCGGAGTTTTCTGGAAATATTCAAAGTTAATTCAAGCTGTGTTAAAAATAAATAAATATAAGTATGGATGAAGGTATAAACAATGACTTTTTTTATATTCCACGCATATAATGTGAATACAATGTTTATTTTAGAATTTTTTTTTCAACACTGAACTTAGCGCACTCTGCTGGCGCATTTTAAAACTAATTCACGTTCCAATTAAGCGTCAGCATGGTGCGGTATTGTGCGGCACTGAGTCGCATTATGCTCTGCCATTGGAAAACGGAGAATATATCTAAGGCATGACGTAGATATCTCAGACAATAATAATAACGCAGTATATATAGTTCATGTGCCAATAGGATAAAACCGATTAGATTGTGATTTTATTTTCTTACAAGTTTAAAACATGCTCTTTTGCGGCTGTGTTTGTTTTAAGAATATTTTTATATATACGAAAAAGTAAAACAATGATTAGTGTACACAGTAAAGATTTTTGTAAGAAAAAGTATATCTTTTTTATCATTCTATTACATTGAAGAAGTATTTGAATACATTATTATATAAATAAAATAAGTTTTTACGGATTTAGACGCGTATATTTGTTTTATATTTTAGTTTGAACGTTTGTCATTTCGGAGACTAGTCATCATGGTCACGGGTGGGGTGTGGTCTAAACCCGTATAAAGTGAATGAATTTGAATAAATGGGTCGCGTAATATAATATTTTTTTATCTAATGTTTAATGGTAATAATGGTTATATTTTAATGTATTGGGAATTTTATCGGAAAATAATCTCATCATTTGCTGAAATGTAGTCTTTTTATTTGTAAAAATGTTTACTCTATCTTTATTGCGTACACACACACATATATATTTTTGTATATTACTGTATTTCTAAATTTGTATCAAGTGGACCAGATCGATGTTATTTTATTGGAAATTATATTCCATTAAACAAGACACTAATTGAATTCTCTATTTCACGAATGTTTATAGATTTTAGTTATAAGCTCCTACATGTTCGACGCGTTCATGTTGTTTTTGAGCTTGCTTTAAGTGTGTGGAGACTTAGACTTTGTTACTATTGAAAGTCTCTTTTGCCAACAAAAAAATTATTAATAACTAACTGGCCTATTCATATGCATAACACTAGCCAGATGGATTGATAAATTTTAAACCTGTTTAAGGGCCTACATCAATATTATCGTCTACATGTACCTATTAACACAGCTAGTAGGTATAGAAAATGAAGAATTAGGGATATTTTTTTGTTTACTCAAAATCTACTAAATATATTTTAATTCTGATTTACGTGTTTCTATATATAATAGTTACTTATGTTTTTAAAGTTATTTCATTAGTTAATACGCGATAATAGACCGACAAATGAAAAAAATAAAAAATGAGAGAGGTTGTTTCGCTAAGATTTTCTATCGAGAAAACTTTTTTCAATCGCGTTTCTGAGTTTATGCGATCCTAGATTAGATATTGAAAAACATATACACTTAAAAATTAGAGCTCTAGCCATTCAATCTAAAGAAAAAATGAAAACTTCGTACATAGAAAAATGCATGAAGCTATTTTGGTATCCTCTTAATAATAAAATTAACATTGTAACAGTCCTGGTAATAGTAAAGGTAGGTACTGTTAAACAAAATAGTTTTGTTTATATAATTATACTTTTTGTTGTATAACTTAGTAAAACAAAAAGACACAGGTATTTACTGTGTCTTTTGTTTTACTAAGTTCAACTGTCCATCAGGTTAAATTTTTATGACTAAATTTAACAATAGGTACATTATATACATATCAAAAACTTCTAAGTGTCAAAGTTTTTTTATGTTACTAGCGTTTTGTTGCGTCGTGCTTCCAGCTTATATTATTTAAAGACGCTTGTATGAATCTCATCCGACTGTGAATTTAAGATGTTGTAAAAGTAGTCTCCATGTCAATTTAAATATAATTTATATGGTAACCATAACAATTTGATATCCATATGTTGTTTACATGTATTTTTTAGAGATTTTATGTATGTTATGTAGAATAAAATTGGAATAATCGTTTTGTATTTCATTTACTGCTAGCGGCCGCTACTAAGCGTCTTAACTTTTTCCATAGTCATGTTGGAGGCATATCTTTTAAAAAAAATCTGAGTCTAAACTAAATTCTTCGTCAACACAGAATACCCAGAAGTAGCGTCTGATCGTCTCATTGACTCGCCAACGTATACAGTAGTCGCGCTCGCCTTACAAACACTGAGGTCTGGGGTTCAAATCCCGGGTCGAGTTGGAAAAAAAATCAGCTCTGATCTGTAAGTTTTAATGTCACACTGTAGGGTACTGGCCTCATCCACTCTCACTCACTCAAACCAGTTGTATTGACCGAGGTTCTTGAAATTCCCATCTGCTATGAAAAATATTATTTGGGTATAACATCTCATAGCTGATACTGATACTAACCCTTCGAGAAAAATGAGGTAGTGACACTTGTTCCAAATATCATTAAACAATTACATACAAATAAATTTAAAAAGATATTTAGAAAATTTCTTATTCACAAGTGTTATAATGTTGACGAGTTTCTTATTGATAAACTTTAAATGCATGATATAATGATGATTTAAATTGAAGATTTTAATAAACATGACTACTCTATTTTTTCTTTCCCTTCAATTTATTTAATGAATAATGTATTTAAGATCTATAATAATAAGCAATATATTGTATTAATATAACCTACACGTGTTTTGCAAATATATCTTGTATCTTTGTATTCTTAGTCCGTCACCATACTGACGCTGGATGATGATGGCTATGTAGATTACTATTCACAGATTACTATGTATTCTCGTTTACACTTTTGTAACATGCAATACCTATTTACTGAAAATGTAACTTGAATTTTATTTCTTCATTCAAGGACGGAGTGGAAGGGAGTTCGGAGATAATAATAAAAAACACGAAATGATATGTTAATCAACATTTATTTTAACATTTAAAATTACATAAAAAGGAGGCATTTTGCCTAAAAGTCTTTGAATATTATTTTTAATATGTACCTACAGAATTAATTTCATTTATAGAGTGATTATGGCGTAGATTAGTAATGTAGCGGAAACATGCTATATGTTGTAAACTTATGACTTCTAATATTTAGGCTCTTAGCCAATGGGCATTGTTCATATTTTTTTTAAACTCTTAATTCGAAAACCATTTCGGGTAATAGAGTTCTTGATCATGTCATCCATTAGTTTTTTTCGGAATATTTGCTATTTTAACGATTATTTTTCCAAAAAAGCAATTAATGATCTCTATTTGCCCTTGAAATGAAGGACTTAAAATATTAAAGCGTTCTTAAGGATATAGGTACTATGTACTCAATGGCGAGTCAAAATTGGTCTATTAAATCAACTCGGCAACTTTGATAATATGTATTGGAATCTGTCTTAAGTCTATCAGGAAAAGGCAATACACAGATTGCGTACAACGATGACGTCACAACATTTAAAAGAAGATCTTTAAGTAATTTTTAAAAATTCTTTATAGTGAATATTTTAAAAATATTGAAATTAGTTGCTTAAAATAGTCTATATTTAAAAAAAATATATAAAAACAGCAGGTCAAAACTTATGACCAATCCCAATTGTATCAGTCTTATAACATTAATGTTAGAAAATATATACATTTTGAGTAGGACTTCAACGTAGAGTCTGTGCGAAAAGAGAACCGTCGTAAGATTTGAGAACGCTGTTGTCTTTAGCGTATTTGTTATGTTGACAACACCGTGGGATTCATTATAGTACGATTGTAACATCATGATACTTTGAGACTATATTAGAAAATAATGTTTTCAGATTCTGTGATATGGTGCTTATACATATAAAAGGTTTTGAAACAAATCATAATGTTACTTCCAGTTTACGCCACGACGGTTCTCTTTTCGCACAGACTAACTATTTCTCAATAATATTTAGTTACTGAACAAAAAAAAGTTTCTGGCAGATTGAGACCCTCAATCTTAAGACGATTAAATACAAAATTAATTGTCTGATGAAGATATAGGTCCTACAATTAATGTTAGGTAACATAATAAATAAATAAGTTATAGTATTTTTATATGAAAATTACACATAGCATGTTTACCACTTTTACATATTGAAATGCTTAGAATAATCAACAGATTCGATATGTGATATCATGATATTTCCAGTGTGCCTTTATTAATAAATGAAATGTAATTCATTTATAAAAAATGATTTATCAGTTGCAGCAATTAAAAGCTATTAACACCATAGAGTATAGGCCGAAATGTACCTAACATAGAGTGTATATAATGTTATACATACATAATGAATTAAGATTTAAGTAAGTTTTAAACTGAAAAATAAAACGCGATCATTCTAGACTGGCTTCGCCTCATCAGACCTTTGCCAATGCAGGCAGAGTTCTAACCCATATTACATTGGTCCCAACCCTTTGTAAAGGGGTCGTGTTATTTTGTAATTAATTACAGAAATATCATTTTTTTTTTATTTAACTCATAGTATTTTATAGTATTTTATTAATCGTAATCTATAAGCAGTAATTTTTCATAGAGCTTTAAATATTGAAAGAATCATTTTAGGTGTTTGTTCTTAAAATTTTCTTGCCAATTTTTTGTAAGATTAATATTTGATTCCTCATCGATTATTATACCAGTCGAGCCCAATAGAAATATAAATTTTATATATAAATAACATTTACCACAGAAATTATTTACTTAAATATTAATTTGACAGCATAAATAAGAATGATGTGTGATGATATGACGTTAGTTTATTAAGTTAATGATACGTTCTTACAGTTAAACATCAATAATATTAATCTTGTATGAATACCTAAATTTCGAAGTTCCTGTAGGCAAAAGACATTCGTAAGAGCAAGTAACTTATTTAAAATGAAGAGTGGTTGACCGCATTTACTGAAATCTTCATCCAGATAAATTGCAATCGTAAGTGTTTAGAAACTGAAGTTACAGTTAGATGAAGTTTGACAAGACTTAGTAAATCTTAATAAATACTTCATTAGCTTACTTTAAACACCTAAAATTGGTTAAATTGTAAATGCGATAAATTACAGATAGGTATTACATTAACACATATTAAGTAATTTACGTGTACGACAATCTGACAATTATAAATATTGTTACACATCAATGATTTAATAAATTAACACCAAACATTTAGATAATACAAACACATTTTAATATAACATTTAGTACATAATACTCAAACTGGATTAATATACTGGAGCGCCATATGTGTACAATAGTATACATGAGTACACATTTATATTAATATGTTGAACAATGGGCGGACAACAAACGGACAAACAGTTATTATATATATGTGGCGCTTTAGAAATAATCCAATTTCCATATAGCCTACCAATTCGAGTATTCATTAAATAAATACAGAAAATTCGTTGTAGTAAACCCACTATAAAAACTTCAAATTACAATCAATATACAGACAATTGTTAAATTACAAATATTATTAATACTATTTTTACTCTATCAAATGAAATACATTCTTGCAGGGACTCTTACATCTAGGGTTACCTAAGCTTACCTGTTTTCTTTTTAAATATACCTAATATCTGGTTATATTTAAAAGAAATAGACCTAGTTAGTGACAGTCGGGGTAGACGCTTAATTTAACAAAAAAGAACAAAAATAAAGTTGAAAAGATTTCATTTTTCAGCTGAATCGGTAGAGACGGAAAAATTGTTTCGTCTTCGATGCCGCAGGCACAGGATTGCACTCGTACTGACAAATTGAAATGTTTTGCAGACAAAACATACGTAGCCTTCTATAAAATATATACTATTAACAAAATATACATAAAATATAACAGTAAGTTGTTACAAGTCAAAAGAGTACCGCAAAGTAGTTGTAGGTCTTGATTAGTGTCCTTTACCTAAATCTATGTTAGAGATATATTATTCCAAATTCATAAACAACATTTATTTTACCAAAATGTAACATTCTGAACATATGTTATGCTTCTAAGAGTGTTTGAGTCATGTATTAGGTATGGTACGAAAATATCTGAGATTGTAGGTTACATTTCAGAAGTATTGAGCTATTACTGTAGTTTTAGCTATTGAAAATATTAAATGTTGTTTATAGTATTTGGAATTTCGTTATATTTTTTTTTAAATTAAATACTCAATCTTCTACACCCTAAACTACGCATACTACGATAGGTATATTACCTACCTATAAATATGTATATAATTCTTAATTATAAATAACTAATATTAAATACAAAAATATATATTTATTTGTGATATCTACAATATACACAGTGTTAAACAATGTAATGGCAATGTAGTTAAAAGTTTGGAGCTGAAGTTGTTATGCTGCGATGCCATCGAAGTAATATTTGATGTCATTTATTATGTTTCAAGATCATAACATTGTCTTACTTAATACTAAGTTTAATTTATATTTGAAATTTACTATTATTATTAATAAGAACAGGCTCCCATTACGCGGGTTCGATAGGTAAAATGCGAAGGGCGAGTTTACATGTTTTAAGAAACTATTCACAAAGTCCGCCAAAAATACCGAGCTTTTTATCACTGCGCAGTTTCAGTAAAATCATCGGTCCGGAGGAATGTGAGAGAATTTATGCCTAGTGCTGCCCTTGTCATTCGGCTTTTTATACCAAAGGTTAAAATGGTGTGGTTTGAACACCACAATCCGGTTTTTGTCAAATTTGCCGGTCCGGCGTAATGGGAACTTGTCCTTAATATTAATACTGTGTACCTATATGTAAATATTTTTTGCAACGAATCCGTATATGGCCACTCATAGCAATACTGGTCTCAGTTAACAGCCAGACTGTATTGAATACCGCGTGGCTCTGTCGACCCAACGATCCGTCGCTGAAGATTGTAGTTAACGCTTCACAGTCATAATCGGAATTATGATACAAAACGCATTACTGAACTCCATTATTTCGTCAGATCAGTAATCATTGCACGGCATGGTCATCAACAGCGTGCTACCGTATGGTCAGAGGTGGACTATGTGTTGCTATATTCAAATTATTAAATGCAGAGTAAAACGACGCCACGATGATATATGAAATTACGTACGTAATATAGAGACATTGAATACAGTTAAAGATAGGAAAGCTTTCTAGAATAAGAGGGAAATCTTGGTAAAATTTAGTAAATACATACTAAAAAATAACAGCTTTGAAGTTTGTGATGCAACTTAAGGGCTCGTGTTATAAAGGTGTATGTCAAGTTAGAGCTGATAAAGGTTTCACTGTACAGAGAAGACACATTGTTACAGTATAAAATGAGTTTAGTGCATTTGATCTGTAACAACCTGTATCTAATCTGTTCCAGATATAATACTGAACTATTTAGAGCATTTATAAAACTGGAGCTGAACAATAAAAAGTGACCTCTGCTGAAAAAGGAACTTGCTTGTACACTTTGTACCTATACGTACACTGTCGTCTCTTAGAGCGCGTGAGTCGAGTTTGAGCGACCAATGAACTGAAGTGCCAGTATATTTGTCAAAGAAGCCAACGTGTATAACTGCTCTTGTTGGTTTAATGCTTTAAGCTGAACAATTTCAGTATTTAATCGCTTGCTTGTGTATTTAGATGTCATTGTGCAAGCAATAGATGTTAAACCTGGAATGATGAATTAAGATGGTATTAAAAAAAGGACCCTCATATATTTACAAGCACGCTAGTGCGAGGCACGTCATTTTAATATTAACCATCCTGTTTACGGCTAATTAATATTAATCCAACAAATTTACTGCAGTGACTTACATTAGCCTTAGATGTCGAGGCCGTCGGGCATTTATATGATTAGGCCCAAATATGTTATAATCACTACAGTCTTTACCTCTTTCTATATATAGCTGTTATTGTTTCCTTTACATACCCGCGTGTATTTAATAATAATATAATACTAAATTAAACAGAAAAACAGTACAGTTATATGGATTTTTTTGCAGGAGTTACTCTACTGCAAAATATGTACAATTGGGGGGAAATCACCACTTAATATTACGTGGTCTCGTCATAAAACAACACGAAAATTTTGTAAGTAAGTAAAGTAAAGTAGAGATACAGAAAGAAGATATTCTGTTGCTAGAGCAATGTAAAATATTTAACAAAGTAATTAAATCATAAAAATGTATAGGTTTACTATTGTTGTACAAATTTCGAAAAGCTCAGAGACCGCATAATATAAAGTCACATTACTGCACAATTTATTCTGTTTACTATACAAAGACGACACAAACTTAAATCTATTATAGATCTTTTTAATCTATGAGATGGTATTGCTTACTTCGAGAATACCACGTATTTTATAATCTTTGCAAATCGTTTGAAATAAATATAACAACTCAAATATAACAAAGCGTTTAACACTCGAATAATCATGAAGTCAATACGAGTTTATTAAATATTCTTGATATTAATACGTACATGAGGATATGCAAGGTTTTAGTAGCATATTCTCTAGTACACTCAAGAAATTTTAAATGTTCATAGCGAAATTAAAACGCGCGCTAACTGTCATAACTTGCAACAAAAAATATTTTCTACCCACTACCCTATCTATTCTACGAAATAAACAATACTCAACCAATAATATGGAAATTAATATACCCAACTCATAATTTTATTATTACCTAGTAAAACCTTATTACTGGTTTTTTTACCTTAACTTTAAGTATTACTAAATTATTACTACTTACAAACTAAATTAAATTAGTAGGACACTAATCTAAGTCTCCTAGTACCAAAGATGGAATGGTAGATATCATTTAGGTATTGGATACTTGTTTTGCCTAGATTGCTAAATTCTGTATTATTGGATAACTGTCTCGCCTCGAAAGGCGGCATGACGCACTCCGACGAGTTTAGCAACAGTCGGCCGGAGTGGTGGAGCCTAATGGGAGAGAAACTGACGAACTATACGGCCATTGTCTAGCAAGACTGCTTTCTGCGTATGGGCCGTCACCGACTTGCTCCTGACGCCGAGCCGCTCCAGGTGTTGTGAGAGCATTGGGCTAAGTTTTGTTATTAATATTAGATTAGTAGTAGCTTTAATTTTATTTCAATAAACAATGAAGTCAAAATCGATAGTCTCTGTTTATACCAATGGGAAAGGCGGTATTTGTATGTATCTAATGAATATTGAAAAAATTATGATTTTAACAGTAGTTTATTAATTTTGCAATTGACTTGTTATGCTTATAATTGATGAATTGAATTGTATAAGGTCTTGGGTTCGTGTTCCGCTTATATTTAAAAAAAAATTTATTTAATTTTATTATAACCGTTAAAAGATACAGTTGTTCTGATATTGTCACATTTAATCGTGTTACCAGTTACCACTGTATTGAAATGAGTTATTGTTTTGATATACATATAGATATTACTTATAGCCACAAGCGCAATAATTATTCTTGATAATTAATTAATACTTGTAAGTTAGCGTTAATTATCAAAATCTATTGGACTTCACTATTTGTATATTTGTTAAACACTATTTATATGTTTGTTTGTAAAAAAAATTAGTTTTAATTAAACGTGTTTAGATTGAATTATGGAAAACGAAAAACGCTGGACAGAGTGCTCGACCGACGCGATGGCCAGCGTTTGACCAATAATCATGCATGCATGCAGTAAAAAAAGTCTTTCTAATGGACGACTCCATTAGAAAGACTTTTTTACTGCATGCAAAGTAATGAATACCTACCAACAAAGCCAAATTTTCGGAAGATGACATTGTGGCCTGATCGTAATTGCTGAGGCCACACAGCATTCTAAGTCTTTGTCTGATATTTTTCTTAAGAGAAAAAGGGCACAAAGACTTGGTAAATTTTAAGTATTTTACTCCAACGTGCTCCAATGATATGGATGTCACTGTGCATAGTGCATACGACAAGAAGACGAGTGTGTATATTTTATATCTACCTAACTAAATTATATTTTTGAATGCCGTGAAGTCAGTGTAATCTGGTGAGGGAATGATACAATATGTATGTATATAGACACTGAATTATTACATCCTTA
Organism: Orgyia antiqua; assembly: GCA_916999025.1. NCBI lineage: Eukaryota > Metazoa > Arthropoda > Insecta > Lepidoptera > Erebidae > Orgyia > Orgyia antiqua. The sequence goes on along the minus strand of OU779863.1, from coordinate 7,842,729 downwards.
GAATTTACCTATAATAATACTACTTAACTCGTAGTCGATGGTAATCTACTTTCCAAGTAATTCGGCTAGAGCCACACTTGTGACGTAAGATCACTTGCTGCATCCGAAAACATCGATTTGAAAGCAATTAGAAAAATCACCTTCTAAATTGGCCCTTTGACTTCGATCGAGGTTTAATCGATCACATTACTAAAATATCTCTCTTAAAATTCGCTTCGATTTGTCGATATTTGCGGAGGCAGCGCGACCTCAACCTTTCATGTGCTTTTTTAAAGAAAACAAGAAGCACAAAGGGCCTAATAATGCCCTGGAGACTTTACCTAACTCTAGAAGTATACAACCTTAACATTTAAAACAGGTTAAAAAAATAGGAGTTAGACTTTGGATATACTATAGAACAAAGGCCGGCAATGCAATATAGCGATCACCGTACATCGAATTTAGAAATGTCAAGGATTAAACCTACACTCTAACTAAATTTATGTTATAGACGGTACGAGGATTTAATGCACTGTCAGCCTTTGGACTAGCAGCCACCATTTTAATCAACGATAGGAAAACGACCATATTTACATTCCAATATATTAACAAACCCTAGTTGGCGTAAAATACATCACAGTGTTTTGATTAAATCAACTTTCTACCGTAAATTTCAACAGTGGCCATAAGATAAGGTTTGCCATAGAGGCGTGATAGTGGAAGAACATGGGAGCGCTAGGCGAAGGGCGCTGGGGATAGGCGTGAATATGTGATAATGATCCCACCAATATTATCACATTGAACTTTATATACAAATATGGAATGACTAGATTGTTTTTTGTAATAACATTGGTGGGCAATACCTGTACTAGAAATTTTAAACTGCAGTCGCATTTCATAATATGGAGATTATTCATCTAAATGCAAACTTACTAATACAAATTCGATACTATCTATCGATAGAGTATTTTACAAATCCTTTTGTAGACTGTAAAACATTGATATCAAATTCGAAACACCAATATCTGGAGATTACAGGGGGCACAACTTGCCCACGTGGCTTTTACATCATTGAAATTAATTTTAATATTACAATCTAATTAAAATGTTTGCAATTAATACTGACATTAATACTGTACGATATTAGTCGTATATACCCAGTCTGTTTGAATTGCCCGATTACGAATTGTCGGTTGACCGGACAAGTTCAAAGCTGTTGATACGACGTTACCTTAAAAGTTATGAAAATCTATACCTGAATGATAGAAGCTCGTTTTAACTTAGCCTCCAAGTAGGCGATTTGAAATATGTGAATATTATTTAAGTTGTATGTGTTACAGTTTCAAACACTATGTGTGGCTAAATGCTTCTGTAAAGTGTTAGTTTATATGTTGAGTAAAAGCTTGTTGTATCCTTCTTAGCGACTGTTTGTTGATTTGTAGCCTTGTGTCATACGTTCGAGGAATCGATGTAGATCGTTGAAGCGCGGGCGATGCATTGGTTCACGGCGCCAGCACTCATGCATGAGGTCGTACAGCTCACGTCGGCAACGTGGCGGAGGAGCAGCCGGCACTCTGGCACCACGGCCACCACTTCGCCATTCGTTTGCATTGGCAACAACCTGAAGAAATATACAGTATACATTAGTTATTGTAAAGCGAACTTTGTGAGCTAAGATACCCGAATGGATAAAAATTTGTAAGTATATATTGTTAATTTTTAGATAATAAAGAAATTCTCTTCTTTAAATTTATAATCTCAAATACCAGGTAATTAGAATTTAAAAGAATTGTACAAAAATAAATGGCTAGGTAATGAGTTAAGAAAATAACAGTGAAGGAAAAGTTGGATTTTTGACTACATCAGCTAGATACCTAATATGTACTATCAAAAATGAGGATGCGTACCTGGTCATCGTTCATCTCCTCGAACGGCTTGGCACTACAGTAAGTGAGCACTTCCCATACAGTCACACCGAAAGACCAAACGTCACTTGCAGGTGAATACATGCCCTGTAGTTAAAAAGGTATTACTTAGATCAAAAGTTTAACTGGAATTAAGTTAAACAAACAAACTAAAGAGGTGAATGTCTTAATTGCAAGTCAAAGTCAGTTCAAGAAATTATTAACTGCGTGGCCAGTAGATTGATTAAATTTTAAGGTGCATTAAAATAGATAAAAATCCTGTACCATCAGCAGACTTTCCCAGGCCATCCAGCGCAAAGGTAATCGAGATCCATCGGGCATTACGTGATAATCGTTAACAAATTCTTCACAGAACATTGCGTAGTCCGAAAGTTTAACACTGAGATTGTCAGTAACTGTAACGTTCCTGTAAACAATTCAATAGTACTAATAAATAGAAGTAGTGTTAAATAAGAATCAGAAACGAATTCATTAGGTACAGAATTTATAAAACGTTGTGTGGTCGTGTCACTGATTCTTCTGTAAATATTTTATTACTATATGAATAAAATTACCAATCCAGTACATAGCAAAAATTATTAATAAATCCTTACCTCACCGCCAAATCTCGGTGTACTAATTCGAACGATTCCAGATATTTCATGCCTGCTGCTATCTGACAACATATGTGTATCAAACTCGAGTAACTGAAAAGATATTTAAAAGGCGTTAATTATTTTTTCAATTACAATAAATTTTATAAATAAAAATGTATATTTTTGAACCAAAGCAAACAGTCCACTATGTACAAGAATTTCTATACTGAAAAATGTGCAAGGATCACTTTACAGAAAATCGTATTGTCTCTCATTTTATTATAACTTTAATATATTAATATTTTGCGATTGACTCGCTATGCTTTTACTAAATAAACTAAATTATAATGGAAAAAATGATAACCATAAGCGGGACTTGAACCCGCGACCTCGGATTGCCGTTCCGTCGCTCTCCCATCTGAGCTATTATGGTCCACTTATTATCCAGTCCAGTTATTATAACTTCATAAGCCATTTTTGATTTCTCTTCTAATCTTTAACAAACTTACTTCAATTTCCGGTTCAGTCTGAGAATTGTAGGGAGTGGTGCAGCATCGCCGCGTTCTAGGGCTGCGCATGGTGGTTCGTGCAGGCTCAAACCTAGCACTCGTGCTAGTTGAGGGTGCTTGAGTCCGGCGCCCCAAGTCGCTTCGCGGGCAAATGCCGCTCTGGGACAAAAAATCATTAATCTGTATCTTTGGATTCTTTGCTAACACAACGTGAATAAATAAATAAATATTCATGGACATTTCACACAACGTCCTCTGGTCCCAAGCTAAGCTTATATGCTTGTGTTATGTATACCAGAATACGGATAGAATACATATACTACTTTTCTTTAGTTAATACATACTTATAATTATAAATTACTAGCTGTCCCGGCAAACGTTGTTTTGCAATACAAAAAAAAAGTTTGTAAAATAGATGTTAGCCGATTCTCAGACCTACTGAATATGTATGTAAAATTTGAGAAGAATCGGTCAAGCCGTTTCGGAGGAGTACGGTAACTAACACTGTGACACGTGAATTTTATATATTAGATATACCCAGACGCAGTGCAAACATTTGTATGACAATTAGAAAAATCACACAAATGATTGTCCCGAGCGGGAATCGAACCCGCGACCTCTTGATCGCCAGTCCGTTACATGAACCACTCAACCACGAGGCTCGTCAAATGTATATTTATTTTATTTATGAATGTATAGTTTTTGTTTGCTCTGCGTGGTAGAAAGTAATACACATCAAAAACCGAATGAGTCTGAATTAAAAGAGCTGACATAATAACGACGAGTGACAGTAATATTAGTATTTAATGTATAGTTGTATTTACTTGTCAATTATGAACTTTCTGTATGAATTTTAACTAATAAAGCTTATAATGTGCTAGAAGAATTCACGTATCGAAAAAATAATACTTACTTGACGTCGTTATGGCAGCCGCGCCAAAGAGTCTTCACAATAACAAGGCGGCGACGATTCCCAGTCGGCGTATCCTCGTCGCTCAGTTCCTCGATGTCGTCTGTCTCGCATATTTGGAGCTACGACAAAGGCAAAAATAAGATTAAATAAAACTACTTTTTACGGATTTAGACGCGTAAATTTGTTTAAAATTTTGGCCCGACGTTTCGGAGACTTTGTAGTCACCATGGTCACGGGTGTAAAAAGTAGTTTTATTTAAACAAATGAGTCGCGCAAGTGTTAGAAAAAAAAAATATAAGATTTGTTCAAATAAATAACTCTATACGGAGTTTAACACTTTTAGAAGGAAGTTATCTAGGCCGACATTTAGAAAACTTGTCACCACGGTCACGGGTAGTCGAAGAATTTCCGAAAAGTCGCGTACAAATTACTAAATTAAAACTAAACTAAAACTCCAAATAAACGCGATAGATTACGTAAAGGCCATTAAGATAATTGACTAAATGAGTCACGTGTGACATAGAATACTAAGCCTTACTGGAATGAAGATCTTTTATGTAATTTGCTTTGAATTATGGCCTAAATATTATACAACGTTGCAATAAAATATTACAAAAGCACAAACGCATTCTTTATTCATTACATATTTATGTAATGAGCTAAGAATATTTCTAGTAAAGCCATTGCTAAAGCCTACTTTGGCCCACTTTCTAAGTTTACTGAGCGTGGAAAATGGCTTGGCGCCTAGTGGATTTAAAGGCCTTTGGGAGGAACCTTACTTACCTTTGCTTTAAGTAAAGTTGCTTGTTACATTTAAAATATTTCGATGTTCATGAAAACTCTGAAAGTTATTTTATGAAGATTTTGTTTTTTGTTTGAAAATTAATGAAATTTTTATTCCTTTAATAAAAGAATGAATAACACGAAAAAATTCACGCTTCATGCATTTGTTGAAATTAAATATACATTCTGAGATCTGATAGGATCTGATCTTGGGTTACAGGTCTCAGTCCTAAATAATTGAATATGTGGTAACTTTTACATGAAGAATAAAGCTGTTACACTTGCCTATTATTTGACAATAAAAATAACAAAAGATATAGAGACACTTGTTGAAAGATGTTAACATTGGGAGCAAAACCATGAAAAGCGAACGCTCCCTAAATTTTGTGGTAAATTATGTTAACATAAGGTCGAGTATGATTGTCCTTGAGAAATGAGGCTAGGGGACAATAAGTACCTCATCTCTCATTACGTCATTGTTTGGAGGAGTGAAAAACTAATATTATTTCATCTGTGAAATGGTTTGAGCAACCCTAACTTTATAGTAATTTAATTTATAATTATGCCACTGGTTACGAGTGCAATATTTTTTAGCTTTTAACCATTATTGTGTTACTAGCCTTTCTTATATGTATATATATCAATTTTATGTACTCTCTCTGTAAAATAAATGAATTATTAGAACGCTTAATATAGCGTTCTAATAATTCATTTATGTTTTTCCGTAAAAATATTGTAAGTAGGTAAATATATATATTTTCATCAGGTAGGCACATAGCCAAAGAGACGCTGTGAAAGCCGTCGAATTTCCTACACACCTGTGCTAGGTTGCCTGACTAAATGTGTTAATGGCTACATTACATTTCATTTCAAAGTACCTATATATTATTATTTTGCCGTTACCGGGTTTTTTGAGGATAAACCTACAGCTTTGAATTCGTAATTTAATTCCCTATCACGGAACTTTAACACTGAAAGGGGATGCCCGAGAAAAGAATACTCCATTGTCATTGCTTATGTCTTTCAAAACGGTCAGTTGCGTAGCACTTATAACCGTCGGACATGCATAAGCAGATGTACGAGTGTAAGTGAAGCCAAAGAAGTAGGTTTGTTTGGATCGTAGCAGCTGGCACTCTATAGTCTCTACTTACCCCCATGAAAATCAGGTGTGATGTGATTGATGATGATAGTGAAATACAATACTCTATCATGTGGTTATCACAAAGTGTAGATTGTTTATAAAGTAATCACACTATTTATGTTATTGCACTAGCTGTTGCCCGCTACTTCCTAAGCGCGTGGAAATGGCATTGTTCATATTTTTTCAAAACTCTTAATTCGAAAACCATTTTGAGGAATAGAGTTTCTGATCATGATCCATTAGTTTTTTTCGAAAAGTTTGCTATATTAACGATTATTTTTCCAAAAAAGCAAATGATCTCTATTTGCCCTTGTAATGAAGGACTTAAAATATTAAGGTGTTTTTAGTGATATGCTACTCTGTGGTGGAGTTGAAATTGGTCTATTATATCAACTTGGCAACTTAGAAAAGATGTATTACAATCTGTCTTAAGTCTATCAGGAAAAGGCAATACACAGATTGCGTACAACGATGACGTCACAACATTTAAAATAAAATTATTAAGTATTTTTAAGAAATTCTATATACTTATTTCAATAATATTGAAATTAGTTGCTTAAAATAGACTATATTTTATGAAAAATATATAAAAACAGTAGGTCAAAAATTATGAACAATCCCTATTCAGAAAATTTCCTCTGTTTTGGAACATTTTCCGCTGTTTCGCTGCTTTTATCCCAGCTTGATGTTTTATAGCCTAAAGCTTTCCTCGGTAAATGTACTAAATACAAATGAAAGAATTTTTGAAATTGAACCAATCGTTCCTAAGATAAGCGCGTTCAAACAAACAAACAAACAGATGGAAGTTATTGAAGTACATTCCATTAATTGCTGTTAAAAAGTTTTGTGTTTCACAGCTTTGTCGGGAATAAAATGTACTACGGACTATGTTCTGAGCATAATTGATGAACGAATCTACTACCTATGTAGTTAAAAATGTAGTACAAGTAACAGAATAAAAACTCAGTACGAGTGTGTACTTCGTTAAAAGAATAAAAATATGAAAAACAAACGCCTCGAGCTACTAAAGCGCTGGAGTAGTAGGGGCGTAATGTTGTTGCAAGTTAAGGGGGATGTAGGGAGTTGGTTTCTGAAGCAGATTGTATTTTCTTGCTTGCGGTCAATAATCAATTTTAAAGGAAATTTAGTTGCCTTGCGGCTACTGTTGCTTCAAATATGAAATAATTGTATTAGTTCCATGGTATTAGTGAAACGTGGACGTTAAATTTAAACAATTTAATGCTCGCCTTTGCAAACAATATTAAAGTGATGTATTTATAATATTGACTACGGATTTAATATAAATACCTGTAATATCATTGTTAAAATACCTTAGTGAATTAAATTTGATACTGCATTCATAATTCTGGTTTACGGTTACGCAATTTGTGTAGTAGGTACTATTAAATAGTTTGGTATTAAAATATATTTTGTTCGATATAAATTACATCACTCACCTACAATATGCTGTCATTAGGTTTAATACGGACAATTAATAAGTTATTAGAGCGCGAAAATTAAACGTATTGTGAAGCTATGAGCTATATTACAGTGTTACTGAAAATCGGCGTTGGGATAACATCTCACGTTGCCCCAACAAAGCTGAGTAATCAAAGAGTAATAATGTATGAGTTGTACCGTTTTTGCACTAGTGACATTGGGCTCAGCGTTAGCTAATGGTGCCGATTCTAAGTGCACAACTAAACTTAACTAAAAAATGAAAACAACTATTGCTGTATCTTGATTATTTGACTATTTTGTTGTGTACTTTTATATTAATTATAATCATTAGTCTGTAATAAACAGTTTTTATAATAAGAAAGTTCAGTTAACATTACGGAAAGCTGTTATGGATACTATCAATTTTCATTTTTTAGTTAAGTTAAGTTTAGTTGTGCACGTAGAATTGGTACCAATATTTTAGGTTTGTAGAAAGAGTTTTTAATATTTTTTAAAAATTTTGTTGATGTTTGCCTAATGTGCTTATAGCCTGGAATAATTAATTTTTCTTTCTTTCTTTCTTTCTTTCTATATTATAAGCCTAAACAGATATTTCATAACAATAGGGATAATCCGTGTGGTGTAGAAATACAAGTGTCACCACCGCATTTCCTCGCCAATGTGCTATAAAAGCCAGCTAAGGGATATTGTATATAGAAAACACCTCTGTGAGAGACGGAAACCTCGAAAGTAAGCCCTATGATAACACATCTGGTTAGCGTGGCATAGTAGACCATAATTCCTTCCAAAGTGGAGAAGGCCTGTGTCCAACAGTGGGACTTTATTGGGCTGGAGACAGAGGGAGAGAGGGATTAAAGCTTTACATTTGCATGAATGTGGCGGTCCCAAATCTTATGGCACAAATTAATCTAACATATTTAAAACAAGACATATTGAGTTTAAAGTCAAGTCAACGACTTTTAATGAACTTACTTAGTATAATAAAAAATTGGTCAAGTGCGAGTCGGACTCGCGCACACAAAGGGTTCCGTACCATTATCTATGCAACATAAGGCAACGTTATTAGTATCGAGCAAGAAACGGTAAAAAAATAATGTTTGTTGTATGGGAGCCCCCCTTAAATATTTATTTTATTTTATTTTTAGTATTTGTTGTTATAGCGACAATAGTAATACATCATCTGTGAAAATTTCAACTGTCTAGCTATCACCGTTCTTGAGATACAGCCTGGTGACAGACGGACGGACGGACGGACGGACAGTGAAGTCTCAGTAATAGGGTCCCGTTTTTACCCTTTGGGTACGGAACCCTAAAAATATGATTTCAATTAATATAAACGTGTACTACAAAAGATCCATTAAATAATTATACTTGGTTTCATTTTAGTTATCTTAAGGGCCTACATCAATATTATCGTATATCATCGCCCGCCGTCACGTACATATTAACACAGCCAGTAGGCACAGAAAATGAAGAATTAGGGATACTTTTCCTATTTACTCAAAATCTACTAAATATATTTTAATTCTGATTTACGTGTTTCTATATATGATAGTTACTTATGTTTTTAAAGTTAGACCGACAAATGAAAAAAATAAAAAATTTGAGAGGTTGTTTCGCCAAGATTTTCTATCGAGAAAACTTTTTTCAATCGCGTTTCTGAGTTTATGCGATCCTAGACCATATATTGAAAAAACATATACTTAAAAATTAGAGCTCTAGCCATTCAATCTAAAGAAACAATGAAAACTTCGTACGTAGAAAAATGCACGAAGCTATTTTGGTATCCTCTTAAGTTTTAACGCAATATCTACTTGTGGTGAAGGATTAAAAATACAAATGTCATCATCCCATTTTCACCTTACGGTGCTCATAAACTGTGAGATATGGTAAACAACAAGAAAGTTTTTTATCAAAAGATAACCGCTACATTCCTATTTATAATAATAAATTGCTACTTCCATTAGCGAGTTGATGAGTGATATTTGCCCTTAATAATTATTATTACACGATTGAATGCTTGTCCAATAGATGAGATCGTGGTCCAATATTACACATGATATTCAATCAACGTCCATCTGCTACGGGGAAACGAACAATTTTGTCTCAATATATTGCCTGTCATTTGGCTTATATGGATCAACTGGCCTTTATTACAAACTAGTGGCCCACCCCAGAGCCTCACGTGCAATACGTACAAATGGACGAAAAAAATAATTACAATGATTAAAATCTAAATATTTGTACTTGTACATGGCTTGGTATTTAAAAGAATTCTAACATCATTCAAATAAAACCACTTTTTACGTAAATTTGTTTTAAATTCAGGACTGACCGCAGGGCCATCAAGTCTTGTGTGTGTCAAGTGTTTTAAACGAGTGGTAAATGTATTTCTATATTTAAATTAGCTGTTGCCCGCGACATCGTACGCGTGGAATTTAGTCGTATATCCCCGTTTTTGTTACATTTTTTAATGATGCTTCGATGCTTTCCTATTAGTCGCAGCGTGATGTTATATAGCCTATAGCTTTCCTCGATAACTGTACTACCCAGCACTGAAAGAATTTTTAAATCGAACCATTGATTCCTGAGATTATCTTGTTCAAACAAACAAACAAACTCTTCCGCTTCATTATTCTTATTTATTATTTATTTATTCCAAGCTTATTTTAAATTTTAGTAACATTAGTATATATTATATCAGGTACCTGTGATTTGATAATGGTATTCTTCAAATATTTTGTAGTTTAAAGTTCAAATGAGGATTAAAGTATCTTTCACATGTGTTTGAACGTACATTATACTCTTTGTTCCAATTTTGAAGCAGGAAACAACCGTAGCTAATTAAGGGGAGAGCTTGTAAGAGTTGTTAAAACACACTTGTAGATATAAACGTAAAGAGGCCACATCTGAAGCGGGAGGCAAACACAGGGAGGCTGTTATTACAGGTGGCCGCGGTTCACTAATTCACTCTGTTTGTACGTTCTTAATGAAAATACAACAAGGGTACGCTCTCTTGTTGACACAACGTAGCAGCCGATGCGACCTGATGGAGTGTTACTATGTCCAGCAATTAAGAGGGTACTGTACTCCTGATTTAGGTATTTGCCTTAGGTATTGCTATCCCTATTCCCGAGCACAGTGCTGAAAGTGACAAATATAGCTGAAGCAGATTTTACCGACAAATTCTTTGAAAAAAAGACGTTGCGTAGTCCCCTTTTTTCTTCGCGAAAGTTAAACCGATTTTGATTGTTTTTACGCTATATTATAGATGAAGAGTATATCTATGCTTGTATCACTTTCTTTTTTGGTAAAACGTTACCAAATATGTGTGATAGACTAGCAACTTTACTTAAAGAAAACCGAAAAAAAACGGGATTTTCGGATGGTCATATTTCTTTTAGTTATTATGTATTGAAAAAAAAGAAAGTGACAGAAGCATAGATATACTCATCATCTATAATATAGCGTAGAAACAATAAAATCGGTTTAACTTTCGCGAAGAAAAAAGGGAAGTACGATACCCATATTTTTGTATGGAGTATAATTTGGTATCGTGCCCTCTTAAGTAACAGTTCAACACCTCGACATTTGTTATTATAAAACATTTCCAACTCATGCTGAAAACTTTATTTAACGTGCAAACTAACTTAGAAATAACTTCATGTTTTGAACCGTTTTAAAAAAAAAAATTCTTTCGTTTAACTTACTAAATTGAACTAGCCTACTTAGCTATTACTAAATCTAGCTTTTTAAATTGCACTAACTACGTTAGAGGCAGAGTTGCTACAAGGGGCAGCTCATCAAAATTGATTACTTAGTCTAAATTGGACCCGCTGTGCCGTGCCGCTATGCGTAGTACCTCATACAATTTCACAGCAAAAGGGTGTTAGGCGTTAGGCATTGCTGATAATGTGGTTGCGCTTTATAACGATTACGATATAATCACTGTGTCGCAGTTTTCAAAGCACATTAATTTAAAGGCAGAGAAATTTAGTATATCTATAGTTTCCATTTAGGCAGAGAAGAATTAGAAATTACGATGATACTTATTGATGATTGAACTGAGTTCTGAGGGGTAAGTTTAGGTACGTAATTATTGATCGATTAAAATCGGATCAAACTGTGAAACTAAAAATAGAAAGGATCCAATTAAACTCACTTTTAAACAATTGCTCAAAATTTAAATAAAACTACTTTTTACGAATTTAGACGCGTATATTTGTTTTAAATTTTGGCCCGAGTCTCACCCGTGACCATGGTGACTGCAAAGTCTCCGAAACGTCGGGCCAAAATTTAAAACAAATATACGCGTCTAAATCCGTAAAAAGTAGTTTTATTTAAACAGATGAGTCGCGCAAGTGTTAGAAAATTGCTCAAAATAACGAAATTCGAATACGAGTATCGTCACTTGTGAACAAAACATGAGATTAGAGGTACAGGTGTACCTCTAATCGACCGACTCTATTTCTGACCGACTTTTTAAATAACTTCTAGAATAATATAAACTATAAGAACTAGTAAAAAAAGAATAAACAACAAACAATGACATTGACAAAAATATGACAAGAATGGCTATAAATAAAAAAAATAGAATTTTCTAAAAATACACTTTTAAACCGTGTTTAAAACTATCGATCGAATTTTACAAAATTTCTGGTGTAAAATGTCTTCGAATATAGGTAGAAAAAATATATAAATTTATTTATGTATGTGTTCGTTAAAGAAATTAGATTAGGGGAAGAAGTGAGAAAGTTGATAGATTATGAGGGTTTTCTTAACCCCACAACTTGTCTAAAACCAACCAAGATTAGCTATAAGATTACTTTTTATAGCTAATCTTGGTTGGCTGATGTACCGTCTTTATGATTCCTACCACATAAGCCCATGTCTATTAGACAGGGCTCTCATAATCTGTTTCATTTGTTTACATTTGTAAAGACATACTAGCAGCCCTAGATTATGAGAGCCCTGTCTAATAGACTTGGGCTTATGTGGTAGGAATCATAAAGACGGTACATCAGGTGTAAATCTTGTCAATTACATAAAGCTAACCAACCAATGGCGCCCAGAGGACAAGTTCGTCAGCATCTGCATCGTCGTACTGTTTCGTCTTTTTCCCATGGAGGTAGTACAAGTACCATGATCTTAAATTACAATGTTTCTAATGTTTCAGACCCCGAGACACCATTTGATTTGAATAAAGATAATAAAAACATCATAGATCAATTGGAGCAGGTAGATAATATTAAAATCACCGAAGTCAATTCAAAACTGGATGAGATCTCTGAAGAAAATTCAGGTATGGTTCATTGAAATATAAATTAAAACAACAAAAACTAAATTTTGAACAAATATATATTTAAATATGGATAATAATCAAAAAGTTTAATCTCGGCAGCGTATTTAATTGTTTCAGCTGTAAATTACCCAGAAGATTTAAATACACCGGAAGATATTCGGCGCATCATAAGCAAATTAGAACCGGTCGATAGTGTCGATGTCGATGAAATTCATTTAAAGTTTGACGAAATTTCAGAGGAAAAAGCGGGTGTGGCATCAAATTAATTGAATCTCTTTTGAAATCTTTACTGATTACTATCATAATTTGAAATCACACGCCCGTGAATTATCCCTTTTGCTTTTTAAGGTGTCAATGTAATGAATCTTTTATGTTTTAGCGGCTAGACTTATGAAAACTCACCAACTTGTGATGGAAGAAGACCGTGAATACAATAAATTACAAAACGTGGTAAATAAGGAAGATATTCAGTCGAAAATAAAAAGTCTGCCAGGAAAAATCTTTAAAAATAATGAAAAATCACAAAGCGGACAAGTGACTGAGGGAAAAGATGGGAAAAAGACAAATTTTAAAGTATTACAAAACCCTGGTGGCGTAGAGACTGCAGATTCTAATCCATATCTAAAAATCGATAATGTTACAGCTTTTATCGACTGATTTATTATTAGGTTAAAGGCTTGAGAAATCTCAACTGTACTTCTTCATATCGAAACGATTATCAACTGTCATAGTAATTGAAATTAAAGACATCAGTTCTTTTCTGTTAAAGTTTTTACCAATAAACAGAGTTAAAATCGGTTCGACTGTTTTTTACCAATATTTAATTTAATCACTTATGTTGTATTTAATCGCCTAAACTTCTGAATAGCTTGTTTTACACAGTATTACGTATAAATCATGTTAGAATATAATGACCAATGATAATGACATATTGAATTAAAAAAGAATGACCAATAGACAGACAGATAGATATCGAAGTTAAAGAAAAACGAAAAAAGAAAAACCTCTTAAAGGATCTCCTTTAAGAGTTGCATTTATTTGTACCAAAAGTCAAAAACAACTAAAGATACTTACGCTTCCAAGAGGGCCCTCGCCAAGGAAAGTAACTGGTCGCATGCGCCCCCGCGGGAAATCCAGCAGGGGCGCCACCCCGTTTGGGGGCTCGGCCTCTGGTAATTTGATAGATGTGAAGAGGCCAGGAGCAGGACGTTCATGACGACAAGGTATACGTTCTTCAGGGTACGACTGTGAACAATGATAATAAATTTAAATTCGTTTATTATTTGCCAGAATATTTAAATTACCAAAAGAAAATTTTTCGATCCAAATGTTAACTTGGATATAAATAAAATATGCAGGACTTTGGGTACACATATGACCACTACATTTCCAGCTACGGGTGCTGTAGGAGTGCTAACGGCATCTTATAGACTGAACATTTGAAACTAAACCTTATACCAACATGTTGGCTTCGAAAAAGTAATAAGGCTAATTACGGGATGTGGTTGGTATATTTGGTGAGTTGACGATATTGTCAAGATTGCAGGAAGAATGCAAATGGCGCAGAATCGCGTGTTATAATGTTCTTTGGCGTGTTATAATGGCTTATGTCCAGCAATGGACGGAAAGAGACTGCTAGATGAACGGAGGGTTGAAGTATATGAATATTTGTGACCTCATTTTACAATGCCATTTTCGCCCGTGTTGATATTTCTCAGTGGTAAACGCTGTGGGTAAACGTTACGGCTTGAATGAACAGCGGAATTCTGATTTTATAGCAGGTAATAGTATAATATTGATAAATTTTGTTGGTACATAAAACTTATGTCCGATAATAGTTGCACATTTTATTTATGGTACTAAATAACCAAGCTCTCGGCTTAATTGCTATTCCCCTTCCAAGATTGCGTTCGTATAATTTATATTCTACCGTGAATTATTATAAATGGTGTATTGTATAATATGCGGGATGTGGTTGATATGTGGCCATTAATAACGTAGTTATTACAATTATTGAAGAATGTTTAATATATATTGCATAGCCGCATTCAAACGCAGGAAGATACATATAATACATATAAGATACATATAATAACTTTGGTGCCAAATTTTTGAATGATATTAGAATTTCAAACTAATTCGAACTGTAATTTATTTATCAACTGACAGTAAGTAATAAAACACTGTTATTCAAGGCATGGCATCATGATAGATTAAATAATCTTATATAAGCCCTAGCCCTAACAAAATGCCCTAACTGTACAGTTAATTATCATAAGTTCAGATAATTATCCATAAGTAGTACTACTTATGGATAATTATCTGAAATAAATATTATTATTATTATTATCTTCTTATATATAAAATTCACGTGTCACAGTGATAGTTACCGTACTCCTCCGAAACGACTTGACCGATTTTTATGAAATTTTACATGCACATTCAGTAGGTCTGAGAATCGGCCAACATCTATTTTCCAAACTTTTTTTTTTAGTATGTCAAAAGAACATTTGCCGGGTCAGCTAATATATAATTACTAATAAGTAGTATTTCTGAATGTATTTTGGTTCGATAAAAAGCTTTCCATATCTTTAATGTTAAAATATTTGGAACAATGAAAGTACAAACCTCCCTAGTTCCTAGTAGCATTTATGGAAAAAGAAGACTTGTCTTATTAGACCATGACTTAGACTAAATTATAGAAAACAAAGTGATAAAGTCACCGAAATATAATGAAAACGCTACTTAATAGTAGTAAAACATTAACAAAATACGATGGGGTCGATGCTGGCGATTTGCTTGCTCATAACATCGTGGTTCATTTATCATTTTGTAAACAACCACATAATACCCCTAATGAGTAAAATCCAAGCATACCTTGGGCAATACCATTAATATTACGAACCCCGAGATCCCCTCGTTGAGTTCGTACATGTTATAGTTTAAAGCCCCTTTGCGGCTACTATTCACATATTTTTGAAGTTTCACTTCTTTTTGCGTGTTTGGTACAAATGATGAGAGAATTATATAACACAATTACGTAACATAAGCCTATAAAAGTACCGCGATTTTATAGGATCCTGTCATCAGATCCTTACTTACTAAAACGCATTCCCCCTACCTAGACTCTCTTATAGTAGTTAAAAGAATTTCTAAAATCCTTCCAAAATTGGGGGAGAAATTATGTAAACATATAAACAACTAGCTGTTGCCCGCGACTCCGTCCGCGTGAAATATGGAATTTTTTTTTTTCGCAATTAAAGTAGCCTATGTCCTTTCTTAGGGTCTAAAGATTGTCTGTGCCAAATTTCATCAAAATCGGTTGAGAGGTTTAAGCGGGAAAGCGTAACAGACAGACAGACAGACAGACACAGAGTTACTTTCGCATTTATAATTTTATTTAGTAGGGATAACATAAATCCTTTTGTCAAAATCGATTAAAAGTAACATCCGATGGATTCTATCTAACTTGCTTCACTAGAAAAATACTGGTATAAAACAAGAGCTAGCTAGCAGTTAGTTCGCCTAAGCGCAGTGATGGTTGAACGCTTCGATTAGGGCGCACCGAATCAAAAATAACGCGTTGAAAACGTTCATGTGGCGCGTGATTTGCACAGTTGACTTGGTTTAGAGCAGTATGACTTTTGGAGGACGTTAACTTTAATAAAATAAACAGAACATATTCACAATAACATATTTTCTTATAATAAAACAAAGCCGTGGTTTTTGTATGACCCTATGTGAACTTAAATCTTTAAAACTACGCTACGGGTTTTGATGCGGTTTTCTTTAATAGATAGAGTGGTTCAAGAGGATGATCTTTAGGTATAATCTGTTATTATTAGACTTCTAAATTCTCTGCATACGGAGTCGTAGGATACAGCTTGTAATCTATATTATAAATATTTACAAGTAATAAAAACTAAAAATATTTATTCACGGTAATTTCAAGAATTACTGATTGGAATTGAAAACTTCTTTTAGTGTTCGATAGCCCATTTTCTGAAGATGCATATTATTGTAGACTATTTAACATCACGCCATGACGATTAGAAGCGGTGCACATATGGAAATGCCACCTAAAATCACACAATTCTGCACGGTAGACGATGTAGGCACATCTAGTACAATAATAAAACTTCTTTGTTGAATGCCTGTGATACTTAGTTTTGGCCCTCTGAATTTTCCAAGGGTGGTATTTTATAGTGTAACTATGTAAGTATAGGGCGCAGGGTGGGCTAATAATAGTGGGAACTATTTCTAATACATGTCATCAATGATAATATAATTTTGTTTATTATTTTTGATAAAATGTTGATGTTTCTCGCAACTATGTACGTGTTTAATTTATAAACCAAACCTGAACATGTTATACAAAAGAAATAACGTCTTGGGCGAGTCTATCATTTAAAAAAACGCATCATAATCAGTTTCATAGTTTTGAAGATATAAGCTCACATACAAACAAAAATAACAACTTTGTTTTATAATGAGTAAGATTATGACTTGAAGCGATAGTACTGTAATCGATTTCCATGCATAAGTCCTTGGTTCAGTCACTTATATCAAAAATAATTGTCTAATCCCAAATTATTTGTGTTATAAATACCTACAGATAATATACTACTGCGTTTGGGTGTTGTCGGTTCAACGTCAGTATTTCAATAAAAATAGTACAGCGTAATTAGATGGGATAGATTGAAAATATCAGTTTCATCACCCTATTTCCTCATCGGGATGCAATAAGAGCCAACCCAAGCAACAATATAATAAACTCTTACAATCAAAATAAAAAGATTGAGACTTTGAATTGAGACAACTTGAGAGTTAAACATACATGAAACATGTATGTTGCTTAGTTATTTATCTCTGCTTGCGCGTTTCGGAACTGGCGTAATGTTGTATCTTGTAGGATTTGATAATAGTACCAATCCTACGTGCACAACTGGCTAATTCGTTGTGCACTTATTTTGTTAATTATCTATAATATACAGATTGATATACAGATTATTGTATGTCTATAATATACAGATTTTCTAGTAAAAAAGTTCAGTTAACATTGCCGAATTGTATCTTTGATCTATCGGTTTTCATTTTTTACTTTAGTTAAGTTTAGTTTTGCACCTGGAATTAATACCAGTAAAAAGATTTTACAGCAGTAAATAAATTCCAATATACCGGATACATTTTATGAGTAAATAGAAATAAGCCGATGGCTATGCAAGGCAATCTATTATTTAATTTAACTGTGGTGTGACATCCCTATAGGATGACTGCGGGAGTGGTGTGGTGTAGGTGGGCGGGGGTTGTTACGGGACACGTGACATATTCCCGTGCCACTCGGGGGTACTTACCATAGGTAGTGTTGTGGCTACATTTTACATGTAATGGAGTGCTCCATGAAAATGGGGAGCAAAAAAGTTGCACACGAATTATGCACGAAATATGCGAGAAAGCTGTTATGCAAGGTTTATTAAATTATCTTTAAGTATATGTATTTACATTTATTGTTAAGCATAAATTGTGAGACGTCGGGTATTTAAACTTTTTATTTTGGCTTTTACTACATAAACTATTTCTTTTTTGTAAATACATACTTATAATAAACACCCAGACGCAGCACATACATATGTATGACATTGATAAATATAACACAAACAATTATCCCGTGTGGGAATCGTACCTAAAATATACTCCGATGTCATCGCCGGCATACTCCAAAAGGGGCAAGTGCGTAGCACTTACAATCGTTGGGCATGTATGACCAGATGTATGAGTGTGGATGAAGCCAAGGAAGTATGTTTGGATCGTAGCAAATGGCGCTCTATAGTCTCTGCTTACCCCCATGGGAAAAAGGCGTGATGTTATGATGGTATCGTACCTGTGATCTCGTGAACTACAATCTATGAACCAAAAAAAATATTTACATAAAACTACGTATCAAAAGACATTGGTATCGATTCTCCGTGCACAAGTAAACTTAACTAAAAATGAAAATTGATAATGTCAATAACACAATTCGGCAATATTAACAGAACTTTTTTATTAGATAGTCTGGGTTAATACCCAGACTATCTAATAAACAAGTTCTGTTAATATTATATATATAAGTTCTGTTATATTACATTTTTAATAAATTAAATCGTTAGTCTATAATTAGACTAACGATTTAATTTATTAAAAATGTGCACAATGCAATAGCCAATTAATAAAAATACAGTATAGTTGTTTTATATTTTTAGTTAAGTTTAGTCGTGAACGGACAATTGGTACCAACATTACCTTTAGCCAGTACTCTCTTTCTCCCGCTCATTAATATCCCATTATTGGGTACGGGTCTCCTCCACTTTAAGAGGGATTTTGGTCTACTATGCCGCGCTGAACAGGCGTATTCGCACAGGGTTTAATTTCGCGTTTTCCGTCTCTCACAGAGGATGTTATCGGTGTACAATATTCCTTAGCTGCCTTTTACAGCACCCTGGGAAAGAAAAGGGGTGGTGACACTTATATTCTTTATCTGTCACCACACAGACTTAATAAATCATCACAAGGACAGCCAGTATTACTAATAAACAAATCATCACCCAACCCGATATTAATTACTATAAAATAGTTACTAACCCTACGCTAGCTATGTTTTGTAAATGAAAAAAAAAAACAGTAACATAGTTTGGTAACAAACTTCATCTGAGTGTTGAGCTGTGGAAATATATGAAAAACGTTTGGACTACAACAACGCGCTGTGGAAAACCTAGTTATACAGGAAAGTGCTAAAGTACATAACGATGCATACGTTATGTGTTCGTTGAAACACGAACCTTTTATTGTTTCGTAGTTACACTGTACCTATTAATGTTTGTTTGTATATTCAGGTTCTATATTAATAACTAGCTGTAGTGTATTTCCATCTACATTTGCGTAGTAAACTGTACGTATGTATATAATTATTTTATATCGAAAATTTTTATTATTGTATTTAGATTTTATTTTTATGGCATCGTGGTATAGTGGTTTGTATCACGGATTACCGTTCTCGAATGTGTAGAATTTAGAAAAAAATTCCCGTTATTGCAACTGATGCCTTGCTCCTATCGGTTGCAGCGTGATGTTTTATAGCCTTTAGCCTTCCTCGATAAATGTACTATCCAACATTGTAAGAATTTTTCAAATCGGACCAGTAGTTCTTGAGATTAGCGCGTTCAAACAAACTAACTCTTCAGGTTTACAAAATTGGTATAGAATTTATGTATTGTATAAAGATTTTATCTTTATTACCATGGTAACGACGGGCCTCGTGGTATAGTGGTTTGTATAACGGACTGCTGTTCACAAGTAAAAGTATTTCATAATATATGTAGTATATCCGTATCTAGTACCAATAAAACAAGCTTAGAAATATAGCTTACTTAGGGATCAAAGGACGTTGTGTGATATGTCCATAACTAAGGTCTATAAAGGTAGCTTCATTTTAGTTTCATTTGTGTGTAATAATTTATTTATGGAATTTGGTTTCAATTTTTTTTTCTTTTTTTTTTCTCAGTCATAAGGGAGCTGCATCTTACAGCAGGTCAGAAGACCTTACACGAAATGTAACTGCAAATACCTGTTTATTTATTTATTTCTAAATACGATCATAACTTTAAAACAGAGATTTGATGTTGTCCGCGACCTCATACGCGTGAACATTTTTCGCCATCGCTTCGCTCCTATTGGTCGCAGCGTGATGTTATATAGCCTATAGCCTTCTTCGATAAATGTAGTATCAAACACAAAAAAAATTTCAATTAAAATCAGTAGTTCCTGAGATTAGCGCGTTCAAACAAACAAACTCTTCAACTTTATATTATTACTATAGACTATAGATAACCGGCAATAGGCAAGAAAAACTTATGTAAGGTGTACATGGTTGATGTAACAGAGATGACTGAAGTTAACGGGACAAAAAGCCTCTCACTTGAAAGAAGCGTACCCACAATGACGAGCTTGTGGTTTATTCATGGTTTTTCATTTCCATTTCCGTTCGTAACGGTACAGCTTCATTAGCGTTTTATGGATATCGTAGGCGTTGGATATGGGACAAAAATAGTTCAATCGACTCCATGTGCCTTTGAACTTTGAGGGTTTTCCTCGATTTCTCAGGAGATAACTATCAGATCCCGACCAGACAGCTTTAAAATAAATAAAGAACCATTGAAATCGTTTCGCCCAGTTAAAAGTTATATATGAGGTAACCAACATAAAAAAAGAAAAAAAAAGAAAACACATACAGTCGAATTGAGAACCTTTTCCTTTTTTTTGAAGTCGGTTAAAAATCCATCAAAATTTCCCAGGATTTCGTAGTGGAGCTGTATTTATCGCAACATATAAAACGAGTGGAAACGTAGCAAATGAGTAAGCCTCTCACAGAATAGATAGAAGATTGAAGCCTCTATTAAATTTTATTTAATTATTACTTTTAAAACCATAGAGTATTAATCCGACTGGAATCTGGAATAGACATTATAAGGCGACCCCCGCTGAAAAAGTTACGCTAGCAATTCTCGTTGTGTATGGAACCTGTCGTAGCTTAGTGTGAGTGAGGCAATTTTGAGCAGAGTTTGCGCAGGGACTAATGAAATTACGTACGCATTTGTGTCTGTTACCAATGCACTCTGTCGACGTGGCAGTAGTTATATTTGTCAAAGAAAAAGCGTGTATAACTAGTTCTGTTGATTCAAAACTCTAACTGCCTTATTCATAATGACTTATCGGAGGTTTAAACGGAGATTTTATCGGAGAGATAATAAACGTTTTAGCGTAAAAAGACTATTATGAGTTTTGATATAACAAGTTTTGACAATTTTCGCGAACCGATTTTAGCGAACTTTTAAACCTCCGATAAGTCATTATGAATAAGACCATTAGTATATAATATATACAGAATTAATAACTTTGGATTTAAGAATATTCAGAGCAAATAATATGAAATTTATGTCTCGGAATAAATTTATAATAAAGCGGAGGTTATACATATATAAAATATTTAAATAAACTTGCTCATTAACTTAGCCAAGCAGTGTCCCAGTTCTACCTCAAAAAAGTAAAATGAGTCTTTAAACCTTTATTTTTATACAACGCAGACTGCTAATGAGAGACTGTAATAAAGTTCTTTCTATAATAAAATATTAAATTGTTAGTTCTTGACAAGCTACTCGCTCTTTGATATTAATTCTAATGGCGTATTATTATTATATTCGTTTCCATTTTATTCTATCTTTTGTAATATATTTTTATTATTTTTACTTTGTGCCTTCAGCCATAAAAAAATTATGACAAAAGGTGGAGAGCAGTTCCTATATGGGAAAGACATTTTCGAATTTGGGTCGTAGCTGACATTTCTAACATAATTAAATTAAAAAAGTCCAAAAAATAAAAAACACGCTTGACAATTCATTATTTTTTAATTAATATTAAATAATTGCATTGTTATCGGTTCTCAATATGTATTCAAAATTTCAGAACAATCCGACTTTTGCAAGTGAGTGAAAATTACTCTTATTGATTCTTTTACAAAGATTTACACCTAGATTCATTCGATACTGAGAAAAGCATCATCTAAATCAAGGATATATTAGATATCTCCTTCATATTAGATAAGTCTGTAAAGATAGCATATTTATTGTCAATAGTAAATTCTTCGTGTGGTGATGGATTAAGAATACAAGTGTCACCACTCCATCTCCTGCCAAGGGTGCTGTAAAAGTCAGCTAAGGGATATTGCACACAGATCACATCCTCTGTGAGAGACGGAAAACTCGAAAATAAACCCTGTAGCTATAATCCCTCCCAAAGTGGAGGAGGCCCGTGCCCAACAATGGGATGTAAATGGGCTGGAGAGAGAGAGTAAATAAATAAATAATAAATAAAAACATTTTAATGTTTTCTGTTACTTACAACAGATTTGATTATTATTATTTATCCATAACCTGATTCCCACAGCACTCTGAAGGGGAAATGGGGTGGCGATATTTTTATTCTTAACCCAAGAAAAAGTTGACAAATATTAGTTCATTGTGTAATTTTTAATAATTACTTGTACCAGTATCCAATGCAGTATAATTAAGTACCCTTGTCTCAGGTGTGGTTCAACAAAATGCTTTAATTAACTTTGTTGGAAAAATATGTGGCATAATTAGGAAATACGTATAATATGGCTTGTCTCTTGAACTAACTACTTGTATTTTATTTAAAGCATTAGTTTTGTATATTACAGAAATTTATTATATATAAATGATGTATTACAGAAAGTTAAACTAATTGCAAATAGTTTTTTATAATAAGTTACACAATATTTGCTATAATTTGATACTAACTCTCTGCTACCCTGACTTCGTACGCGTGGAATTAAAAAAAAAAATCTCCGTTTTTGCAACATATTTTTACTGATGCTTCGCTCCTATTGGTTGAATCGTGATGTTATATTAATAATAATAATAATTATTCATGGACATTTCACACAACGTCCTCTGGTCCCAAGCTAAGCTTATATTGCTTGTGTTATGGGTACCAGAATACGGATATAATACATATACTACTTTTCTTTTGTAAAAACATACTTATAATACATAGTAAACACCCAGACGCAGTACAAACATTTGTATGACAATTAAAAACATCACACAAATGATTGTTCTGACCGGGAATTGAACCCGAGACCTCATGATCGGCAGTCCGTTATATGAACCACTCCACCACGAGGCCCGTATTAGGCATGTTATTTTAGCCTTCCTCGATAAATGGACTATTCAACACAGAAATAATTTTTAAACCAGACCAGCGGTTCCTGAGAACAAACTTCAGCTTAATAATATTAGCATAGATTAAAAAAAACGGCTTAGTACGAGTTGGATTCGCATACGACGGGTTCCGTAATGTTATTATCATATATTCATAATACTATCCTAATCATCTCTATTTGCCCTTGACATGAAGGACTTAAAATATTAAGGCGTTCTGAGGAATATACTACTCTGTGGTGGAGTTGAGATTGGTCTATTTTAGCAACTTGGTAACTTTGAAAAGATGTATTGCAATCTGTCTTAAGTCTATCAGGAAAAGTCAATACACAGATTGCGTACAACGATGACGTCACAACATTTCAAATAATACCTTTAAGTATTTTTTTAAAAATCTATATAGTGAATATTTCAATAATATTAAAAATAGTTGCTTAAAATAGTCCATATTTTCAAAAAAAAAATATAAAAACAAATGCCAATTTCATGGAATATCTAACGGATAAAGTATATAATATCGTAGTAACACCACACAAAACCTCACTATTTTATCACAAGCTACAAAAAGATTCGTTCGACAAAAGGCAGAACCTTAAAGGTAATCCTTGAGTGGGCAGCAAGCATACGTCGTTTGGGCAAACTCCCAGTGTCATTATAAAATACGGGCTACAACGTGGATTCACTTTGAGAAATGGCGGGTGGGCTATGAAACACCTGGGACTACGCTCTTATACATATAACTTTGTTGTTATTTTTTGTAGGAGGCAAATTCACTCCTGTTATTTTATTGACATTCTTGAAGTGGTTAGATAGATAGATAGTTACTCCGCTGGAATGGGATTTAGTATTCATGTAGGTACTGTTTAGCATTTGTCCTTATTTTTATGAAATTGGCCTAAGATATTATCTTGCGCCTCGAAGAAGGAAAATTTAAATTAATCATTAAAATTTTCCTTCTTCGAGGCTTCTTCGAGTTAAGTAGTTTTTGAACAAACTACTTAACCAGGACTTCATAATAAATGATTGAAAAGTGCTACGTGCTAGTGGATGCCAGTATCTTGGAGCGGTTGTTCTTTTTAAGACGATACCAAAATAGCTTCGTGCATTTTTCTATGTACGAAGTTTTCATTGTTTCTTTAGATTGAATGGCTAGAGCTCTAATTTTTAAGTATATGTTTTTTCAATATATGATCTAGGATCGCATCAACTCAGAAACACGATTGAAAAAAGTTTTCTCGATAGAAAATCTTGGCGAAACAACCTCTCAAAATTTTTATTTTTTTCATTTGTCGGTCTATTATCGCCTATTAACTAATGAAATAACTTTAAAAACATAAGTAACTATTATATATAGAAACACGTAAATCAGAATTAAAATATATTTAGTAGATTTTGAGTAAATAGGAAAAGTATCCCTAATTCTTCATTTTCTGTGCCTACTGGCTGTGTTAATATGTACGTGTCGGCGATGATATACGATAATATTGATGTAGGCCCTTAAGACGCTTTCATTAGCTTGGTACCTACTTATCTATAATATGAATGTATTAATCTATGTAACGAAATCTTTGAAAGTTATTTTCACCAATTTGCAGCAAGAAGGTTATAAATAGGGAGTGGGAGGGCCGCCTCGTTTATGGTTTAAAAGTAAAATAGTAAATAGTAGTCTTGCTTTCTCTTTTACTCCAGCTCAAAGAGAAAGAGTTAGAAAGGCTACTAAATCATTTATTTTTCTTAATGTTTTCAACTAAAAAAAGCAGCAGGCCGGATTCGTTGTACCGAGTGTTACGTCTAGATCTATATCCTAAGTCTATGATTTGCAGTAGTTCGATTGATTTAAATTTTGAACACGTTTATGGAACGATGACAATGCAGTAATGTAGATTAATATTTAGGATTTTCAAGTAGGTTTTTAGGTTTTTGGACGAATTAAATTATTTAAGACTTTCATATGGCAGAACTTAAACTAATTAAACTGTTTGATACAAATTTGTAAGCTTACAATTTACGAAATTTAATAATTACAAATATTTATTCCTCGGAGTGGAAATAATAATGTCGACGAAGTGAAACAATAACTGCCACAAGCAAATATTTTCAAATGACTAACTTCAGTCAGCAGGTTAATTCAATTACATCACAAATTAATTTAAGCACTCATATTAACCCTCTAAATCATCCATAATTACGACCACATGACTAAATACAACTAACTAACTGTACATAACCTGAATAAATGACCATTTTGCACGTTCTTAGAAAGATTTGCCTCTGTACAGTCTAATTTCTCATTAGATTACTAGTAGTAATTTTAAAAACTTCTTAATTTTCCCGTTAAATAACCTCAACTTAACCTGCTACATTGGAGTCACCAAACATTGTTCTTTCTAATTTGTTTGTCACAACCGTATGCTATTTGCCGAGGCTAAATAGAACAAAACGGTTTTTATCAGGAATTTTCTCTAAACATAATTACTGTAAACTATTGTTCTGACCAATTTTCAGTAAATTTTCAGAAAATCTCTTAACGTCAAAAACTAAACCTTTTTGGGTAATATCGTTCTTCACGTAGGCATTAGTTACAGTTGTCCTTACTTATTAAACAATAAAATCGTTATTTTGTGCGATTAGTATGCGGTTTTTTTTTATAGATAGAGTGATTCAAAAGAATGGTTTTTTGTACAATTTGTCAAGGTTTTGTTTCCAAATTCCACGCGAACGAATTTGCGGTCAACGGCTAGTACTTCATAAATATTTAAAAATTATGGTTTCCTCAATATAAGTGGCTTATTTGTTATTACAGAACCGTTACAAATAGGTATAGATGTAACTATGCAGGCATGAGAGT
Organism: Orgyia antiqua; assembly: GCA_916999025.1. Lineage (NCBI taxonomy): Eukaryota > Metazoa > Arthropoda > Insecta > Lepidoptera > Erebidae > Orgyia > Orgyia antiqua. The sequence goes on along the minus strand of OU779863.1, from coordinate 7,816,518 downwards.
TACCTACAAGGCTACAAGTAAGTATAAAATTTGATGTCTGTCCTAAAAATCTCCTATGGAGAACAGTCAAGAAAGTCCATGGAAATTTTCTTTTCTTTTTATTAATTAACATATTTAACAATAACGGCGGGTCTGAGAATAATGCCAATTAATACAAAATGTGAGCGAAAAATATAATAGTTTGTAGTGAATTTAATGTTTACGAATGATATTACTGCTAACATTTTTACAAATTCTTTAAAAAACGTGTTATATTAAGAGATTTAGCAAATATCGCTAAGAACTTTCATTAGCAGTAAGTAGAAGTACAGCTGTTCAAATTAGCGCCAAGGAAAAGAACTTTAACAAGTATACAGTCAAAGTTTGTTGATTGGAGAGACACTTGACGAAAAAGTTTTCATTGCTTTCACATTAAAAGTAATGAAAGAGTAAACTCTTGTTTACGGAGAAGAAAACCCGTAAAGCAATATGTCAATAACTAGCGAAAGGTTTTAGCTATATAGGTACTAAGGAACTCGAATATCCGCCATTATTTTCTGGAAGTCGTCTTTTTTAAAAGTAACTTAATTGGATCGAATAGTCACTGACATCTATGCTAATATTATAAAGCTGAAGAGTTTGTTTGTTTGAACGCGCTAATCTCATAAACCGGTGGTCCGATTTGAAAAATTCATTCAGTGTGTAATAGTGGATTTATCGAGGAAGACTATAGGCTCGCAGCGCGGTGAACTAATCGCGGTAATCGGCCACGACCTGTCGCCGACTGCAATCGTGAAAGCGATGGTAGACATTGACAGAGGCTGGCAAGCGGTAGCCAACTACAGCAAAGCTGTAACGCTGCTAAAGGAAGCAGCAGAACGAGAACGTGAGGCAAATACCTTCACTGACTCACTAACAAGACCCGGGAGGAGGAAGCGTCGCTTCGCCCAACTCCTTACCCCACTCTAGTCCATGGTCCTCATGGGCCTCCGTGGGGACACTAGAGAGAGTTCGGAACGGAGATCCTCTGGTGCCTCGTAAAAATCGGGGAAGTAAGATGTCGCAGTTACTTTTAGTATTCCTACGCTATCAACGCCAGCATAGGCGAGTCCTACATACCCTTCAGCCGACGATAGCAGAGGGATGCGTAAATGCATTTTATTCACTGCGTCAAAAAAAAAAGAAGACTAGGCTCTATAAAATCCCACTGCGATCAATAGGAGCGAAGTATTAGAAAAAAAAAATGTTACAAAAGCGGGGAATATTTTCTAAATTTCATGTGTACGAAGTCGCGGGCAACAACTAGTTTGGTTTTGGGATAAAATTCTTGCATACTACATTAAATAAGAATAATGAAAGCCGTTCTCGAGATCCTATTGGCAATTATTGAATGTTTAAATCCTTGTCCTTACTACTTTATAAACGCGAAAACGAGTTGACGACACTATAGAAATTTTGACTAGCTTAAGTGTTAAAGCGTCGAACGAAACTATAGCGCGATTTAAAAAACGGTCAACGCCATCTATCGATTCGCATAGTAAACTTCTGTTTGTTAAGGTTTAATTTCTAAATTTCACGAGTACGAAGTCGCGGGCAACAGCTAGTATAATATATTTACATAATACAAACTCGTATATGTTTCTTATCCAGTTTTTGTATATTTTGGACATTTAACAGAACGTCCGCTGGTCCCAGAGAAAGCTACGAGTATATTTCTATACTTGTATTATGGGTACCAGGAATGTTTTCGTTACGATGTAATGATAGACAATCGCTATCAAATAAAGACTTTTATTGTAGGCGATTTTCCGCATTTACATTTTTAAATTCGTTTTAAATCATTAAGTATAATAATCGCATTAGCGTTAAATTCACACCTTGTAAAATAGTGTTATCACAATTTTATCAAAGTCTATTTCTTTTTGTAAAGCGGTAGGGGTGACTTGTAATGAATGGAGAGGAGCGAACACTGACTGTTATAAATTGTACTAACGTCGAGCCAAATGCTGTGTTTTGTATAAACGACACAAAATACGACATTGAAATAAAAATATGTGCGTAGAACAAAGCTATTGCTATAGTACTTTAATGTTCTATTGTTTCTTTTGATTTATTTATTACTCGCTGCTGACTGTGACTTCTTGGAATTTGGAATCTTCTATTTCAGCTCCAGGTCATTCACCCCCACAGTTGGATACGGGCATCCTCCATTGTGTGAGGGATTATGGTCTACTGTACCATGGTGACCAGGCGAGTTGGCACAGGGGTTAGTGTTGATTCGAGTTTTCCGTCGCTCACAGAGGATGTTACTTGTGTACTATGGATATCCCTTAGCTGGCTTCTATAGCGTTCTGGGGAGGAAAAGGGGTGGCGACACATCTCAATCAGTTCAGCCTCCAAATTTATTAATAGGTTACTGAGCAGCTTTTCAAATATACATATATGTAATAGTATCTTTATCATCACCCTGACATGTAACGTCAATATTGTTAAAAAAAAAGCTTATCTTACACCAATAACAAAATACGATGATTTCTTATAAGTTTGATTGTAGTGTTGCGAGTGTAATGCTTTTTTAATTGAACACGCTTATATTAGTGTAGGTATCTATAAATGTATTAATCTATGTAACGGAATTTTTGAAAGTGATTTTCACCCATTTGATATGGAAGGATCGATGACAACGCAATAATAAAAAAAACATTATTTTAAGCGTGTTTTTAGGGTTCCGTACCCAAAGGGTAAAAACGGGACCCTATTACTGAGACTTCGCTGTCCGTCCGTCCGTCCGTCCGTCTGTCACCAGGCTGTATCTCAAGAACGGTGATAGCTAGACAGTTGAAATTTTCACAGATGATGTATTTCTATTGCCGCTATAACAACAAATAATCAAAATAAAATAAAATAAAGATTTAAGGGGGGCTCCCATACAACAAACATGATTTTTTTACCGTTTCTTGCTCGATACTAATAACGTTGCCTTATGTTGCATAGATAATGGTACGGAACCCTTCGTGCGCGAGTACGACTCGCACTTGACCAATTTTTTAGTTTTTGAACTAAATAGATTATTTAAAAAGTCAAATAATTGTTAAAAAAAATTATAACTTTTATATTATGTCAATAGTTAACTGACCTAAGAGAATGTAAAAAAAAATCTTGAAATATAACGGCCATAGTTAGTTACATGCTAGTTAACATGAAGGCAAAGTCAAGCTGTCTTTTATCTAAACATGTAAGCGTAATAATACCTTTAATCTTTATTATATTATCTGTGGTAATACGAAGCAAGTCGTTAGTATCAAATATTTATTTGCGTCTTTGCTATTCATGAATGTTAATTTCTTTATACAGTAGTTAAAAGTACCGAGTTGTGTGCACTCACAAATGTTGTGTGTTTCTTGAACCATTAACCGAGCTAACACCAAGTCAATCTATTTCACGTGTCTACAAAGTCACTGTAGATGTTGCAGATAAGTTTATGTTAGAACAATGTTTAGTCAACGTTCACTATGTATTTGGCAGTATTCTAGTACTTAGATTATTATATTTTGGCTTAAATTCAAACTTCTAGGATACAATAACTTCATCATTTAGTTTTAAGATAAATTTTAACGCTCACTTTTGTGTTGTGTAGGCAATTTCATTACTATAGTGTTTGTCATAAAAATGTCATTACAACGTTGCTTTAGAGTCCGCTTAGACACAATCTAAAGGCGAGAGATCATCATTGAGAACATCATCAGCGTGAGAAAACTTGAAATTATACCAAATACCAACAAAATGTTGCTTCATTACCATAATGCCAATGATTGCATAAAGGATTCTATCACGCAGAAGATTCCTCACATAATCAATTAACCGCTATCTAACGAGATAATCATATCCCAACACGCAATACATGAATGCCCTAGCTTTATCAGAACGCTAATGAACATGCACCTTTACATATATTATAATATATCTTCTAATATATAAATTTCTCGTGTCACAGTGCTCGTTACCATCCTCCTCCGAAACGGCTTAACCGACTTTTATGAAATTTTATATGCATATAGGTCTGAAAATCGGCTACTATCTATTTTTCATACCCCTAAGAGATAAGGGTTGTCCGCCCCTGGCATTTTTATGGCAAAACGACGTTTACCGGGTCACATAGTATCTATATAATTAGCAACACAAAACGTTGATCACAATGAATGAACAGCCGGGTTGCAAGTAGCGCAAAACCGCGCGTGGTGGTGTTCAATGAAGGATACCTATGTTCAACAGTGGACAGAGACAGGCTGATAGATGGAAGCGATAGTAAGTGCTGTTTTGAATTTAAGTTTTAGAAAATGTTAGAACGATTGGTAAAACTCAAATTCAAATCTTTTTACAGAAATAAAAAGTTAATCTAAACATATGGGGTGACCTAGTTCACATGCTAGTTTCTATTCGCTTTACAGGTGAACTAATATTGAAATATGTATGAACCGGAATGACAAACCAAAACCATATTTATTTAGTATTTCGTCACGTACATTCGATTACTAGAAGAAATTAAAGTTCAAACACTGCTCTTGTGTATTTTTTGGCATCTATTTTAGTTTAAATCCAGTGATGTAACCTGCCATTGTCCACGCGGTGAAGGGTTAAGAATACAAGTGTGACCACCTCTTCTCCTTCCCAGGGTGCTGTAAAAGACACCTAAGGAATATCCTACTCAGATAACATCTTCTGTGAGAGACGGGATAAAAAATAAACCCTGTGCCAACAAGCCTGGTTACCGCGGCATAGTTGATCATAATCCCTCCCAAAGTTGAGAAGGCCCTTACCGAACACTAATAATAGGCTGGAGAGGGGACGAAATTGGCATAAAGTTGCGCTATATTAAAATAAGTTTAGAGGCTTACAAAGGAGGAAAGTTTGTTGGATAGCCTTGCCTACATACTTTTGGAGCCCTTCTAAGTCTGAATGTAAGTCAGCCACCAAGCACGATTTTAATAAAACGGTAGCACAGCCGTATTACCATTGTATCGACCGCTCTGTTTAAATCTATGCAAAAGTTAGTCGCCATGCCTTTCTAGCCACTATGGTCATGTAAATCATCGTTGTTAATCAACATAAATAGTTAAAACATTGTAAATAATATAAACATGATAAATCTGTGCTTATTATAAAGCAAAGGTCATTTTTCTTGAATGTATGGCTTTTATCTACAAAAATACGCAACGGATGCGGTTTTTTAATATACAGTTCAAGAGTACTGTTTTTTTGTATAATGTTTCTAAGTACCTTTTTATCATCCAAATTTCACGTCTAGAAATTTGCGGACAAGATCTAGTATAATTATATTATGCCCGTTTTATTAAATCACATTTTTCAAAATAGTAATAGTTGTAAACGTATTACGTATACATATGTACGAGAAGGTTTACTGCGTTTTCAATGACTAACATTTCATTCAAACTACTTCAAGTTTTAATTTTCCTTAGGTTATATTAACTCGAATTACTTTAGCTCATTTAATATGTAAATATTTAAATGGAGCGAAATAAGATATATATGGAATAAGCGAGCAGGGAGGACACGCTAATTAACTACTAGACACATTTAAAATCGGGAGACAGATCTTCAACTGATGGTGTAATTCTTTTTTGTAATGAATACAGAATTCGATTCAAGAATACAAGTGTCACCACCTCATAACTTCTCCAGGATGCATTAGAACCAAGTAAGGGATATTATAAGTAGTTAACATCCACTGTGAGACGGAAGCACGCCTTGTCAGTTTGGCATAATAGCCAACAAACCCGTGCCCAACAGTGCGACGTTAATGGGCTGGAGAGAGAGAGAGAGAGAGAGATTAAAAAAGGCGTACTATCGTTAATTGTATTTTTCTCTCTTTTGCTCCCATGGTTCGAAATATAATTTAAGAGTTGAAAAAAATGTTCTAATGTTCTGATAAAAGCTAAAATAATGTTCGGGCATAAAAAGGCAAAAAAAACTGAATCTTTTAAAACAGTATAATAATATATGCTATAATAATATAGTTGGTTTAAATTCTAGTAGTACAGGTAGGTTTATATTACGTCGTCGTTGTCGGTTGTTTGTATTGCTTAGCTACAAGCCTATGTTCCGAGGACCGCTTTTATACAAGTCGCTTTTACAATTTACGACAGTGGTGTCTATTTTCTACTTTTACGATCTTCAACGATGTTTCTAACCAGCTGCGCTCTTCTAATCACTTGGGTACTTAATATAACCCCCCTTAAAGCCTGTGGGTGTAAAAAGTAAATGCTGAACGACTTTTAGTCTTACCTGATAAAAAAAGTATAAAGAATATCGGTCAAGCCGTTTCGAAGGAGATTTGTAAGTAGCACCGCGATACGAGGATTTTATTAATATTTTCTTTCCAATGTTAGATGCTTGCACATATATAAGAATAGGAATATCTGTATAGTGTATATGTATAGGAATTTAGTTTAACTCGTGGTCTAGTGGTTCATGTAACGGAACACCGTCAACGAGGTCGCAGGTTCGATTCCCGCAAGTGTGATATTTATATTTGTCATACAATTAATGATTGTACTGCCTCTGGGTGTTTTCTATGTACGTATTATAAATATGTATTTACAAAAGAAAAGTAGTTTATGTAGTATATCCGTATTCTGGTACCCATAACACAAGCTTATAAGTAAGCTTAGCTTGGGCCTAGAGGACGTAGCCTGAAATGTCTATGAATGTTTATTATTTATTTTATACTGATTAACTGAATTGAAAAATTTCCTTTGTCATTCTGTATACATACTATACAATAAACAGTGTAATAAAAAGCAGCAATAAGATCAGGTAAAGTTTCCTTCTTTTATCTTAATTAGAGAAAAATCGTATCGCCAATTGTAAATGTTCACGTTTTGTTGTATACCTAGTTCCACTGGACACTGTTGCATTCTGCGGTGACCGAATGTACATGCGACGTGAACTTTAAATCGTCACGTTGCCCCGTTTTGTTTTCATTTGTGGAAGACTATTCAGATTTTCTTTTTTGCCATTGTCACTAGCGAGCACAACGAATATGTGGTTTTGAACTGTTTTACTGCGAAAGCTTTTGCCACTTAAGGGTAAGCTAGTGGTACTATTATCGTAAAAAAAAATTGAGATAACTAGTATAATGAAATGATAATAATGAAATGAATGAAAGACGATTGCACGTTGCGGAGATGCTAATGTTGAGATGGATGTGTGGCGTCACGCGAATGGATAAAATAAGGAATGAATATATTAGAGGAAGTCTGAAAGTGATGCCAGTGACTGAAAAATTGAAGAACGAGCGGATGTCCTGGTATGGGCATGTTATGAGACGAGAGGAAAGTAATGCCGTTAGGAGAGTTCTGAGTATAAATGTGGAAGGAATAAAGTCTAGAGGAAGACCTAAGAAAAGATAGATGGACTATGTGAAGGAGGACATGAAAGAAAGAGGAGTTGACACAGACATGACGGCTATAGAAGACTGTGGAAGAAAAAGACATGTTGCGCCGACCCCAAATAATGGGATAAGGGCAGGAGGATGATGATAACTAGTATTGATTCCTATTTGGGAAAATTTGTTGGTACTTCTTTTGGAAGTTTTCTACGTATTTTATGATATGTGTGTGGTAATACTTATAATAATAATCTTTCTTTCTTCTCTGTCTCCAGCCCATTAACGTCCCACTGTTGGGCACGGGTCTCCTCCACTTTGGGAGGGATTATGGTCTACTGTGCCACGCAGACCAAGCGTGTTGGCACAGGGTATAGTTTCGAGATTTCCGCCACTTAAAAGCCTTACTTATATTGTTCCTTAGCTGGATCATAGAGCACCCTGGAGAAGAAATCCCGTGGTGACACTTGCATTCTTAATTCGTCACCACACGAACATAATAATAACAAAGTTTCTTTTATTTTTTATATTTTTAAATGTATTTTTATTTTATAACTTTATATTTAAAAGGAATAAATGAATAAGGAAGTTTCTTTATTCAGACCAATAAAGAAACTTTTTTATATCCGTTTATACAGAACTATTCACACGTGGCCATAAAAAGCAAATAAAACATACTGCAGTTCTTTCTTCGTTATGTGGCTAATAATAGCATGTCATCAGAACACTAAAGTAGCTATCTCTTAAAATACGCAGTGGAAATTTGTGATAATGGGCCATTAACCAACCTGACCTGTACTGCGAAGTTATTAAAGAGTAACAGAAAAGCAAAATCCACACATCTCCCCTCCCCAGTTCTGGCAAATCTGCTTCGCATTAGCAAAATGTTGTTTTATTGGATCTAGTGGCGATAATGGACATTCATTCTAGAATTCTATTTAGATTCAGTATTGAGTAGTTAGATATATCCGTGGGCGATGTTACCACATGCACTATAGTTTGAAATTGCTGGAATTAATTTCGTTAGTCCAGCCAGTTTAGACCTTTTAGCCAGTAAAAGGATTATATAAAAGCCTACAGTGTCAGTATTAACCCTAGTAAAACATGTTATGTTCTTGTAAGCGAAGCAAAAAGGACGTTTTTGTCTTGTAATAAGTTATGTTAGCAGTCATTAAAAATTGCATAAACGGCAAATGCATAAAGCTTTTCGGACAGTTTCTCCGAAATGCATCTGGTATCTTTAAAAATGATACCAATCAGTGCAAATGCCTTATGCTTCACTTTAATATAATACAAAACATATTTGTACTCTTATCTCTCTCTCTGCGGCCCATTTACTGCAGGACCCACTGCAGGACACGGGCCTCCTCCAATTTGGGAGGAATTATGGTCTACTATGCCGCGCCGACCAGGGGTGTTGGCACAGGGTATATTATTATTTTCGAGTTTTCTGTCTCTCACAGAGAATGTTATCTGTGTGCAATATAATAGTAGCTGACTTTTACAGCACCCTTGGCTGGAAATGGGGTATTGACACTTGTATTCTTAATCCGTCACCACACGGACAGTGCACATACATTCCAATATGTTACAAAAGCACTCATATAACAAAGGAAAATACTCACATACGGTTTGTATTGCAAAAACAAATCCGTAAGTTACCAAATTAAGTTCATTACGTATTAATGTTCAATTGGTATGGTTTACGCAGGGTGCGCGTGTGACCACTTGTCCTTTGGGAAATCAGTCCATCCGTCAGACCTACATAGTTTACGTGCGCATTAAGCGTCCGTATGTTTACAGCATCAATATTACTCTTGAATTTCGTACAAAAAGTCTGAAAATAGTTGTATTGAGTGAAAGAATTTTAGCAATATGAAATATTCTACATAAATCTGAGGATGGATAGCTTATAAGTAAAGGAATTGTGTTATAAGTATTTATACAGTTTATTAATTATAATATAAAATAAATTAAAAATATTATAGTTACTTTTTAGAAAATCAATATGCAAACATATACCACTTATTATCTTCACAATTTAGTCACCATGAGTGGTAAAATCGTTTCACAGTTTTGATATTTTCACGTTAGGTTTGGAAATTTCTTAACATTCTTCTAAACTTAGCTTTTAAAGCTCTATTGTTAAGGGCCTTCATCAATATTATCGTGCATTTTTCTACGTACAAAGTTTTCATTTTTTCTTTATATTGAATGGCTAGAGCTCTAATTTTTAAGTATATGTTTTTTCAATATATAATCTAGGATCGCATAAACTCAGAAACCCGATTGAAAAAAGTTTTCTCGATAGAAAAACTTAGCGAAATAACCTTTCTCATTTTTTATTTTTTGTCATTTGTCGGTCTATTATCGCGTATTAACTAATGAAATAACTTTCAAAACATAAGTAACTATTATTTATAGAAACACGTAAATCAGAATTAAAATATATTTAGTAGATTTTGAGTAAACAAAAAAAAAATCCCTAATTCTTCATTTTCTATACCTACTAGCTGTGTTAATATGTACATGTCGACGTTAATATTGAGGCCCTTAAGTAAAACATTTCCTTATGAAGGGAGTATATTTCATCTACTATTCCAAGCTAAAAGTGGTTGGAATTTTGAGGTCGAGTTCGTTTTGTAGTATATGAGATGTATTAAATAAACCTTCAGTAGCTTAAAAGCATAAAATACCTACATAAGAACGCAAATTTTAGAAATAAATAAAGCACGTAATCAAGGAGGTCTTAAAAAAATAAATTCTCTTTATTCAGCTGATCCCAACCAATCTGATAATAGCTAAGCCATCGTAATAGTCTTTCCTAAAGTATATTATGGCGCACATTGTGGTAATGTTAGCAATAAAATAGCCGCATCGTGAAAAAGAAAACTAATACCTGAAGAAAATGTATTAAATCTTTACAATGAAATCAAGTTTCATTGAAGAATGAGCGGATGTCCTGGTATGGGTATGTCATACGAGATGAGAGGAAAGTAATGTCATTAGGAGAGTTCTGAGTATAAAATGTGGAAGGAAAAAAGTCTAGAGGAAAACCTAAGAAAAGATGGATGGACTGTGTGAAAGAGGACATGAAAGAAAGAGGAGTTTACACAGACATGACGGCTAATAGAAGACTATGGAAGAAAAAGACATGTTGCGCCGACCCCAAATAATGGGATAAGGGCAGGAGAATGATGAAATCAAGTTTCAACATTTAAGAGTAGAAAAATTACTCTTGTGGTTGAGTCGAGTTGGTTTATTATATTGGGATAATTTATTATACATCCAAAGAAAGAAACAGAAAAAAATTTGAAAAAAGAATTTTTGAATTTTTGAAGAAAGAATTTTGTTTGTTTCTTTGTTTAAATACGGTAATTCTTTAAGCGTCGAATAGTGCATTTATCGAGGAAGGCTATATAAAATCACGCTGCGACTAATAGGAGCGAAGAATCAGTGAAAAATGTGGCAATAACGGGGAAAATTTTCGAAATCCCACCCTTATAAAGTCGCGGGTAACAGCTAGTCATCCTATATCGCTTCAAAAACCACTTTATATAGAGATTGAATTTTGAACAAAATTGCTTTAAAAAAATCTTTGTCAGATGTCTCTCTCTCTCTCTCCAGCCCATTACCGATACACTGTAATAAAGTTTTAGTCGTAAATGTCATTATCAATTTATGGAGAAGTAGTAAATAGACAGAGTTTGGATCTATAATAAATGTATACTAATAAAACTGAAGTTTGTTTCAATTTGTTAATATTACCGGGACTATAATCATGTCATCACGATCGTGGTCACTGGTCGACTCGATGCAACTCGGTTGAAACGTCGGGAGCAAAGGTATTGTGCCTTTTTAAGTTGTTAACGTGATTATAGTCCCGGTAATATTAACAAATTATGACTTCAAATCGCGTAAGTTTAAAATCAATAATTGAAGTTTGTTTGTATGTTTGAACGCGCGCTAATCTCAGGAACCACGGGTCTGATTTGAAAAATTCTTTCAGTGTTAGATAGTACATTTATTAAGGAATGCTATAGGCTATATAACATCACGCTTTGACCAATAGGAACGAAGCATTAGTGAAAAATGTTACAAAATGGGGACAATTTACTATATTAACCCCTCTAAGAAAACCCCATTCGGGTTGCAACAATAGATGCTGAAGAAAATGGTTTATTCTTAAGTAATCTAACATAGATTCGTGACACTTTATCGATGATTAAAAAAGGTTATGTTCACGTGAATAACAGTTCCAACGGTAAAAGATTTCTACACTGATCTTGCACTTTCAGGGCGTATGCTATTAAAAAAAACATACAATAAAAATATCTTTATGATATTTGTGAAATTCATAAATACTTTTGGGATCATTTCCATAATCGATTGATTGAATTCAATGGCAACGTCAACTTAATTAAGCTGTTCTAGTTATGCCTATACTCGCGAGATTCATGGCGAATATTCCCTTTGATTTGCAGAGCCAAATGCACTGGGATTATCAGTGTATTGAGTCCGGCTAATGATTAGATTGCAAATAGAATATTTGATGCCATAATTAGTATTATTCATAGAGTTGGGATCCGATTATTGAAATATAATTTGAATGTATTGTATTCATTAATATTAATATTATGTTGTGTCAGCTATAGGTATTTTCGTTACATAAGTGACATGTAATATGTTTTGGTTACAATAAAGTGTATTCTATTCTATTCTATATTTATTACTAGCTGTTGCCCTCGACTCCGTCCGCGTAGAATTTAGGAAATTTTCCCCGTTTTTGCAACATTTTTAACTACTGCTTCAGTGAGAGTATTATAAACGTAAGAGTAAACAAATATAATCAGAATGAACGAACTGCTAAGCTATCAGGAGTTACACGTGTTATTGTGAGTCAACCATAAAATATAGATATGTGCTGTTTCGGGATATTTTTTAGACAATTTTATGTAGAATATTTCCGTCATACATGATTTCTATGTAACTTTAACCATTAAGGCTGCACACGCGACGGAAGCTTAAAAAATGGAGCACCTTTTCCCGTTTTCCCAACATTTCCCTTCACTACTCTGCTCCTATTGATTGTAGCGTGATGAAAAGTATACTATAACCTGCCCAGGAGTATGAAGAATAATTGTACCAAGTTTCGTTAAAATCCGTCGAGTAGTTTTTGTTTCTATAAGGAACATACAGACGGACAGACAGACAGACAGACAGACAGACAGACAGACAAAAATTTTACTGATTGCATTTTTGGCATCAGTATCGATCACTAATCACCCCCTGATAGTTATTTTGAAAATATATTTCATGTACAGAATTGACCTCTCTACAGATTTATTATAAGTATAGATTATAAAGCTGAAGAGTTTGTTTGTTTGTTTGTTTGTTTCACGAACTACAGGTTCCAGTTGAAAAATTCTTTTTGTGTTGGGTAGTCCATTTATCGAGGAAGGCTATAGACTATACAACATCACGCTGCGACCAAAAGGAGCATAGCAATAGTGAATAATGTTGCTAAAACGGGGAAATTTTTCTAAATTCTGATTTTTTCGCTTATCATCTTCATATTATACAGTAAAATATTTGTGTATATATAATTTTCATATTTAAGCACCTACTTTACTTATTCTCTGCTCCACCCAAAGGTATTATAATATGTATGGTAGAAAATGCCTATGGCATTAAGCCCGCCTTTGTACTCAAATTAAATAAATAATAAATAAATATTCATGGACATTTCACACAACGTCCTCTGGTCCCAAGCTAAGCTTATATGCTTGTGATATGGGTACCAGAATACGGATATAATGCATAAACTACTTTTCTTTTGTAAATACATACTTATAATACATAGTAAACACCCAGACGCAGTACAAACTTTTGTATGACAGTTAAAAATATCACATAAATGATTGTCCTGACCGGGAATTGAACCCGAGACCTCTTGATCGGCAGTCCGTTACATAAAACCACTCAACCACGAGGCTCGTCTATATAAATATAACATAGAATACTTACATGATGGATGATGTCTGTAGCCGCGTAAAAGCTCTCATGGGGGTCTGGGCGTTTCATCATGTAAGGTCGAGGAAAGTCCGTGTCGTCGCAAATTTCTGCAAAAATTATTTTTATTAATTAAGTTGTACTTGTATTGATTTATATAATGCTTATTTAAAATTGGTTTAATTTTTACCCGTAACTTTTACAACGTATACATACATAGACAAAAATGTATCAATCCACCTATCAACCTTTCTCCGTCCACTGCTGGACATAGGTATGCCTCCCCCATAGAACGCTAAAACGGGTGATCCTTCGCTATTTGCATACAGAGTTAGTTAATAACTAGAAATAAGGCGATTGCCAAATGCCTATATCGTTACATAAAAAACACTCATTACGATTTTTTTCATAAATGGAAATCATTGAACATAGCACCGTTCTTTGAGGGGACTAGGAATATTATTTATAATAGAATATTATTCTACTCATAATTAATATGTCCGTGATCCGTTTGAAATTCAGTTTCAACACAAAGCGCACCCACAGTCTGTCACAAACGGCTTTTCTACAAACGTTTGTCAACGTCACGAATAATGCGTACTTTTGACCTAAAACCCGTCACTATTTTCATCCAAAGATATACGAATCCGACTTCTATTATCCCGTGCTTCAGGCACATCATCTTTTCAATATGGCTTCTGAACAATGGCCGGCTTTCCGACCGGACGTCCGCAGGCTCAGTAACGAGCACACCCGCTATCTTCAGTTAACTTTAAAAGCGAATTTCGGGTCAGAATTCCTGAATTTTAGTTCCTTTAACGATATTCAAAGAACATTTATAATGATATAGCCCATTCTGCCTTATAAAATGAGATTATTTCTTAATCACTTAAAGCACAATGAGTAATGTATAATAAAAACGTAATAAGATTTTTTGTTTCCACTTTCTTCATACAAAATTAGTAATCTACGGAAGCGAGTAAAAGTATCAATTGAGGCGTGAGTGTACTCAAAAACCTAATGAGTGTAGACGAGTACCAAGCGAGTCAAGTATCGAGGGCGAGCCAACTAGTATGAGCTAGGAAAAATATGGGTGCCACAAGCTACGGAGCCTGCGATTTGAAACAATTGGCATTGTTCATAATTTTTGACCTGTTGTTTTTATATTTTTTTTTGAAAATATAGACTATTATAATCAACTAATTTTAATATTATTGAAATATTGACTATATAGAATTTTAAAAAAATACTTAAAGATATTATTTTAAATGTTGTGACGTTATCGTTGTACGCAATCTGTGTATTGATTTTTCCTGATAGACTTTAGCTAGATTGTAATACATCTTTTCAAAGTTGCCAAGTTGATATAATAGACCAATTTCAACTCCACCACAGAGTAGTATATCCCTCAGAACGCCTTAATATTTTAAGTCTTTCATTTCAAGTGCAAATAGAGATCATTTGCGTTTTTGGAAAAATAATCGTTAGTATAGCAAATTTTCCGAAAAAAACTACTGGATCATGATCAGAAACTCTATTCACCGAAATGGTTTTCGAATTAAGAGTTTAAAAAAAATATGAACAATGCCTATTGTAAATTATAAAACCAGCGTTATGTTGTGTCTATATCCTAATCCTAAACCTATCCTAATACTTATCCTTACTTATATATAAAAGTGAGTTTGTTTGTTTGTGACATTTTCACGCAAAATCTACCAAATGGAATTGCACAAAAATTGGTATAAAGATAATTTATAGTCCTGGAAATAAAATAGGCTATATATTATTTCGATAATAACTCTGTACGAGATAATAAAAGCAAATGTTTGTACTTTACATGTCATGTTACAACTACGGTGTATTTTTATTAATTTGTTAGTTCCTCGTACACTTTTATATTAAAATATATACAACATGTTGCAGAAAGGTGTAGTCATAATTTAAAGTTGCATTAGATAGGCCTAAAATATTATAAATATTACTGTACTACACATAGAAAAATACAGTTCGTAAGTTTTTTTTTGTTCATTGCCTACTATTAAATAACTACCAGAAACACATCAATTATGAGATGTTTACGGTTTATTGAATGCGATTGAACCTTACGATAAAAGATGACCTCATAGTTGTGTTGTATTTAAAGAAGATCGATTAATTTAATAAATTAATTAAACTTTTATGAACACATAAAAGTCATAATATAACTAGTATTTGTAATATCTAGTATTTGTAATATCATCCATGCCTAGTGCCTAGTCACCGGCCATGTGTAACGATGGTCAAATATGACTACACCTTTCTGAAACACGTTGTATAGGTAACCCTAACTCGTCAATTTAGCTTTTTAGTTAAAATAATTTAATAAAACAATAATATGAGGAAACTTACCATTATATTCATGCTGTTCTTGAGCTTCACGTTTATCACGGCGGCCCAGGGTTTCCCTCCAAATATTGTAGGGTTCTCTGTAATCCTCGTCGACAACCGCAGGGCTGCAAACAAACGATTTCTTTTTACACACGTTCTCGTGTTTAAAGCTTTGCTTATGGCTAATTTGATAGAATTAGCTCTCAGTTAGAAAATTATTTTTTTGATATGATGATTCAAAGACATTTCCTTTTCTTGTATTTACCTTCTCAGCCCATAAACGCCCCACTGTTGGACACTGGCTTCCAATACTTTGAGAGGGTTTTTAATCTACTAGGCCGTGCTGACCAGACATTTTGACATAGGAAACAATATTTCCGATTTATTAAATACCTCCTTCTTCAGCCCATTTACGTCCCACTGTTGGGCACGGGCTTCCTCCACTTTGGGAGGGATTATGGTCTACTGTGCCGCGCAGACCAGGCGTGTTGGCACAGGGTTATGTTTCGAGTTTTCCGTCTCTCACAAAAGATTTTATCTGTGTGCAATATCCCTTAGCTGACTTTTACAGCACCCTTGGGAGGAGATGGGGTGGTGACACTTTTTATTCTTAATCCGTAACACGTAAAAACATGGACAACCATTAAATTAATAATTTAATTTATTAGTTATTCTTGAAGTAAAATTGACCTTTGAAAAAGCTGCGGTAAAAAGTTGTTACTTTATGTTTGTAAAGGACTTACCGCATCATATGTATTGGTGGACAATTAGCCAGAGCTAAGGCCAGTCGAGGAGCTCGTCGATTATTCCTAGCGTTAGAATTCCCGTGTCGAAGGGAAGGGCAGAACGGTTTCTTCAACACGTTTGGAATTCTACGACGTGTCTTTTTTACAATAAGTAAAATAGAGATAGTCACGAATCCCAAACTTCCAGCTACAGCTCCACAAGCGAGTCCGACAGATACCTTTAGAGATGAATTACGTTTCTTCCTTGAAGATGGAGGAGTATCAGTTCTATAATACTCATCAAGAAATTCCATTGATGCGTTTACCACGGTCGTAACTGACAGCAAAAAATACCACCATTAGTTCAATATTCAAATGTTTGTTTGTTGGTAGGGCTCTGATATTTAAGCAGTATAGATGAATAACTCAATTTTATTTATGGAAAAGATTGTAATGTTGATTATTAACTCTGTACGTATCAATCTATCAATGTAAAAATCTATGTATCTTTGAAAGTGATTTTCACCCACTTGCATTAGTCGGATTGATTGAAATTTTATTTTGCACACATATTAAGAACCGACGAAAATTCCATAATTTTAAAAGATATTCAGGATTTTTCAGGCCTCTCTTTTTAGTTTTTGGACTAGGCAAATTTTACAAAATTAATATATTTTTTTTTACACGAAACTTGTAAGTACCTTCTCAGAACTTACTACAGAATATACTCTGAAAAGAAAATTTCCTTTCCAATACAGCCAAATATTAAGTTAATCTAAGCTTATAAAGGTATTCTACAAAACTGTGTTAAAGTCCAAACTGAGATTGAGGTGAGGTGAATGGCGACTTGCCAGTGTAATACGTAGAAGGTGCCAAGAGTCGGTTAATTCCGTGCTAATTTCTAATTGTACATTTAATGAAGTGTATCTCAGGTTAACAGCCGGACTCTGTTCTATTTTCTCTAGAAAAGCGAACTATTTAAGTAGGTTAAAGTAATATTGATAAAACACTACCGAACTAGTTTTGTACAATATTGTGAAACCATTGTTGTGGCGATTATAATTTTTTAAGGTTTCATATTACTACTTCCCTTCTTAGAAACAAGACTAAGTTTTATTTGTATAAATACACGACATGACGTGATATCAATGGATCTTGTTGCATATTATGGAATCAACTTTCCAACACCAAAGCACGTAACTTATAAAGGCAACTTTTGGAGCGAATATAATTATATTTTTTAACCTTTAAGGTATGCCTTGTAATCTATAGATAGACGCTTACAAAACATGAGATATTTTTCGCAGGTCGCCGAGCCTTCCGAAATTGGAAACAGAATAGATTCGTTGAATTAATTATTTAATATTCTGTATTATTCGATACAAACTGCAAGGAATCACAACCATCAAAGACAAAGTATTTTTTTTAAAATTTCAGTTAGGCATAATTAACATGCTCTTTTAAAAGTCAAAAACTAGGCATCTGTTCCCAAAGTGAATCCTGTGGAGAAGAACAGACAAGAAACTCCATTCATCATTTCTTTCAAGAACATACATTCATCAGAACATCCATCCACCATTTATTTGTCAAGTAAAGTATTCAAATCAAATCAAATCAAATTCATTTATTTGTGTTCATAGGTCTACATGATGGTATAAATTACAATTTAAGTTCTGGCTATGTCCTGCCACAATACGGCGTATAAATAATAAAAGAAACGACGTTAGACAATGCACGGCCTTCAAGCCACACCTCCGTGCCCGTCGGAGTGGGGAGCGTGAGGTTTTTTGTCGTTACGGAATTTCTGGATTCGGTCCCCGCGCTCAAGGCCCTTTATAGAAGCTATGCAATAGCTTAAAAATAC
Source organism: Orgyia antiqua (assembly GCA_916999025.1). Taxonomy (NCBI): domain Eukaryota; kingdom Metazoa; phylum Arthropoda; class Insecta; order Lepidoptera; family Erebidae; genus Orgyia; species Orgyia antiqua. Next base: position 7,798,166 of record OU779863.1, on the reverse strand, counting down.
TTACATAAAATACTAATCCTAATAATGTTCTAAAATCAAATTCAATCAATTATACAATGTCAAATTAAATAGAAAAAAAAAAATAGAATTAATGTTATAAAATGTCAATCGATTATATCAGACAAAAATTGTTCAATTGAATAATAACATTTATCCATTAAAAATTTCTTAAGCTTGATTTTAAATTTACTTATATTTTCTACTAGTCTTATTGATTTGGGTAATTTATTGTAAACTTTTAGACCCATGGCAACTATGCTTCTCTGAAGTAACGTGGTATTGCCTTTTGTAACATTATAATTACACAGTATTATTCTATTAGTGTGTATTAGGTACACACAAGTAAATATAGATCTATACAAAATTCAGTTTTTAAATTGTAACGTGTTAGGTATATCCTTTTTCATTCATTAAATACATATTCAAGAAAAGTTTCAAAATTTACGAAGAAAATTGTGTCAAGAGTATAGAGAATAAAATAGATGTAAAAGTGTAATATATAAATAACTAGCTGATCCGGCAAACGTAGTTTTGCCAGAAGATTAGATGTTGGCCGATTCTCAGACCTAGAGGATATGTACACAAAATTTCAGGAAAATCGGTCAAGCCGTTTCGGAGGAGTACGGTAACTAACACTGTTACACGGGAATTTTATATATTAGATAATTCATCAGAAGAATATAAATTCTGATCGACAACTTCCTCTTTCAGGTTGTGCCTACGCATCATTCAATTAATTTCATTTTGCAAGGGGACGTCGAACACCAAATCAAAGCCATATTACGTTTAGAAACATTACATATTTTTATGCCGAGTGGGCTCAAAAGTATCTGTTTCAAACACATCGTAGCTAATATTGAATTCACAAGGGCTGTCATATGTATTACCTAACGTATTTACTAATGGATTTCGTGTCTGGAATACTTTAGCGAAACGGTAAAAGCGTTTATAAAAACATTGATTTATGTATGAAAAAATGAAATTTATAACGTTCTAATTAAGTTCCCGAATGAAATTACATTTATATGCTACGTTTGCGGTCTTTTGAATAATTTTGTGTAAATTGTTAGGCTAATGAAATTACGTATAAGATAAGGAGAGCTTTTAAATGTATCGTAATTGATTGCCACGCAATGACCAATCAAATCTCTTTAAAAATTATACCCTTTAAAATTTAGGAGTCAAAACAATGTGAGGACAATTAAGATAAATTAAACAAATAAAAATAATTTTATAATAGTAAAATATCAGGGCTAGATTAAAAATAAAATTTTAACCCTTTTTCCTTCCTAGGATGCTGTAAAAGCCTTCTTAGGAATATTGTACACAGATAACATCCTCTGTGAGAGACGGAAAACTGGAAAATAAACTCTATTATTAATAAAAAATCTATTAGTATTAAAAAAAAAAAAATATTTGGACATGTCATAAGCACATAATTTTTCTGAAAAATTGTGTCTACTTGATTAAATGATATTTCAAACATTCATTCGTTCTATGCCAACACGCCTCCACGTAATCCCTTCCAAAGTGGAAGAGGTCCATGCCCAGCAGCGGGACGTTAATGCGCTGTAGAGAGAGAGAGAGAGAAGTAGCTATAACTAAAATGACATAGAATAATAGAACAACTCAGGATCACCATTGTGACAATTTCCTAATATTAAACTGACGCCAAACAAAAGAATTCATGCTATATATTATTTTTCAAATAACTATTAGATAACTAGCTGAAGATGATTTTTACCTGATTTTGATATTATTAGGTAGCTTGATACCTTATGGGAGCTGTAATTTTATATTTTGGACTATATGGAATGACTCTGTCGTAGATTAGGCAAAATATGACCACAATTTAAGATATGTGAAAACCGAAATATTGCTTGATATTCTATTCGATTTAAAAAATAATGACGATGCAAAAGCGGCTAATGTGTAATACTACATAATACGAACAAAATCGTGAAACCTTAAGATATATTGTTCACTTGATCTTTGCGAGAATAGATAGGATTTATAATATCATGAGTAAGGGAATATGTTGTCTCTATTTTGTTGAGCTTTCGCGAAGTAGGAATTATGTTCTGTCACAGTAGTATTTGGAGCATATTTACTTTATTTCGACATGTAATAATACCGTTGGCTTCTTACAGTCAGCCTCTTACTGCGTATAGTTTTGTTATGGGATAATATTTAGGCATAATGTCCTCAATATTGTATGCAATATTCTCTTAGGTAATTCAAAGTTGCAGTATCTGAACTGGACATGCACAACAGCATAAAATTTTAAAACTGAGAATAAAAGATTGGTAATATTAAATGAATAAATATTTATTTTCATTTGCCGCAATTATTCTTTGTGAAAGTGGGTTGCGTTCCGAGTTTTTATTCCCATTACACATTAATTGGAAGAACGAAATAATTCAGATCAAAGATTTTGTTTAATTACAAGTTCTTAATTTAGCGCGAGGATTTATCACTTAAGAAGCGATTTCCTTAAAAGAGCTGTGGATTAATAAGAGAATGATAAAATTTGTTAAATAGCCGCAGGGTACCGAGTGTGCAAGAACAGATAACGGTAAGCTCGATGAGAAATAATTGATCTATTAGCGTTAGTAGTCTTATTATGTCCTTTGACAAGTGCATTTTATGTTTTTACCCTAAATCGTTTCATGAATCATGCCCGTTTATTTAGAAAATTCAGCGCGTAATTCGTTGGAACAGTTTAATTGTCTATTTGAATGCAATTACACTTGATTAGTAAGCTGTTTTGAATTGTTGGTTTCAAATGGAAAGAAGTTTGTTTTACTTGTGAAATAAACGCTGTTGGACTACGTTGAATCAGCTGCAATTCAAACAAAATATTTACTGTTGGAGTTAATTTATTTACATTCAAGCTAGTTAAATTTACGATAGAATTTAACGGAACACGCTTTCGTACTCGTTGGCACGCTTCATTGGTTATTGAAGAGGCATAATTATTGAACTGTGAAGCGAGTGAAATATTTATGATAGTTGTAGGTACTGTAAAGGTTGTGATCATTGAATATAACCTATACAATGATACAGGCCACTTAAGATTTGTTTTTAAAAAAAAAGAATAAAAAATTTAAAATTTGAAAATAAAAACAAAAGAAGGGAGATGAGCATGGGACATGAAGTGAGGATGTTGGAAAAATGATTGTGAAATAGTTTTTCTTTATTATAAAAAATATAACAAATTAATTAAATGTGTTTTAAATTATTATTACAAATGCAATGAAGCTTTACAAATGCAATGAAGCTTTACAAATGGTGGAGGCGCCGGGTATAGCGGCCCGATTGGTAAACCAGCTCCTACGCCCAGGGATGTGTTGACGAGCAAAGGGTCGACACAGGATAAATATTAATTATCAGAGAAGTAGCCGTATCTTTTTATTAAATTTTTATAAATTATTTATAACTAAGATGGAACTAGCCACGATAACTTTCGGTGGTTGCGCACAGGAGTGCCTAGATGAATTCGAAGAAATGTTTTACGCTTTAATAACTTTCAAGAGATGCTCGTCTGAAGAAGAAAAATTATCACTATTGCCCTCATTTTTAAGGGGTAACACCTTATTTTTCTTCCGGGGCATTAAAGACATGTGCAAAAGCGTACAGGAGGTATTTGATAGACTAAGGGAAGAGTTTCAAGAAGTAAATTACCAAGAATTGTTCTATAACGAAATAATTATTTGCATAATGATGTAAATTGGTTTAGTGATTCAATTAGATTAAGGTTATATATAGGGTGATAATTATAATTTACTAATATTGTTTTATTTTGGTGTGTTTCATATTGTTCGGGATCGGCGAGACTTCATAATGACGTCAGCATATTTGTACATAAGAAAGATACAATGAAAAGGAACCACATCAAAAATTTAATTATTTTTTCATATTTATATTTTGAATGTTTAGTTAAAAATGTGAGATAAATATATTAACATAGTAATTGGATAGTGAGTATTTCGTACTAGATTATGATTATAGTATTAAGGTGGAACGATTAATAGGTATAATAATGGGTTGTATTGAGTTATAATGTCGAAGGGAGTGGCTTGGTAGAGTTAGTTGGATGAGTCGTATCAACGGGTAATATCTTTGAATGCAACATGGTAAGGCCATAGGCTATTTGTCATGGAATCCTGTTTTGGGATATCACGCATTTTAGAGATAGAACTTATAAGATAGGATTTAGGAAAGTAGGTGCTAGAGTAAAGTATTTGTTCATTAGGAGAGAAATGTGAAAGGTTGAAGATTGAAGGAGGTTGTATTATGGTGAGAGGTTGCTGATAATATTTTTTATTTTGTTTATTGGGTAATAGTTGGATAATAATGATTGGCGAATGGTTTGTAATTACTTAGATAATAGAATGATTGATTATTTAAAACGTTACTTGTAGTAGAAGAATGGTTGGTAAATTTATCTCACGAGAAGGAATTCTAAGTGTGGAATAAATTGGTCATTCCCGAGCATTCAGAATTACTTAGTAGAAATTATACCTAAATAATTGAAAAGACGGTTGAGTATTATCTGAGCATACTTTAAATTTTAATTTGATAATCTCTGGATTCTATCAATTATAATGGTTTCTTATGTAAATTTTCTCATTAAGCTGGAAAGCTGTTAAATTAGCATATCTTTCGGATCTATGATGCTGACCTCATAATTGAAGCTCGATAGTTTTTATAAGAGCATTAATTGTTTGGTGATGAACATTTTTCTGATTGATTGTTGATGATATATGCTTTGTGTCTTGGTGTGATAGTTTTAAGGATGCCTTATCACTCTTGTTATTTATTGGATAAATCAATTTTAAAGATGAAGTACATAGTTTAATATTTTATGAAAAGAGTGATATGATATAAGGGCATCGTAGTTAATGTGGTTCGGATAACTAAGATTAGAAAGGCAATTTTTGGTTGGTTTTTTGCTTTTCAAGTTTTTCGAAATGTATTGCTTCGAAAAGCTAGGTCCTAGCTGGATCTAATCTGGTTCATTCTAGTTTGTTATCATGCTTTCCAACCTTAGGTAGGGTGTCCAGTATTTTGTAACTTAGAAAAAAAAAAAATTTTTTTTTTTTTTTTAAAAAAAAAAATTTTTTTTTATCCTCTAAGGGGGGGAGAATGTAAAGGTTGTGATCATTGAATATAACCTATACAATGATACAGGCCACTTAAGATTTGTTTTTAAAAAAAAAGAATAAAAAATTTAAAATTTGAAAATAAAAACAAAAGAAGGGAGATGAGCATGGGACATGAAGTGAGGATGTTGGAAAAATGATTGTGAAATAGTTTTTCTTTATTATAAAAAATATAACAAATTAATTAAATGTGTTTTAAATTATTATTACAAATGCAATGAAGCTTTACAAATGCAATGAAGCTTTACAGTACTTACCAGATTTGAAGGTGATTTCACTGATAAGTATCCACTCATGTTGAAATTTCAGCTTCATCATAATGTGCTTAGCTGTTCGATTTTCTAGGTCAACATGTATGTTTCGAGCGTGCTCAGATACTCGGTCTTGTTTTGGTTCATATGATACGAAATCTTCTTGCCACCGTTCCCCTTCCAGAGAGAAGTATATTTCCGCTTCTTTGAATAACTGATGAAGAAATTTGTAATTTTTAAATGCAAATATTCAGGTATTCCCAAGCTACAAATCTTAACTATGTTTTTATTATTTTTACTTTTCGATTTTGAAATGATAAATGTTTGCTAACAATCATTAATAAACATTCTCAATATAATTTGACTAGTTTATAACTTGTAATAGGCATATTGATAAATTTTGAATATGTCTCTCAATTATGGCGACTAAGTTACAGAAAATGGGCTACGAGAATTTAGATACAAATAATTCAATATTCATGGCTGGAATGGAGTGTTTATTTTCTAGAGCCTATTACGCCTATTATATTAAAACCTATTACACAAAGCATTCGCAAAGGGCAGAACATAGTATATTACCTGGACATCTTTGGTAAACATATTGTTAGAATGAATATCTACATGATGGAACATTCTAGTATCGGTAAAGTTGAATGTTAAAGATACTTCGTCATCCGTAAGCATTGTTTTATTCCATCCCACCCAACGGGTACCTGCGACAAACATTCCAAAAGATTAATTACTTTTAAAACGGTACATTTAGAATGTTAGTAGCAAAACAGCATTGTATACTTTATCTATTTATAATAATTTAATCATTTGTGTGATATTTATAAATGTCATACAAATGTTTGATCTGCGTCTGGGTGTTTATTATGTATTATATGTATGTATTTACAAAAGAAAAGTAGTATATGTAGTATATCCGTATTCTGGTACTCATAACACAAGCATATAAGCTTAGCTTGGGACCGGAGGATGTTGTGTGAAATGTCCTTGAATATTTATTATTTATTTTATTATTTATGTAATGTTTGTTGTATGTTTTCACCCATGTTGCATCTGATTAATCAGATTTTTTTTTGTAATATAAAAGACCGATGAACTGTTGACCGATGAACAAATTATTCCATTAGGTGTACCTAACTGCAAAGAGAATAATTTGTAGTACGATGGCCGAATATAATAATCTTAAAAATTATCCTCACAGTGGTATTGTAAACATATAAAATGAGCATACCTCTAGTGTCATTGGGGTCCGGTAGTTCGAAATCATTAGGGCCAAGCAAGGAATCAGCCATTTGACCGAGTCCATTAACAAAGCGGCCACGGCGGAATATTCCATCATATGCCAGATCTTCAAATCGTGCACCACCAGTCATGGCTTGCATTTGTCCGCCTTTTGGTGCCGAGTACGCAATTAATTCCTCTGCACAAAGAAAGTAACATAAATACACCGCCTCTTGGCGGTTTTTATCGCTCAGCATATAATTTCAGTAAATTTAACACGCACTATCTACAGAACAATCGCAGTTTAGGCCACCAAATGTCGCCAGCTATTAAAATGTTTTCCGTAAGATACCTACGTTTCCAACGGCAGCCGTACAATTCTACTCTCATGCATGCGGTGCGAGGATGTCCTGCATATGGAAAGAACCGCACTTTGGATGCTATAAACGGTGCTTCGAGTGTAGTCTTTCTGGTAGTATACGTGTTGACATTACCAGGGATAAGCTGAAACAAACACTAACATTACATTCTTGAACGTATAGCTAAAATTGTCAGCGTTTACCTATCTGTAATAGTCACTGAGCAGTTAAAACAATCATAGCTACATACTCAATAGCTCAATGCATTTTAATGTATGTAAAGGATTGCGAGTTATGCGGGTACATATACCCAATACATAAAATGCACTAGGATTACTTGTGGAAATTAAATCTATATTATTATTTTCGTTTCAACACATCTCTTATTTACAGGTATGTCTATTATATATCAAGTTAAGTGCCGTTAAGTGTATTGTTAAAAATTCACTTACTGTACTGCCATTGAAATCTTTGTATTTCTTCCAGCGTGGGAGTGAGGCCCTCCAGTACTCCACTAAGTAGCTCTCAACAAATTCTACACCCACTGAATTAGCGAATCTGCCTTGCGATTCCGTGGCAGTTATAAGATATTCATCTCGCAGGTCTATCTCAAGAAACTCACGACTGCCTGGTGATATTAGTCCATTAGGACACCAGGCTCCCCCTTTAATCTCAGTACGTATACTGAAAATAAAATAGCTGTATTATCACAAAAGTTTATAATATAAATAGCTAAGTGGCAAGTTGTCACTAGCTTTCTTAGGTTACTAAGGTAGATTTGCCAAAATATCTTCAATTAAATCTATTATATAAAATTCTCGTGTCACAATGTTCGTTCCCATATTCATCCGAAACGACTTGACCGATTCTTATGCAATTTTTAATGCATATTCAGGAAGTCTGAGAGTCGGCTACTATCTATTTTTCAAACCTCTAAGTGATAAGGGTTGTCTAGCCCTGACATTTGTATGGCAAAACAACGTTTGCCGGGTCAGCTAGTATGAAACAAAAAAGTCCTTGATGGAACACGAAGTATCTTTTATATCCATTCTTAAACCTTTAATATTGGCACTAGTTACTTGTTACCAACTACTAGCTGTTGTCAGCGACTTTGGACGCGTGGAATTAGCAATAAAAAGCATAACATAATTTTTCCCCGTTTTTACAACATTTTTCTATGATGCTTCGCTTCTTTTGGTAGTAGCGTGGTGTTATATAACCTAGAGCCTTTCTCGTTATATGGCACTATCTAACACAAAAATAATTTTACAATTCGAACCAGTACTAATTAATTTTTTGTAGATAATTTTGTGATCTACAATTTTTGTTTGAGGTATTTTTATGATAAAACTTACCGTTTTGCTAAAAATCACGAAAAACTCATTTTTTTTTACCTTTGACTTAAAAAATTTAATAAAAAATTGCAGCTGAGTATTGTTTTATCTTCTTATAATTAATTCATTCCGATTGGCATTTTCTGAAAAAGTTGGCTTTGCGAAAAAGTTATAAAATCTATTGATGTAAACATTTAATTTAAATAATTCGTGTACGACATGAGCGCTTAAGGCCTGCTCATTTGGATTTTACAAACTTTTTCTTACTACAAATAAAATAATTAACTGATAAAATGTATCAATTTTCTAATAAGCAAATTATCTCACTTTATATTTTTCTTTTATATAAGATATTGAACTAAGTAGTTTTTTATTTAATAAAAATTAGTAAATTCTAGTCAGTATTTTTTACGCATAAAGAAATTACTTTCTGAAATTGAATTTGACAAGTTGCAAACTTGCTGCAACAATCATGATTAGACAATCGATATTATATCAAGATTGAATTGGGTAAGCAGATCTCATAATTATAAGGTACACGGAGAAAAAATTATAGCAGTTATCAGTGAAGAATATACAGGGTGACTTTTTATCACTAGCCAAATTTTAATAATATAATCTTTAGGAAAAATAAATAAACACGTATTTTTTCTTTCAGTGTCATTCAGTACTAAAATATTAAAAAACAGCGTCGCAAAGTAACTAAATCCTTTGATGTGCGGCGACGGCTCGCTCAGTCGTGAAAGCGTAGGTACCTATTTTCCCCCCGCGCACCGCACATCTTTCTTTTTGCAATTTAGTGACCATATTGAATTTAAATTATTTGATATATTTTTCGGAAAAATTATTTCATTGTGAAAATTTTACCTACCAATTTTTTTTCATAAATGGGTTGTATGAATGATACATAATACCTAGAAAAAATTTGGACAGTGACTATAAAATCACACTGTATATTATGTAAAAATTACTAAATTTCGATAATAATATCGAATCGCTATTGCAATATTCTAAAAGTTCATATTCATTAATGTATAATTAGTAAAGCGTTTAGGAATTGTTCATGCAGAGATGATGAAATATTTATTAATTAGCACTGTATATGAGAATATTTCGATTATTGTTAAATATTTTAATTTCACTCCAATTTTCGAAATTGGTATTCTAACTGCCGCACTCAGAGACATTTAATGGTTACTTAAGGAGCTCTTTAGTATTGATTTAAAAAAGTTTTAACTTAACTTTTACATTTTAAATCAATACTAAAGAGCTTCCTAAGTAACCATTAACATTTAATGGTTACTTAAGGAGCTCTTTAGTATTGATTTAAAAATGTTTTAACTTAACTTTTACTTTTTTAAATCAATACTAAAGAGCTCCCTAAGTAACCATTAAATGTCTCTGAGTGCGGAAGTAAATGTGTGTATTTTTTTTAAATTTGTAAACCGAAATAAAAAATTGATGAACTAAATTTGCCGCCACTGATTAGAAAAAATAATTTTATGTTAGTAGGTAATAACTCTTTTGCCCTTATCTCGTTGTTCGGGGTCGGCGTAACATGAATACTTTTGTTCATGTTGCTATTCGATGAACTTGATTTTTACGAACGGCCGCCTGACGTCAACCCTGTTTGGGTATGTGCGCACGTATCATGTGATGTGGTTCCCTCGGTCAGTTCTTACGACCCCCGCCGGCAAGACATAGGGTTGACATAGGCAGGTGATATTTACTTATATTAATAAATAATAAGAAGAAAAATAAAGGTTTATTTATTATTTATTTATTATTATTATTATATTCTTTTTGTCCGTCACCCCACGAACAGATTAATTATATATTAGTGAATAATGAATGTCTCAAAAGAGGTCAGAGTTTTCACGTCAATGGTACCAATTCTAAGTGCACAACTAAAATAAACTAGACTAATAAAATGAAAATAATTAAGGTGTATTTTTAAAATTTGGCTATTTCGTTGTGTACATTCATATTTATTATTGACACTATTAAATTTTCATTTTTTTGTTAAGTTTAGTTGAGCACGTAGAATTGGTACCATTGTCTCAGAATTATGTTGGCTTAGGTATTCGAATGTGAATCCCTTCGTTAATTGTTTAAGCTAAGTATGAACGTTTTGCGACCGTGAGAGTTACAATTATTATAACAATTTAGCCGGAACATAGTTCTTTATTATTGTAAAACAATAGCCAGTTTAATACAATGCGTCGATTTATAGCTAATAGTTTGGAATAAGTTCAAATATATGGCTGTTCTCCCCTCTCCAGCCCATTAATGTCCCTCTATTGGGCACGGGCCTCCCCCACTTTGGGAGGGACTATGGTATACAGTGCCGCGCTGACCAGGCGTGTTGGCACAGGGTTTAGTTTCAAGTATTCCCTCTCTCACAGTAGATGTTAACTACTTATATTGTTCTTTAGCTGGCTCTTACAGCACTCTGGGATAGAAATGGGGTGGTGACACTTGTAGTCCTAATCTATCACCACACGGACGGATGTGGTGTAATACCAATAAAATGTATTAAATAAGCTTCAATCAGGTATTTAATTCTCTGTAGTCGGTTTTCTTAGAATGTCAAAACTTTAAGTTTAACACTTTGATTTCGCTTCGTTCGTATCTATCTATCAAAGTATTGGTATACGTAATGGAATCTTGGAAAGTGATTTTCACCTACTTGCGCTAGTTGGACTGAACTGAAATTTTGCACTCATATTAAAGAACGATGACAATGCAATAATTTCAAAAAAGGGGGTTTTCAAATATATTTTTTATTTATAAGTTTATTATGTTATTACCTCATTAAATAGTTTAATTAAACATACCGTGAACTGAGTGGTGATACACTTTGATCATAGCTTGAACTCGATGACAATGAATCGTTTGATATTTTGCCATTTTCCATTCCTAGGGGTACTTCACAGCTACCAATTTCAGCTGTAACAAAAGAAACACTACTTAAAAAAAATACAATAAGTATATTAGTACAGTGTATTTTAGTTAATATTTTCTTTTCAGAAGTGTCGTAAATAATAATGTGATATTCATATTTTTGTAACACTCGCAGACCTAAATTGCCTTACTTAATTATTATAATGAGTTGTTTACATTTTTTTATTCCTTTGCCTTTTCGAGAGCATTGTTTTTACTTTAATTAGGGTACGTACTAGCTTTGAGGTAAATACTTTAGATTTACCTCAGTAATTATTGTTTTGTTATAATATTTGGAACAGAAGTACCTAATGCGAACGAATATCAGAATAATTTTTGCATGAGTGATTAGAATTATAGAGTTACAGTTATGCCGCGCAGTTTTCATTGCGTGTTAACAGTTACCTAGTATGAAAAAATCTTCCTAGACTTACTTTCTTCCTCCCAAATTTTCTATATTTTCTCACCCTTTAAATCATATCTGTAGTTCAATGGACACTACAAACTAAAATCAGCTAAATCCATCTAGCCGTTTTCGAGTTCTAGCGAGACTGAGACTAGTTAGAACTAAAATATTCTTTTATTTATAAGATACCTAATACAAATTTATAGGTATACTTTTGAAAGATTTTATGTGGGCGTGTGATAATACCATAAACCATAATGATATACGATAGGTGATACACGTACATAACAATGTCGGAACTTAAAAGCAAGTGAAATCTTATACCCATTAGAATTTCTACGTAGGTATTATATTGCCCGTAAACGTCTAGACATACGTCTGAGGAGGCATTATGCTTGACGAAACCTTTATAATGAGCTCTTAAACGATTATGTAGTAACCTTCCTACAAGCACCATATTGTATCTAATTTACAACAAAATGTTCAAAGTAGGTAGCGAAAAAAGATTTTGAAAAGTATGTTTATATAAGCTTTCCCCTCATTGATCAATTTCCTGTCTACTAAGCTACTAGATCGTAGGTACGCAACAAAGCGCCTTGTTATGTCACTTATATCTATGCTATGGCTATCATACAGAACTCAGAAAAAAATCTTCTCTTTTTTCTCAGACCAGAACTGTCCATAAAGCATAGGAATGCCTTCTTCTCAACAAGAGAAATTAGACTCTGGTATAAAGTTTCCAGTTCTCCCTCCCTAACAGTGAAAATATCTGTTTCGAATATCCTGGAGATGATATTTTTACACCACATAAAGGAGGATTAGTTACATCTGTGTTCTGAAACAATCACATCCCGGAATGTCATTTTTATTATAATTTATGTCTTGTTCTGTATAATCATATTTCTCATAAACTCGAGCCAACTTCGGTAAAGAACGGATGATGAAATACGCTTAGAGATATTTAAACGTTTGTTTTACTGCAGTAGTTAGCCGAGTCGTAATCCAGGCATTTGTTCAGAGTAGTCGACATTAACAATAAAGCTAGCTAAACGAATGGCCGTCTGGCTTTAGCTTAGTCAAGGACATCTACGGAACTAAACCGCCTGTATGCTAGAATTTATTATTTTTCCGTACAAATAATACTGTAGATATTATCTTTATTAAGAAACTGGACTGCATTGACCTATATTTATGTTACGAGATACATAGCTTCATCTTTAATATAAAGTGCATTTTAGACTGATAAAGAAAAATATGATGGACTAAATGACTGATTGACTAATGTATGAAAAAACAGCTAATACCACGACATTTAGGAACTTTGACGTTGATTATATTGTAAGGAAACACTAATAGTTATTAGATATACGGCGTGTTCTTTCCCAGAAAGAAAAATCCGTGGCTTAATTTTAAAAACAACATGATAAGGCAGAAATCCTTGAAAACTGATTTTTTTAACCGACTTTATATTACATGGTAGGTAATCTGCACGTTTTGCCAAAAGGAAATTATTAAACCCATGTCAGTGTTTGTAGGTACCTAATAGAAAGGTAGTCTTGCTACTTTAAATTAGGCTGAAAATTCCATATTAAACAAAATCAATACTAAAATGTCCGAGAGTAATATTGACAGGCCTTGTGGTCAAGTGGTTCATGCTGCCGTTCACGAGGTTGCGGGTTCGCTCCCCCTCTGGACAATTATTTGTGTGATATAGGTATATATTATAATTGTCTTACAAATGTTTGTACTGCGTCTTGGTGTTTACTATGTATTTACAAAAGAAAATTTGTATGTAGTCAATCCGTTTTCTGGTATCCACAACACAAGCATAGAAATATACCTTTCTTTGGCACCAGATTATGTTGTGTGAAATGTCCATGAATATTTATTTATTTATTGTTCTTGATCTACATATTGATTTAAAAAAATTAATACACCATCGGACACGGTGAAGGACAAAGACTTGAAAACCAATACCGCATATTTTTTACTGTTTCATAATCAGAAGAATGTATGTAAATAATAAAATAATATAAATATTGATGGACATTTCACACAACGTCCTCTGGTCCCAAGCTAAGCTTATATGCTTGTGTTATGGGTACCAGAATACGGATAGAATACATATACTACTTTTTTTTTTGTAAATACATACTTATAATACATAGGAACACCCACTTGTGAAACAAAAAAAAATGTGAAACAAAAGTTGTGGATCTTAAGGACATATGAGTGCCTTAATCTGAGAAGGAGTCGTGAGTGATGCTCGCTTAATCTACATCGTGGCATCACGTGATAAATTACTCTAACAAATTACACCCAAGTAAAACAAATAATTTATTAAAAAGACAAATGAGGTGTCACAAGGTGATTTTAATTATAACATGGTAATACTTGTCAAAGTTGTCGCGTATTTACTTTGATTAATTATAGAATATTGCCTCACTATAATTTGTAGGCCCTGAATAGCGTTCCTGAATATAATTGCTATGTATATTTTCTGAGTATTAAACATGATATAAATAATCTAGTAATCTGGAACGGATACTGGATTGGATCTGGTAATATGGGTAAAGGTTTGAGTCTTCGGTTAGCCAAATTTTTATTGAGATTCCTCTTGGAATAGCTGCGTAATCTCTTGAGTAAATAAATAAATAAATAAATATTCATGGACATTTCACACAACGTCCTCTAGTCCCAAGCTAAGCTTATTATGCTTGTGTTATGGGTACTAGAATACGGATAGAATACATATATTACTTTTCTTTAGTAAATACATACTTATAATACATAGAAACACCCAGACGCAGTACAAACATCTGTATGACAATTAGAAAAATCATACAAATGATTGTCCCGAGCGGGAATCGAACCCGCGATCTCTCGATCGGCAGTCCCTTATATAAACCACTCAACCACGAGGCTCGTGAGTGTAAAATTAAGTTTATTTATGTATGATAGCCTTATTTTTATTTTACGGTAAAAGGAACATGAAAATATGGGAATGGTGTCTACAGTATGTACATTAAAAACTGCTCCAAAATCATTACTATACCCTATACAGTAGTATTTGCGTGATATATCTTATATATAAAATTCACGTGTCACAGTGTTAGTTACCGTACTCCTCCGAAACGGCTTGACCGATTCTTCTCAAATTTTACATACATATTCAGTAGGTCTGAGAATCGGCCAACATCTATTTTTCAAACCTTTTTTTTTAGTATGGCAAAACAACGTTTGCCGGGTCAGCTAGTACAAATATAAAGATAGAGTGAAGTAGTTTAACCAGAAAAGGTGGGCTTGCTTAGGATTTGTTAAAAACCTTAAACGTGTGTTATGAAAAAATTTGAAAAAAAAGGAAATGTTTAACCCCTGAACAAATCTGTACACATAACATATACTCAGGTGCATTTGATTTGAGGAATAATGATTATACAATTAATTTCATATTGCAGCCCCAGTTTTAGGAGTGATATAAGCTTACTACCTCATTAAATTAATTGCTAGTCGCAAAGGAGAATAACTATTAAAAATTCATTGTTTTCAGCCTTCCGCCAACTTCGCTCGAATAGCATTATTAATATTTAATTCTACCGAGACGCCGCGCTTAATGCTCTTAATTTAAAATTCTTGCCAAACTTAATATTTGAGCGGGTCAGGCCCTCCAAGGATACTATATCTATTATAAGTATATCAACAATTTTGTTTATTCGCAGTCGTTTCATATACAAAACCGTCTATGTTCGCAGCTCGAAGCGAGAGTTGGGTGTTGGAGCAGCATACGAGTGTGCGCCGTACTGAAATACCGTTCGTGTAATGTTTCACATGGGGTATCTCGGTAAAGAGACAAGACTTGCACGCTCAGTGGTATATAAATTTTCAGCCGGTGCCGCATCGGAACCGCAGTAGGTAACAGAACGTCCCTTTCACGTACGTGTTACGTTGGCAAATAAAAATGTAGAGGAAGACCATAATATGAACATTAGATATTGCCATATAAAAGTCGTGTTGTGTGATCGGTGGCAACATGTACAATCCATAATTCAGTCATTTTATTTCTATATTTTATTTATAGCAATATTATTTCAGCTAGGTTGGTGTGTGATAAAATTGGGAACAGTTTTTATATCCTAGTTTTATGGTTTTCTATGAATTATTACCAACCTTTAGATGGATTTCTGGCGTGACTGGATTAAATAAAAGTTTCGAAATGAGTTATTTCTTATATCGAAGGGCAAGTTAATAATAACTAGTGAATGAAATGGTTTCTTCGACTAACAATCTAACTTTTTAGCTCATGCAGTTTTGGAGCTAACGTGAAATTAAAATCTTTTTGAAGCATCAATCAGTTAGCCCTGTTCTAATTTTTTACAGAGAAATAATGTTATTTTTGCTTTTAAATTTACATGTATGAACATATATTATTAAAAGATTTTGTATATATTTTGAAGTTTTCCTTTATATGTTCAAAATCTCAAAGTTTAATATAACCACAAGTGCTAGTAACTATTTAATCAGGGGTTTATGTCGCCGAAACTGTAGAGGAAAGTGTGCCAAACAAAGTGTAACTATTAATATTCGTTGGTTGGCAGTAAGCGTATAATCGCCGGACTTACCAACATAAATAATTCATGTTGGAATTAAAGAAGTTAAAGTTTCTGCCATTTCAACGAGTCACTGTAATGAAAATGTTTTCTGTGGTATCTAATGCTTTCTTACTTCATTACCAAAAGTAAATTTGGAATAAATTATTCTAATAGAAATCTTACTTTTCTCTCTGTCTCTTCAGCCTATTAAGGTCCCATCGCTGGGCACAAGCCTCCTCCACATTGGGAATAAGCAGCATTTTTAACACGGATGCAGTTTATATACATTCTTTAAGAAAATGGACTAAGATTTTTCGTAAAACTGGCACAAAAAAAGAACGCGAGTTTCCCAAAGGCGGGTCCTTTATTTCTTTTCATATGCATTCTTATTATTTGTATTCTACAATCAAATGTTTTAAGTAGGTATACGCGTAGGTATGTAAGCAAGTATTTTCAATAAGAAAATAACAAAGACCACTCCTTACTTTCATTTCTTGGCGAAGGGTCTACGTAATTGTATAATGTAATTACTTTCTTTTTATGTTTCCTGTTGTCAAATTATGTTTCGTAAAGGACCCATATGTACGAATATTAAGAAAATGTAAGACAGTATGATAATTTAACTGTATTTAATTACTGTATTTACAAGCTTTCTAAATATGTTTGGCCTGATGTTTGTGTATAATCAAATTCTAGAAGTTTGTGACAAGCTTTCTAAATATGTTTGACCTGCTGTTTTTGTATAATCAAATCTTGGAAGTTTTTGGCGCACTGGCTGGTTTCCGACTGAGTTTGTTTGTATGATATTTTTTATACCAATAAATTGGCGAACAAGCGTACGACCCGCCTGATGGTAAGCGGTTACCGTATCCTATAGACGTCTGCAACACCAGTGGTATCACTCGTGTGTCGCTGACCCTGCCTCTTCCTGCATCTTCACTTCTTTTTTGAAGAACCCTATGCTGTAGTCCAACAGGAAAATATCGGCAAGCAGTTTTTCTCACAAATGTATTGCACGTGGGATAAAATTCCGAATGAACTCGTTGCCGATCACGAGAGGTGCGAAACAAGGCTGTTCGTAGAGTTTCAAACAATTCAATATATCGTAACAGTGCAATATGATAGCTGATATGATGATAGAGAAAACAAAAACTATAACCTAACATATAATCTCCTCCTTTTTTATGACGTCATTTAAAAAGGGGTGGTGACACTTGTATTCTAAATCCTTCACCCCACGGACAAAACATATTTAGGACGAAGTAATTTGTAGACGAAAGTAACATAGATTCTTATAGTTAGTGTAAATAAATAATCTTGGTTCGTTACTGAGTGTAAATAGTGCAAAGTAATTATTTGAACAAACACTCTATATCGAGGGTGAGATTGACTTCGGTTAAGGTTGAGGGGTATAGCAATAAGAACATAGCTATGTGCTCTGTTGACTATGAAATGTTGAAGAAATATTAAATTTAATTAAACGCGCTATTAGTTAAATACCTTTTATGTTATGAATTTTTATATAATAAATTATTTTTACTTGAATTCTTTTTGCCCGTGAGGTGGGGGGAAAAATTACAAATTTTACGTCCCCATGTCTTGCCCGCGTGGTTGTAAGAACCAGGCGAGGTAACTACGTCGTCGTACGTACTACAAGTTATACAAAAAACCATGCTCTGGAACCACTCCAACTTTTAAAAAACTATAAAAATACGTTGCGTAGTTTTTAAGTTTTAAGCTTACATAAAAAAATAACGACTTCGTTTTATAAGAAGTAAAGATTTTCTATAACAATTCTCTGTAACAATTAGTATACCTATAATATCATTTCGTCCCTATCCAACCATCCATCAGCCTTTTCCCGTCTACCGCTGGACATGGAGTTCCTCCAAAGAACGTCTCAATAAAATATAAATAATAATAAATATTCATGGACATTTCACACAACGTCCTCTGGTCCCAAGCTAAGCTTATATGCTTGTGTTATGGGTACCAGAATACGGATAGAATACATATACTACTTTTTTTTTGTAAATACATACTTATAATACATAGAAACACCCAGACGCAGTACAAACATTTGTATGACAATTAGAAAAATCACACAAATGATTGTCCCGAGCGGGAATCGAACCTGCGACCTCTTGATCGGCAGTCCGTTACCAGAACCACTACACCACGAGGCCCGTCAATACGCGGTACTGCACACCTTTTCTTGCAATAGAATCCGACATCCTGAAGTTCGTTACGTAATATAGAATAATGCGGAGTATAACTTTTCCAGTTTGTACAAAAGTATTTAATATCATCTAGAACTAAGAGAAATCGGTGTATTTATACTAATACTAGCTGTCCCGGCAAACGTTGTTTTGCAATATTAAAAAAAAAGTTTGAAAAATAGATGTTGGTCGATTCTTAGACCTACTGAATATGCATGTAAAATTTCATAAACATCGGTCAAGCTGTTTCGGAGGAGTACGGTAACTAACACTGTGACACGTAATGTTTGTTTGAAGGCGCTAATCTCAGGAACCACTAGTTTGATTTGGAAAATTCTTTCAGTGTTGGATAGTACATTTATCGAGGAAGGCCATAGACTACATAACATCACGCTGCGGCCAATAGGAGCGAAGCAGAAGTGAAAAATGTCGCAAAAACGGGAAAACTATTAGTGCTGTAAACTACAAATAGAATTCTGCTAGCTAATGAGGCGTTAAATGAAGGAATGTCTTACAATAATCGGTTGACCTAGCATAGGCCAGGAACTAAATTATTGAACAATGTTAGGAACATACCACAGACCTCAACATGTGAAGGTGTTTTGAGGCCATTGTGGTCAATGCTATATTACTCTATCTAAACTGTAATTTCTATTCAAATTGTCGAGAATTCCTGAGAAGACTACTGTGGCTTGTGTGGTTGGTATAAACGGATGTTGCTCAGAATTTTTAAGCTGTATATTTACAAGGCTGCAGAGTTTGTGTGTTTGAATCCGCTAATCTCAGGAGCCGCTGGTCTGTTTTTAATAATTCTTTCGGTGTTAGATATTACATTTATCGAGGAAGACTTTGGGTTATATAACATCACGTTGCGACTAATAGAAGTGGAGTATCAGTGAACAATGTTGCAAAAACCGGGAGTTTTTTCTAAATTCCACGCCTATGAGGTCGCGGGCAACAGCCAGTGCAAATATAATATTTTTTGTGCAATTCGACTATCCTAATTGCATGTTAAGCAAGGTTATTTTCAAATATGTACACTATTTTTCCCAAAGGGCACAGAATTAACGATATTTCTATTTCCAAATTCTTTCAATATTAATTTGGTCACATCTTTAAAATATGTTGATCTAAAAAGATGATTATATTTTTTTCAGCTAGGTACTGCATAGATCTATACCTATATCGTATGATTTTAAGTTGATTCAAGTCATTGCTGAGTAAAAATGTTTAACAGACAGACAGGCGGACAACGAAGTTAGACTACGGGTTTATTTTTGTACGAAACCCTAAAAAGTATATAAATAAATCATTAGTAATTTTCCACACAAAGTTTGATGTAATTTATAGTGAAACATTTACGTTATTTGTGTACAAAGTACAGGAACTTCGAAACTATTGTTACCCTTCTCGAGGGCTGTAATTGTTTTCCTTAAAATCTGTCAGGGCCGGTGTAAATACAACAATAAAGTTCGAATGATATTATTGATATTTGTACCTCGGGTGGTTTGTGAACTAAATATTATTTTTAATGTACATCTCTCCATTGAATGTGATCCTAACAAAAGCAGATACGCTGTGATTTTTTTGCCAATAGTATTGCAAAGTTTTATGGGTGCCGATATGAAGCAACCAAAACTTAACGTAATTCTACTGGTCATATTTCGTAATCCACGCAGTGTGCTAAATCGTGACATATGTATTTTGAGATGACACTCAGGCCAAACTTCTCTACTGGACACACTAGGCACGTACCCAGTGTCCCTTATTCCCTACTTCGTCATATTTTTCTAATTATATCTAATGGGTTATAACGGGGCATCTATCCCAATGTGCCCAAGGCGCCTAATAGAGAAAAGACGGCCCTGATGAGACTATCTGTAGAATATGAGTATGAGCATTGATTTCGTAACTTTTTATGGGGTAGTACACTTGGCAAAGCTAACTCATGATGGATTAAGCCCTAAGAGAAGACTATGTCCCAATAGTAAATATTAAGAAATATAGATTTTTGGTCTTATTCAGAATAACTTATCGGAGGTTTAAAAGTTCGCTAAAATCGTTTCGCGAAAATTGTCAAAACTGTTATTCATAACAGTCTTTTTACGCTAAAACGTTTATTATCTCTTCGATAAAATCTCCGTTTAAACCTCCGATAAGTCATTATGAATAAGACAAATATTGGTTACAAAAGCGTCGTTCAGGGTCAAATGTACAGGGGAAATCTACTTGAATAATATATTGTTTGTCCCAAGTCTGTTTGAACTTAGAAAAAACGAGGCGTCGTCGTTAGATAACTTCTTAGTACTTTGTCATTGATTTTGTATTCTCACTGTAGGTGTCTTTTGTTTTCTGTTTAGAGTTCTTTACTAAAAGGTATAAACAGGACCCTATTACTGAGACTTCGTTGTCCGTTCGTCCGTCTATCACCAGGCTGTATCTCTACAACAGTGATAGCTATAGAGCTGAAATTTTCACAGTTAATGTATATCAGTTGTTGCTACAATACAACCATTATAAGTATCATTATCCTGCCTGATCCCGTTATTTCGAATCCCGTTGTCTCTGTAATGGTTATAGCTAAAGATTTGAAAATTTCACAGTTTTTGTATATCAGTTGACACACCCTCCGTGTGGTGACGGATTAAGAACACAAGTCTCACCACCCCATCTCCTCCCAAGGGTGCTGTAAAAGTCAGCTAAGGGATATCGCACACAGATAACATCCTCTGTGAGAGACGGGAAACTCGAAAATAAACCCGGTGCCAACACGACTGGTCAGCGTGGCACAGTAGACCATATCCCTCCAATGTGGAGGAGGCCCGTGCCCAACAGTGGGACGTAAATGGGCTGGAGAGAGAGAGAGAGAGTTGACACTATAGCAACAAACACTCATATCACCCTCATCTTGCTCTTAGCACACTTTTTAAAATTCCGTTACTTGGTGTTATTTGGGGTTAATAATTATGACGAATATATTACAATAAAGTTGCGGAACCCTTTATGTGCGAGTGCGACTCGTACTTGACTACTTTTTTATTCTACTTTTATAAAAGAAATCTCTTCCTTAATATGACTATTGACTTGAAGACAGAAGTAAATATAGAAAAAGTTTATTTAAACATTTTCTGCGTATTTTACTTAGATAATTTTTATACTACTTAGAACTTGCAGGTAGAGTTTAAAACTTGTATTGCTTTACTTCAAAAGCTAGGTTGATTCTTTAAATAAAATAATCAAACTAATTTGATGTACTTAACTCCCTTGAGATCAAGACTCTGTTTTAAAACTTTGGAGTTCTTGACACAAGAAATTTTCAAGTTTGATATTTATAACATTAATGAAACGTCGAGTAAGTACACTCAATATTAGACGAAGGACTCTCTCCAGCCCAATAACGTCCCAACGCTGGGCACGGGCCTCCTCCACTTTGGGAGGGATTTTGGTCTTGGTACTGTACCGCGATGACCAGGCGTGTTGGCACAGGGTTTAATTACCGTACCGTTACACAGTAGACCTTAAGAGGATACCAAAATAGCTTCGTGCATTTTTCTAAGCACGAAGTATTCATTGTTTCTTTAGATTGAATGGCTAGAGCTCTAATTTTTAAGTATATGTTTTTTCAATATATGATCTAGGATCGCATAAACTCAGAAACGCGATTGAAAAAAGTTTTCTCGATAGAAAATTTTGGAGAAACAACGTCTCAAATTTTTTATTTTTTTCATTTGTCGGTCTATTATCGCGTATTAACTAATGAAATAACTTTAAAAACATAGGTAACTATTATGTATAGAAACACGTAAATCAGAATTAAAATATACATATTTAGTAGATTTTGAGTAAATAGGAAAAGTATCCCTAATTCTTCATTTTCTGTGCCTACTGGCTGTGTTAATATGTACGTGTCGGCGATGATATACGATAATATTGATGTAGGCCCTTAACTGCTTATATTGTTCCTTAGCTGGCTCTTACAGCACCCTGGGAAAGAAACGGGATGGTGACACTTGTATTCTTAATCCGTCACCATACGGAGAATTAATTAGGAATGCATAACGCTCGTAAATTAATATATATAATAATAATAAATACATACTCTAAATTTTATTATCTGTCAGTATATATTATTTGTCAGTTGTTGGCATAATTTCAAAAGTCGGTAAGGGTAAATAAACATTTAAGTATAACTTAACAAAGCCTCTTATGGAAATAGAACACGTCGTTGAAATATGCGACAAAATAACGATAAAATTCCTACATCGTTTCGAGAACAGAGAGCCACACTCTGCAAATAAACCAGCGCTATGTTTTGCAAGGTTTTGCTTGGTAACTGACGTTTAGACGCGGCAATTGGTTGCCAAGCTGTTGTAATATAGGCAATTAACGACGATTTAATTTCCGCTCAGTGAATATAACCGAATAGGCTGAGACGTATTCTGAGAATGGAACATAATGTATGATTTGTCCATATTTACTATTTCTGTATTGTTGTAGTAGATGAAGATTACTAAAAACTAAATCTCGAATATTAAATTTATTAAATTGTTTAGCGATTTCATGGGTATCAGGTATGTCGGACGTAAGGACCTCTTAACTGTTTAAGGTCTCAAAAAAATCGCTAATGGTTTTTATCATAACTTGTCATTTATTAGCATGGAAGCGACAATTTTGCATTTTTATTTCTATATTTACAAACCTAAATGAGTTAAATTTTACACCTGCTACTGCTGCTGTTTATTCTGATACAAAAAACCGAGTATATTTACAAATGTACCTTGGCAAAAAAGGCCACAATCATTGCGGTATATCCATGTTGTAGCACCGCATGTTCATGAAGTGAAACAAGGATAAAGGATATGTAATCATGTGTGCTAGAAAGAGAAAGCAATAACGTTCTCTTGCGGGAACAATTTGTCACTGTCTCCGCCAATTTCCTCTTGTAACTAGTTTTTTCTTTGCGCCACGTAAATTTAATTTCAGCTCTTTGTTGAACCGGTTCGAAGTACTTGTACCGGGATACTGGTAACTTTTAAGTTATTTCGATTTCAATAAATCGTGTTATTACTTTTTATATTATATTAATCGTAAGATGTGTGTATAGTGATACAAAATCGTCTTAGAATCTTTTAAATGGTAAGTAAATTCTTTTGTAACAAAACTTAGGATACACATAGGTATTCTTGTCGTAGGAAGGTCTGAATCTGTGTTCCCGGAGCCAGTAAACAAATAATTTTAGCACATACTTAAATAGTTAATTTTGGACTTTTGTTTCATAAATTATATTTATTTATGACTACAGAGTGAATAAACATTAATGCTATGAAAGTTAAAGTGTTAAATGCGTACCACTTACAACTCTCGTGCATGTAATGACTCATAGTCTCTAGCGTAGTCCTATGGAAAAAGCTTTTTTTAATAAATATTTATTCACACGAATCAAAATACACAGATACACAAATAAAGTCATAAAAAGGTACGATTTATCACAGCATTATGTGCGATAACAAGAAACTGATTCCCAAACTAGATCTAAGCCTGTAATTTGGGAGTAAGTATTACGATATTATGGTGAAATTTTAGACTATGTTAATGACAATAACACTGGGAGTAAATTGTTCCAGAGCAAAACATATTATAATTGTAATTTATTTATATTGTAAGAAATTTTGTATTAATTATTAAAAAAAGTAATATGACTAAAGATAACGACATCTACTAAGTTTCTTACGCCGGTTCTTCTCCGAAAGTCCTGATCTGTTGGAGGGAAGAAAAATTTGGACATATCATAGGAGCTTATTAATTTTTGGCAAAAGAATATATGCCTACATGAATAAATGATTTATCATTTTGATTTTGACGATACATAGAACATCCCTACTAATATTATAAATGCGAAAGTAACTCTGTCTGTCTGTCTGTTACGCTTGCCCGCTTAAACCTCTCAACCGATTTTGATGAAATTTTGCACGGACAATCTTTAGACCCTGAGAAAGGACATAGGCTACCTTTTATTGCGAAATAATCCTTAATATTCAAATTAAAAGTACGCAGACGAAGTCGTGTGTACCAGCTAGTAGAATATATAGACAATGCAATCGTGTATACATTTTATTCATATAATTTAATGCCTTCTGTTTAAATATTGCGGTATAGTGAACTAGCGACTTGTAAGAAACATAATCTTATAGCGTGAAAAAAGGCTTGTCCCTTATTTCACGCCGGTTGCTTTTCGAACTACTTGTTTTCATAATCAAAGTACCTACATAAAATATACTTCAGACCTTTCTTTTATATCAAGGTTATACATCGCTTCTTGAAAGTAATAAAATTATTTGAATGCTTGAATTAACATAAATAACTATACAAAAAAGTGAGTAGATATACCTGTGTGTCATGTAGAACGCATTAAGAAACAAAATATCATAAAAATAATTACAAATGGAACTAATAGTTGCCTACATCTGTACTCATACATTTTGTATGGGGAAACAAAAAAATCGCAAGTCGGGCTATTATTTTGGCGTTATAACATATTATAAAATAAAGTCGTTATTTTTATATGTATGTATGTTTCTAAATCTTCAAAACTACGCAACGGATTTCGATCCCGTTTTTTAATAGATGAAGTGGTTATAAGAGGATGGCTTTTTTGTTTTCTAAATTCCACGTGTAAGAAGTTGCGGTCAACAGCTAGTATGCTGTAAAGCATGGGGGACCAATTTGATTAGACCCAAGATCTCTTGTTTACTAACGAAACACTTTGCGATCTATTAAAATGTGAAACTAATTGTTCTCTCTCCAACACATTTACGTCCTACTGTTGGGCACGGGCCTCCTCCACTTTCGGAGGGAATATGGTCTACTGTGGCGCGCTGACCAGGCGTGTTGGCACAGGGTTTATTTTCGAGTTTTCCGTCTCTCACAGAGGGTGTTATCTGTGCGCAATAATCCTTAGCTGACTTTTACAGCACCTTTGGGAGGAGATGGGGTGGTGACACTTGTATTCTTAATTCGTCACCACACAGAGAATTAATTGTTACGAGCTTCTTATTTACCTATGTATTACGTGGGAGCATTGCGTCTGAGCATCTTCCATTAGTTTAGCATAATCAGGTTTGTAGTAAAAAAATTCCAACCTTAAGAGGATACCAAAATAGCTTCGTGCATTTTTCTACGTACGAAGTTTTCATTGTTTCTTTAGATTGAATGGCTAGAGCTCTAATTTTTAAGGATATGTTTTTTCAATATATGATCTAGGATCGCATAAACTCAGAAACGCGATTGAAAAAAGTTTTCTCGATAGAAAATCTTAGCGAAACAACCTCTCTAATTTTTTATTTTTTTCATTTGTCGGTCTATTATCGCGTATTAACTAATGAAATAACTTTAAAAACATAAGTCAAAGTCAAAGTCAAAGTCAAAATATTTTATTTCAAGTTGGCATGTTTTACAAGCTCTTTTGAAACGTCAGAAACTAGGTGTCTGTTCCAAACGCGGATCCTATGGAGAAGAACAGACAAGAAACTCCATGGATTTTTTTTTTCCATTTCCTTTCATTTTTTTTTTCAACAATATTATACATAATTGTATCAGGGGTGTGAGAATGATGCCGATCAGTACTATCACGACTAACTAAAACTAACTTTTTTTAAAACTAAAACTAACTTAATAATAAAATAGCCTTGTTGGAGCAAATCGACCAGTCCCAGCAGAAGGCACCCGTTCACGAGTATAACGCACACATCAGCCCCGCACAGCTCGACCATTTTGTAGGGAACCGTGCGACCCGACGTGCAACGCTACCAACTTCGAGACATTTGAGTGAGCATGACGAAGTCGCTCCGTTGGACAGTACACAAAGCAAATAAAAAGCAATTAGAAATATACAAAGGAAATATACTAGGTTCGGCATAATGCTCACACCTTTACAGTCTCATGAATAAGTAATTACAATGTAGATATATATAAATATACAGTTTCTGACAACATACACAATCATTTAATTTGAAATCATAAATCAATACGATAATAGATAATTAACAGAAGTTATCATATCTGACGTCAACAAAGCGAGAAAATACTAATACCTACAATTAAGCAGACAGTATTTTTCGTATTAATAAGAATATTACCTACTTATTTCATTGCCAGAGGGCCGCTACGAAGTGAAGACCAAGCGTGTATATCTTCCATATAATGTTTGGTACTATAGTATGCTTTAGAAATCAGTGTGTTCTTAACAACCTGTTTGAATTTATTGTCTGGTAATTCAGTGACATTGGGTGGAATTTTGTTATAGAACCTAATACTGTTAATCATAAAACTTTTGCTAGTTTTGCTAAGCCTAAATCTAGGAACCATAAGCTTTTCTTTATTGCGAGTATTAAGGCTGTGGACGTCACTATTCTTAATGAAGAGCGAGATGTTTTTACGAACGTACATGATGTTTGAGAGAATATACAGAGATGGCAGTGTAAGTATATTTATCTCCTTAAACAAATCCCGAAGCGACTCACGACTGCCTAATTTGTAAATAGCACGAACTGCTCTTTTTTGCAAGATAAAAATAGTTTGGACGTCTGCTGCAGACCCCCACAGTAAGATGCCATAAGACATAATACTATGAAAGTAAGCAAAATACACTAACCTAGCTGTAGGAACGTCTGTCAGCTGTCTTATACGTCTAACGGCAAACGCAGCAGAACTCAGTTTACTTGCGAGAGCCTGTATATGGGGCCCCCATTGCAATTTAGAGTCTACTGTTATTCCTAGGAAGACAGCTGATGGGACGAGATCTAACAGTTTGCCATCTAATTTAAGATTTACGTCAGTGAAATTAACGTTAGGTGTTGTAAATTTTATACATTTAGTTTTACCTGCATTTAAAAGAAGGTTATTAGCAGAAAACCAGTTGGCTATAGCATTTAAAGTTGAGTTTGGTTCAATTAGATCCCTATCATTCCTATTTACTTTAAATATAAGTGATGTATCATCTGCAAATAGGACTATATTTGACATGGATTCCTTCACTACATATGGGAGATCATTTATGTACACTAGAAATAGCAATGGACCTAGGATTGATCCCTGTGGCACCCCCATCTTGACTTTAGAGCCAGAGGAAACGGCATTTTCAATGGCCACTTTTAGATTTCGGTCGGATAAATATGACTGCAGGAGTTGAAGAGATTTACCTTGGATACCGTATAATTTTAACTTTAGGATAAGAGTTTCGTGGTCCACACAGTCAAATGCCTTAGAAAGGTCACAAAATACTCCAATAGCATCACAGCATTCTTCCCACGCTCCAGTAACTATTATATATAGAAACACGTAAATCAGAATTAAAATATATTTAGTAGATTTTGAGTAAATAGGAAAAGTATCCCTAATTCTTCATTTTCTGTGCCTACTGGCTGTGTTAATATGTACGTGTCGGCGATGATATACGATAATATTGATGTAGGCCCTTAAAGAATCCAATGTATTATCCAATGTATTTATATTTTTTGCTTTGCCACGATCTACTACGTACACAGTCACGATTGACCTGCTCGTCACTCCCGTGACATCTAAGAGAGTACGCGTTATAACCTTTATTCCTATATCAATGGTTATAACATATCGAAGTTGAAAAATAACGGACACCTTAAAGTAAAGTATATATATATAAATATTACCTATGCATTATAGTAGAGCGCATGGGGTCATTTAAGTATTAAGTATTACATTTAAGTATTACATTATGTAGAAACCAACTTATGAAAACAAAATTATGTAAAAAAGTTACAGACAAAAGGGATTTGTGTTTCATACTCCGGCCTACCCAGGCTTTTAAAGGTTTCAAAGCTCTAATTAAATAAGGTTTCAAAGCTCTAAAAAAAATTTCATATCGTGATATAAAATCGTGTTAAATTTAAATAACATTATTAGGAATACCTAACTAATTGTCTGTGTGGTGACGGGTTAAGAATACTAGTGTTAACACCCCTTTGCCTCCCCAGGGCGCTGTAAAAGCTAGCTAAGGAATTGTACATGGATAACATCCTCTGTAAGAGACAGAAAACTCGAAAATAAACTCATGGTCAGCGTGGCACAATAGACCATAATCGTTCCCAGCGTAGAGGAGTCCCATGACTAACAATGGGACGTTACTGGAAAAGAGAGAGAGAAGAGATTATACCTAACAGTAGGATAATAATTATCCTACTGTTAGGTATAATCTCTTCTCTCTGTTAGGTATAATCTCTGTTTATATTCATGGATTTTCTTGATCAATAATTGATCAAGAAAATCCATGAATATAAACATTACAAATATTCGATTCAATAATTTCAGATTAGTAAATATAATGTTCTAAAATTAATTTATAAGAGACTAACTAAGAGCGATAATAATGAGGGGCAAAAAATGAAAAATCGCTTTCACGATGGCCCATCTATCTAATAAACCTAATATTGGTTTGATACGCGTTCAAGAGGCGTGAAATGACTCCCCTCTACTGGTTGGCGGGGGGTTGTCAATCCAGTCTAACTTGACCTGTACTGTTCTGGGTTTACTTCATTACTTACAAGAAAACAAATCTTATCTAACTACTTTTATGGTTTTTGTATTCTGGTCGAACAAGATCCTATTCATCGCCTTTCAATTTAGATTTGAAAATATGTTGAAAATGCTATTTGTAATTTGTTACAAGATTCGTCTATAACTTTTAATATTAATATTTTTAAATATTTGGTATTGTGAGTACTTATACTGCATCACATTTTAGTAGTAGGTGCCTACTGTATTCTTTCAAGAGAACAGTGATAAAGGCGTCTGTAGTCATAACACCCTAATAAAAGAATGTCTAATCCTGAGATATTTTTTGTCAATTATGAACATTAAATATTGATAAACTAGAAAAGTAGCGCAGGACCGCGTGTTGTGGCGTTCTATGGAGGTGCCCTATGTCTAGAAGTGGACGGAGAAAGGTTGATGGATGTAAACGAGAAACTATCCTACACCAGGCCACGGGCAGTTAACTAACACCTAACCGCCATCTTTTGAATTTGGACATAAAGGCTAGGATAGAAAAGAACATAATATTATTTTACTCTCTGACTGAAAAAGGTGTGTTTTTATTGGATTTTGTAAAGAATTCTCGTCCATCAACCTCAAAAAGGTCTAAAGCCGTACTAAAATTTATATTTGAAGAATGTACATATATGTATTTCCAAATATGTTGGTATAGTTAGAAACAAGACGACTGCCGGGCGGGTACGCATTCCGTGTTAACTCAGCAAATTCCTTCGATGACCGGACCGTGGAGTAACTCTCGCAAATTACGTTCGGCCGTTGTTTCGAGACAAACAATTTAGATGTCCTCACGTATACGCCACATTCCTTGGGGGACACAAAACTATGCGTCTTAAAATTGCTCTGAAAATGATTGTTGACACTTCATGTATATTGCTACTTCGATATTAAAAAAATCGTCGCCATTTAGACTTTATTAAAATTTTAAATTACTTTGGTATTAAAGAATTAAAAGAATAAACCACTTTTTACGGATTTAGATGCACTTTTTTTTTTAATTTTAGCCCGACGTTTCGGTTGTAAGAAAAAAATAATGTAATCGATCAACTCCAACTCGTGGCTACTTTCACCATACCTTAACATTTCGTAATTTCTTAGAATTTCTGCAAAATTTAATCAAATTCAACAAACAAACGACCCATTTACAACTCTAAACTTTGAATCTTACAGAATAGAACTTTATACACACACAATCATAATTATGCCGATACATAATAATATAAAGGCGGACATTTGAAAATTGTGTCAATGGCTTCCAAAGACCTCGAAACTTCGAAATGTGGTGAAATACTTGATGTTTCGGGGTGCAATCAATAACTTCTAATGTATTTAATGTCGTAATTTGGTGTTAATGTCGTCGACTAATGTAGCTATCACGATAAAATATCGATTCTATAGTTTATTTTTATATTGTGATAATTTTTTAGTTCAACTCAGTCACGCATTGTCATTGAATTGAGAATAAAACGTTAATGGACATTTTTAAGTGTAATATTTTTTAATCACCGTTTTTACATGAACCCCCCGATCACAAGACGGGTCTCGTGGTCAAGTGGTTCATTTCAAAAGCCAGCTAAGGAACTTTGTACTGAGATGACATGGGATTACAAAGTGGAGAAGGCCCGTGCCCAACAGTGGACGTTAATAGTCTGGAGAGTGAGATCTTCCATTCAAATTCTTTACGAGTACATAGTCTTCACTGCTATAATCGTACCGTAGCATAAAGGATGGCTTAGCTTATGTAGGAGACCAGAGCTTCAGGGACCAAAAACTGATCAATGAAGCGAAGAAATAAAATATTTTATATATTTACTTACTGTGATCAAAACTACGTGGATCTATTGTGGTGGTAGTACCAGCTGTTGTCAGATCCACTTCATCTTCAGGATCTATAGTTGTGGTAGTTGTGGTTGTCGTTCGTTTACGGTTTCGTTGACGACCTTGTTTTCGTTTTTCCTGGACAAGCTTTGGTGCAGGAGCTGCAGTGACACGGCGTATTTTAGCGACTGAAGTGTCACCGTCATTGCCAATATCGGCAAAGACAAGCGCCACCAGTGACATGGCGATCAGCCGCACCACCAGTGGCGCTAATCCCCACATCTTGGCTGTGAACAAAGAAAAAATAATATAATAAAAAATAGTATAGCTTATCAGATTAACGCAGTGCACAACTAAACTTAACTAAACTAAATAATCTAAGTTCAAAAACTAAAAAACACGCTTGAAAATCCTGAATATGTTTTTAGGGTTCCGTACCCAAAGGGTAAAAACGGGGCCCAATTACTGAGACTTCGCTGTCCGTCCGTCCGTCCGTCTGTCACCAGGCTGTATCTCAAGAACGGTGATAGCTAGACAGTTGAAATTTTCACAGATGATGTATTTCTATTGCCGCTATAACAACAAATACTAAAAATAAAATAAAATAAATATTTAAGGGGGGCTCCCATACAACAAACATGATTTTTTCACCGTTTCTTGCTCGATACTAATAACGTTGCCTTATGTTGCATAGATAATGGTACGGAACCCTTCGTGCGCGAGTCCGACTCGCACTTGACCAATTTTTTTAAATATTGCATTGTAATCGGTCCTTGTTAGGTATGCAAAATTTCAAATCAATCCTACTACTGCAACTGGGTGAAAATCACTTTCAAAGATTCCGTTACATAGATTAATACATTTATAGATACCTACCGAATGTATATAAGCGTGTTAAAAATAAAAATTAATAGTGGTAGGTACCAATTCTACCTGCGCAACTAAACTTAACTAAAAAATGAAAACAGCTATGGCGTATATATTTTGATTGATAGGCTATTTCGTTATGCACTTTTTTATTAATTAAATCTTTAGTCTATAATATACAGATTTTTTAATAAAAACAAGCAATTTTCATTTCTTAGTTATGTTTAGTTGTGCACTTGGCATTCGCACCAGAGAGTCAATAACACAATTCGGCAATGTTAACAGAACTTTTTTAGCGAACTTTTGGATTGTGGATTAGAAAATCTGAATATTAAAGACTAACAATTTTAATTATTAAAAATGTGCACAACGTAATAGACAATCAAAATACGCCATAGTTATTTTATTTTTTTTATTTTAGATAAGCTTAATTGTGCATATAGAATTGGTACCATTGCCTTTTCTATCCTCACATTAATAGTTAAAACCAAGTACGAGTTGGAATCGCAAACAAAGGGTTCCGTAACATTATTAATGTAATATATTTGTCATACGTCATTATCATGTCGTATAAGAGCATCATCAAGTAACACTAAAAACGGTTGTTGTATAGGAGCCCCCTTAAATATTTATTGCATTCTGGTTTTTAGTACTTATTTGTTGTTATGGCAACAGATATACATCTTCTTCTTCTTCTCCAGCCCATTTACGTTCCACTGATGGGCACGGGCCTCCTCCACTTTGGGAGGGATTATGGTCTATTGGGCCGCGCTGACCAGGCGTGTTGGCACAGGGTTTATTTTAAAGATTTTCGTCTCTTTCAGAAGATGTTATCTGTGTGCAATATCCCTTAGCTGACTTTTACAGCACCCTTGAGACGAGATGTGGTGGTGACACTTGTATTCTTAATACGTCACCACACGGAGAAGATATACATCACCTGTGAAAATTTCAAGGCCCTAGCTCTAGTTCCTGGTATACAGTCTGGTGAGAGATGGACGGAGAGCCATGTCTCAGTAATAGGGTTCCGTTAAACCTTTTGGAACCCTAAAAAGAAGGTAGAAGTAAATAACTATGAATACCGGAAAAGTCGCAGACATTCAATTGTCATTTATTATTATTAAGTAAAATGATTTAAATATATTCAAAGATGTTTTACAAATTTCATGAAACAAGATTTATAAGGTTTTGATGTAAATAACGTTATAATAGAATGCGAAGCATTAATTTAAAAAAATATACTGTTAAATCTTCTTTCGACATATTCTTCAAGAAATAAAACAAATTCTTATTGGATTTTTAAAGCGTGTATTTTATTAGAGTTCTTTTTTTAAGAATTGATAAATAAAGCTTTTCCCTATATATAAGAGCCGAATTAAAAAAAAAGTCTGAAAAAAGGTTTACTATTTAGTACAATACTTTGAAATTTTAGTTATAGTTGTTAAAGTAAAATAAGATATTAAACACGCTTGAAAATTTGGGTTAAATTTAAAATTATTGCGTAGTAATCGGTCCTTAACATGTCTGCATAATTTCAGATCAATCCGAAAAATGCAATCAGTGAAAATCATTTTCAAAGGTACGCGTAGAATTTATAAAATATTCCTTGTTTATGAAACATTTTTCATTGATGCTTGGCTCGTATTAGTCGCGGTGTGCCTTACTTTATAAATGTACTATCTAACTCTGAAAGAATTTTTCGAATCTGGCGGTTCCGGAGATTAGCGCGTTCAAACAAACAAACTCTTCAGCTTTATAATATTAATTGCAGATATATTGATATCGAGTTAATAAAAACATGTTAAACGAGTAAATTAAGTAGCTGTTTCTTATAAACTGAGTCCATGGCTTTAATGAACGCAAATTAATATTAATAATAATAAATAAATATTTTGGACATTTCACACAACGTCCTCTGGTCCCAAAGTAAGCTATATTTCTATACTTGGGTTATGGGTACCAGATACGGATATACTACTTTTCTTTTGTAAATATATAGGTACTTATATACATAGAAACACCCAGACGCAGAACAAACATTTATAAACATCACACAAAACGATTGTCCCGAGCGGGAATCGAATCCGCGACCACGTGAACGGCAGTCCGTTACATGAACCACCACGAAGCCCGTCAATTGATCTAATAATTTATATAAAACCTAAACATTTAAAAATGATTGATACTGAGTACGGATAAAGAGGCTAAACGCCAATATTTTACTCTCTGAAGACAATAATTCACAACTTAATATATCAAATTATCACTTTTTTTCACCGTAATTTGATTTATTAAGTAAAAGCATAGCATGACAATTGCAAAATAAATAAATTACTTTAATTCACAACTTTATTTGTTTAATTTTAAAACTAATTCTTTCGGAAATATTGTAGACGTTTTTATTGAAACCAGGACATTTGACGCGAGGAATAGATATCTTGGGGTTTCTGTATCTATCTTAAACTTTCGAAGCTGTCACTGTTCACATTTTATACTATTCTAGCTGGAATAGAATGGAGTGAAAAGTTTAAAACTGTCAATAGTTGAAAGCTGTTTTTGTGAGTAAAAGAAATCAATAAAAATTAGACCAGAAAGTGTTTTTTTTTTTTCTATAATTTATAAAAACAATCAAAAATCATTTATTCATGTAAGCGTATTTTCTTTTTGCCTAAAAAAAAAACTCCTACGATATGTCCAGTTTTTTTCCCTACCACCGGTTCAGCACTTTCAATCCGGTGAGAAGAACCGGCGTAAGAAACTCAGATTCAGATATCGTTATCTTCGCTATCTTTAGTCATATTACTTTTTTTTAAATAATTAATATAATAGTTCTTACAATATAAATAAATTAGAATTATAATATAGTGTTGCTCTAGAACAATTTAAATATTTTGAATATAACTGTTATATGTTCGTGTCCGCAGTCCGTAGTCTACATTAAATAATTGGTCAAGTGCGAGTCGGACTCGCGCACGAAGGGTTCCGTACCATTATCTATGCAACATAAGGCAACGTTATTAGTATCGAGCAAGAAACGGTAAAAAAATCATGTTTGTTGTATGGGAGCCCCCCTTAAATATTTATTTTATTTTATTTTTAGTATTTGTTGTTATAGCGGCAATAGAAATACATCATCTGTGAAAATTTCAACTGTCTAGCTATCACCGTTCTTGAGATACTGCGTACGGAACCCTAAAAATCATGTTTGTTGTATGGGAGCCCCCCTTAAATATTTATTTTATTTTATTTTTAGTATTTGTTGTTATAGCGGCAATAGAAATACATCATCTGTGAAAATTTCAACTGTCTAGCTATCACCGTTCTTGAGATACTGGGTACGGAACCCTAAAAATCATGTTTGTTGTATGGGAGCCCCCCTTAAATATTTATTTTATTTTATTTTTAGTATTTGTTGTTATAGCGGCAATAGAAATACATCATCTGTGAAAATTTCAACTCTCTAGCTATCACCGTTCTTGAGATACAGCCTGGTGACAGACGGACGGACGGACGGACGGACGGACGGACGGACAGCGAAGTCTCAGTAATAGGGTCCCGTTTTTACCCTTTGGGTACGGAACCCTAAAAAGTAAGGGATAAAAATATTTGTAAACGCAACGAATTAAATCTTAACAATTCTAATTTCCGTCTGTTGACGGATCAAAAATACAAGTGCCAAGGGATATCTACTGCATTACATAGATAACAACTTCTGTGAGAGACGGAAAACTCGAAACAAAACCATGTGCTAACATCCTAGTCAGCGCGGCCCAATAGACCATAATCCCACCCAAAGTGGAGGAGGCCCGTGCCCAACAATGGGACGTTAATGGGCCGGAGAGAGAGAGAATTGTGATTTATATTTTACCTACTTTATAAAAAATTGGTCAAGTGCGAGTCGGACTCGCGCACGAAGGGTTCCGTACCATTATCTATGCAACATAAGGCAACGTTATTAGTATCGAGCAAGAAACGGTAAAAAAATCATGTTTGTTGTATGGGAGCCCCCCTTAAATATTTATTTTATTTTATTTTTAGTATTTGTTGTTATAGCGGCAATAGAAATACATCATCTGTGAAAATTTCAACTCTCTAGCTATCACCGTTCTTGAGATACAGCCTGGTGACAGGCGGACGGACGGACGGACGGACGGGCAGCGAAGTCTCAGTAATAGGGTCCCGTTTTTACCCTTTGGGTACGGAACCCTAAAAACGAACCGCTGAATATGTTGCTAGACGTAAATAATTGTAAGAGCAGCTAAAACGAATTTGCTAATTATTTTTATAGAATTTACCTTGAAGTATCTAATCACGCAGAGAAAAGTTTAAAGAATTGCCAGAAAAGAGTACGCAAGTAAAACTGCGGGTTATAGGTAGTATAAAATAAAACATAATATGTCAATTTCGCTCAACAATGATGTGCCACTTACTCTTGAAAACAAACAACACTTTAAAGAGTGCAAAGTACCTGAGTTTTAGAGGTACTAAAACTAATTATTGTGTTCATTATCTAGGTTTTATTTTATGTCATTTTCCGTACTTTGTATTGAAGGCTATTTGTAAGATATGGAAGAAATTCTGTAAAAATAAAATCTAATATATAAAATTCACGTGTCACAGTGTTAGTTACCGTACTCCTCCGAAACGGCTAGACCGATTTTTATGAAATTTTACATACATATTCAGTAGGTCTGAGAATCGGCCAACATCTATTTTTCAAATTTTTTTTTTGTATGGCAAAACAACCTTTGCCGGGTCAGCTAGTTCTTCTATAAAATTATAAAATATTATTATGGGTTTCTGAAAAAAGAATTAGAAACAGATCTTCTTTCAGTTTCTCGTTCAGAAACCCAGAATATTCTCTATACTATGATTTCGAACATAATAGACAGACTAAACTCGACTACGATTTTCTATAAAAAATATGAACGTAAACGTATTAATGGAATCAAGAGAGTTAATGGTCTATGGGTCATCGAACTATTGTAAATTCATTAGATATACCGTCAATTCACCTAGCTGGCTGAAATGGACTTTCGTTGTAAGGTACTGTCAGCTGACTACGTCATAATATTTATTTTTTCCTGTCAGTAATAAAATTTAATGTATCACAAAAATAACATAATAATTTTAACATTTCGAACTGCCTGTATCGATATCGCTAATGTATCGACATTTATTATGACTTTATAACTTAGTATTCAATTCAAACACATCGTCCTCTGGTCCCAAGCTAAGCTCATATGCTTGTGTTATGGGTACCAGAATACGGATAGAATACATAGACTACTTTTTTTTTGTAAATACATACTTATAATACATAGAAACACCCAGACGTATGACAATTAGAAAAATCTCACAAATGATTGTCCCGAGCGGGAGTCGAACCTGCGACCTCTTGATCGGCAGTCCTTTACATAACCACTCAACCACGAGGCTCGTCAAACTTGTATAACAAAGAAATGATTGTTTGAAATAAATAGATTCTAAAACTAGTGAAAGTTAGTTAGTTTAAAAATTCTTTAACCTCCGAGTAGGTACTCGTTCTTTATCACAAATAAGTCTATTTCTGTATCTACTGCAGATTATGATATTTGATAACGGATATCTTTTCATAGCTGTTGGCTACGACTTCGTATCCGTGGAATTTTTTTTTATTTTTTTATTTCTTTATTTAACAATATTACATAGTTTCTTATTTTCTAAGTCTCGCCAAACTGTTATAACAGTTTGTCGGCGAAAGTGAATACAATGCACTCTATAATCTATGTATATATACTAGATAATTAAATTTATATTCTAAACATCTTGACTCTTAACTAATTACATTTAGCATCAAAAGCATCTAGTAACAAGGCCCTCAACTTTTTCTTAAATCTATTTATTTTAATATTGTCACAGTTAAACTTTAACAATATTTTATTGAAGTACCTTGGCACCAGATACCCTCTTGTTCTTTCACCAAAATAATTTGACATGATCGGTTCTTCATACATATTTTTATTTTTATTTCTAAGATGAGTTTTATACACTGCTACTTTCTTAAATTTATCAATCTGATGCTGTTCTACACATATCTGATACTTGGTTTTAACATGGACTGGCAAAATATTACATTTTTTGTATAGTAAGCTATAATTACCATTACAGTTGTTCTTTTTCTGTTTACTTACGAGTAATTTAATTAATCTAGTTTGCAAGCTCATTATATTGTTCAAATATGTTGGAAACGTACGGCCATACGCGCTTAAGCCGTAACTCAATAGCGCATCAGCAAGGGCATGATACAACATATGCATGGTTTTAAAATCCACAATTTTTTTTATAGCTTTTAATTTACATAGTATAGATCTTAACCTATTACACACCTTTTCAACGTGCTTTTTCCAGCTAAAGTCACAATCCACTGTAACACCCAAGTACTTATAACTATTTACAGTTTCAAGATTCTCACAGTGACAGTTAAGAAAATCCGCATGAAGACACTCATATGTATGACCTATAATGGCTATGCTTTCTATTGGTACACTTTTATATGGTGACTTAATAATAAGACATTTTGTTTTTGTTAAATTTACATTTAGAAAATGTTTTCCCGCTTTTGCAACATTATTCACGGCTGCTTCGTTTCTATTGGTCGCAGCGTGATGTTATATATAGTAAATGTTCCTCGATAAATGTACTATACAAAACTGATAGAATTTTTCAAATCGGACCCACGGTTCCTGAGATTACCGCGTTCAAACAACCAAACTCTTTAGCTTTTTATTATAGTATAGATTAGCAAACTACTAGTTTGCTTAGCTCAAAAACTAAAATACATGCTTGAAAATCATAAATATTTTTTTTTTAAATTATGGCATTATCATCCGTCCTTATCTGTCCTGATGTGTGGAAAATTTCTGATCAATTCGATTAATGCAAGTGCGTGAAAATCACTTACAAAGATTCAGAGATTAATAGGTCTAATAAAAACGTGTTATTAAAAGGAAAAGACATCCGTGCCTATGTAGGTTTGAACAGACATTGGCTTTTGTTAATAATTTTACCTAAAACCACGGCGCCACGGCGTATATGTCAAAATATTTTTGAACTACATTTTATTGACTCCTTTGCCTTGGATTTCAGTCGGTTATTACGATTGGATGAATCGAGTATCTAGTCTTATTGAAATTCCTCAAAAACATGTCAACGGCTAGTACACATAAAATGTGTGAATATTGAATAACATGAAGCTAAGAATCCTGTAGAATATTTATTTGAGAACTCTTATAAATAATTTTATTTCTATACCTGCTACAGATTATGATATTTGATATGGAATATCTTTTAATGGGGTCTGGCTGTTTGACCAAAAGTCGTTTGGCTAAATTACACTTGACAAACAACGTTTTGCAAAACAATGAATTCGACTATTGATCATTTTACTACTGATCATTTTACAAAATATTTCACTTTGCCAAATGATCAACACTTATATTACATTTGATAAATGATTACTTTACAAAACGAACACTAAGGTTAGGTTAGAACTTTAACCCCAAACGACTTAAGGGCATTTCTCCCATTAGGACATTTTAATACTAAACACATTTAACAAGTGTAGTGTTTGCTAATGGATCATTTGCTAAGTAAGTTTATGTAAGATGATACTTTTGTCAAATGTATCGTTTGCCAAATGATCATTTGGTTGTTTGTCGAATGACCAATTGTCAATAGTTCTAGTGAATCATTAGAGAACCCTTTTAATAGCTGTGGCACATTTTTTCATTGCAACATTTTTACTGAAGCTTCGCTCCTCTTTCTTTCTTCGCGATATTATATAGCCTTTATGCTTCCTCGATAAAAGGACCATCCAACACAAAAATATTTATTTTATTCGAACCAGTATTTCCAGAGATTAATGCGTTCAAACAAACATACTTATAATATTTATAATATAAGCTTTATAAATATTAGTATAGAGTTCATATTGTGTGTATGATATCTCTGTCCAACCCATTAACGTCCCATTGTCTTCAACTCGAAAGAGTCAATGTTCCACTATACCGCGCGAACCAGGCGTGTTAGTATACAGTTAAGTTCCGAGTTGTTAACTACTCATGTAATCCCTTAGCGGGCTCTTACAGCACCCTGGGGAAGGAATACTGGTGACACTTGTATTTTTAATACGTCACCACACGGCTAATGGTGTATGAAATATTATTATGAAAATCCTAAATTTAAGTAGTTTTTGGGTTTTAAAACTTACTAATTTAGGTATGTAGATAGCGATAGGACGAAATTCAACTCGACATCAAACAAACATTCTTTTTTTTCGGTCAGTATTTTTCAAAGTCAGTATTTAGACTGCAGAATAT
Organism: Orgyia antiqua; assembly: GCA_916999025.1. Lineage (NCBI taxonomy): Eukaryota > Metazoa > Arthropoda > Insecta > Lepidoptera > Erebidae > Orgyia > Orgyia antiqua. The sequence continues at coordinate 7,758,044 of OU779863.1, read as the reverse complement.
GGTACCCACACACACAAACACACGCACACACACACACAATTTTGTTTAGATACACATTTTCTTGTTCATAAATGGCATGTACTATATTTTTAAGATAAATAAGAATTATGTTTTATTGGGAAAAGGCGCTGACTTTCATCACACAGGTTTACCTAGTTTGAAGGTCAGAGGTTTTTCTGAAGTTCTGATGTAACTCGATTTGTGAATAAATATTTCATTTCATTTCATTTCATTTCATTTTTGGTATAATATACCTATGTCCTTACGTGAGTTTATTTAGTTACGATTTTTTTAATAGATAGAGTGGTTGAAACGAATGCTTTTCTATATAATTTGTTAGGGTGTAGTTATTACAAAACTCTCCGTGTGGTGACGGGTTACGAATAAAAGTGTCATCACCCCATCTCCTCCCCAGGGTGCTGTAAAAGTCAGCTAAGGGATATTGCACACAGATAACTTCCTCTGTGAGAGACGGAAAACTTAAAAATAAACCATGTGACAACACGCCTGGTCAGCGCGGCACAGACTAGACCATAATCCGTCCCAAAGTGGAGGACTCCCGTGCTCAACAGTGGGACGTAAATGGGTTAGAGTGAGAGAGTTATTAAATTCCACGCGTATGAATTTGCGGGAAGCAGCTAGTGAGGAGTACAAGTCAATGTAAATTTAAAAATAATTACTTTGAATAGTATGAAATATATTAATATACAACGTACAATATTTATATTAAAGAGAACATTTAGACCAGCATGTAAATACTTATAATAAATAATATAAATTTATGTATATGTTGTATGTAAATTGTGATATATTTATACAAGTTTAATTTTCGAATTGTGTATTTTGTATATCTTTATTGACATATTTATATTTCTTATAATTGTGTAAATAGCTACCTAACCACCTACCCTTCTATCATATACGTTTTCAGTACTTTCCATCCCATGGTTACCTGGAAGAAATCGCCGTGTGCGATAAGGTCGCCAATTGTACTTGTAATAATAGTTTTTAAGTTCAATTTAGTTATTCCTCGTTTTGTACAATAAAGAGTTTATCTATCTATCTAAATACTTGTTGTGTACAAATTGCATAGTAATTGAAACAACAAATATAGGATGTGTTAGCGGAAAATATATAGGACTGACACTTCTAACCAAACTGAATAGAATACATTCGCTCAAATCCTTAGGGGACTACACTAAAAGCCATTTCGGTACTGATGCGCATCGTTAATGTTACCGAATCCCCTTTTACATTTTATTCCTGCCATTCATAAGACTTAGAAAGAAATGGAGGTATAATTTGTATGAAGATACTTACAGCATATGTATTGTGTTATAGACTAGTTAATGCCCGCAATTTCACCCACGTATTTAGATAATGAAGCCCCAATCTACACCAAACCTTAATAAATTTTACATAAAAACCATCTTTAAAAACCAATTTATGTATTAAAAAACGGAATCAAAATCCATTGCGTAGTTTTATAATAAATATATAAATAAACTAGCTGATGCCCGCTACTCCGTACGCGTGGAATTTTAGATCCCCATATATTTTGTCATCGTTTAAACCTTCCCTGAATTGTCACGAATATTTCAAGACCAAAATCACAAAAATCAGCCCAGCCGTTCTCGAGTTTTAGCGAGACTAACGAACAGCAATTGATTTTTATATACAACGTGTTGCATAAAGGTGTAGTCATAATTTAAAGTTGCATTAGATAGGCCTTAAATATTCGTATTATAAATATTACAGTTACACATAGAAAAATACAGTTGGTAAGTTTTTCTTACTATTAAATAACCACCAGAAACACATCAATTATGAGATGTTTACGGTTTATTGAATGCGATTGAACCTTACGATAAAATATGACCTCATAGTTGTGTTGTATTTAAAGAAGATCGATTAATTTAATAAATTAATTAAACTTTTATGAACACATAAAAGTCATAATATAACTAGTATTTGTAATTTCATCCATGCCTAGTGCCTAGTCACCGGCCATGTGTAGCGATGCTCAAATATGACTACACCTTTCTGAAACATGTTGTATAAGAAGAAAAAAGAAGATATACACAAATATTCACACAACGTCCTGTGGTCCCAAGCTAACCTTATATACTTGTGTTATGGGTACCAGAATACGGATAAAATACGTAAACTACTTTTTTTTTGTAAATACATACTTATAATACATAGTAAACACTCAGACGCATTACAAACATTTATATGACAAGTAAAAACATCACACAAATGATTGTCCTGGCCGGGAATCGAACCCGAGACCTCGTGAACGACAGTCCGTTATATGAATCACCAGACCACGAGGCCCGTCATAAAGATGAGCAACAGTTTAAAATACTAATAATTCTTACTCTTTCTAAGATACAGCCTCCTAAACAATCAAAAAAACATTCTTATAAACATTAATAACAATAAATCTTATATTAGGTACAAAAGGCGGTCTTAACACAAATATTGCATTTTATAACAGACAACCGTGAATTGATTTAATATATAAGTTAAAATTAGTCCAAAAACTAAAAAAAACATGTTTGAACATTTTGAATATTTTTTTATATTATATTGTTATTGGTCCCTAATATAATGTGTGCAAAATATCAGATCAATGTGACTACTGCAAGTGCGTGAAAATAATTTTCAAAGATTCCGCTACGTTGATTTATACATTGATAGATACGTACCGAACTAATAAAAAGCGTGTTAATAGTTCTCTAACTAAAAGTATGTTATGCTCTTTTAACCCTTTTTTGTTATACGGTACCTAAGTGTTTTCATTGTAGGGGGTGCTTTTAGTTGCAAAATCGATAAATACAAGCGGTAACAGTTGAGTTTGATCAAAGTTTTAGCAACAGCCACGTCTGGTGTTTAATTTCAAAGTTTTTTAATTGTGCCAATTTGTTACAAAATTATTATAAAAGCATTTGTTTACGCTGTACCTATTATTATTAAATACTAGCTTCTGCCCTCGGCTTCACACGCATTAGTGGCTGAACCGAATTTGAAATCACAACCTAAAATAATAACTGAAATGAGAACTGAAATTAATAAACACTAAAATCGGTATTGAAATCCGTAGCAAAACATCAACAATCGATACAAAATAATAAGTATATCTACTAAAATCTAAGTTACATACGATACCAAAATGACTACTACGATGGATATCATAATACAAACCAAAATAAATAGGTATCAATATTGCAAAAAAGAAAATTGACGTAGTATAGTATATTAGATACTTAACTATTCAAACCTCTTTAAATAGAAAAGCATAAAAAAAAAGAAATGTTGGAAGTGTTGGAACCATGAAGGTATAGATAAAAAAAAGGAGGCCATACTTGGAACATCGGTTTGAGGCAAATACCTACGTATCTCTATCTCACTCTCTGTGGTCTGACCTCTCTTTTTAGTGTGGCCTTAGTACTGCTATCTCCTTATTAAAATCTCCTAGTAAATTCTTAAAAAGAGTCACCACACATATCAAATCACAAGTTAAACACTGTCATTTGATAGTGTTTAATCGTAACTATAAATAACTAGTTGAAATACGATGAATGAAATTAAAAATAATAAAATAGTAGATCACGGATGCTTTTCATGGTTGACGAATCAGTGAATTATTTTCCCCATTTCCTAAGGATTTCGTAATTTGGCAACATTGGTCACCATATGTCAAATTGTCGACAAAATTGTGCCAATATGTCGGTTGTTTACTTTACGGTTCACAGCTTCGTTTCAAATTTTCGACTCTAATTATTTTTATAATTAAAGAAATGGTGCAAACTTGTGTAGTGCGTGGTTGCGGTAGTACGTGGTGTCCAGGAGGTGATATACAATTTCACGCGTAAGTGTTTAGATCGTGATTTCTGGCATTGAATAACTGCAAACATATTTCTTTGTATTTTCAATTAAATACTTCATAAAATGATTAAACAATGTTTTCAGCATACTTCTAACTAACTATACTGATAACGATGTAAAGATCTAATAGTCTTACATTGAATTTCATGGACTTAGTGCAATTTTATCTTTCTTGTTTACAAGAAGTAATTTTGAAATAGTGTGACCATACTGAGGACATATCTAGGACTTTCTGTGGGACCTGAACTAAATTATACATGTTTGCTTAGTCATTTAATTTTTATTTCACATTATTTACAACATTAATATACTTACCTACAATATTATTTTTTTAGATTTCCTAAAAATAGTACCCAGAGGAAATTATGGTTATCCATTGTACCATTGAAAATGAAATTTTATGAAAGTGCAAGGATTTTTTAAAACAAACAGCAGTTCCTACTATATTTACAAATCAAGAAGCAGTATCACCTTGCAAGGTAAAATTTCAAGTATCTATTTACAAACTCCTTTAATTGTCTCACATGTTATACAATGTTAAATATTTGAATTTATAAGGAATATAAAAACTAGTATGAAAAAAAATACCCCACCAGTATCAGGAACATTTTCCAAACTACCGGCGCTCAAGGCTCCAGAGATAATTGCTGCTTTCTGAACCAGCCCCCCCCCCGATCCGACTGCCTAATGAGAGCCTTACATTATTATTATGTTTCAGAAATGTAGTAGTTCGAATATATGGCAAAAGGCTATATTTTGTAAAATATATTATAATTTTCAGATAGACAGTTCATTACAGGAAGAGTCTATGGGGCAAGTAGCTACTCTGGGTGTACCAAATCCTAGCTCTGGCATTTATGAAAGTAATCCTTCCTGATGGGCCAACTCAGAGAAAACAATATAGAAAACAAATTAATTAATGTTGTATCACAACATTTTACTCCTCTGTTGCAAGAAATGTTTAAGCATCCCATCACGGACTCAATTTATTGCAATGATTTGCATGAAAGCGTATTAATTAAGAAAATTGCAAATTCATTTTTTAACACTTAAAGAGTCATACAGAAAATATACTTAGTGATTTACGTGGTAAGAGACAGAAATTACACAAAACAATAATATTTAGTCATGTATAAAAGAAAAGTTATTAAATGATTTTAATTTGGAAAGTGCTGTAATGATTTTAATTTGGAAAGTGCTGTTGTTTCTTTTTTGCCCTTTTTTTGTAACTTTATTATCGTTCCTATTATAGCCCCCTATGATATATGTCACAGTCAAAACTTATAACCACTCAATAGACTGTAAGCTCTCAACAGTAGTACTTTTGACTGAAATTATTGAAAACTAATTTTACCCAATATAGCTGTTTAAATGTAATTTTAACTGACTTGCCTAGCGCCAAGTAGTGGAACACAAGGCACAGGGAGCCAAGGGCAACCCGACAAGGGTGGGTTAGGTTTTTAGCTCCCGTCATGCCATTCATGATAGGTTCCTTTAAACGCTGTAGACAGAAATATACGTAAAAATTGATTTTGACTGATTCTCCGTTCTTCCGTCAGCCACTTTTAACCACATTCATATTGTCAGTTAAAATGACTATTAACTATAGATTTTCCGACAAACAAATTTTAATCAACGTAACGTATTTTTTTTTTCAGAAGTATTATTGACCGAATTTGCCCTTTAACTGACATTAATAAATAGAAATACATTGGCTAACCCAGAAATCTAGGAAAAACTATTGTCCAGTATGTATTCATAATGTTTAATTAATCTGCAAAATTAATGAAACATATATCTTTTGCGATTTCATGGTTGGTCCCTTAATAACAGTACATGTTTAAAAATATGAGTACAATAACCCTTTTTCGTTTTTACGCTACCTACACAAAAAGTTATGTTTCCACTTAGGTATGCCAAATAGATTTTATTGTGTAACTTGTTTTGTTTACTAAGAAATTACTAACACCTTGTTATTTTTAACCGGCTTCAAAAAAGGAGGTTCTCAATTCGTTGGAATCATTTTTCTGTATCTTTGTAACATGTATTTAGGTCTGAAATAAAGGTAAATTATCATTATTTTATCTCAAGCAGATCTCACAATCATTCATTAATTTCGTATTGCCGTAGGAACTACACCTTTGTTCTAGTAATTATCTATTTCCCACCAATATTCTATAGGTACATCGTACATACGAACTAGGAAATTTTACGTGTTTATAAATGTAAAAAGAATAATAAATTTAACAACCGAACCTCCAGTTACTGTTAAAAAACTAGAATTATCCAAACTTTCACGCGATAACAAACAGTTTGTTTTTTGAGTATTTTTTTTTACGCACAGTACATAAAGTATCTCGACACATAAAATCTATACGGGCTAGGTCTTAGAAGTGAACATTTTGTTGACACTATATGGAACACAACTACTTGAAGTTTTGTCCTGGAAGAAATACAATAAAGGTTACCCTACTTAGAAAGAAAGGGTTTGACCACAGTGAGCGAGATAGCCATACATCATTTTTGCTTCAAGTAGGTATTCAGAGTCTGGACTCCACTTTTATCTGTAGCTTCATGGTTGGAACTAAGTACCTACCACACAAGGAGTTTCTATTCCGAACAACCGCGTAAATCGCATGTGTCAGTCTGGGATTAAAACCATCATGGCCAAATAAAAAAACCTAAAAATAGATTCTATGAGTTACTATGACAACTGTAAAAAATTCAAGATGGCGGTACAATTATTTTATTACCGTATTTCACAAACATCTGCGTTTATTATCTCGTACAGAGTTTTTGGCGAGATAATATACAGCCTACTTTACTTCCAGGACTATAAATTATCTGTACCTATACCAATTTTTATGCAACTCTATTCAGTAGATTTTGCGTGAAAACATCACACACAAACAAACAAACAAACTCATTTTCACTTCTATATATAAGTAAGGGTATTGTTATTATAAACTAGCTGTGACCTACGACTTACTACGCGTAGAATTTAGAAAAATTTTCCCCGTTTTTACAATATTTTTCACTTATTCTTCGCTTCTATTGGACGTAGCGTGATGTTATATAGCCTAACCTTACTCGATAAATATACTATCCAACACTGAATTAATTCTTTTGGAAATAGGCAGGCCACATCGCTCGTCAGACTCATGATCTTTGGGGAAGAAAAGTCAAAGAGTGACGACCAGCGACCACGTACCGGAAGACGCAGCGGTGGGCGGCACCAGACCTACAAGGTGGAGCGACGATATCGTCAAGGTCGCGGGGGGTATTGGATGCAAGCGGGACAAGATCGCGCGTGGTGTCGTTATATGGGTGTGGCTAATGGAAGGAGTACAGTAACTTCTTATTAATACCAATGTATAAATTTATTAAATGAGAGTTGTTTTGAAATGTTTCATAACTGAAACCGATGCCGGTAATAATAACTTTGACAGTTCTAACCTTCGTGTTGCTCAGTTTAGCAACGTGAGATTGTGGCCAGAGAAACTTTGACGCTTCTAGTCCATGTGCGCTTGTCACACAGTTATTTTGACTCTCCTACTTAAGTATTCATGTAACTAAATCCTTATAAATAAACTATCTATACTAATATTAGTAATATTAAAAGTAGTATTTATGTAGTCTATCCGTATCTGGTACCCATAATACAAGCATAGAAATATAGCTTACTTTGGGACCAGAGGACGTTGTGTGAAATGTCCTGAATATTTATTATTATTATATTATAAAGCTGAAGAGTTTGTTCGTTTGTTCGAATGTAGTAATTTCAGGAACCACAGGTTGGATTTAAAAAATTCTTTCTGTGTTGGCTAGTACATTTATCGAGGAAGGCTGTAGGCTGTTCGCACCACGCTGTAATTACTTGCAGTAGTATCAGTAAAAATTGTACCAAGAACGGGGAATTTTTTTCTAAAATTCAACGTTTGCGCGGTCACAGGCAACAGCTAATCATGTATAAGAATTGTATTTTTTAGATTAAATCAAGCCGAACTATTATTAATTGCCCTCTAAATACAGAATCCACTTATAATAAAAATCATTAAAGCCGTTAAAAAGCCTAAATAAAGCATATATCATAGTTAAGAAGGCTGTCTGTATTCTTGGTAAGATAAAAGGATCCTGAAGGACCTTTTAAAAATCCTGCAGTCTCCTTATCCACGGCTGATTGTTGTCACGCACTTATAGCATTAGAGATCTTGTTGTTGCAAATCAATCATCATATTCATTTTGTTATGTCCAATTGGCTTAGGTTAGCACTGATTATATCGGTTTGGCAGGTAATCATTAACAAGAATGGTTTAAAAGCCTTTCTAAAGATTAGACCGTAGACCCTATTGTATTGGCCGCCGCTTGATCGAGCACCGGCGAGCAGGTGGTCGATAAATGAATTTTCCCAACTGTAGGAAATAGATTTTCATTCAGTGAGAGTAAAATCTGTAGCTTTTCCTTCCATTATGTTGGGTACAGTGAGTTTGCGTCAAAACCGTCATGTTGACTGCTGGTTGATTAATAAGTCATCAAAAACGTGGCTGAGTTTTATTTGGTTATATATATATAAGTTATTATAAGGTTCTGTTCTTATTAGAACACGAATGAAAGTTGCCTTTGCATGAATCTTTACTTATTATAAATCAAAGTCGCTATTTTCGTATGTATGTCCCGATCTGAGCTTATAAATATATCTTTAAAATTACGCAACGGATTTTGATGCTGTTTTATTAAAAGAAAACAGCGTGTATTTAGCCTGTCGGTTTAATACTTTAATCTGGTGTACGTGTGCATGTTCTTTTGCTTATAACATTCATAACTCCAAGCTATATTAAAAAATAATCTGATATTTACATACCTCGTGAAATTTTGAAAAAAAAAACCACACATTTTGTTAAAATCCTCATAATCCATAGTCCATAAGACCATCCTCATAGACCACTCTATCAAATGATAGTGTCAGTATCTAATGAGTATGAGCAGTGTTCTCGTAGATTTTTCAGGGGAGGTCGCCTTATAATAACAACTTGTATTGGATTAATGCTCTAATTACAGCAGTCATTTACAGGCGAATATTAAGTGAAGCTAACTATATTATTGAATTTTATTACACGCTATTAACTCCCGATCGTGGGTACGTACATAGATAGATCGATAGATATATTCTATCGATCTATCTATGTACGTATTCATGTAACGGAATCTCTGTAATTTTTGGCTAATTGCGATATAGTACGGGATCCGTAGTACATTTTTTTCACTTGATTACTATCAAGCTGATTTTCCGTGAGTAGCTTTATTATGACGAGACGCCCAATAATTTTCTATTCCAAAATATCGTTTGTGGTAGCAAACAGAGGTAACAAGGATAAAATATCGTACTATTACGGGAAGAAAGCAGTAAGTGATTTTTTTGAAATTTTTGACGCAAGTTCACTTACGTCTTTTTTTTTACGGGTAGTACGATATTTTATCCTTGCTATCTCTGTTAGCTAAACAGAAAATCAGCTTGATAGTAATCAAGTGAAAAAAAATTACTACGGATCCCATACTAATAGTCGGATTAATCTTAAAATTTTGTACTCATACTAAGGTCCAATTACAACCCATAATTTCAAAATAGGAATGTCAAGTGTGTTTTTTTAGTTTTTTAACTTACCAGATATTGGTACCAATTCTATGTGTACAACTAAACTTAACTAAACTTCTTCTGCCAGCCCATTTACGTCCCACTGTTGGGCACGGGCCTCCTCTACTTTGGGAGGGATTATGGTCTACTGCGCCGCGCTAACCAGGCGTGTTGGCACAGGGTTTACTCTCGAGTCGATGTTATCTGTGTCCAATATCCCTTAGCTGACTTTTACAGCACCCTTGGGAGGAGATGGGGTGGTGACACTTGTATTCTTAATCCGTCACCACACGGATAACTAAACTAAAACCAAAATAACTAAACTAAAAAATGATAATTGATAGTGTCAATAACACAATTTGAAAATGTTAGCTAAACTTAATAATAAAAACTGTGTATTATAGTTAAATTTAGTTGTGCACGTAGTATCGGTACCATTATTTGTTAAAAATATAATAGTATATGAAATTGGATAGCACGAAATACAATGTGCTTCGTAAACAAATAATTATCGAATATTCAGAAGTATAACCATAGACACAGTACTAATAAAGATTATCAATTCCCATACTTTGGCATGTTCGCCATAAAATGCACGCTAAATCTAGGTGGCGCTGTTCACTAGCGTAACAACTTGTATAAAACGGACGTTGCAATAAGATACGTTTAGACAGAAAAAAATTAACTTAAATTAAAAGTCTAATACATATTTAATATGTTACATTCAACGAAAAAATACAATAATAATTATTTTCCACTGATTAGTACATGCAAATAACCTCTTACGATAAAATAACCTCTTGCGATAGATGGCAGATGATTCGCTTCAATGATCGCTTTGTTATTTTTAACACAGTTTTTAACTAGATGGCATTTTAATATATTTAAATCATTGATTGGTGTTACAAAAACTATTATTATTATTTTAGGGTATTAAATATTAGTAAGTTTTAAGAACAATAATATATTTATAGTTTTATAAAAAAAACAAAAAAAGGTTGAAAAGATAAAAAGTTACAAACTAAATTATCTCATAAAAATCATCAAATTGGTTTATTAAAAAACAGGTAGTATTTATTTGGGTTCAAGGTCAAGCTTGTTAAAACAAATAGTGATGCGCCACTTGATTTCGACGTTTTTAGGGTTCCGTACCCAAAGGGTAAAAACGGGACCCTATTACTGAGACTTCGCTGTCCGTCCGTCAAACAAATTGGTCAAGTGCGAGTCGGACTCGCGCACGAAGGGTTCCGTACCATTATCTATGCAACATAAGGCAACGTTATTAGTATCGAGCAAGAAACGGTAAAAAAATCATGTTTGTTGTATGGGAGCCCCCCTTAAATATTTATTTTATTTTATTTTTAGTATTTGTTGTTATAGCGGCAATAGAAATACATCATCTGTGAAAATTTAAACTCTCTAGCTATCACCGTTCTTGAGATACAGCCTGGTGACAGACGGACGGACGGACGGACGGACGGACGGACGGACGGACAGCGAAGTCTCAGTAATAGGGTCCCGTTTTTACCCTTTGGGTACGGAACCCTAAAAACGATGTTGCTTGTTATGACGTTCAAATAGCGAGTGTATTCTTAGAAATTACATTTGTCGTGTGTGTGTGCGTGTGTGTGTGCGTACGTGCGTGTATGTGTCTGTGTGTGCGTGTGCGCAAATAGTATATTAGCTTTGGGCGATGTATGTATGTAAAAAAATTGGTCAAGTGCGAGTCGGACTCGCGCACGAAGGGTTCCGTACCATTATCTATGCAACATTAGGCACGTTATAGAACCAAATATTCTGTGAATAGTTAAAGCGTCTACCTGTCAACGTTATTATTATTGAGCAAGAAACGGTAAAAAAATCATGTTTGTTGTATGGGAGCCCCCCTTAAATATTTATATTATTTTATTTTTAGTATTTGTTGCTAGAGCGGCAATAGAAATACATCATCTGTGAAAATTTCAACTGTCTAGCTATCACCGTTCTTGAGATACAACCTGGTGACAGACGGAGGACGGACGGACGGACGGACAGCGAAGTCTCAGTAATAGGGTCCCGTTTTTACCCTTTGGGTACGGAACCCTAATGAACTGTCTCTTTCAGCACATCCTCAATGTATAGGTCGTCATCGTACCTACTGAAAATATTTAACAAAGCCTACCGCTTTGTTAAATATCTTCAGTATCATGTAACAAGTAAGCGTAATAATTGAATGAGATATTTTGTTGTGATGAAAAGTAAAAAGGATTATTGACGTCACTCACAATATCAAAAGAAACAAAGTACTTTAATATTTATTAACAGGTTGTTATATTATGATACTAAATTTATTATAAAATAAGTTTTATTCTATTATCAGCTCGGTGAAGGTCGATTTAGGTTCGGATCTTAGACTATAAAGTATGTTGTTATGGTTGATATAATATGATATCGTCGAGGCCTTTGACACAAGCCGCCTTCGCGGTGATCGGTGTTTTTGAGAATGTTAACAAACAGAATGAAAGCAACCTTATGCCTCAATAAAGAAAGTATATTTTTAAATGTTGTTGTTCCGTTCGACGTTCATAGCAAAAGCAGCTTTGCGTGTTTTATTGTTTCGACTTCAATCGTCTTTAAGAGGGTACTGTACTCCTCATTTAGGTATTTGCCTTAGGTATTGCTATCCCTATTTCCGAGCGCCGCCGCGCTGAAAGGGACAAATATAGATGAAGCGGATTTTACCTACAAATTCTTTGAAAAAAGACGTTTCGTACTTCCGTTTTTTTTTCGCGAAAGTTAAACCGATTTTAATAGTTTTTGCGTCATATTATAGATAAAGAATATATCTATGCTTCTATCACTTTCTTTTGTGGTAAAACTTTACTAAATTTGTGTGATAGACGCTGCAATTTTATCTAAAGAAAACCGAAAAAAAAAGTTTTCCGGATCGTCATATTTCTTTTAGTTATTATGTTTTGAAAAAAAGAAAGTGAAACGTATTTTTAGGTGTGGTACCTTGGGTATATTTAGAAGTAAGAGATATTGCGTGTTCACGTAAACACTGTTTATTCACGACTAAGACCAAACTAAGACTAACATATGTCTAATCTTACATTCTGCAGGAAAGGTAACGATCCCGTTATGTTCAAGGGACGCGCTACTTGAAGTTGTCAAACCTATGTCATTAACAGCAATAAATTCTTAACTAATACCTATCGATACAAGTGTGAGAGCGAAATGTTAGGCAAAAACAAAATGTTAAAATGTCTACCATGAGTTGATCTATAAGTGGCTGGGCATACATAAAAATAATATATAATGGTACCAATTCTACATGCACAAGTAAACTAAACTTAACTAAAAAATAAATATTGATTATTTCAATAACACAATTCCGCAATTCGGTACTGTTAACTACACTTTCTTATTATAAAAACGGTGTATTATACATATAATAACAATTTAAGTTACTGTGAATGTGTATAAGAAAATAGTCAATTAATCAAAATACAGCATAGTTGCTTTTTTATTTTTGGTTAAGTTTAGTTGTGCACATAGAATTGGTACCAATATCTGCTTGACCGAGCGTAACTCTCGATGGATTTTTGTGAAATTATTCTTAATAAGGTAAGTCTCAGTAATAGGGTTCCATTTTACCTTTTGGTACGGTCAAGTACGTATTGGACATGCACGCGAACGGTTCCGTGCGGTTATTATGATGATATATTCGTGACACCAACCACAAATAACTCCATATAGCGGACCCCCAAACAATGGGATAAGGGCAGGATGATGATGATGGTGTGGTGACTCTGAGTAAGTATTTGTGGTTGTAGTATCATCTGATCTAAGCAAACTGAAAATTTCAGCTCTCTAGCTAAACAGAAAATTTTCATAGTACGAAAACACCGACAAAAAGAAATTTTATAAGTATACATAAATCCAAAATCCCATTTATTTAAACACAGGTATTTAATATACGTTATACATATAAAGTAAAATCACGAAACATGTAAAATATTACAAGCCGCATAGGTATGTACGATGTATCGTGCTGTCGCTAGTCGCGATGGCGATACTACAATCAACTACAAATGTAGGTACAAGAACCTCACGATGCGATAGGCTAAGGAATTGAATGAAACACAACGCGGTAACGTAACGCGCAACGTTGCCAGTTTGACAAACTTGGTAGGTAAGTACTTGATAAGAAGCTTAAAAAAATGAAGTTTGTAGTTTGCGAAAGATATAAATGTATTTACTAATTAACTAAGATATAAATCTATATACTGTAGTAACTAAATTGCCTTTATTTATGTGTTTAAAAATACAAAAAGTGAAACCGCATTATCAAAAATCCACTTTAATTTGAACGCCAGACCTATTAACATTCGTGGCCCTGCTATATATATGCTTTACCCGATACGCCACGGCACTCTTAAAAAATCGTTCGAAATTTATATGTGTATTCTAAGCCGCAAAAGCGTATCTTTACTTTTTATGATAAAAAAATTGTAAATTCTATGATAAACATATTAAACTATTCTATGATAAACAAAATTGTGTTCATTTCAATTTTTCAGATTATCTGAGGTAAATTTAAAACTAGTTACGTAATTGATTTATCAAGATTATGAAATAGTGCCATCTGCCATTTTTTTTTAGTACTACCGCTATACAACGTGACGTAGTAAGATTATGAATGATTATTGATTACGATAAATTATGTGATTTGATACGCTTAGTGCCATCTGTAGATTCAGAGTGTAATGATAATTGAGTTTCACAATTTGTTGGGAGGTTATATGTCTTTATTATACTGTGTCTATGGTATAACCACCAAATTTAAATGACGCCTGTCAATATTTCAAATCATATTATTTTAAAGTACTTACCAATACGGTTGAATTAATTATACACTGAAATATCAGCCACTTAGTTTGTTTTAATTAAAGCCGGTTAGGCTAATTGCTTTATTAATGGAAAAGTATATTAACTCTGTTGATTTAAAATTTATAATAAAACTGTTATAATTGTCAAAGTCAAAGTTAAAAATTTTTATTTCAGGTTGGCATGTTTTACAAGCTCTTTAAAAACGACAGAAACTAGGTGTCTGTTCCAAACGCGAATCCTATGGAGAAGAACAGACAAGAAACTCCACGGATTCTTTTTCTCTTAATTATTTTATTATATTGTATTTATATACTAGTCTTGCTGTATAGTATCTTTTGCGTACGTACTGGAGAGGTGAACCATTATGTGGCCCGCAGCTTAGTAGGAACGCGTGAAATTTAACGAATATAAAAAAGTCGTATGATATTATACAAAAAAGCCACCCCCTTTAGTGGTTCAAGGGGGTGGCTTTTTTGTATAATCTTCTGTCTATTAAAAAACACCGCATCGAAATCGATTTCGTAAATTTGAAGATAATACTTACAACTTCACATAACATACAAAAATAACGACTTCGTTTTAGACAAAGTAAAAGAAGATACAATAAGTTCACGATTCTTTGTGTTTCATGCTGAATTCTAAAATAAAACATGTTTAATAATTATACAATTCGACGGGCTTCGTGGTGGAGTGGTTCATGTAACGGACTGCCGATCACGAGGTCGCGGGTTCGATTCCCGCTTGGGACAATTGTGTGATATTTATAAATGTCATACAAGTATTTACAAAAGAAAAGTAGTATATGTAGTATATCCGTATTCTGGTACCCATAACACAAGCATCAAGCATAATAAGCTTAGCTTGGGACCAGAGGATGTTGTGTGAAATGTCCATGAATATTTATTTATTATTTATTATTTGTGTTATAAAACTTGATTATCATACAGTTTATGAATTATTACATCAAAATTTAACAAAACCATGATCTTCGAGGTAAACTCGGTATTAGCAAACTTTTTTGGTGCCTGCTGTGCCAAGACACCCCTTTATCCAATTTATGACGTCGTCGCGCATTTGAATAACTTTACCATAAAAATAGGCATTCTACGGCTAGAAACTTTAGCAATAAAATGCAAATGTGACATTGGTAGCGCTTCTAGATTATTGGCACTGTGAGTGCTTAAGAATAGTCCAACGTCACAAATAGGGCTAAAACAATACTAGCTCTTTTAGTTTTAATTAAATTAAAAATGATTTGTTCGCTATGTTTCCATATATACATTATATTATGTAAAAAAAATAACCGACTTCAAATCAAAACAGATATTCTACTATTGTTATATCTACACAAAATTTTACTTTACCAACATAAGTAAATTCCATGAAAAACATAGTACCACTATCCCTTGAGGAATTCATAGACGTTATATGTGTAAACCTGCCGCACTGTTCTATAAATGGAGTAAACCTACATATGTTTCCACTCCATTTTTTCCCAAGGGTGCTATAAGAGGCAGCTAATAGCAAACAACACCCATTGTTGCCTTAGGGATACTAAACAGATAACATGGTTAATTAAACATATGATATAACTGTTTTTGGTTTTTACGATGAAAGCTTTAACATTTAGACATGCTTTTAAATATGTTTGATCGAATAAAATACTAGGTCTATAAGATCGGAGATCACGCTTCAGAAGCTCACATAGGGACATACATACAAAAATTACGACTTTGTTTTATAATAATTACTAGCTGTGCCCCGCGGTGTTACCCGTGGTAAAAAGGATAAAAATAAGTTCATTTTCTATTCCATTTTTCATTGGAAAGTTTCATGAAAATCTAACCAGTAGTCTTTACGTGAAAGCACAATAAACATCCTTACATAATTAAACATTGGAGTATGGATAGAAGACCTAGGAAACGTTCGCATTGCTCAGCCAACAGTTTAAGTATTTTATTTTATAGCGCGTAATCCTTTTTTCGTTATATATCCTAAGATATTCATTTAAATTGCATGCTGTAAAGAGCAGTTATAATCTATATTAATTGCGTAAGCTAACAAAGCTATTTAATTTGATAAAAAATATTACTATATACATATAAATAGCTTTTGAAAACACCCTATTGAATTTGAAATTTTCTTTGACGTTATTATGGGTACAACGGGTTTCCTTTAAAAGATTATTAGAGATATCGCGGACTTTTTTGAAGAACTATAGGTAACAAACAATTCCTCCAAACATAAGTTTGTTGTACCTCACATAGATAAGGCAGCGTTTTCATTTATAGCTCGCGCGCATCCGTATTTCTCGGTCAATTTAATCATATCTCATCCAGCAAACCCCAACAAATTATGCGAAAAAAGCCATCCTCTTGAACCATTCTATCTATTAAAAAAACCGTATCAAAATCCGTTATGTATTTTTGAAGATATAAGCTCACATAGGGACATACATACAAAAATTACGACTTTGTTTTATAAGAAGTAAAGATATTTATTATTTATTTATTTATTTATTATACACTTTATTGTACACCATAAGAATAAAATTTACAATAAATTATAATTATAAATAGAGTACAATGGGCGGCCTTATCGCTAAAAGCAATTTGTGCCAGGCAACCTTTACATTTTCACAGACAGATATAACATTTTCACAGACTCTTGCATTTATTTTTAAGTTATTCTCAGTCTTAGTGAAATCCCTTAAAGATTAATTATATTGGCTATGAACACAAAGGACGTCTAACATTTGCCATCTGTCAAAACTCATAAGTCTTAGTGGCTTACAAACAGTTAGCGGATTAAATTCATGTCTTAGCTTCGTGGCTGTGTACATTGTAAAATTGAATTAATTTTAAGTCATCAAGCTGCCTCAATTCTTACTAAGCTGATATCTGAATAATTAAACTGCTTTCTGTCTTAGGCTCACGTTTTTCAACGAAAACTCTAAGTAAGACTCCGTACACGTGGAGTTTAGAAAACTTTTCCCGATTTTGCAACATTTTTCTATAATGCTTCGCCCATTGGTCGCAGCGTGATGTTATATAGCCTTCCTCGACAAATGTACTGTAAACTCTGAAAGAATTTTTCAAATCGGAACTGTGATTCTTGAGATAAGCACGTTCAAATAAACTCTTTAGCTTTATAAAAATTAGTATAGATTTGGTCTCTGAGAGAGTGTTTAGCCATGTAAATCTCTAGAGAGGGTTTCGCCATGTAAATCTCGAGAGACTGTTTCGCCATGTAAATCTCGAGAGAGTGTTTCGCCATGTATATCTCGAGAGAGTGTTTCGCCATGTAAATCTCGAGAGATTGTTTCGCCATGTATATCTCGAGAGAGTGTTTCGCGATGTAAATCTTGAGAGAGTGTTTCGCCATGTAAATCTCGAGAGAGTGTTTCGCCATGTAAATCTCGAGAGAGTGTTTCGCCATGTAAATCTCGAGAGAGTGTTTCGCCATGTAAATCTCGAGAGAGTGCTTCGCCATGTAAATCTCGAGAGAGTGTTTCGCCATGTAAATCTCTCCAGTAATCTCTAGAAATAAAAGAAGCAGATGTTTTCTTAAGTTCTAGTATGAAAATATTTTAACAAAATTTTTATTGAATCGATGCATAAGTTTTAATGCAAAATAGCGACAGACTTTCGTATTTATAACATTAACTAGCTCTAGACCGAAACTTCGCACGCGTAGAATTTAAAAAAAAATTAACAATTTACAGAAAAATCAAATTACAATATATTACAGGCCTTAAAGCCTAGTACAGACCCCAGGTCTCAATAAGGTTGTTATTTTGTTTTATTATGTAAATCTGTACCTTTTTAAGAGAAATAAATTTATGTTTATATTTTTTTATATTTATGTTTTATTTATACAAAAAAGCAATTGTCTTGAACTACTGTATCAATTAAAAAAAACTGCATCAATCTCCGTTGCGTAGTTTTGAAAAGCTCACATAGAGACATACACACAAAAATAACGACTATGTTTTCTTTAAGTAAAGATAAGATTAGAGTGATATATATTTTTTTATATTCACGGTCATTTCACACAACGTCCTCTGGTCCCAAGCTAAGCTTATATACTTGTGTTATGGGTACCAGAACACGGATATAATACATATACTACTTTTGTAAATACATACTTATAATACATATAAACACCCAGACGCAGTACAAACATTTGTATGATATAAACATCACACAAATGATTGTCCCGAGCGGGAATCGAACCCGCGACCTTGTGGATGGCAGTCCGTTACATCAACCACTAGACCACGAAGCCACGAAGCCCCGAATTAATATGTAGCTATTCTTTATATATTGATAGTGTTGTAAGATATGTATGTTTAAGCAAATAAATAAAGCCTCAACATATTAATATTGCGAGTTCTGAATTTCACGGTTAATAAACTATCCGGGCGGCCAAGTTTTTGGGCCGATTTCGTAGAAGTGTCCATAGACCTTATATTTGAAATTTCAAATATGCATAGTTAGCCGTCTCGTGACCTCAAAACCACAAGTTCAGAAAATACAAATCGATCCACTAGTTACTTAATACCCAGTCGCTGAAATTTCAGAACTTCGAACATATTGTATCTTGTGTAGGTAGGTACTTATTTTACAAAATATGATACTTGATAAAAATTTTGTGTTCCATCTTATAAACTAAAACGGGACCCTGTTACTAAGATTTCGCTGCCCGTCAGTCCGTCCATATATCACCAGGCTGTATCTTTGAAACGGTGATAGCAAAAAGGTTGAAAATTTCACCTGCCCTTATCCCGTTATTTTGGTTCGGGAATATGAACAATGTGTTATGATATGTTTATAAGATACGGAATCCTTCGTGTGCGAGTGGAACTCGTACTTGGCCGTTTAGATACTCCTTTTTCTTCTACGTAAGAATCTAGCTAGATACCTAGATGTTTAACTAAGGTTACGTTTTTGTACGGACATAAGACAAAACTAAATAAACTACGTCTCTTAGGTTTTAGCGTAATGTTAGTAGGGTTAGTGTACCTTGGGTTCACATTATGTACCTAATACCTACCCCTGAATGACTAATGACTCCAATTTTTTTAATAGTAATTCCATACCTATAGATTATAAAGTTAATTACGGTAAAAATTAAATATAATGTAAGCAAAATAATATATAACTCAGTACGCACTGGTAAAATACACGAAACAAAATCATTTGTTAAGCCTAAGGTAGGTGCTGTGCCGTGATTCGCCGCCCTACCTATTTGGACAGATCAATAAGCCCCCCGCGGGGCAAAAAATGCTACAGTTTACCCACGTTTTATCTCTACAGGGAGTGTAATTAATCGAAAGGGAACTTCAAAACCTTTTCCCCAGGCATTATGAGAAATATGAAAACGAAAACCTACCTTTATTAACTTGATTAAAAAAAGGTTTTATGCTTTTAATTAGTACAGAGGTGCTGTGGGCTAATTTTACTTACAGTGAATGTTGTTAATACATTTAGTATACGAAAAGAGATTTCTGTAAAGGTTAAACCTCATAAAATATTTTATGAGAAATTATTCAAATATTTAAAAATGTTAACCTTGCGCTGAATCCACAGACGGTAAATATTTAACTTAATCATTCCTTAATTTTTTATATTAAGGTAGCATAATCGTATCTTTTGAAACGATGTTGTAACAGTAGAATTTTTAATAGCCTGGGTAATATATAATTCATTCAAACACTAGCAAATTTTAAGTAATAAATAATTAGTAAATATTACTGGGTAATAGTTTTACACCCTATTGTAGTTATCAAGTAATTAAACTTCTACGTCACAGGTGTGTTATATTGTTGGTACGGTAAGATATAAATAATTTAATTTTAGATTTGATTATCTTAGATTTACATATCAAGTTTCTATTTCTTTGTTATTATAAAATTTAACAAAGCGGTCGTTGTGGTACGTCAGTTTAGACTCAAAAACAAAAAGATTTTTTAAAAATTGCACGAAGTTCTCTTGAGCTCTTTTAAAACGTCAAGAGCTAGCCTTGCAATGAGGGGATGTTGGTTTAAATAAGATACCGCCTGTATGCCCGCCGCAGATGGACGGACGGACATCGAAGTCTCAGTAATATGGTTTTTTTTTAACTTCGTGCAGGGAACCCCAAAAATAAAAAAAAAATATTGGCTGTTTTGTAAAGTACATCTTTAGTAGCATGTTTATAAAAATATAACCAATTAATGGTCAAATGAATAAATCTTATAAGTAAAATATCCCATAAGAATATGGCCACTGGATGCAAGCGGCGCAGGACCGTGTTGTGGCGTTCTATAGGGAAGACCTATGTCCAGCAGTGGACGCAGAAAGACGTGACGGATATACACCTGCATAAGAATTTTAATAAAATTAGTTTAGCTATTAAATAGGTAGGTACAAATTATGTAGGTTTAGGTAAGTCTACTAAACTGCCTATACGAAGATTTAATCAGTTTGAAGATAAGTAAGTATATAATGTAAATACTCGTAATTTATTTAACAAAACACAGTAAAGTCTTCTGTCCCAGTAGATTGAAACTCTTACGACATATTATTTATTCATTAAAGATTAACGTTAATATTATAACAGCATTCGCAAAATTTAAGATGATCTTTGGCGAGGTAACCCCAAAAAAGGACCGGACCTCTATGTGTAATTAAGGTCCCAATGCGTCAACTTTGCCTTGATATGGGTTCAAAAGCAAAGCGGAGTATACCTAAGTACACTTTAACTCGAGTCATCTGAACAAAATCAATGTCCCAGACGTTTGGAGTTTTACCTGAGTGTAATTAATTCTATTTTGGAACAGTTTTGCGTTTATCAACTTTGAATTGTTTATAAACCTTTGAGCTCAAATATAATTTTGATTTCAAACACGTCATGGGCAAACTTGTTAATTATTCGTCAGCTGTCTAAGAGTTATATCGGATCTAAGTGCATATTATCACAAGACTAACACGAAGCTGTACTCTCGTCTGTGTGATTAGCATCTTAATTGGTCGTGATCTAGAATACTAAGTGTTTGATAACATTTGAACACTGCTTGAATTTCATCTGGAACGAACTAACATAATAATAAATAATAAATCGCTTACATATAACAAAAATAAACTTTATATTATGATTCTTAGGTTGTTATCTACAAAATATTTTGGATAAACATTTTTTATGAAGACTATTAGTTCCTATCTGAAGTAGAAGAAAATTGCATATGAAATCACTTTTAGTTATTGACGTTATCATAATATTCAGGTTTCATGTTTATAAGGTGTTAACTATGTACCTATTATAAGTAGACATGTATTTACAATAAAAATAGTTTTAAAAAACTAAAAAACACGCTTTATTTAATCAAATTATTGTATTGTCATCGGTCTTTGACAGGTGTGCAAAATTTGAATAGAATCTTTAAAGTGGGTCAAAATAGCGTCCAAAGGAGTCGGTTACAAACATACAAACAAACATACAAACAAACATACAAGTGAAGCTAATATAAAGCGTGTAAAAAGAAAACAATTATTTAGTATAGCCGTATTCTAGTACCCATAACACAAGCATTTAAGCTTAGCTTGGAACCAGAGGACGTGTGAAATGTCCATGGATATTTATTTATATTCGATTCATTATATGATTTATATTTCTTTGTGATGATTCTTTGTCATTTTTATTATTTTTTTAAATACATTTTGTCTATTTCACAACTAAGTTACTCTCTTTATTGTAACATAGTACAAAAGTGGAAATACTATCAAAGATATGTATCTCAAATTGCTCAACGTCAATTCTATGTCGAATTCTCAAGAAATATTCTCAAAATTGGAACGAGATTTCAGAATTTTAGAACCGAATGAACCGGAGCGAGGGAATGGTAACGTAATTTTCTGGTGCGCGGTGTTGCGATGGCGTAGCGTCGCTTCGACGTGTTGTAATGCGGAGCATCGCCCTGCCGCGCTAACCGATTAGATTCTTTCAAATAGAAAATTCTATGTTTCGATAACCAGTAATCTGGATTAGAGATTATTTTAATAACTTGCTAGCAACATGACCTATAGTATCTGTTTCAAATAAAAATATTAATTATTTAAGTTTGAATATTTAATTTTAATAAAAAACAGTTTGGTTATCTCAATCTCAGTGACCAAAAACTTCAATGTGTAAAATTTCTGATGTCTGTGTTAATTTTAGACTAGTAAGAAGTTAACATTATATACTAGAAATTACAGAATTGTGAATTTAGCATAAAAGGTGATTTTTTGTTAGATCTATACTTATAAAGTTGAAGAGTTTATAAGCCTAGCTTCTGACTTTTTAAAAGAGCATGTTTATCTTGCCTACTTGAAATAAAAATCTTTGACTTATTTGTTTATTTGTTTGAACGCGCTAATCTCAGGAACCACTAGTCTGATTGGAAAAATTCTTTCAGTGTTGGATAGTACATTTATAGAGGAAGGCTATAGGCTATCTAACATCACTCTGCGACCAATAGGAGCAAAGCAGTAGTGAAAAATGTTACAAAAAAAATCCACGCGTACGCAGTCGCTGGCTACAGCTATTTTGATTATAATCTAATATATAAAATTCACGTGTCACAGTGTTAGTTACCGTACTCCTCCGAAACGGCTTGACCGATTCTTCTCAAATTTTGCATACATATTCAGTAGGTCTGAGAATCGGCCAACATCAATTTTTCAAACTTTTTTTTAGTATGGCAAAACAACGTTTGCCGGGTCAGCTAGTATTACAGTAAAATTTTAGAGAACGTTAGCGAAAAGCCTGTTAGCATAAAGTGTAATCATCATACTCGTATCTCTTGGTCCGTTGGCACTGGATGCATTCTAGTTACACAAAAGTGGAAAGTTTTCCTTATATTTTCAAGTTCCTATTTCCACAGAAGCGCTTCTACACGGGACGCTACACGATTTTTAACTTAGATCTGTAAAGTGAGTTGGCATGCTAATGTGAATAGGAGGTTCTCAGTACTGAACCTCCTATTCACGTGAATCGTAGCTACCTATCTACTAAATGATATATACTGGTATGTAGCGTCCATGGGGATTGTCGCCGACGCGGATTTATTCCGTTGATGCATTTATTCGGACAAGTTATAGTGATATATGAAGAGAATGCAGTGTGTAATGGTTATTATTAGATCATGACGCTTTTGAATATACCTCAGCCATATTATTTTTGCTGATAATATTTTTGAAATCGATATCATATTTTTTTGCTCTACAGGGAATTTAAATCAAAACATTAGAATAGCATTTGCTACGTCATCAATATAAATTGTTTACGTTGGATTTTTTCAGTCGAAGTGTTTCGTCTTTATCAAATATAATAGGTACTTATTTAAATTTATAAATCAGAATAGATTGCAAAAGTAATTCGTTTATAGCAGTGGCCACACATCGCTGCAAAAGGGAAGAAAAACTAATTTATGCACTATTTAGTTGAAACCCTAACTTAGTTTGCAGAGTAATCAATTTTAAGAATCCACTATACCTACAAAGAGCGCCTGCAGTACTTAATTTGATTTTATATTTTAATAGCAGATGTTCGATGAAGTTTTACTATTGGCTTTTGCAAAAAGCATTTTATATTTTTTTTTTTTTTTTTTTTTTTTTTTTTTTTTTTTTTTTTTTGTTTTTTAAATCTGCCATCGACTAGTATAGTCATAATCAGATCTGTTCATAATATGTCACTGTAATTTAACCATAGCTCCAGCGAGCCAGGTTAATACATAGCAGACGTCATTGTCTTTTATCAATGTCTAAAACATTGCACCTTTTCAGGCGTGGTCTGTGCGTATTGCAAGTTAGAAGAGCTTTTGCTAGGGCATTTCCATGATTTAGTAGCCTTTCCTTGTATTTTGTGCAATGCGCTTTAGCTTCAGTTTTGATTGTCGAAATTTGTAAGTGTTCATGTATTTCAGAGTTTCGACTGTACCAGGGTGCGTTTGAAATGGCTCTAATAACTTTGTTTTGGAAGCGTTGTAATATTTCCAAGTTGGAGTTGCTAGACGAGCCCCATAGCTCAACACCATATAACCAAATGGGCTTGATTATACATTTGTATATTAGTAACTTATTATCAAGGGTCAGTGGGGAGTGCCGTCCTATCAACCAGTACAGGTTTTTGAACTGCCTGTTGGCTTCGTCTCGCTTGGCTCTGATGTGTTCGCCCCATGTTAGACGTCTATCTAATCGCAGGCCTAGATATCTCACACTTGCTTTGTGGGGCAATGTTTCTCCACCCAGTGTGACAGTTTGGCAGTCCCCTCTACGCAAAGCAAATGTTATATGCGTGGACTTGGAGGAGCTCGTTTTGATTCGCCATTTTTGTAGCCACTCATTAGTTTTATTGAGCTGTTCCTGTAGTTTGGAGGATGCTATATTGGGATTTTTGTCGCTTGCAAGATACGCAGTATCGTCGGCGTATGTTGCAATTATTACTCCCTCAGTGGCGGGTAGGTCTGCAGTGTACAAAGAGTATAGCACTGGCCCAAGGACTGAGCCCTGCGGTACGGATGCTTCAATCTTACATATTTCTGAAAGCTCTTCCTCGTATTTTATTTGGAACTTTCTATCTTCCAGATACGATATGAGTATCATGTAGAGGGTATTCGGTAATTGCATCTTTAGTTTATAGATAAGGCCCTTATGCCACACCTTATCAAAAGCCTGCTGGATGTCAAGGAATACGGCAGAGCAGTATTCCTTTTTTTCAAGGCTTTGTCTGATCTTCTCCACAACTCGATGTGCCTGTTCCACTGTAGAATGTAGAGGCCGGAATCCAAATTGGTGGTCTGGGATGAGGTTCCTGTCTTCAAGTATTGGTTTGAGCCTACTCAACAAGATCTTTTCGAATACTTTTGATATAATGGGTAAAAGGCTTATCGGTCGGTATGAACCTGGCTGCGTAGGAGGTTTTCCAGCTTTTGGGATCATTTTTATAAGTGATACTTTCCACAATTTCGGATAGTGCTGGACTCTCATTATAGCATTGAATAGTGTGGTAAGATAAACAATAGCCTTTTTAGGAAGGTGTTTTAGGATTTCTCCTGTTATTAAATCGTAGCCAGGCGCTTTACGGTTATTTAAGCTAAGGATAATCCTCCATATTTCTCTAGGAGTTGTTGGCTTCAACGGTAGAGATAACTGTTGGTCGCTGGTGATGATTTCATCTAACTCCATTTCAAAATTATCACTTGATGGTTCATTTGGGGTGAAGACCTTCTTAAGGTGCTCCGCAAAAGTGTTGGCTTTTTCATTAGGTGTTCGAGCCCAAGTACCATCAGAACGTCTTAGGGGTGGGATATGTTCCTGTGGTCTTTTCAGGTTTTTTGTAATTGTCCACAATGAGTAGCCTGTTTCTTTGGTTGCCGATAAGTTAGCCAGGTGTTCATGTAATGTTTCATTTTCATTATTTTGGATGAGTTTTTTAAGTTCCCTAGCAGCTCTGTTAAATGCGGTTCTATCTACAGCCAGCCTACTGAGTTGCCACCTGCGTCTAAGTTTTCGTTTTTCTTTTAGTTTATTTCTTATTTCTAAGGGCATATTAGTATGTTGTATGGATATTTTGGGAGCTGGTGTAGCGCGCCAGGCTGCTTCCTGTATTTTATTTGTAATTAAAAAAGTAGCTTCTTCGATGTCAATTGCTGTCTTTAATTTAATTTTTAAGTTTATTTGTTGTTCTAGGAACTCCTCAAATGAGTCCCAGTCAGTTTTTTTATTGCATAAACTCATTGGTTTTTCTTTTACAATAGCATATATGCTAAAAGTGCCTATTACAGCAGAGTGGTCCGAAGAGGTATCCAGGCAAGAGTCTACAGCAACATAATGTCTCAAGCCTTTTGTCACAAAAAAGTCTAGCAGATCAGGCATCTTAGCTCTATCGGTGGGCCAATAGGTCGGTTGCCCTGAAGAGGCAGTTTTTAATTTTAAAGCATCTATGCACTTTTTTAGTTCTCGTCCTCGCGTTGTTATTAGTCTAGATCCCCATTGAATGTGTTTACTATTCCAATCTCCACCACTGATAAATCTTTTGCCGAGTGTATGGAAGTAGTCTGCAAACATCTCTTCTTTTATATTGTGCCGTGGTGGGCAGTAGACTGCACTTATGTTTATATTACCCTGAGCATCCTCCACTGTTACAGTAACAGCTTGTAGGTAGTCAAGAGTAAATGAGCTATGCAAGTAGTGTTTAATATTATTTTTGATGATAACTGCAGCACCTGCATGGGAAGTGCCATCAGGGTGGTTTGCGTGATATATGTCATAGCCCTTGAGCGTGAACTTTTTATGCGTTGTCATGTGTGTCTCTGATAGCAAAACGATATCTATTTTATTTTCTTTTATTAAAATTTCTATTTCGTGTTTATTTGGCAGGAGACCATTGATATTCCAAATGGCAATTCTAAGGTCACGGAATTTTATTTATAAGCACAGTGATAATGTCCATTAAACTGCTCATTTGTTCTAGGAGTTTATCAATTTTTTCAGTTTGCAGTACTATTAGTGTCTCCAAATTACAATTGTCATTGCCTCGTGGGGCATTATTTCTTCCGTCAGTATTATTAGTACCTTGGGGTGTTCTCTGTGACATTTTGTCAACTATATTGTCATAAGTTCTTGGTCTTTTTTTAGCATTTCTACTCGCTACTTCACTATACAGCATAGTATTGCGTTGTCTATTATAAGTGTCTTGTTTATTACTTTGTGTTTGTTCTAGTATGTCAATTCTTGGCATTATGTAGTCCTTCTTAACTGCTTGGGGAGCTATTCGCTTTCTGCTGTGGATTTCATTTTTTCTTGCTTGTATTTCTTTGTATACAGAGCAGCCTTTGTAACTAGCAGGATGGTTCCCAGAACATAGGGAGCAAACTGCTGGTTCATTTGTGTCTAGCTGGCAGAACATTGTTTTGTGAGGTCCTGCGCACTTTACACACCTATATGGTCTCATGCAATTATTCTTGGTGTGTCCATATTGCTGACAACGAGTACATTGGGGTATAGTAGTGCTCCTCCTTGAATCCTCTATTGTCACCGGCTGATGAAATATATACTTAATGTCCTTGATATTTTTATTATTTTCATGTGGAAATACATTGACAAAGAAGATGTTTGCTGGCTCTTTAGTGCCTCTTTTACGTAAGTTGACGATTTCTCCTTTTATCTGGTTGCCGGTTTCTTCGATGGCTTTAACTATCTCCTCTTTTGGGGTAGTGTGATGTAATTTTTTGATTACATAGCGTGGGCACCTTTCGTCTTTGCGAGTAAAAGTATGACCAATCAATCCCTTAGCACGGATGTGCTCAATCAGAATTTTGTATTTGTCCACACATGTTGTAGAAATTATTAGTTGGTTTTTGGAGATGACTTTGTATGTGTATTCACTTTTCTGCAAAACTTCTTCTAATAATTGTGACAGTTGGACAATATCATCTATTCCATATAGTATTATGGGGGGTGGTTTCGGTATCTTCCTAGGTATTAGAGCTTTCTGTTGTTGTGTTTCAGCATCAACTTCTAGTGGTGAGAATCTGTTCGAGGTCTCAATCTCCTTATTTATTAAACTTGTATCAGAACTAACGTTCTTTGTAGTTTTGTGGTTAGAGTGCTGGTTTTTAGCAATTTTTGAGGATTCCTGTGTCTCAGGCGATCTTATTCTTTTATTTGAGACTGGCACTCTTTGCCATGGCGCATTCGGATTAGTATTGATTCTCGGTTCAAAAAACGAGTTACTATCTTTTGCAGCACAATTTTGGTTGTCCCTGATACAAGGTTGGTCACCAGCCGAGTTACTACGCTCTCTGGTAAAAAACATACTTTTAGCAAATTTTTGTTGGTAGTAGTGTGGTAAAATTCCAGTTTGCGGTTTTTCGGTAGCAGTTAGGTCGATGGTGGTGCTTTTTTTACAATTTGCCTTTCCTGTATTTTCCTTCTGTGTCGTCTTATGAGTAAGCAAAATTTTGCCCCCCCCAGATACGGTGGGGCTGTCCGAGTTGCCCTGTGGGCTCTTCTCGGAGAAGGATTCTCCAGCATTGCTGGTACCTTCCTGGGGAATTGTGTTTTCCGATCCTGCTTTCATCTTGTATTTTTATGGCCTACGTATCGGGTAGGCATCCTAGCCTTTGGTGAGCCAACACCTGCGTGCAAGGCAGCACGTTTGGTTTTATATCGGAGTACCTTCTCCTAGACCAACTGCCGTCCAAGGCTGACGAGATTGGTCCTCCCGGGTGGATTTTATATTTTTTGCCTTTAAATATTGCTGTTATACTTTGTTGTATTTTGGCATTACGTGTACCGAGGCAGCATTTTTTCACATATTTACAGTTTCCTATGAGATTTTTTAAAACAGATTTAGATCTACTTGTCTGAGAATTATTTTTAAACTACTGATAAATTGTTAAGGCTCTATGACATATAACGTAATTACACGCTTTATATTAGCTTCACTTGTATGTTTGTTTGTATGTTTGTTTGTTTGTTTGTATGTTTGTATGTTTGTATGTTTGTATGTTTGTTTGTATGTTTGTTTGTATGTTTGTTTGTATGTTTGTTTGTATGTTTGTATGTTTGTAACCGACTCCTTTGGACGCTATTTTGACCCACTTTAAACGGTCAGATTCTATTCAAATTTTGCACACCTGTCAAAGACCGATGAAAATGCAATAATTCGATTAAACAAAGCGTGTTTTTTAGTTTTTTTAAACTATTATTTTTATATAAGTCTTACTATTAAATAGTTAGGTAGATGTCAGGCATGATTAGATTTTATAATGCACGTTGGATAGGAGTTCTTATTGTGGCAGATAGCATAATTGCGATGAGTTCTTATAGTTAGACGTTTGACTTTAGAAGCATTTTTGGGTATAAGTAATTAGTTTATAACCGAATGGAAAAAAACAATAAAAAGCATTTTGCAGTGGTCTTTCACACAATCTATTTGAATATCTGTTTGTTAAAGTTCACGTCTCAAAATTTATTACGTTTCATAACGAGCCAAACGTATAATGACTCTTTGTTCTAGCGTCTTATCTACGGATACCTTTTGTGATAGAAGAAACGCCGCATTGCACTAAAGTACCTGTCTTTTATTAACCTGATCTAATTTGGCTAATTTGGCAAGTACATTGAAATCAGAATCTCCTTGATAGAACCTGTGAGTTATATTTTCAGTAAATAAAGAATTTTAGTTTCGACAGCTAATTGGTACGACGATAAAACTAAAATATTCATTCATCAAGCTCTCTTTGTCCACCAGTTTCGCTCAATGAAAGCTAGCGCCGGCATGCAGCAGCTCCCTGCCATCACAGATATATCGACACTTTGTAGGAACTTAGGGTAGAACTACTTTGGGAACCGATCTACACTTGTTTCATTGTTTCCTAATGTTTGCCAGTTCGTCTAATGATTTGATCTGTTTATTCTGGATACAGTGTGCTATTTGCTTTGAGAGATGGAAAACCATTTATGCTTTGAGATATGGAAAACCTTTTGCTTTGAGAGATGGAAAACCATTTATGCTTTGAGATATGGAAAACCTTTTGCTTTGAGAGATGGAAAGTCTGCAATCCAATTCAGTACCTAATAAGCTGGTCTGCTTGATGCAGAGAAAAGTTCTCCCTAGTTGGAAGAGGTACGTGCCTAATACTGGCAAATTTTTTATTTGCGTTCAATAAATTGTCATTTTATCACACAATTGCGTTTATACCCCGTACGTTATGAGTTAACTCTATGATCCCGTTTGGTGTTTGGATCGCTCCTTATTGAATTATTGGTCTGTGAGACGTGACTCAACGTACTTCGTGATCGGGCCATTGAGTTCTCGATGTTTCCTCGATTTTCGTACGTGTGTGGTGGACTTTAATCGATTCTTCAATGATTCTCGTCGCGTGTGGTGTACTCTCTATGGCGCGTTCGTGCGTGCAAGCATTTTGAATTTATTGTTTACTTTACTATCTACTACACGGAGAAACGTCTTAAATAAATAGCAGTATCACCAGTAATTCACATTTAGGTAGTGTGTTTAAAAGACAGGGGGAGAAATGAAAAATAATGAATAATCTGATGAAATTTAATTTTATGATGGCCCTCCACCTATTCAGGAATGAGACACAATAAGTGAAAGGGTTTCTTTTCAGGCACCTCGGTTCTAAAAAATTGAGGTAATGGAACGTGAATAACAATTCGGCCCTCGGGGGCATGATTCGGATGGTGGGCAAAGGGGAGGGGATAGATTGATGGCACCCGTTTGTAGCATCTGTCGTTTAAGTGAGCATCGATTATAGTACATACCTCGATGTTTCTTTGTTTGGCAAGCGACGTTTGACTCGACTCATCAGTCACGACGGCTTGGGGGATTAATTTCACAATATAAACAAATGACATGCTGATATTTCCCTCCCTAAGGGACTGTTTGCCTTGCTCAATGAAAAAATATGCTTTTTCCGGTTATCGCGATATCCCGTAGCTTGCTTTTATTATTCTGTAAGAGGTTCTTTGAAGATTTGATAAATGGTTTCTATGTATCTAGTTATTGTTGTAGAAGATAGGAAATAATTTTAAGTATTCTAAGAATATTTTTATCTATGCGGTTGTAATGCTGCTGTCTCGAAGTGAATTAAGAAAGGCCTATTTGGCATCTCGTGTCACAATAGTTTGATTTTACCCCACTTCTCATAGTCAATCTTACGAGTTTAGAATACGGTGATACCTATATTCCTAGTCAAAGCACCAGATCCCTTTAGTAGGGTATATGGAAGGGAATTAGTTCCGTACTTAATTACGTAACCGAGCAACACGTTGGAATAATGCCAGTCAGAGGGGTGACTTTAATAGCCGTAACGATGACATTTGCAAAATAATATTTTAAGTCTAAAAATCCAAGCTTTTTATTATATTTTAATTGAAATCATTTGCATTTTTTTAGCTTTTATTTTGATAAAACAACCGATTAATTATATTATCTAGCCATCCATCTATCCATTAGCCTTTGTCTGCCTCCCGTTGGTTTTCCCTTGACTTTGTACGGTTTGCGTTGTACTACTTCCCATGACTCTAAATAGTCTAAACTATTTTCTGCATTTATAATACATAACTGTTTTATTTCGATGAAGAAGCAATATTTTAGGCGCAAGATTTTATTGAAAAGCCGACCTAAAACCGCCTTTTTGTACAACTACATTATTTTGTAAGAGAACTGTGTTCGACATTTCGTGTGGCAAGTAAGTTCAGATAAGCCAGCGGCCTTTAAAGGTATGCTAGTAAATAAGGATTATACGATTATTGAAAATGGCGTAGTCACTACGAAAAGAATTTCTAGGGTCTAACAAAAAGTTATGATCCTTATTTTTCCACTGTTGTGGTTTTCTTTTTATTTTTGTATTTTGTGTATTTTATTGTTAACGAGGAAAACAATTAATCTAAAGCGGATTTACATTGTCATAAACTCGTTTCATTTCTTTATATTTTTTTGTAAAATATTTTCTAGTAAGTTCTATTTTATGATTTCTCTATAATGACCCTTTTATGTGCAAGGCGATTATGACAAAATTTTGAAAAATTTGCATTTTCTTTCTTAAATGCTTTTTCATGTACAGTTTTAGAGTTTTATAAATGTGATGAATAATCAGGGCAAATCAGAATTTTCTCAATACAATGGTACTCCCATAACGCCTATCCCATGTAGAGTTGGTTTAAGAATACAAGTGTCACCAGAAGATGCTGCAAGAGCCAGCTCAAGGGATACAAGCTGATAACATTCGCTGTAACTTAAGACTCCTATTAAATGACGAGTTTGTTTGTCGTACATTGGGCTGATTGCTAGAACATAACACAATGATCTTAAGGATTCAAGGAAGCAGACAATAGTACCTATTGTTAAGCACGAAATTCTCGGATAACTAATTGAGAATTTTTTCCCCATTCTTCAAAGTACCATTGTTCTCATTATCTTGAAAAGCGTTTGGTTTTTCTAGTCTTTTCAGCAAAGTAATCGTAATTAAACTACTAGGTACTTATTTAGGTATTTATTTGTGTAGAACTGTAGGTGAAGAGAAATGATATAACACGTAAAAGATGTTGGTATTATTTAAACTTTTATTTATCTGGAAGACCCAAAACTTATTGTAATAAATACTAAAAACGAGAGTTATTCTTTGAATTATAATGTGAGATAGGAACTAATATCAACTTGATGTTACAAAGCTAGTAACGTTAAAATCTACGTATTATTTTTCCAATATATAAAGGCGCACTCGTAAAAGCATCACATTATAAAAGCAAATAGCGTCGTCGCTGTATATGAATAAACTCCAATGATATGTTGCAAATTATTACTGTGGATCGCAAATACCTTCATCGTATACACGTTTCTCAAAGTAGCAAGAACAACACAAACAAACCCGTTCAGAATAATACTGCGTCACATAATCCTTGATCCCTCTGCTACCTGCGGTTGCAACTCGTCAACAATGATACCTCCAACCCGAGGATAAAACAAGCTTTATGAGATTAGACGCGTCTCGTCAAACCATGTGGATCATATATATTTATACATAATGTCTACCGTGTTGCTAAATCTCCCTCACAGCTAGAAGGCATAATCATATCAAATTATACTTTAATAACACATATAAAATATCCTTGGGGTGTCTCATGTCATTCGCTGGTAAAATATTATGAAAATAATAATTTTATTTAGGTATTTTTTTTATTATTCCAAGACGTCATCATATTATTATAGAAATCAAATATTCTATTAATTATTATCTGGTAATTCAGTGACATTGGGTGGAATTTTGTTATAGAACCTAATGCTGTTAACCATTAAGCTTTTGCTAGTCTTGCTAAGCCTAAATCTAGGTAACGTAAGTTTTTCTTTAATACGAGTATTCAAGCTATGGACGTCACTATTCTTATTGAAGTATGAGATGTTCATGATAGGTTTGGGATCTAGTAGTCATTATCACCGCGAGTGGGATTTTGTACCTACTCTCATTCCGGATCCAATCTAATCTGATAGGTACGTGGTAAGAGTAAAGGTGGGGGCACAAAAATATGTCTACGATAATTATCTAATAACCATTACTGACCTAAACTCGATTATGTGTGATCCACTAAGATTTAATGTTACTACTGTTTTGTCTAAGCGTTCAACTGAAATTTCAATTATGTTATCGGTCATGTTTGGCTTTTCCGTACATTGTCAATTATTAAATATTTTTGTGTTTGGGTGTTGTAAAAGACAGATATAGAATATTGTACACAGATAGCATTATCTGTAAGAGAAGAAAACCTCGAAAATAAACTCTTTGCCAAACGCCTGGTCAGCGCGGCACAGTAGAGCATAATCCTTTCCAAAGTGGAGGAGGCCCGTGCCCAAAAGGACGTTAATGGGCTGAAAAGCGAGAGAGAGAGAGAGAGAGAACAATAAAAGATAAACATTAATCGCATTGATGACAGAAAACAAAGTGAAAGAAATAACCAAGATCGAATGTCCGAATAACCGACCAGTTTCAAATTAATTAAACTTGGTAGCATCACTGTGCTCTTGTATCTATCGAAGTTAGTCATTACTTTAAGTTACTTAGGGATTGAGTTACGTACTTTGCGGCCGAACCTATTGTTTAACAGGCGACTTAAGGTGTTTGTAATTTTGTGCGACAGGAATTTCACATTGATTACATTTAATCAGTTAAATACCTCAGAAACTATAAATGTTGCGAGAAACAATAGAAGCATTAACAGGTCGCTAATATTTAAACCTATCTGATTTGTATAACGATACCAATTTCACATGCACAACTAAACTTAAATTAACTAAAAAATGAAAATTGATAGCGGCAATAACACAATTGGGATTTCTATATTAATTTATTAATTTTTGCAATTGACTTGCAATTCTTTTACTAAATACACTAAATTATAGTGGGAAAAATGATAACCCTGAGCGGGACTTGAACCCACGACCTCGGAATACCGTTCCGTTGCTCTCCCACCTGAGCTATCATGGTTCCCGCATATGCTTACAATTACAATGGGGATTGTTCATTATTTTTACCTGCTGTTTATATATATTTTTTTAGAAAGTATAGATAGACTATTTTAAGCAAATTATTTCAATATTATTGAAATATTCACTATAAAGAATTTTTTAAAAATACTTAAGGGCCTACATCAATATTATCGTATATCATCGCCGACACGTACATATTAACACAGCCAGTAGGCACAGAAAATGAAGAATTAGGGATACTTTTCCTATTTACTCAAAATCTACTAAATATATTTTAATTCTGATCCACGTGTTTCTATACATAATAGTTACCTATGTTTTTAAAGTTATTTCATTAGTTAATACGCGATAATAGAACAAATGAAAAAAATAAAA
Source organism: Orgyia antiqua (assembly GCA_916999025.1). Taxonomy (NCBI): domain Eukaryota; kingdom Metazoa; phylum Arthropoda; class Insecta; order Lepidoptera; family Erebidae; genus Orgyia; species Orgyia antiqua. Next base: position 7,723,240 of record OU779863.1, on the reverse strand, counting down.
AAATTGAGAGGTTGTTTCGCCAAGATTTTCTATCGAGAAAACTTTTTTCAATCGCGTTTCTGAGTTCATGCGATCCTAGATCATATATTGAAAAAACATATATTTAAAAATTAGAGCTCTAGCCATTCAATCTAAAGAAACAATGAAAACTTCGTACATAGAAAAATGCACGAAGCTATTTTGGTATCCTCTTAAAGATATTATTTTAAATTTAAGTGTTGTGATGTCATCGTTGTACGCAATCTGTGTATTGCCTTTTCCTGATAGACCTAAGACAGATTGCAATACATCTTTTCAAAGTTGCCAAGGAACGACTTAATATTTTAAGTCCTTCATTTCAAGGGCAAATAGAGATCATTTGCTTTTTTGGAAAAATAATCGTTAATATAGGAAATTTTCCGAAAAAATCTAATGGATTGTGATCAGAAACTCTATTCCCCGAAATGGTTTTCGAAATAAGAGTTAAAAAAAAAATTAACAGTGCCAATTCGGTAATGTTAATTAAACAATCTTTATATTAAAAAAAACTGTTAATTGCAGACTAAAGATTTTAATTAATAAAAACGTGTACAACGAACTAGCCAAATAAAAAAAAAACATAGGTAGTTGTTTTCATTTTAGTTAAGCTTAAGTTTTTGACTCGTCGCGGTTTTGTCGCTTACTTTGAAAGCAAACATAACAATATACATTTTTGTATCCGATTTATCTTTTTCTTTATATTTTCTATTGTAGGTATTAGCCTTACATACCTCAAATCAAAATGGAGGTATGTCTTCAAGAGTATTATTATCCTTTGTGATTTTGTATCCATGGATGTCTCTATTTACTTTTTTATGGGATTATCAAAGGTATAAACATGATTATAATGTAAGTTAAGCTGCTTGAAAAACAACAACAACAACAAAAACAGGTAAAACAGCTTCACTTTAGTATTGAGAACATCGCTTTTTTTATTTATTACGGATAAAACTTTTGAAATTAGTTTTGCACAGGTCAAAACCATTAAATTGACTTGTAAAAATATGTATTCAAGTACTACATAACTTTTGCAGTTAATTTAAAACTAGTACTTACAGATCACAATGTAATAAGAACGTGACAAATAGATGTTCATAATATATGTATGAACTAAACCGATTAAAGTTCTGCGATAGATCTCAAGAGACGCTTCAATTAAGACTCTCATGTAACTGCATTATATTGTTGGGGTATTGACAACGCTATGCCAATTGTAATCACTTATGGTCTTTTTCATAATGACTTATCGGAGGTTTCAAAGTTCGCTAAAATCGGTTTGCAAAAATTGTCAAAAAATGTTATTCATAATAGTCTAATTACGATAAAATGTTTATTATCTTTCCGATAAAGTTATTGTTTAAACCTCCGATAAGTCTTTATGAATAAACACCATTTGTAAAGTTCAAATAGTCTTGATGCTGGAAGCGGTGGTAAACCGAACGCCAGAGCTGACGGTACGCAGGTGATTTACGACCGACCATTTGCGCTGACTATCGGTGTAGCACTGTTTCCCGCCATAGACTTGCACAGATACAGCAAGGCCGAACGACGGTCAGCACTGACGGTAGGTTTAGCACTGTTTCCAGCCATGGAGATCTATATTTTCTAGACTCCCACGACATTGTGAGGGTATCTGAGTTACCAGCTCCTTACTACACTACTTAAAATCGTTATTCTGTAATACACAGTATTCATATTAAGAAAGTTCAGTTAACATTACAGAATTATTTTACAGACGATATTAGTTTTCATTTTTTAGTTAAGTTAAATTTTGTAGTGCACGTAGAATTGTTACCAATACCTGCTTACTCGGTTAATCATACATTTACTCACATTGAGAAAAATTTTGTGGAAAATTTGGGTATCATGTCCTGGTCCCATGGTAGCTTAGTTGGGAGAGTAACGGAACGGTATTCCGAAGTCGTGGGTTCAAGTCCCGCTCATAGTGATCATTTTTTCCACTATATTGTTTGTTAATAAGTCAATTTCAAAAATTAATATTAATTAATGTATTTAAGTTTTGTTTAATAATCAGTAAGTTACCAAAGCAACGTCTTATCCAATAAAGTATAAAAAAATCGCTTTCGCTGGCTAAGCATTTAGGTTATTCAAACCAAGCAATAGATTTGAATGAATTAATAGATTTTATCAATCGCTCGTTCGCTCTTACCCTATTAGCGTGATCACTAATAGGAAAAGAGAAGAGCATTAACTGGTAAGTATTTATAACTATTTAAATACTTAGAGGAAGACGCGGGTTGAAGCTATGAACATGAAAGTTTCCGTGCTGAATCCTTTGACTTTAACACAGTAGATAAGCACTAAGTTGTTCTTGAAAATTCACCCTTTAAAGGGGGAAAAGATAGTTCGTCATTTTTAAGCGAGGTTTGAATTATGAAAGTCGGTGTTAAGTATCACAGGTCAAATTAAACTAACGCAGATTCCACAATTTGCTGTTATTTAAATAAATCTGTGTCAGAAAATGGTGTGAATTCTACGCGCACAACAAAATTTAACTCAACTAAAAAAATGAAAACAAAAGAGGTTGATTTTGAATAATTGGCTATTTGATTGTACACATATATATTAATTAAAATTTCTAGTCTATAATACACATTTTTCATAATAAGAAAGTTTAGTGAACATTGCCGAATTGTGTTCATGACAATACCAATTAAAATTTTTTTGTTAAATTTAGTTGTGCACATTGAATTGGTACCATTATCAGACGAAGTATCAGGCTAGCACTTATCTTTTTATCATTATATTTTTTATTCATATTCAGTAAGTCTGAGAATCGGCTACTATCTATTGTTCATACCCCTCAGTGGTTGTCTACCATTAACATTCTTATGGCAAAATAACGTTTGTTGCCGGGTTAGCTAGTATGTGGTAAAAAGTTGTTTAATAAATAAAGACGTGTACAAAATGAAATTTAAAAACCGAATTGTAAATTAGATGAGTTCCTTCAAAGAAAAAGGAAAAAGAGGTTGGTTAGAATTCGATTACGGCAAGAATAGAATATTATATCTCTCGTACCGTAAATCCCATTAAAGTTAAAGGCATAAGTAATCCTTTTTCTAAAAGTGCTTAATAAAACAGAATACAAAATCGAATCATTGTTTGTAATACTTATATTGAGACTGAACCTTAATAATATTGGTCAACCAAGTACAATAATAACACGTAAACGATGTTTTTGTGAGTACCATACTCACAAAAACAAGAAAATAAGTGTGACCACCCCTTTTCTTTCCCAGGGAGCTGTAAAAGCCAGCTGTACTGTACACAGTTAATCTCCTCTGAAAGAAACGGAAAATTCGGAAGTTAACTCTATGCCAACACACCTGGTCAGCAAGGCATAGTAGTCCACAATCCCTTATGAAGTGGAGGAGGCCCTTGCCCAACAGTGGGACGTTAATGGTCTGAAGAGAAGGCTAGAGATGTACACTTGAATTTTTTGGTGGTCATTAAAATACACCTTTTAATATGTATTTTTTTCTAACTAACCCGCGACTTCATACTAGGGGAATTGAAAAAAATTTCACCGTTTTTTGCAACATTTTTCACTGTTACTGCACTCCTATTAGTCGCAATGTGATGTATATTACCTAAAGCCTTTCTCGATAAATGTACCATCCAACACTGGAATTATTTATTCAAAAAAAGTGAACAGAAATGAAAAAAATAAAATCCATGGAGTTTCTTGTCTGTTCTTCTCCATAGGATTCGCGTTTGGAACAGACACCTAGTTTCTGACGTTTCAAAAGAGCTTGTAAAACATGCCAACATGAAATAAAAATGTTGACTTTGACTTTAAATTTGAATGGCAGTTTCTGAGATTACCGCGTTCAAACAAATAAACAAACAAATTCTTCAGATTTATAATATTAGTACAGATGTAGGAGAGATATTATTAACATAACAATGAAAGTTATTTATCTAAGAACTGTGTGCATAATCGATAAGAGAGAACGTTTTTTTTAAACATACTGTAAATATTACGATATTTTTAATGATATTTAATAACAACTTTGACAATGGATTTCAAAACTAATTTTCGGAAAATGTCTAGTAAAAGGAAGATCTTAATTCGGGACATAGGTAATATAAGAAAAAATAAATATTTACGTACATTTTGTTTGTTGGTTTGGAAAACTAGCAACTACAGTCCTATAACAACAAGTCAAACTTTCATCAAAATACCTTTGTTTTGGTAACTGCAGTTGGTAGACCTCTCACGTACCTGAAAACGAAAAGAAAATGTTTGAAAATCTTTACTTACTATAAAAAAAGTCGCTATTTTTGTTTGTATGTCCTAATATGAGCTAGACTCTTTAAAACTACACAACGGATTTTGATGCGGTTTTTAATAGATCGACTGGTTCAGGAGACTAATTTTTGGGTTTACGTTAAGAGGGTACTGTACTCCTAATTTGGGTATTTACCTTAGGTATTACTATCCCTATTCCCGAGCGTCGTGCTGAAAGGGACAAATATAGCTGAAACAGATTTTACTTACAAATTCTTTGAAAAAAAAAGACGTTTCGTAGTCCTCTTTTTTCTTCGCGAAAGATGAACCGATTTTAATTGTTTTTACTCTATATTATATATGAAAAGTATATCTATGCTTCTATCACTTTCTTTTTCGGTAAAATTTTACCACATTTGTGTGATAGATGCTGCAACTTTATCTAAAGAAAACCGAAAGAACGGGATTTTCGGAGGGTCATATTTCTTTTAGTTGTTATGTTTTGAAAAAAGAAAGTGATAGAATCATAGTTAGACTCTTCATCTATAATATAACGCAAAAACCTTAAAAAGCAGTTTAACTTTCGCGAAGAAAAAAGGGGACTACGATGCCCATAATTTTGTATGGAGCATAATTTGGTATCGTGCCCTCTTAAGGTCTGATGCATATTGGTTAAATAACTACTAATGTGGGTAAAACCGCGGGCATTAGCTAGTATTACATAAATATGAATTATTTAAGTGGATTTTATCTGGATTACTGGAGTGAAACTTTTCGAAGGTTTCGAATCCAAAGGGAAAAAAGAGACTTCATTACTAATCCTACTTCGCCGTCTGTCTGTCTACACGCTTTCTCTTAAACCAAATAACGAATATATTATTACGATAATATAATTATATGGAAACTGTTAAAATAGAGCAAATAGGCTTCTTACACGTTTTACCATCATAAATTCCATTGCCACGTACCATCAGGTGGTATGGGGTCAATCACAAACACGTATTAGTAAACAAAACCATTGTGCGCAATACCAACTCGTACGTGGCCGTTTTTAATAGAATTGGCATTGTTCATTTTTTTTTTAACTCTTAATTCAAAAACCATTTCGGGGAATAGAGTTTCTGATCATGATCCATTCGTTTTTTTTTCGGAAAATTTGCTATATTAACGATTATTTTTCCAAAAAAGCAAATGATCTCTATTTGCCCTTGAAATGAAGGACTTAAAATATTAAGGCGTTCTGAGGGATATACCAGTCTGTTGTGGAGTTGAAATTGGTCTATTATATCAACTTAGCAACTTTGAAAAGATGTATTGCAATCTGTCTTAAGTCTATCAGGAAAAGTCAATACAGAGATTGCGTACAACGATGACGTCACAACATTTAAAATAATATTTTAAGTATTTTTTTTAAATTCTATATAGTGAATATTTCAATAATATTGAAATTAGTTGCTTAAAATAGTTTATATTTTCTAAAAAATATATAAAAACATCAGGTCAAAAATTATGAACAAAGCCAGTTGGCCTGTTCACTGTTTCCGAATTAGTTCAATCAAAAGCTCAGGTAGCCCCTAATGCTGATGTCCTAATTTAACAAATCATAGCTGTAGCTAAGGGACACACCACGCTATTTTCCCAGTTTCTTAAAAACCGATATTCCATAATTATTATTCCGATACAAATTACGCAAATTTAATTATTCTGGATAGTGTTAATTACGCAAAACAATTAAAAGGAAGTTATTTACAACAGTTCATTTCTGAAGCTAAATCGAATGATTCGCATCGCATTTGCAATTTTTTCTCTGTCGACGTCTGATATAAATAAATCTGTTAACAGAATCTAATAGATTCAATGTCATTTGCAAGCGTAGTCTCATAATGACGTTATACAGAAGTTTAATTGGCAAAGCTTTTAATGCGATAAATTGATTTTTCTCATTCGTTTATCATATCAGCCTTTGTGTTCAATAAATGGATTTTTGTGACGAGCAAACGCTTGTGATTGACTTTGCTAAGTGTAATACTCAATGGCATTTATAGCTCATTTCTAACTACTTCAGTGTATATAAATAAAATCACTTTTTACGGATTTAGACGCATATATTTGTTTTAAGTTTTAGCCTGACATTTCGTAGACTTTTCTGTCACCATGGTCACAAAAATTTTAATAAATAATTAAATAATATAAAAAATTAGAAATCCGAAAAAAAATTTTTCATTTTAATAAATGAGTCACGCTAGTATTACGGAATACTTCAGTGTAATTATGTGATAAATAATTATATCTTCTTAGTATTTAATACAAAAAACGAATTTTCTAACACTTGAGCGACTCATTATTTCAAATGAAACTAGTTATTATGGATTTATGCGTGTAGTTTTTTATTGTAAATTTAGACCACCGTGTTGGAGACGTTTCAAGCCAGTATGGTTAGGGATAGAAAACATCGAAAAATAATAACTAATTAAACGTTAGAATTGAAAAAAATATAAACGGGTCGTTTTTTATTGACTTTAAAGTCAGTTATTTCAAAATTACGAAATGTCTACAAACAGGTTTAGCATTATGTTGCTATGATAATAAGTACGTTATTATATTTCTTGACAATTCTAGAGAATTATAAGAAAATTTCCAGACATACAAAGAATAAATAATACGGGAAAATTTTGCTAACGTATTTTAACAGTATAACCTTAATTATGGCAAGATTCAAAGTTTCTTCGATCACCCCGAGGCGTACAAGCTACAGTCTTATGTTATACTTATTCGCAACAAGGACTTGTATTTCTCGAATAATCTTAATAAAGAATATTCGAGAAACACATTTTATTCTTATGTTTTGTATTCTTTATTAAAAGTATAATTATTAAATCAAACATGAATATAAATTTACAACTAAACTGATCTTTAAATACCCATAAAGGAGTTTTGTAATTTTAGACGAAGACAAATCAACCATCTTGGTTATTATATTATAGATAGAGAGTAAATGCAAATGACTCGCCTGGTAAATTTATCATATAGTTTAGTGGTTTAAGTGCCTTAAATGTTTGCACATGTGCAGCTTTGAGTTTAGCAAACATAAACAGATATAGGATATCCCTAGTTTACAGGAAATGTAATCGGTTACTAGTAGTTACACCATAGTGTGTAAGTTTACAAGTAACCTTCCTGTTAATATTATGTCAAGATCGTCAGCGTTTTGTTAGTGTTCTTTAAAAATATAAATAGTTTAAAGAAATATGTTAAGGCATGGCTTTCTCTCTCTTTCTCTTTCTCTCTCCAGCCCATTAAGATCCCACCGTTGTGCACGGACCTCCTCGATTCTGAGGGGAATAATGCTGGCATAGGGTTGATTTTAGAAATTTCCATTACTCACAGAAGTTATCTGTGTACAATATCCCTTAGCTGGCTTGAAAGCCAGCTAAGGGATATTGTCACAAATGTCACTTCCTTCCCAAGGTGTTATGAATAACACCTTGGGAAGGAAGTGACATTTGTGTTCTTAATCCGCAACAACTTGAAACTCAACAAATACATCAATTATTTAATTTCTTGAGTAACATTTAGTCAGAACACAATTAAAAGAGGTTTTATTAAAAATCATACCGGTACAAAGTTTGTTGGGTCTATGCAAATATGGAGATATAAAGTAATTTCGACCCTAGCGAAGACAGCATCATCATCAACAGATTTCGTGATCAAAATCACGCCTTTTCCCCGTAGGGGTAGGCAGATACTATATCATCTATGCATATATTGTAATAACTTAGTTTGCATATCTAAGTAGAAGTAAGACCGACAAAGTTAGAGCTTGTAACTTCACAAACATACATCAGAATAATTTATGTACTTGTTTATTTGATATTTGCTGAGGGAAACTGAGCGGACACTATAACTGCAAGAGAACGCAAACTCAAAACAATACCCGACACCTAGTTTTATTGTTAAAGTTCTATGATATACGCGATTAACAGAGTATGTTATTAACAGATTTTTACTGAAAAATGTTAGTAACTTAACCATAAAAAGGTAAAACTACTTTTTACGGATTCAGACGCGTATATTTGTTTTAAATTTTGGCCCGACGTTTCGGAGACTTTGCAACCGTGACAACAGAATAATACAGAAGGAGTGCTCAGCAATATTTGAATGCATCGTAGTGTGTCCTAGAAAGAATTGCGGGGATACGCTTCACCTCCGCGCAATGTTACTAGCTCTCGAGTAATTTCCTAATAATTCTCACTTTTGGGGATAATGTAATTTTTTTTTTTCTTTACTTATCATAAAATAAAGTTATTTTTTTTGTATGTATATCCTTTGTGAGTTTATATCTTCAAAATTACGTAATGATTTTTTATAGAGTTTTATTTTAATAGATAAATTCGTAATTCGAAAATTAACAAAAAACATAAAAACAAAAATTAAAAAAAAACACAGACAATTGAGAACCTCCTCCTTTTTGAAGTCGGTTAAAAAACGTCCATGCAATAAAAATATCTATTACAAAAACATTATTTTTTTATGAAATCAATACTTTATTAGACCACATTTTAAAAGTAAGTCATCTATGATCTATAAAAATTTGACATAAACGTTGTCAAAATATTTACCTTAATAATTTTAATTCAAGGGTTAAATATTAAAACTACATTAAACTTAGTGAATAGGTGGCAACGATAGTTTGTGCACAAATTATAAACAAGGGAGAATGTTTTAACAAACATTGGCAACACATTAAGTTTGGGTTCGCCCAATTGATACGTGGGCGAGTCAAATTAAAATAATTTTATTTATATTAATATATATCATGTGTCATTATTCGTTACTTACCGATGAAATGTGATCTCCCCTGCTTCTTAATAGAACCAGAAGCATTTTTACACGTGGGAACAACACAAGAGGGCATAATTACGTCATAAACGGAACTCACACGACAGGTCTTGACACGTTACTAGCCATTATGCTACTAAGACGTACTCACGAAGGGTATGCCGCTTCGGCATGCCTTTTGGGGTAATAATGCGACGATCGGGCGCTCCTTCTGTCTTATTCTATATTTTGTGACCGTGACCATGGTGTATCCGTGATTCCGTAAAAATTTGATTTATTTAAACAAATGGGTGGCGCAAGTGTTAGAAAATATTACATAAAAAGGTAATTCACTATAGCTTTAACCTTCATGGGAAAAAGGCGTGATAGTATGATGATGATGATAGTATCAATAACACAATTCGTCAATGTTAACTGAATTTTCTTATAATAAAATCTGTGCAGATAGACTAATGATTTTAATTAAGATAAAATTAATAATAATATATTATGTAGAACGAAATAGCAAGTAAGTAGGTAATGGATATATTGACACTATCAACTTCAGTTAAATTTATTCGTGCACATAGAATTGGTACAATTATGAGTTCACGTGTATTTTTCCAATAACCAATCGGTATTTTTCTTGTATAATAAATACCTAGCAGATACATAGTTTCATGTTTCAACCTTGATCTATTAAATAAATAAATAAATATAAATATTCATGGACATTTTACTCAACGTCCTCTGGTCCCAAGCTAAGCTTATATGCTTGTGTTATGGGTACCAGAATACGGATAGAATACATAAACTACTTTTCTTTTGTAAATACATACTTATAATACATAGTAAACACCCAGACACAGTACAAACATTTGTATCACAATTAGAAAAATCACACAAAGGATTGTAAAAAAAAATTCAACAATAGTTTAAATATTTATCATATTACACAATTTTTTACACTCACAAATTCAACAATAGTTTAAATATTTATCATATTATAAAACAAAGCCGTTATTTTTGTATGTATATCCCTATGAGAGCTTCTATCTATAAAATTACGCAACGGATTTCGATGTGTTTTTTTTTTAAATCGGTAGAGTGGTTCAAGAGGAAGATTTTTTTTATATAATTTTTTAAGGAATTTTATTTTTTCAATTCCACGCCTTCGAAGTTGTGAGCAACAACCAGTTATATTATAAATTAACTAATTTCTGAATTAAAATTAAGAACCAGTCTCATACCGTATTAAATTTGTGAATGTTGCGTCAGTCGTTTTCAACCAATGAAATAGCTTTATGAGTTTCTTTCCACTTTTTTCAAATAATTCCTCCTTGTAACGAGTGAAATTAAATTATTGTGTCAGCTGCGGTATCCAACTGAGGTAAGCAAATTGAAAGAGCTATATAACTTTGTTACGAACAGATTTTATCAAACGGAAGTTTAAAGTAATCTGACTAAATCTTAAACCTATAGGTATGTTTTGTTTACAAAGTACTAGCTGTCGCAAATTTATGGGCGTAAAATTTGAAATATACACCCAACCTAAACAAATTATACAAAAAAGTCAAGGTTCCGTACCATTATCTATGCAACATAAGGCACGTTATTAATAAATGAGCAAACAACACACACAATACTTAATTAATCACGTTTGTTGTATGAGAGCAAGAAACGGTAAAAAAATCATGTTTGTTGTATGGGAGCTTCCCTTAAATATTTATTTTATTTTATTTTTAGTATTTTTACAGTGGCAATAGAAATACATCATCTGTGAAAATTTCAACTATCTAGCTATCACCGTTCTTGAGATACAGCCTGGTGACAGACGGACGGACGGACGGCGAAGTCTCAGTAATAGGGTCCCGTTTTTACCCTTTGGGTACGGAACCCTAAAAACCTAAAGTTAACAAATGGTACACAAAAAACCATCTATTTGAACCACTCTATCTATTTTAAGAACCGCATCAAAATCTGTTACGCAGCTTTGAATGTATAAGGTTACATAGATACATACATACAATAATACAAAATACATACAAAAATAACGATTTTGTTTTATAAAAAGTAAAGATAAAAAAGATTAAATTTTGTAATTTATAAATTAAATTATAGTGGAAAAAGTGATCACCGCAAGTGGGACTTGAACCCACGACCTCGGAATACCGTTACGTCGCTCTACAGACTGAGCTATTGCGGCCGTGCCAACACTAACAAAAATCAAAATGCGATGTAGACTCATTCGAGTGACATTGTAGTGGATAAATTGGTTACTGTTGGCACGGCCGCAATAGCTCAGTCGGTAGAGCGACGGAACGGTATTCCGAGGTCGTGGGTTCAACTTCACTTTTTCCACTATAATTTAATTTATAAAGTAAAAGCATAGCTAGTCAATTGCAAAATTAATAAATTACTTTAGAAATTACTTTGTATTTTCTAATAATAAAAATCCACGATTAACTTTTTAACTTTTTAACTTTCGTAAATATTCAGGAAATTTTCCGCACGATATGTTCCAACTGATTGTAGCTCAAATCTCATAAACACACTTAAAAAGCCTCAAAGGTGCGCAATAATGTAATGTTACCTTACGGTAAACCGAAAACAATTCATTTTTGCGAACTGGTCCCCCTTTCACCTCCAGAAGTACGCTACGTCATTCCCCCCATAGCGTACCTTTACCCCACCCTACAAAGAACCACGGAAAGTTAGCCGATCCGTAAAAAGCGATTCTTCCCGCACCGTTTGCCTTTTCCACCGCACATTTAATGTGAACTGATGTAATAGTTTATTTTTGTTGTCTTTGAATCCGTCATCAATTGAAAAACCTAACATTTTACAAAAATGTTTAAATGAATTTTATTACGTGTGATTTCTTGGGATATAATGAGGAGTAGGTACAATAAATAATTAAACAAAAACGGAGTTTCTTGTCTGTTCCTCGATTTACTCTTGGAATATACAGATTATACAGCTTCTTAGAAAGAAATCAGATTTGAAAAAAAATAGTTCTATATTAATGATTAAAACAATTACCTACACATAATTTTTATCTAAAATACTGTTCTCCTTTTGATCTTATAACAGAGCTCTGCATAGAATAAAATATTACATCCTAAGCACACGTTATTGCTGGCTATTGTTTTAGGCGGAGCAGTGGCGTATTTACCCTAAGGCCCAGCAGGCCCAGGCCTAGGGCGGCCAGAATTTCATTATGTAGTTTATATGGTGGATGCTGAAAAAGGGGCGGCTGATGGCTTGGGGCCTAGGGCGACCGAAACTGCAAATCCGCCACTGAAGAGGAGAACTGGCGTATCCGACATAGCCGAAAGGTTAGCACGCTGAAGTGGCAATGGGCAGGCCACATCGCTCGTAGGACTGATGATCATTGGGGAAGAAAAGTCCTAAGGGGCGACCACGTACCGGACAACGCAGCGTTGGGCGGCCCCAGACAAGGCGGAGCGACGATATCGCCAAGGTCGCGGGAGACATTGGATACAAGTGGCACAGTACCGCGCGTTGTGGCGTTCTATGGGGCCTATGTCCAACATTGGACGGAGAAAAGCCGATGGATGGATGGATTGTTTTAAAATAATTAAATAAAAAATATCAACCTACATATCTCTTACTTTACTGCTGTCTCCCTCTTTCCCTTTTACAATAAGGTTTTAAGATAATTATCTTCTTCGTTTGGCCGATATAACAACGAAAATATGGCAATGCAAAAACCGAAATATTTACGCTCCATTGAATCACAAAGAATCTGTCATCGACTGTATTTTGTCAATTTTTGTCCAATTCGCAGTGCTCGTTCAATCTCAAGTAATACGTAACAAGAAAATAAATATACGCAATTTTGAATATATTAGTGGATTGTCGTAAAATATGAAATTCCATATCAAAATGTTTTTCTTTGCGTGTATCGATATTGGCAGAGTTAATGACGATTTCCTTACTATTCACTTACAGATGATTAAAAACTTAAAGGTTCTTGACATTTTGCTTTTTTTTTTCTTAAGCGGTTTAGGCTTTTCTACCTTAGCAAAAATATTAATATACGAGTTTAAATTTACATTTCTGCTAATTGCGTGTATTATAAACAGCAAACTACTCTACTTTCAAATACCGTTTCAGTAATATAGCGATAAGGTCGCCATTTGTGCAATAATAGACTTTAAGTTAAATTTTTGTTATTCCTCTTTTTAACACTCTTAAATTAATTGGGAACGTATCTACCAATATATAAATCTATGTAACGGAATCTTTGAATTTGGTTTTCATCCACTTACAGTAGTCGGATCGATCTGAAGTTTTGCACACATATTAAGTACCGATGACAATGCAGTAATAAAAAAAATATTCAGGATTTTCAAGCATGTTTTTTAGTTTTTGAACTAAGTAAATTAGTGTACAATAAAGATTTTATCTATCTATCTAAATTTGATTATATTTAGAGTTAGTAAGCAGTAGATACCTGTTGTTGGAATCGGTTTCTATTGCTCAAGACAATAAGACGAAAAAACAGCAGTTGATTTAACTAAAACGTTCGTGAGTTATTTCGATCAATTCAAAATATTGGTCACGAATGTCACAAACAAAGCAAGGCACGTACCTGGTACCTAATATAAGTATTGATATACTAGTAGTATAGATAGCTATACTACTAGTATATCAATAGTTCCCGTGTTTTCGTACGCTTAGAAATTGGAATCACTATATTATAATATAGACACACATAATATTATACAGCTGTTCTCGAAGACTGTAGCTTTCTATGATAAAAAATTATTTATGATAAGACCAGATTTTTTACTGTAAGTTTATCCAAAGTTTGTCTGGAAGATATCGCTTTTAGCAATAAGACATAGTGTTTACCAAGTTATTTGACACTCAGTTTGGCAAAGAATTATAACATTCATTGATTATTGATATAATAATGTTGTTTTAATGCTCATCAATTGTTAAAACGGTAAACAACCAGCAAAAATATTTTTATCGTAACTGCAACGCCATTACAAAGTTACGTCGTCAGTTCAATCGCGACGTGTCAGGAACGCATTCTCTGAACGGCCGTAGTATAGAAGATTATTCTAATGAAAATAAATAAATGTGCATGTATGTACATGATTTCGTATTCTAAAACAAATGTACCTTTTAAACTATACTTTAAAAATATTTTTTATAATATATTATTTTGTTTTTAGCGAGTTTCCCAACTAATATTACCTTAAAATTTATGAAAACACCCCTAAGCAGTCTCTTAAAATTTTATACGACTGTATTACTAAAAGCAAAAAAATAACATTTCATTTAGACTACGCTTCTAAAAAATAGAAGTATATTTTTTTTACTAGAACGAAACATAACACAAAAATTCAGAGGGCTTGCTCGTAAACCACAAAAAGTCGTCTCATTTATTTTCCTCTTAGCGATAAGGACGGCATATCTATTGTAGGACGCCTGACGTCTTCTGTCACATCTCAACACGTACTTCGTAGCTCTAATATAATAGAAATATTTAATTTATTACAGTCTTGAGGACTAGGTACATGATTTTAAAAACCGAGCAAGTGCGAATTGGACTCACGGACGAACAGTTCCGTATCATTCGTAACCTAATCTAAATAAATAAAATATAAGCATGGACATTACTTGCAACGTCCTCTGGTCCCAAGCTAAGCTTATATGTTTGTGTTATGGGTATCAGAATACGGATAGAATACTTATACTACTTTTGTAAATACATAATTACATAAAATACAAAAAAAAAAACACCCAGACGCAGTAGAAAAATTTGTATGACTATTAAAAATATCACACAAATGATTGTCCTGAACGGGAATAGAACCCACGACCTCCTGAACGACTGTCCGTTTCGAACCACAAGACCGCGAGGCCCGTTAATACTATAATCATAATAATAATAATTTCATGCTTATCATCAAGTTAAACGTTTTTTGGTATGGGAGCTCCATTAAATATTTTTTTTATTCTGGTTTTTCCATCCATCCATCAACCTTTCTCAGTCCACTGCTGTACATAGGCCTCCCCCATAGAACGCCACAACGCGCGGTCCTGCGCTAACTGCATCCAGCGGCCCCTGGCGTATTTGACGATATCGTCAGTCCACCTTGTTGGGGGCCGCCCCACGCTGCGTCGGTGTGGTCGCCAGTCAAGGACCTTCCGTCCCCAACGGTCATCAGATCGTCGAGCGATGTGGCCTGCCCATTGCCACTTCAGCGTGCTAACTCTTCGGGTTATGTCGTACACACCAGTCCTTCTACGGATCTCCGCATTCCGAATCTTATCACGTAGGGAAACACCAAGCCAAGTTTTTATTAGCTATTTATTGTTATAACGGTAACAGAAACGCGTAATTTGTGAAAATTTCATAAAAACTGTCTGATGATAGTTGGGCAACGGACAGTGAAGTCTTAATTGCGGATTTACCCATTGGCACAGAACCCTAAAAGGATAAAATGACTATAATGCCGCCTACACACGTTACGATAAACCATAACGAAAAAACTGCGCAGTTTTATCGAACGATTTTTATGGACGACCGCG
Source organism: Orgyia antiqua (assembly GCA_916999025.1). Taxonomy (NCBI): domain Eukaryota; kingdom Metazoa; phylum Arthropoda; class Insecta; order Lepidoptera; family Erebidae; genus Orgyia; species Orgyia antiqua. Next base: position 7,707,579 of record OU779863.1, on the reverse strand, counting down.
GTCGTCAGTTCTCCTCACAAGCTCGTGCAAGTAGCATGTGGTCAACAGTTACAGACGATAAATTATAATATTAAATAAACAAATGTATCAAGAAGTTGTTATCCGCCTCGATAGATGGCGTTGTGCCGTCTCGCTACATCACGCTATTGTTTCGTTTAACGCATTTACGTATAACCTTGACAAAATATTTGTTTAGTATCACATATGTACGCATAAGTACATAAACTACATATAAATAAAAATTTCATGTACATTTCACACATTGTCCTCAGGTGCCAAGCTAAGCTTATATGCTTGAGGCTTGAGTCCTTGTGATATGGGTAGATAGTGAGTGAGTAGAATAGTTTACGGAACCGTTATTGGCGATTACACCAGGCTGAGTGGCGCCATGTGATACGTTGTTGTAAACATTTGTGAAATATGACCAACTCTAAACAGCTGGTACTGACATCTGTTGTTTTTCTAGTGTAGTATTTTTCTATTTCATACGGTATCAAGTTATATTCTTCAAGCGTTCAAATAGTAATGCATTTTTGCGGGAGATGGCATTATTTACAACGTTTTTTACAACTTTTCGTGTGGCACCGAGGGTTGCAGGGGCGCCATCTTGTTTAATTATAAAACATCAATCACTTAACAACATTCTTGAAACTGCGCGACTGTCCAAAATCAAAACCTAGCAAGTGACGTTTTTTTAATTCATTTTCCCAAACCAATTATTTCCCAATTTTCTTACTGCGTCTGATGCAAAAACAACTGTATTTCTATCTTACATAGAATCACAGATACAAGCATGTATAAACCTAGCAACCAGCACTTCATACTTGTTGATTACAAAATGAAAAAGCATCTGCTGAAAAATTTACTCAAATGTAACTTGCTAGGTTTGGGTTTTGGACAGCCGTGCGGCGGCGAACACACCGCCAACAGCGTCACGTCATTGCTGCGTGTTTCGCATGGAAGCAAGAAACAGTCGCGCGGGAACGGTGTCGCGCACGACAACTACACCAGCAGCCAAACCCGTAGTGACCTTTGTCGCTACGGTAGACAGTGCGTCCAACTCATTGGTGGCGGCGGCAAACGCAGCCGGCGCCAATGCAGCCTCCCCTAAAAGGAAGAGAAGAAGAAAATGCCGCCGCAGCGAAAATCGAGTCCGCACCCCCCCGTCAGAAGGCGCCCAAACAAGCCGCACCGCCAGTAACGGCGCCCACTGAGCAGTCCGCAGCACCCGCCGTGTCCATCGCGGCGCTTGCCGCGAAACAGGCGCCCGCCGCTCCAGCCGTGGCGCCTGCCGCTCCTAAACCCCCATCCATAGAATGGATGCTGAGACTGCCAAATGTTGTGTGATGTTTTTAATTGTCATACAAATGTTTGCACTGCGTCTGGGTGTTTACTGTGTATTATAAGTATGTATTTACAAAAGAAAAGTAGTTTATGTATTATATCCGTATTCTGGTACCCATAACACAAGCATATAAGCTTAGCTTGGGACCAGAGGACGTTGTGTGAAATGTCCATGAATATTATTATTATATTATTATTATTATCAGATCCTGACCTGGTGCCAATGGGACCACACGGAATCAGCAGATTTGTAAAAAAAGAATCATTATAATCGCTTTGCCCAGTTAAAAGTTATGAGGTAACAACCATAAATATAAAGGAAACATACAAACGATTTGAAAACCTCCTATTTTTTTTTAAGTGGGTAAAAAATACCCAGACGCAGTACCTACTATTTATTAGTATTTGTGTAACAAATAAAAACGAAAATTAATCGGCTGTCCCGCGCAGGAATCGTACCCCTTGACCTTTTGAACGGCCGCAGTAGTCAAATACATGAACCACTAGACCACGAGGACCGTCGATCAAGCGGTCAGAAAACGAATCGATTTTAAGAAATAAAAATTGTATCTTCCTTCGACGAACGATAATTCGCAGCAAATGTTCTACAAACGAACGAGAAATCGAAGATCAAGAGATCGCACAGTTTTATCGTACGATAATTTAGTGCGCGCTAAACAACGCACATTTGATGAACGATTCGATTTGCAGCGATTTTACATACATTTTTAAAAAAAAGAATACCCAAATTGAACTGCACAGTTTTGTCGGCCGACTTTTCGTTCGATAAATCGTAAGGTGTGTAGGGGCCATAAATACTGTATGGAAATTTTCCCATAACTTTATTGAATACATTTTTCTATTTTTCCTATGAATATTGTAATATCTTGTTGATATCCACATAATCTTCCTTATGTGTATTGAATATGGAAAATAACAATGTACTCAAATGTAACTGACAAAATTCTTAAAGAAAGGAACTTAAGCTGTCATATTATCTGTTTGGCTAGTGTGGCTTTGTAGGCTAATTCCTTTGATTATTCCCCTACAAAGGCCTCTATAACCGAAAGCTTTGTAGTATATGTCAGTATATAACACGATTATGTATGTAGGTAGTTATAAAATAAATCAGTATTGAACCAACTAATGTGTGTTTCACTACATGGTGGCAGCGGTGTGCTATTTTAAAAGAAAACTTTGTTTGAAATGGCCTTAAAACTAAGGAATATTGCGTTAATAAGTGCATAAGTGTATTGCAATTAAACGTAAACATGGAACACGCGCGTCCTCCAGCGGAATTATCACTCGAAGGTGGGCCGGCCGCGCGAGCCGATGCGTGGCGGCAATGGCGTAAACAGTTCGAGGTGTTTCTCAAAGCGTCTGGAGTGAGCAGAGAACCGAAAGATGTTCAGGCTAGTTTGTTGGTCAATCTCATAGGTTCATCGGGGTACGAGGTGTTTACGACCTTTACGTTTGAAGGCGGTGAGAGTGAAGATGACATCAACTGCGTCCTTAAGAAGTTTGACAACTATTTCGTAACAAAACCAAACGTTACAATGAGGCGGTTTAAGTTTTTTACACGCTACCAAGAGGACGGAGAAAACATAGATGAGTACGTAACTGCGTTGAGAGTACTAAGTCGGCAATGTGAGTTCGGTGAATTACACGAAAGTTTGCTGCGAGATAAAATAGTGTGCGGTATTTTGAATGATATGGTGCGAGATCGACTTCTTCGTACCGATGAGCTAACGTTATGCAAGGCGATACAGATTTGTCAGGCCGCGGAGATGTCTACTGAGCAAAGCAGGTGCATTGGGAGCGCGTCAGAGCCCATACAAGTGGATGCGCTTCGTGGCGGCGGCGGCGCTAGGCCAAGCGGTCGGCGAGCTAGGATATGGCATGGCGGCGACGCTCGCGGAGGCAGCGCGCCCGTTCCGCCGCCGGCGCCGCGCGCTCGGCGAGACCTGTGCGTGCGCTGCGGCAGCGGCTGGTGTCTAGGTGGTGAGATATGTCCGGCACGTAACGCGCAGTGTTATATTTGTAATCAAGAAGGTCATTTTTCGCGAGTGTGTGAGCAAAAGAAAGTGATTCGTAAAATTTTAAATTTAAATGTGGAATCTGTGAATAGTGAGGACGGTGATCAGGATATTTTTTATGTCAACGCGATTGAGGAACATAAAAAATTATGTAAATCATCTGTTAATAGTGACTTTGCAGTTGATAAAACCATACAGCCAAAGAAGTGTGTAAGTCTTAAAGATTTTCAGTCTATAAAAAATGAAACAGAAAGAGATTGTGACAGTAAATGGCTAGCTATGTACATAACAAATGGATGGCCTAAGAATAGATGTGACGTTAATACTAAAGTGAATGTTTTTTGGCCATATCGAAAGAAACTTCGATTTAAAGATGGGATTATTTTTAAAGGGGAACGCGTATTTGTTCCTCGCAGGTTATGTGATAACATGCTTTCAAAGGTTCATGACCGGCATTTAGGTGTAGAAGGATGTAAGGAGCGAGCGCGAGAGGCGATGTTCTGGCCGGGATTGTGTGACGATGTGGAGCGTACAGTTCTACGTTGTAAGACGTGTGGATTATTACGCAACAACAACCTATATCTCCACAGTGTGGATAGTGTTAGGTCACAAAATGTATTTATAATAAGTTAGAAATGTAACAATATGTAAAAAACAAATGTTTCTTCGTTTCTGTATTTTTTTTTCTTATAAGGAAGGAGATGTAGTATGTGTCAGTATATAACACGATTATGTATGTAGGTAGTTATAAAATAAATCAGTATTGAACCAACTAATGTGTGTTTCACTACAGCTTTATCTGACGTTTGATGTATACACGTATATAACTATGTCCTGACCTGACCTTAGTTGGGTATTGATTTTTGGAAATCATACAGGTACCAATGAATTACCAATAATATTTGTCGATCTGATAGATAAAATAATAAAAACAGAAAAATAGACACAAGCTAATCACCAGGAGGCCAAGTCTGCTAATTCTGCTATTACAATGTTGTCATAATGGCCAGTCATCGACGCCATTATGGCGCCATAATGGCGTCATTATGACAAAGAATTAATAATAGTCTACAACAAATTTAATATATTTTTTTTTTAACTTAATGCATATAAAAATATACAATGGCGAACTTAATGCCTTGGGCATTCTCTAACAGTCAACCATGGGTGAAGCAGAGAGGATTTGAGGGAAGCATATTAAAAAATGCGAGATACAATTTAAAATAGGAAATAATAAATATATACCTACATAATACAGAGTATAATAAAAAACGAGAAATAGATAAATTATACTACAATTACTACATACACATATTTTAATCATACTCGGGGCCACGCGAAAGATATACAATACATATACTCGCAAATATACACATACAAAAAAATTCGCTATTATGACACCATTATGGCGTCATTATGACACCAAACTTGATTTTTTGCCACAAATGATGCTACTATGGCGCCATAATGGTGTCCTTGAACTGTCATTGGGACAACATTGTATTAGCAGATTTGACCCCCAGGATTCAACCGAAGACTTTGCAATACTAATTACAGTTAATACTTTACAGTTTTTGTGATCGCCCGATTTTGCAATGAGCTATCGTAACTTGACAAAATTCACCTTCTTTTTCTTATTATTGTAGCAGTATTATTTTTGCCTACAAACAACAACAAAACAGCTTTTCTTTTTTTTTTTCAAAGTCAAAGTCAAAGTCGTTATTTTTGTATGTGCGCCCCTATGTGAGCTTATATCTTTCAAACCTCATAGTGGATTTTGATGCGGCTTTTTTTAATAGACCTTTTTAATTAGTGGGTAAGAGGATGGCTTTTTAACCGACGTCAAAAAAGGAGGAGGTTCTCAATTTGTCGGTATGCTTTTTTTTTTCTTTTTTATATTTGTTTCCTCATAACTTTTAACTGCACGAAGCGATTTTAATTATTCTTTTTTTATTTAAAAGCTGGTGGTTCCCGTTTGGTAAGATTGGCACCAGATAAGTATCTGATGCTTATCTCCTGAGAAATCGCGGAAAACCCTCAAGTTTCAAAGGCACATAAAGTCGGCTGGACTTTTTTTTTAAAAATTCTCTATTAAATGTATAATTTGTTTTCCACGCGTACGAAGTTTCGGGCAACAGCTACTTTAAAATTAAATATAGATTAGTTTCTGGCCTTCAAAAACACCTTACATATCAAATGTCATGAAAATCATTGTTGCCTTTGCCGAGCTTTAGATTAAATTTTTAAGAATGCCTCGTTTATTAGATTTATATTATACCTGTCAATCTTATATAATGAATAGAGCTTGATTACAATTCCTTTGTTTTGAAAATGTGTATATTGATCGCTTACACAAGTACAATACTTCGAAATTAGGACGAATGGTTACATCAAGTAAATCGCGTGACGACCTCGTATCTACCGGAAACAGAGATATAAAATATTTTTATTACTGCCTCTAGTGGTTAATAGTAACCATCATTGTATTCATTGCTTTGTTTATCTTTCTACGAGCGTGCTACCAGTGAATACGATATCGATAACATAAAGAATTTAATTAAATAAAAGCGAGTCTCTTGGAATAATAATGTCACGTACATTTTTTATACCAAAAAATATAAATAAAAGAATTATTATGCGAAGCTCTCTCTCCAGCCCATTAATGTCCCACTGTTGGGCACGGGCCTCCTCCACTTTGGGAGGGATTATGGTCTACTGTGCCGCGCTGACCAGGCGTGTTGGCACAGGATTTACATTCGAGTTTTCCGTCTCTCACCGAGTATGTCATCTGTATAAAATGCGAAGCTACAAGAATATAAATATACTTAGTTTGTTTCTGACTCTATTTTAAACTAAAATAGATTAAATTTCCAAGCCCAGTAGATTTATTAACTTAATGTGATACAGCATTTTAACTTCGGGTTCGATTCCCGATCGAGAAAATTATTTATGTGATTTTTATCCTACTAATATGTAGTTTATGTACTTATGCGTACATATATTATGTGATACCTACTAATATTATAAAGGCGAAAGTTTGTATGTATGGATGTTTGTTACTCTTTCACGTAAAAACTACTGAATGGATTTGAATGAAACTTTACCACAATATAGCTTATACATCAGAATAACACATAGGCTACAAATTGGCTGGACCGATTTTGATGAAATTTTATTTTATACAGAATTGTATGGCAAAACAACGTTTGCCGGGGCAGCTAGTAATTAATAATAATAATAAAATAATAAATATTCATGAACATTTCACACAACGGCCTCTGGTCCAATTGCCATACAAATGTTTGTACTGCGTCTGGGTGTTTATTATGTATTATTATAAGTATGTATTTACAAAAGAAAAGTACTTTATGTACGTATTTATTATACGTAGGTATTCTAGTACTCATAACACAAACATAGTATGCTTAGCTTGGAACCAGAGGACATTGTGCCAAATGTCCATAAATAGTTATTTATTATTATTTTTTAATTATTTCTAACCATGAATTGAACTAGTTATTAATATATTCCTTCCATAGTTTTCAGTTCTACATGAAAATGATTTTTAAAGAAGAAAGAAAGAAAGAAGAAAAACGTCAAAAATTTTCTATAATATTTTACAAAGCGAATCTGTAAAATCACTATATTAACTTTAATGAATTATCATAGACAATTCCGATTCTACATACTTTTATTAGGAAAAGATACTCCGAACAATGATTCTAATTTCAATTACAACCCCAGAGCTTAGATTTTAAACAGTTATCTGTATGTTGGCAGTTTGGATTTATCCGTATAATGCGCGAAACTTTGGAAAACATAGAAACGGCTCATTCTTAATTAATTACTGGGAAAGAGTAGGCCAAAATGGTATCGTTTTAAACTAAACAAACTCCGAAATACAGAGGTACGTAATTAAGCTTTTGCTTCTTCGCTTTGAAATATGAACGGAACTGATTACATGTAAAAATATGATTCTGTGATGTACAGGCTTTATAAAGATCCTTCGTGATTTTTTACAAGTACCTAAACGGGACGTAGTGTGAAATTTTCATTAAAATTAAGTTTACCAAAAATGGTTGAAAAAAGAACACGGCACTGGACGGTTTACGGCAGTATGTTTGCTAGATCAATGTGTTGTCTAGATCTGTCTTATAACTAAAAATTGGTCAAGTGCGAGTCGGACTCGCGCACGAAGGGTTCCGTACCATTATCTATGCAACATAAGGCAACGTTATTAGTATCGAGCAAGAAACGGTAAAAAAATCATGTTTGTTGTATGGGAGCCCCCCTTAAATATTTATTTTATTTTATTTTTAGTATTTGTTGTTATAGAGGCAATAGAAATACATCATCTGTGAAAATTTCAACTGTCTAGCTATCACCGTTCTTGAGATACTGGGTACGGAACCCTAAAAATCATGTTTGTTGTATGGGAGCCCCCCTGAAATATTTATTTTATTTTATTTTTAGTATTTGTTGTTATAGCGGCAATAGAAATACATCATCTGTGAAAATTTCAACTCTCTAGCTATCACCGTTCTTGAGATACAGCCTGGTGACAGACGGACGGACGGACGGACGGACGGACGGACAGCGAAGTCTCAGTAATAGGGTCCCGTTTTTACCCTTTGGGTACGGAACCCTAAAAACCATAATTAAATTATCAGATATCCCACGAGAATTATTCATTATATAATTTATTTATTTATTATATTTTTAGGGTCAAAAGATGTTAATAGGTTAATCTGGAATGTAAGCAATTAACTGTTGCTGACTTACGCGTGAAATTAAGAACAGTTTCCCCTTTTTCCGACATTTATCAATAATGATTCGCTGCTACTGGTCACAGCATGATGTTATATAGCCTATAGTCTTCTTCGATGAATGGACTATCAAACACAAAAAATATTTTTCAATTCGAATCAGCAGTTCCTGAGATTAGTGCGTTCAAACAAACAAACTCTAGCTTTATAATCTTTTATATAAAATTCACGTGTCACAGTGTTAGTTACCGTACTCCTCCGAAACGGCTTGACCGATTTTTATGAAATTTGACCGATTTTAATGATGATGATCTGATGATTCATCTTGTTTTTACCAATTATATCGCATAATAACACATGAAACAATTTTATTCGTCGCATAGTTTTATCTATTTGTTCTGTTCATAGAGCTGTTGAATTAATTAAGCTAAACACATATCAAACATTAACTAAGACAAAGTATCACTTAGGATTCTCTGATCCCCTATTAAATGTTAAGGTCCGAGTAAGAATAACATAATCTTGATGAAAATACTGAAAAGGTCTAATGGATACCTATGTTAAGATCTTTGGGTTATTACTTTTCCTAATAGTTCTTGTTTAATGTAAACTCAAAAGGGATTACATTTAAAAATGTATTCGTATTTAAAGTTTGCTTTTAATTATTTCGTTAGCCAAAAAGGTTTTGTTACTTTAGACTTAATCTCGAATTATTGAAGAGTTATTACAAATAATTACTGCTATTGTTTGTGCTTCTTGTACTTCATTTTAAAGACATCGTATTTTATTTTACGTTCAATATTTTACAATATTACAAGCTAAAATTTAATTTAGAATTTGGTAATTTTAATATGTAGATCTATAATTGGGATTGTTCATAATTTTTTAGCTGCTGTTTTTATATTTTTCTAGAAAATGTCAACTTTTTTAAGCAACTAATTTTAATATTATTGAAATATTCACTATATAGAATTAAAAAAAAAATACTTGTAGATATTATTTTAAATGCTGTGACATCATCGTTGTACACAATCTGTGTATTGCCTTTTCTTGATAGACTTAAGACAGATTGCAATACATCTTTCCAAAGTTGCCAAGTTGAGTTAATAGACCAATTTCAACTCCACTACAGTATAGTATATCCCTAAGAACGCCTTAATATTTTAAGTCCTTCATTTCAAGGGCAAATAGAGATCATCTGCTGTTTCGGAAAATAATCGTTAATATAACAAATTTTTCGAAAAAAGCTAATGGATCATGATCAGGAACTCTATTCCCCGAAATGGTTTTCGAATAAAGAGTTTTTAAAAAAATATGAACAATGTCAATTATTATAAAACAAGGCGTTATTTTTATAGGTATGTCCTTAAGTAAGCTTATTCAAAATTCTGCAACTGATATTGATGCGATTTCTTAAGTAAATAGAGTGGTTCAAGAGGATGGTTCTGCATAATTTGTAATATATGGATTCTAATATCGACGCGGAGTTTCGGGCATAATAATTAACAAAATAACGAAAAATAAAATAAAACCAGTTTCTGAGGACTTAGGGCCTCGTTCACCATCTTCAAGTAAAGCGTTGATTAGTTACTTATCGATTAGCGTTAATTGTCAAGTAATAGTTACGAGTATCTTCTGTCAATTAAAATTTTTTAATCTTAAGATTACTGCTACTCGAACGTCGTGAACGTCGCACGTGTCTAGTCTACTTGGCGCTTTACTTGAGAATGATGAAAGAGGCCCTTAGACTAGTATTTTGTTTTAAATATTAGCTCTAAATTTCGGAGACTTTTTAGTCACCATAGACAGGGGTGTCCTGTGTACTGTCCGTATGGTAACGGTTTAAGAATACACGTGTCATCTCCCCATTTCTTTCCCAGGGTACTGTAAAAGCCAGCTAAGTGATATTGTACACAGATAATATCGTCTGTGAGAGACAGAAATCTTGAAAATAAACTCTGTGCCAACACGCCTGGTCAGCGCACAGTAGACCATAATCCTTCCCGAAGTAGTAGTAGGCTCTTGCCCAATGTTGGACGTAAAGGGACTGAAAAGAGAGAGAGAGAGAAATCAGCAAAAAGTGGTTTTATTTGAATAAATGAGTCGCGCAAATGTTAGAGAAATGTTAGACAATAATCTAATTACTTTAATAGATATAAATACCAGAATGAAAGCCATATAACTTTGGCGTCAAGCCACGGGTGCTAAATAATAATTATTATTGTTTCATTGCCGGCTGTTTGAAGTCTATTGATACGTGATATCGTTAGTTCTATTGTAATGTATAACTGTTAAAGTCACTGCTGTAATTATAATTAAATTTCTAACAGGATATGTTTGCCATAATATTTGACATAATTAGCAGCGTTCGTATTATTGCTTTTGGGTCCAGAATTGGACTCTTTAGTCATATCTAATTACCTAAATAACCTGTGACTAAAGTAATTTATTAATTTTGGAATTGACCTGCTATGCTTTTGCTTAATAAATTAAATTGTAGTAGAAAACGTGATCACCGCAAGCTAGACTTGAACCCACGACCTCGGAATACCGTTCCGTCGCTCTACCAACTGAGCTATTGCGGCCGTGCTAACAGTAACCAATTTCGCCATTACAATCTTACTCAATTGAGTTACATCACATTTTTGATGTGCAACGCCATCTATCGAGTAAGTGTAAAATGTTTGTTGATCAAGTTGTTCATTCTTTAAATGTTTGCTATTAGGTCTCCCATAAATAAATAAATACAAAGACATGTCCTAAGGTACTAATATCGTACTTGAATCGTCTGATACAGATGCAAATGCCTATGATGATGATGATTATATTATTCCGTGTGGTGACGGATAAAGAATACAAGTCTCAGCACCCCTTTGTTTTCTCAGGGTAGAAGGTAAAAGTCGCAAAAAAATATTGTATAGAGATAACATCCTCTGTGAGCGACGGAAACCTCGAAAATAAACTTTGTGCCAAAACGCCCGGTCAGTGCGCATAATCCCTACCAAAAATGAAGAGGCCCGTGCCCACAAGTGGGACGTTAATGGGCTGGAGATAGAGATTATTTATTTTATTTACAAAAATTAAACGCTGACTCTGTTGCTAAGCGGAGATGTCGAGAACAACCAAACCGATATGACTAATTTTTCTTTACAGAATATTACTAAAAAATCCAGAACGGTTCTTAAGCACACAAAATATTTAAAAAAGGTCTTGAAGTATGCATGTAAAACAAGTAAAAGTGTGGGGCAAGCAGGCTACCGCCAAATATTTTTTCCTTTCTGATATCAGACCCGATTTCTGGTCTATAAACCCACATTTAAAATAATGATGGTTATTACCTAAAAATATTTAGTTAGTGGTGGTAGTAGATCATCATCATAACATCACGCCTTTTTCCCATGGGGGTAGACAGAGACTATAGAGCGCTATCTGCTACGATCCAAACATACTTCCTTGGCTTCATCCACACTCATACATCTTGTCATACATGCCCGACGGTTGTAAGTGCTACGCACTTAACCCAATACTTGACCCATTAATAATCCCTTTTATACGAAAAAGAAATAAGAGAAGAGTCTAATTTTAGTTTAAAGTCAAAATGTAATATCGAATAAAAAATACCGCTCATCAATTGTCATCGGCCATATATTATGCCACGGAAATAATTTCCAAGTGGCGACTAGTGGCACGTATGAGTCAACAGGTTGTGTAAAAATGGCAACAAATACTTTATCCGCGACGGGTAATCGGTATTAATCGTCAGCACAAATGTCATATTTGCATATTCATGGCACGAAAACCTCCATGATTCTACGACAACCGCGGAATGATCGTTAAAGCCAGCAAAAAAATGTCACGTCAAGTTTTTGTATTTCCCCCTAGCATGAAATATATTTTAGAGATCGTCATGCACGGTTTTTAACGCCATATTATAACAATAAGTGAACGTTAGCATAGCAACTATTTTATTTAGGGTTTTGTACAAAAAATAAACCCATAAAGTCTCAATTGGGTCTCACCGTCCGTATATAATAGTAGACTGTCTCCTATGTTCCAACTACAAATTTAGGTTAGTAAGGTGGTTCAAGTGTAATTAACCGTTTCTTTTAATGCATAATTATGTTTTTCGGTCTAGTAGGTACGAAACCCTGAGTGTGCAAGTCTATCTCACCATCGACGGCTATTTTTGATGTAAAATGAAAAAGAAAATAAAATTGTTAGTGTAACTGTACTACTTAGTTTGTAAACGAATGTACAATATTCATAATAACTAGTTACTTATTCCGATACGTGCGCGATATTTACAGCTTTTATATAAGTATTGATTTATGGTCTGGCTGTTTTCAAGTTATATAACGTTATACAAGAGTGGTAGTTATTGGATCAAATATTTTGACAAAGGAATTTATACGGATTACTTTACCGATATTAATAACCCTCTTTCATGGTTCTTTAGGTATATTGTTACTAGTATTTTGCACCTGGCTTTCAACCACTTAAACGCAATATTATGAGCTCTAGTTATATTAATAATAATTGTATGTGTGTGATATATTTAATATATATATTATGTGTTTATGTTTATTGTATGTTTATATGATTGTAGGTAACTATTTTAGTAGTGAATAATTCCTTTTTTTAACACGCTTATTTATGTTCAGTGTGTACACGTACCTATCTATCAATGTATTAATCTATGTAACGGAATCTTTGAAAGTGATTTTAACCCACTTGCAGAAGTTGGATTGATCTGAAATTTTGCACATAAATCAAGGACCGATGACAATGCAATAATTTAAAAAATATTTAGGATTTTCAAGCGCGTCCAAGCGTGTGATTCTCAAGTCCACCATAGTACAAAATTTTGTTTGTGCGAACTATAAATAAATAATTAAATATTTTCCGTGTGGTGACGTATTAAGAATATAAGTGTCATCACCCCTTTTCCTTCCTATGGTGTTGTAAAATGCAACTAAGGGGTATTAATGTAAAGTAATTTGTTAATTTTGCAATTGACATGCTATGCTTTTACACTAAATTGAATTATGGTGGAAACGTGTACGTAAAAATAAATAAACTCAATCGAGTGCCGAATGTGGTGGCCTAATTTTATTACTGAAAAGCACGACCGCAATAAGCTCAGTAGGAAGAGCTACGGAACGGTATTCCGAGGTCGTGGGTTCAAGTCCCGCTTGCGGTAATAACTTTTTCCACAATAATTCAATTTATTAAACATCTTATGTGATAAGTGATAAACGAAAACACGAATATAAAACCTGTGCTAACAGGTTTGGCCAGTGCGGTACAGTAGACTATAGTTTTCATTTTTTTCCAACTTAGATTAATTTTTTAACGTATCAGAATTGGCCGTCAGAAGTCAGTTAATTAAATAAGCATCATATCATATTGTGGGTTTAATAAAAACTATAAGTAAGCCCAGTATATTAAACACCCGCAAAAACAGCAACGTGTTTGACAGAAGGTAGGTACGTACAAGTTATGTTTTCCAATGAGATAACGTTGCTTTAGAATGATTAATGTGCACCCTTGTCGAGGAGTATCACGTCATCTCACCGCTACGTTTTTAATATAATTAACGTTACTAACTTTTGTTTACATCATATATTTCTCAAAGGAAAATTTATAACAAAAAATATACACAAAGCCCGGAAATTTGTACACGTGGAATATAAAAACCCTTAACCATACAAAAATACCATCCTCTTGAACCACTCTATATATAAAAAAAACCTTATCAAAACCTTGCATAGTTTTGAAGATATAGGTATCTAAGCTCACTTATGGACATACATACAAAAATAACGACTTTGGTTTTATAATAAGTAAATATACAAGTTAGTCTCAGACGTGACTATGGTGACTGATAAGTCTCCGAAACGTCGAGCTAAAATTTAAAACAAATTTAGGCGTCAAAATCCGTAAACAATGATTTTATTTAAATGAATGAGCCGAGCAAGTGTAAGAGAATATTAGGTATTTATAAAAATAATTTAAATAGATAATATAATCTTGTCGAACAGAGGCTACAGTATTTGAAGTACGAGCCGGAAGCCGTACTCGAAAACTACCGCGCCATTCTCTACTGGGACCGGTCCATCATCACGCACAGGACTATTGGTGCCATGAAGCCTGATATCGTGCTGATGGACCGGACGGAGTTTTGGGTATTTCTAGTGGATATCACCATCTCCCATGACCAGAACCTCGTTCGAGCCGAAGCACCTGGACCTGGCGCACAAGGTTACCGTTAAGTGGAGGGTGGTATCGACAAAAATAGCCCCGATAGTTGTATCGTTGAACGGTTTGGTCCCAAAGAGCCTCTCACAACACCTCGAGAGGCTCGGTGTCAATAGCAAGTCAGTGATGGCCCAGATGCAGAAAGTAGTCTTGCTAGATAATCCCTGTACAGTTCGTCGGTTTCTCTCCCATAAGGGTCTACCACTCCGGCCGACTGTTGCCAACCTCGTCGGAGTGCGTCTTGCCGCCTTTCGAAGCGAGGCAGTGTTGTATCCAAATTAAAATAGAACAAGAAGCCATAATACAAGTATACCTAAGTGTAGTATATGTAGGTATTTACGTATTAAACTGTTTATATCTGTAGACATATACTAACAATATAATACGTAGCTAGCAAACTATTACGATACAATACAAAGCTAACTATTAGATATTATTCTGCATAAGGTCCAAACACTCACTAATAGCATTATGGATGAAGCTCAACAGAAACTTTGGACTATACAAGGCTATCCGTTTATATTAGCAGTCATTAGACTAAACGCCATTAATTTGAAATTGTTTGAATAGTTGTATTAGCGCTAGTGTTCGTTGTTCAGACTTCAATTAATTTGAGTGAATTTCTTACAAATGTGAAGTTTAGAAAATGTTCCTGAATTTTGCAATGTTTTGACTGATGCTTCGCTTCTATTGGACGCAGCGTGAAGTTATGTAGCGAGCGTTAACTAGCAGAATCAAAATATGTTTGCTAAATAAAGCATGCCCTATGCAAGGAAATTGCAAATGTAACTGCTGTTAATAAAATTGCTCCTAATTTTACAAATACACATATATGCAATTAAAATAAATACGCATATTGCATAAACAGATTCCTTCTGTAAGTAACAGCACAGTCGCTAATCAACATGCAAACCTCGATGCAACACTCAACGTCTGATTCGCAGCGATAATGAGAGAAACAGGTCGTGGCTGTCATCATATAGGTACTATGATTTTGGTACCTATTTGATTAATATTCACTATCTGCCTACACATTTGTTTGCTAAACTAAGGCATAATCTACATAATGATGTCCTGTAGCAGTAACGATTCGATGTTTATTGAGATCGAGATCAAGCGTCGAAATACGAATAGGTATATCTTTGGAATATGGTTATTAACATTAGTTTAGGTTAGAGGTTTATCACTAACATTATATATAAAAAAAGAAATTCAACAGTTATATAATACTCCAAATTGTTATACGAGTTAAATTTAAGAAACCCCCGTTTTTGCAACATTTTAACTAATGTTTCGCTTCTATTGGTCGCAGCGTGATAAATGTACTACCCAATACTGAAAGAATTTTTCATAGGCAGTGGTTCTTGAGATTAACGCGCTCAAACAAACAAACAAACTCTCCAGCTATATAACATTAAGTACTAGCGGTTGCCTGCAACTTCGTATGCGTGGAATATACAAACCAATCTTCAAAAAATTTTACGAATAAGTTATCCTCTTAAATCACTCCATCTATTAAAAAGGCCGCATCATAATCTGTTTCGTGGTTTTGAGGATATAAGCACAAACAGGGAGTTACATATACAAATAATGACTTTGTTTTGAAAATAAGTAAAGATAGTTAAGTGTTAATTACATTATATATGATTAAATTAATGAAGAGTTTACATTCACTTATTTGTTAACATGGTTGTGTGTTAGCAACAATATCCCTCTGTAATTGAGCAACTACGCCTACACGGTGTGTGTCTCACAAATTACGTTATCGAGATGAAACTGTTGGGCGTTGTAAACTAACTTTAGTGTTATTGTCTTGTAGGGGAATTCTGCAGTATTGTCGCTACTGTATACTGCATCGCTAGTCGCTACATACTATAAAACATAGTCACTCATTCCTCGCGGTCTATCTTTACCTATACTTTTCTTATCCCGCCTATTAAAGTCACACAAACATGGGTTTTTTCCATTTCGAGAGGAATTTGATCTACAAAGCCGCATTGACGAAGCGTCTTGGACTAGGGTTTAATCTCGAATATTCCATTCCCTAACTGGCTTTTACAACAGCCTGAAGAGGAAATAGCGTGCTGACATTTGTACTCTCAATTCATAACTTAAGGACTCAGATATTATATATCCTAATTAAGGTAATACCGAATACCTAATAGTAATGTACTCCCATAAATGATAAAATTCAAACGCACATTATTATACAATTTGGAGCTTATTTATTCAAGTTTTCTATTAAAAAACAATAGTGAGCCTTTTCAAAGGGACACGTAGTGGAAATCATAGTTACAAAACCTACTTAATTATTAACCTTGTCTAACATAAAACAACAAAGGTAGAAGGAAACAGCCCACGTAGCAAAGCGAACGAAACATCACCGCCATTAAAGGCCCTTTGCACCCGAGGGGTCGGCCCTCGGGCCGTGTCTAATAATTAAAATATACAGAGAACAATGATACGTTTCGCTCTGCTCGCTGTTTATTGACGAGCAAAGCGTGAACCCTTGCGATTTCAATTTACAAGGGTTCAAAATATCTCCTTCTCTCGCTCGTTCAGTAAGTACAAACTCTGAAATTACACCAACATTATACAAAGACGTGACCGATGTTCCACTGCATCATGTTGATATAGATTCTCCTCTTAAACACGCCACATTAGGCGGATAATGTTGCGTTCGTCAATGTGTAATAGAGTTCGCTCGTGATAGACATTATTACGGGACATTTCACAACTTATGTTCGACATCCGACACATTGAGAATTCGGCACAACTTCGCAGTTATTTGAATATATTATTGTTTTTAACTTTATCATGCTTTTATTACTTGCGTTTTTATATATCTCCAAAATATCTTTATTTAATATAAAGTCGTTATTTCGGTATGTCCCTTTGTGCGCTTAAAACTTTGAAACTACGTAAGAGATTTTGATGGGGGTTTTCAGTAGATAGAGTAAAGAGGAAGTTTTATGTAAGTATTACTTGTTAAAATTTGGTTTCAAAATTCCATGTAATAAATTGTTTACTTAATCACGGAAAAAGTATGTACTGAAATGATTAGCGTGAACATGTGCATAGAATATACATGCGAATAATACATAAATTTTATCATCATGAGGCCATGAAGCTCTCTTTCTCTCAAATATGTACTTATTTTAAAATCCTACATAAATTTGTTACAAAAAAGACAACGTATCTAATTAAGTCAATATTTCAGTCTAACTGATTCGAGAAGATTTTAGTATTATCTACATACATAAGCTATAATGTAATGGAAAAGCGTTGGAGCCGAGGTAAAATATACCTAAAGTATGAACAAGAACACGAGTAGAATCTACATTACCACCTAGAAAGAGGTTTTTTCTTCATAAAGTAACCCCTGCGTTTTGTTTGTGAGATAGTTTCATTATAATACCTTTTGTGAGGGCATTTTATTGAACTATTCCCTATGGGGTTAGAATTTTATTGAATAAGGTTGCCTTTTAGAGCATAGAGTCAGAGAGGGGCTGCGTTTGTGTAAGGCAAACGAACGCTGGGATCGTTCCATGTATAATGTGTGCCACCCTACTTCCGAGTGTTTTATGTTTACCTATATTCAGATAAAACAAGTATTTTATTACTCAAGGGTTAATTAAACTGTATTTTTTTATTCTAAAAGTATAACAAACAAGTATACGTCTTGCCTGATAGTAAGGGGATTATCATAGCCTATGGATGTTTGCAACATCACTCACTCAGATATCAGTCACGCGTTGCCGACCCTGTAAGCAGTGACCCAGCAAAAAAAATCTTCTGTGGAATATGGAAATCTAGAACTAAACTCTATTGTATTTTAACACGCCTGGCTTTCAAGCAGTCCTCCCGGAAAGGAGAAGGTTTTAAAGAGTTTTGAAGAAAATAAATAGTTCTATATAATATAGGTAGGTATAACTGCTTGTCTAATAAGTAAGGATGTTTATATATAAATATTTCTATTCAATTTTGTAGGATATATGCACAATACTCTATAAATTTTATTGTTTATACAGTATGGTGAAACACAAACATGCTTTTATATAGAAGATGTAAATAAAAAGTTTACGATGTGTTGTTTAGGTGGGCGGAATTCCAATTTTCTGTTGCTAGTGTAACATCTATCCCTGTATTTGTTTGAATGATTGATAGATTGTTTGTTTATTCAAGAACCGTACAAAACTGGCTGACTTCAATCAACTATTATTATCCAAAATAATGTAAATGGGTCTGTGTGGTTATGGTTATTATGGATTAATAATACAAGTGTTAACCACCCCTTTTCCTTCCCAGGGTGCTGTAGAAGCCAGCTAAAAAAACTAAACTTTAACCAATTATACAAAAGAGCCATCCACTTAAACCATTCTATCTAATAAAAGAAACCGCATTAAAATCTATTGCGTAGTTTAGAAGATATAAGCTCACACAAGGACTTATATATAAAAATAACGGCTTTGTTTTATAATAACTAAAGATTCCGCAAATAGTTTACTCACGGTAATCTATAGTAGTTAGTTGTTAATCAACAAAACATATAACTTGGTAACTTTTTGAGATTGTTATGTTCCAAACTTAACCTATCGTATTAGTTGCGCGCGCGCGTCCCTAGGAGATGGTAACTTCACTATCGATGACGTTGGGAACTGACCGGTGCATCTGTCCTCGTGGCTCGTTGCCCGCGCGCGCGACGCGGTTACCGAGCGAGCGTCAGTTAGTAGTAAAACACATCTTGTTTGCAAATTACGTCGCGATTTGAATGAGATTTGAAGCGTTTTTCTTGCAACTGTTTCGCGAGTTAAAATTGTCACTAGAATTAATTGTTGATAAAACTAATTATCCTTGTTGTGTGAATCGATAATTACAATTGAAACAAAACCTTGAAATGTCACCGCGAAATGTAATGTTCGCCATTTTTGTATGACATAAATGCGTTATAAAAACTAGTGAATTTTGTGTCTCCATACTTAATACTATTTAATGTAAATTGAACTGTTTGATAACTATAATTGTGATAGTATAATTGCATTAAGACGATTGGTGAAAGTTCACGGCTTGAGTCGCGCCAAGGAGTGGTCTTTTGTGGACTTCAAGAGTTCGTGTCTGCCTGTATAAAGTTAAGTATAGTTTGATTAGCATTCTGCGTTATTTTGGCCAATTTATCGTAGTTAGTGTTAATGAAGCTATAGCTAGGGCTTGACAAGTGAAGACTGTGTTGAAGACGAAACCAGGGTAAGTTTGTACTATTATAAATTTGTTAACGCTGTGAAACGCAGATTTTAAGTTGGTTCGTCTTGACCTGAAGAATTGTCACGCTTCCACAAAACTAATAAATTATAAATCCCAGGTTGAACGTAACATATTTTTGGTACCCAGAGCGTGGTTTAAACTCCGTTTCTCGAATGTTCCATGTTGAACAAACTATACCCTCATTATTGATTTAATTAATTTAATTAATTTAATTTGATTAATTTAGTTGTTTGTTTGTTTAATCTAAATTGTTGGTATAGTTTTAAATAATTAATTTGAGTACTTGAATTGGCAATTAGATTTTAAAGGGTTTGATAATTATTTGTGCTATTGCTAATCGTATTTGTTGTTGCTCAGGTTATTATTTAATATAAATTATTATTTAATTATTGTCTAATATTGAACAACGTTATAGTTAAATTGTGGCGTTGTGCGTTTGTATAATACAACATTTATTTCATACGTTTGTTTGTTTTGTTGGTTACCTTAAAATAAATAATTTAAGTCTTAAATTAATTGCACATTGGCAAAGAATTGTTTTGTTTGTTTGATTTGAACTATTTAAGATTTGATATTTGTTTAGAGTAATAGCGGCTTGTCTCATTGAAAGATATTTTGTTTTTCGCTATTGTAATATTGTTTGTTTGTGAAAGATATTTGTTTTTTTTTTGTTATTATAAGATTGTTGGTTTCGTGCCGTTTGTGCTTTGAAGATGTCTACCGCCGCGTATAATGTTGTCCGCGAGACATATTCCGGGATTGCGACTCATTTGAGATGGTTCACGTCAGCTGCCGCCTTGGTGAAAAGGGAGAACCGAATCGAGGCATTGTTGGACAGGCATGAGAAATGCCCTGCACGACTTCAGGAGGTGGAGGCGCTTTACCGGCGCTTCATCTTGCATCTGGATGATGTGCCACTGGAGTCATTCCCCCAGGAGCGACGGGACCAAGTCCACGAGGACTACGTCCAAATTATGGACCTTGCCGACGACATCGCCCAGCGCGCGCGGGAGATTTTAGCCTCGCGCGCCGGAGTACCGGCTCACCGGGCCCCCTTGAAGACTCCCGTGGGCCTTTTGACCAGGTTACCCAACTTGGATCTTCCACGTTTTGATGGTCGACTAGACATGTGGATGGGATTCATTGGTTTGTTTGAGAGCCTTGTGGACTCGAGGGACGATTTGGGTCCGTCTCAGAAACTGGCCTATTTACTCTCCGTGCTTGATGGAGAGGCGAGGGGCTTAGTACAGCACCTCCCAATATGTGACGGGAGCTATGGGATCGCGCGGGCGTTGCTCACCAAGCGCTATCACAACCAGCGCTGTCTGGCAGATACCCACGTTGACCAGATTTTGAACCTTCCCGTCGTGAGCAATGCTGCCCAGTTGAGGACCGAGCTGCTGAACCCCCTCCTAATAGCCACCAACTCGCTCAACCGCTTAGGACTGCCGGTTGCCAAGTGGTCTTACCTACTGTTGCGTATTGTGCTCAAGCGATTGCCGGTGTCTTTGAGGGCACGTTTTGAACAGGGGCACACTAGGGATGAGGCATCTGCTCTCCCTACCTTTGACCAGCTCCTGACGTTCCTGGAGGACGAGTGTCGCATGGGTGACGTCATGGTCGCCGACACGCCGGTGGAAGCATCACGTCCCAGACCCACCAACCAACGGCGCAATGCCCAACCTGCACCAAGAGGAGGTACGGCCGCCCGCTTCGCTGTCGCTCAAGCTGCGCCACCGGACTGCCGGTTTTGCAAGTCGCAGGGACACCAAACGGTGCGGTGCCCAGACTTCGCGGTCCTGCACGTGGCCGCTCGTAGGCGGATTGCCCAGGCCCGCGGCTGGTGTTTCTCCTGTCTAGGGGACCATTACCAGCGCGCCTGCCCCGACACTCACCCGTGTCCTATTTGCGGAGGGCACCATTTGAAAATCCTGTGCGCCAACGCGAATGGCCGTCGCGACCACGCGGGGTCGCCTTCGGGCGGGTATGCCAGTGGACACCGGGACCAGTCCCGCAACTTGGAGTCCGGCTCATCACCCCCACGCCGCGCAAACTGCGCTGCCGTTGATCGCCGAGTTGGTTCGGCGCGCAGCCCCACGGGCGGGTATGAAAGCGGGCCCCGGGTTCAATCCCGCACCTTTGTGTCCCGCTCGCCCTCCCCGCTTCCACGTGATCAAGCGAGATCACCTCCGGTAGTGTACCACGATTACCGTGACGCACGTCCGGTACCACTACCGTCCCCCCCTCTGGCGCAACGTCCCCGTTTGGAGACGCGCAACCCTCGGTACGGACGCTCCAGGCGCTACGAACCGCCGTCTATGGCTCGTGGCAGTCGTCACCGAGAGGAGGCCGAGTT
Organism: Orgyia antiqua; assembly: GCA_916999025.1. Classification (NCBI taxonomy): domain Eukaryota; kingdom Metazoa; phylum Arthropoda; class Insecta; order Lepidoptera; family Erebidae; genus Orgyia; species Orgyia antiqua. Next base: position 7,685,557 of record OU779863.1, on the reverse strand, counting down.
TAGGCACTACCCGCATTTTGATTTGCCGTCTCGGGACAACGGCGCTCAGTCGCCGCCACGCCAGCATTAGGATGTTGGCGTCTGCCCCCGCTATGCACCGCCCCCCTTTGAGACCGTCCTCTTGCCCACGGCCCATGTCAGGGTCTGGGGACGGACGGGCGCCTCGGTTGTAGTCCGAGCGATATTGGACACAGGCTCACAGGGGTGCATAGCCTCGTCTTGGTTGGTAGGGCAGACTGGCCAGACTATTGAAAAATATTCAGATGTAATAAGGGGTGTCGGGAACGCCCCCGTGGCCACGGTAGAGGGCCGCGTTTGGTTTGAGTTCTCCCCCTCAAATTCTCCACGTCCGACGTTGGAATCGTCGGCTAATTGTGATGGAGAATATCTTGGGCAATCACCCGCAAGTTCGTTTGTCTGCGGATGCGGTAAAATTGACCGCGGATTTGAATTTGGCTGACCCTAAATTTGACCTGCCTGGCACGGTCGATTTGTTGCTTGGTGCCGATGTTTTGGGTAAAATATTACTCGGCAAGGATCGTGTTTTGCAGCCAGGTGGCTTGGTAGCCCTCCGGACCATATTTGGGTTCGCACTGATGGGGCCTGTATTGAGGACTCCCCCCCCTGCCGAACTTGGAACGGCCTTGATGGTGGGGTCCGCCCTTTCTGACGCCGTGCAGAGATTCTGGGAAGTGGAGGAGCCACCACAAGCTCCCCGCTCTGATCCGGAGCATGAAGAGTGTGAGCAGTTCTACAAGACCAACACCAGTTATCTCCGTTCTGGCCGGATCATGACAAGATTGCCATTTCTCGCCGTACGTCCGCCACTTGGCGTCTCGCGGCCTATTGCAGAGAAGCGTTTGTTGGCGATGGAGCGCCGTATGAGCAGGGACCCACTACTCAAGGAGAAGTATATTGACTTCATGCGGGAGTATGAGGATTTGGGACACATGTCTGTGTCAAAATTGGATTGGCGTTCGACGGAGCACTTCTTTCTCCCGCATCATGCTGTAATAAAACCATCCAGTGGTAAGTTACGCACAGTATTTGATGGTTCTGCGCAGACTTCTTCAGGAGTGTCCTTGAACCAGTGTCTGCATCCTGGTCCCAAATTGCTGAAGGACCTTTGTGACGTCATCACGCGGTTTCGACGTCATCAATTTGTTTTTGTGGCCGACATCAAGATGATGTTCAGGCAAACGGTAATTCACCCGGATGATCGCCGATACCAGCTGATATTGTGGCGAGAAAACCAGCAAGATCCCATGCTTGTCTACGAGCTCAACACGAACACATACGGGCTGAGGTCTAGCCCCTTTTTGGCTATACGTTCGCTTTGGGAGCTCGCGGATCGAGAGCGTATGTCGTTTCCTCGCGCAGCCGCCATTTTGAAGGAGGACCTATATGTTGACGATGTGTGCACTGGCGCGGCCACGGAGAGAGAGGCCCTGCTCTTGCGTGACGAGTTGATTGGCATTCTAGCCTCCGCAGGATATGAGTTGCGTAAATGGATCTCCAACTTACCTGCGCTCTTGGAAGGGCTACCGGATGACCACCAGCAGGATCCTCACCTATTTGAGAACCGTGACAACCCTACCATGATGTCAGTGCTTGGAATCCAGTACAGACCAGTCCAGGACATCTTTACATTTAATGTCAATTTGGATTCGCATCACACTTGGACGAAACGACTGGTTCTGTCGACTGTCGCGAGAACCTTTGATCCCAATGGCTGGATATGCCCGGTCATATTCTGGGCCAAATGCTTCCTGCAGAAACTTTGGACTGCAGGTCTTGGATGGGACGAGCCACTTCGCGAAGCTGTTTTGAAGGACTGGCTCCTATTTGCTTCCTCATTGCCTGCCATCAATAGGATATCGTTACCCCGTGCTCTGCTTCCGCCAGGGAAGCACACCGCGTCCCTTCATGGTTTCTCGGACGCTTCGGAACGTGGGTACGCAGCAGCCGTATACTTGCGCACCGTGACCACAGATGGTCAGGTGAAAGTGTTGTTGGTCATGGCGAAGAGCAAGGTCGCGCCTCTTCGAACTGCCTTGACAATCCCTAAGTTAGAGTTGTCAGGGGCGGCCCTTCTTGTTCGCCTTTTGAATCACGTCATGTCCACCTTGTGCACGTCAATTGACGTTTCCACGATATATGCATGGACTGACAGTCAAATTGTGCTATGTTGGCTGAAGACGTCAGTTCACACCTTAGAGGTGTTTGTAGCAAATCGTGTCTCTCAGATACAGAAATCGGAGACCCCGTTGGTTTGGAGGCATGTGCCTGGCGAGGTCAACCCTGCTGATTTTGCGTCACGGGGATGTATGGCCCCCCTTTTAGTTGAGCACTCTCTGTGGTGGGGACCTGAGTGGTTGACCAGATCAGAATCTAATTGGCCGCGAACTCCGGCCTTAGACATTGTCGCACTGCCTGGGTTGCGAACGCTTGCGCTCGAACGGCAGGACCGTCCGTTCGACCCCGATTTCTTACTTAATCGTTACAGTTCATTGGACAAATTGTTGAGTGTCACCGCTTGGATCAAGCGCTTCATGAGAAATTGTAGACATCCACAGAACAAATGTTTGGAGGCCTTCTTATCGCCACAAGAGCTCCAAGATGCTCTTCTTCACTGGGTTCGTTCTGTGCAAGAGGCACATTTTGAAGACGAGATTGACATCTTGAGGAAAGGCAAATCCAAGCTATCTGGAGCCATTTGTAAGCTGAACCCCTTTTTGGATGGTGAGGGTCTTTTGCGTGTCGGAGGGCGTCTTAGGAACGCAAACCTCCCTTATGGATCTCGTCACCCCCTCTTATTGCCAAAGAGTGGCCACTTGGTGAACCTGTTGGTGACTGATCGTCACATCAAGAACTCCCACGCCGGCTGTAATGCCTTATTGGCCATTTTGCAACGGGAATTTTGGATTTTATCGGCCCGTCGGACGATCCGTAGTGTGGTCTTTCGTTGTATGCCTTGCTATAGGCTCAAGGCCCCTACCATGCAACCTATCATGGGTGACCTTCCTTCGGATCGGGTCACTGAGATAAGGCCCTTTGCTGGAGTTGGTACGGACTTTGCAGGCCCCTTTTTTGTTAAAACCTCGACCCTCAGGAACAGTAAAACTGTCAAGGCTTATTTGTGCGTCTTTGTCTGTCTGTCCACCAAGGCGGTACATTTGGAACTCGTCTCAGCCCTCTCGACAGAGGCATTTGTTGCGACGTTAGATAGATTCGTGTCACGACGAGGACTACCGTCCTTGATTCGGTCGGATTGCGGTACCAACTTCAAAGGCACAAACAACTATTTAAAAGCGATGTATGATTTTTTGTCGGCTAACGAGACTGAAATTGCGTCTAGACTAGCTACACGTAGAATAACTTGGAGGTTCAGTCCCGTGTCATGTCCCCACTGGGGAGGAATATTTGAAAGCGTAGTAAAGGTTGCTAAGACACATTTGCGACGGGTAATTGGCGAGTCTGTATTGACCTTTGAAGAGCTCGCAACTGTGTTTTGCAAAATCGAGGCCGTTTTGAATTCACGCCCGTTGTGCCCGATCTCTTCAGATCCTAACGACTTGGAAGCCCTCACGCCGGGCCATTTTTTGATTGGGCAGCCACTGAACGCCCTGCCGGAATATCCCTTTGTTGATGTGAGACCTAATCGTCTCTCGCGGTTTGAATTGGTCCATCAACTCACTCAGAGCTTTTGGAAACGTTGGAATTTAGAATATTTGCACATTCTCCAGCAGCGCGTTAAGTGGACTGACAAGACTGATCCACCTCATGTTGGTGACCTCGTTCTGGTTAAGGACGCTAACTCACCGCCACTGTGTTGGCGCAGGGGGCGCATTCTCAACCTCGTCTTTGGAGCAGATGGAGTGCCCCGTTTTGCTGAGGTCCGGGTGGACGGTTCAATTTTGAAGAGAGCTGTATCAACCTTGTCGCGACTGCCAGTGAATTAGCGGCCAGGTAGTCCTGGCCGAGGCGGGTAGATGTTATGTTCCAAACTTAACCTATCGTATTAGTTGCGCGCGCGCGTCCCTAGGAGATGGTAACTTCACTATCGATGACGTTGGGAACTGACCGGTGCATCTGTCCTCGTGGCTCGTTGCCCGCGCGCGCGACGCGGTTACCGAGCGAGCGTCAGTTAGTAGTAAAACACATCTTGTTTGCAAATTACGTCGCGATTTGAATGAGATTTGAAGCGTTTTTCTTGCAACTGTTTCGCGAGTTAAAATTGTCACTAGAATTAATTGTTGATAAAACTAATTATCCTTGTTGTGTGAATCGATAATTACAATTGAAACAAAACCTTGAAATGTCACCGCGAAATGTAATGTTCGCCATTTTTGTATGACATAAATGCGTTATAAAAACTAGTGAATTTTGTGTCTCCATACTTAATACTATTTAATGTAAATTGAACTGTTTGATAACTATAATTGTGATAGTATAATTGCATTAAGACGATTGGTGAAAGTTCACGGCTTGAGTCGCGCCAAGGAGTGGTCTTTTGTGGACTTCAAGAGTTCGTGTCTGCCTGTATAAAGTTAAGTATAGTTTGATTAGCATTCTGCGTTATTTTGGCCAATTTATCGTAGTTAGTGTTAATGAAGCTATAGCTAGGGCTTGACAAGTGAAGACTGTGTTGAAGACGAAACCAGGGTAAGTTTGTACTATTATAAATTTGTTAACGCTGTGAAACGCAGATTTTAAGTTGGTTCGTCTTGACCTGAAGAATTGTCACGCTTCCACAAAACTAATAAATTATAAATCCCAGGTTGAACGTAACAGAGATGATTATTAATTTTATTAAATTCATAAGCTAGCGTAATCTGTAAATATGTCTGAAAATATGTTAGAACATCTGAACCATTATAAGCTAGAAGAAATGAAGAAAGCCTTCAATCTTTCGAGCCTTTTTACAGACGTGTTTAATAATTAACACTGGGACATAAATATTTTATTCAATAAACTAGCTGTTCCCTGCGAATTCGTACGAGTGGAATTTAGAAAATTTTCCCCATTTAAGCAACTTTTTTTTCTGATGCTTCGCTCCTATTAGTCGCAGCGTGATGTTATATAGCCTATAGCCTTCCTCGATAAATGTACTATCCAACACTGAAAGAATTTTTTAAATTGGACCAGTTATTCCTGAGTTTAAATAAAAATCTACAATTACTTTAGAGTTATTAAGGTCAAAGCGTCAACCAATCGTTGTCTTTATATTAATTTCATGAAAGCCGTGTCCATCAAACAGAAAAATAAAATATTTTTGCAGATAAACAATTCATAATGTCCAGGGTCTAATCCAAGTCAGGGCTAAGTAAAGTGGTGGAGTGTTGAGTGTTTTTAGACAGGTTATGAATGATAGATGAAGTAACTGACGTAAACATAAAAACTGGATAAAGCTGATAAAATATTTCTACTGGTCCCTTTGTAAGAAAGGAAACACAAAGAATAACTATGTTTTGTCTATGTTATATGTTGTCTTATTAAACCATATTTTTATTTTGCAACTATATTCCGCCCGCGACTTATTTCGCGTATAATTTTTGGCAATAAGAAACTTTAAGCAGGTTTTCCCAAAGGACATATGTATTTCCTGGGATGAATTGTAGCCTATACGTTTATTTAATGCCATGTAGTAGGTTCTGTCCTGATGCGCGTAATAACATTATAGACAGACAAAAATTCTATAGATGTATAGACCATTGTTTTGGCTTCATTTTTTTTTTCATTTTTTTAAAGTACAGATAAATTGACTATTTAGATTTTTATTATATGTATAGAAGGATGTACAGACTAGATATCGCTCGTGCGTGACTTCGTTTGTGTGAAATTTTCAATGACTTTGGCAGGTTTCGCCGTAGAAATTTTAAGTGATATGGTGGTGATATGTTGGTAGAGATTTAATTTAAAGTGTAGGCAACAATTTATCCCATGATAATATGGGATAAATTTTTGCCCAACTTAAAGAAGTTAGATCGCTCGCCAATAAAGACCGCAATCAAAAAGTCATCCAATTTTCTTTTTCAATATAGTTTGACTTCCTATGCTTTAAGTCATAAAAATTAGAAAAATTAAAAAGTAGTTTCCTAACACTCACCAGACATTTGTGGATTTAGACGCCTACATTTTGTTTTGATTTGCTGGCCTAGGGCAAATTATTTTCTTCGGTGACGATTTCTTACACTGGTATAATAATCTTACCTAATATAATCTTATCTAATCGTTTCAATATAGTTGCTTAGACGCCAATGACTTACCTGTAATAAAAAAAAATCAATTAATAAAACATACGAAAATAATGGGCGTAGATATATATTTTCATCTTCGCAGTTGAGTTAAAATGGTGACACAAAATATATTCGCTTTATTCTGAGTACAATTGAGCTCGTTAATATCGGAAACTATCCGGTCGTACTAAATAACAATAATAGTCAGAATTCAGAATAACATTGGAGTTGTCCGAACTTCATCTCCGGAGCGATGAGAGATGGTTGTTGGCTCTTTTCATTGCTTTAACTTAATATTACTATGAAACTATAAAACCGCAGAGAAATATTAAGTATAAAACTATTTCGTGAAGTAATACACGATATTAATTGAACTACATTAAAATAATACCACAAGCAAGTAAGTTCTGGTACCCATAACATAAGCATATAAGCTTAGTTTGGGACCAGAGGACGCTGTGTAAAATGTCCGTGAATTTTATATTTTTTATTTATTTTTTAATTTTATTTTATTTATAATACCATTTCCGCGTGCACAAGTAACAATACGGTGTATTTTGATTAATTGGTTGGATGTATTGGTTATAATACACAGTTTTTATAATAAGAAAGTTCTGTTTACATTGGTTCCAATTCTACGTGCAGAACTAATCTTAACTTAACTAAAATACGGCCAAATACGGCCCAACGGAAGACCAGCGCTGGTTTTTAACCAGCATTATGCTGAGTTGGGTCCGTATTTGTGACTGCTCGCATTAGTATTTTGTCATTATTTATATTCACTTTTACTGTATGAGTAGATACAAATAAAATTTTTCTTTCTTTCTTGCTTTCTAAAAAATGAAAAAAACTTTGATTAATTGGCTATTTCGTTGCGCACATTTTTATAAATTAAAATCGCTAGTCTATAAAATACAGATTTCCTAATAAAGAAGTTCTGTTAACGTTGCCAATTGTGATATTGACACAATCAATTTAAGTTAGTTTAATTTAATGGAACGGGGGAAAGAAAATGGCGACCAAACGAATGTCGTAAAGGCGCCAAAAGGTTTTTAGTTCCTTGCCTTTTGTTATTTATCTTTAATAACCAATTTACTCCATTATTTGTCCGTGTGGTGACGGATTAAGATTACAAGTGTCACCACCCTTTTTCTCGGGTGCTGTAAAAGCCAGCTAGGAGATATTGCACACAAATAAAATCCTCTGTAAGAGACGGGGATCTCGAAATAAACCCTACCTACGCCAACAAGACTGGTCAGCGGGACATAGTCGACATCAAGCCCTTCAAAAGTGGAGAGGAGACCGGTGCCTAACAGACAGCCCAACAGTTGGACCATAATAAGCTGGATAGTTACTTATAATACGATTTTGGCAAGCATAATAGACTAATTAATTTTGGTAGAACGGTAAGCTGATACATTGCATTGTTAAGTCTAAGACGGTCTAAATTCAAAGGTTTCAGATAATACATGATTATATTTAAACCCGGTAAAGACTGTCTAAACACATAAGAGTAATTTTCTAATGTGATATTGATATCCATGCTTAAGGTACCTGTTATTTTATGCACGTTTTAATTTGCATAAAGAAGCTCCATTACATATTACACAGGAGGGTTGCGAAAACCTTCCTGATGCCATCTTAAATGAATAATTATTTTGGATCGGATTTGACGTAAGGTATTTTTATTGCCTTACTGTATGAACAATATTAGAATTCTGTATTTCTCGTGAATGTTTTCGAGACTTCGCTGTCACGGTTCGGTGTTTTTAATATTTCGAATTATTTGTATAAGAAAAATTCTTCTACTAATAATTTCATGAGAGATTCGAAGAAAATAATATTATGTTACGCGAAAGTATGTTGGAAAGAATCTCAATAAAAAAGATTATTATTATTTAATGTAACATCGTGCGAAATGTTAACGTAGAAAACATATTTCGTATTTTAAAAACTGGTCTTGTACGACTTGATCTCGCACACTGATGGCTCTGTATCATTATATTATAATAACGTATTCGTCAAACTAACCCTAAAGAACACTAAATAGGTAAAGGAGAAGCATGATGATGATGAGTATTAATTATTATAACATTAACTAATATAAACAAACTGTGAAATTTTCAGCTCTATAGCTATCACCCAGCAAAGTATCAGTACTAGGGTCCAGGATCTAGGGTTTTACCTTTTGGTTCGGAACCCTTAATAGTGACTTAACGAGCTTCGTGGTGTGGGCAGTAGGGATTGGATGCATTGCAAACTTTATTGATATCTATGCATATAAAATGAATTAATCTAATTGATACCCAAAATTTATTATGCTTATTTATCCCCGTTTTTGCAACATTTTTCACTACTGCTTCGCTTCTACTGGTTGTAGCGTGATGTTATATAGCCTAAAGCCTTCCTCGATAAATTCTCTATCTAACACTTAAAGAATTTTTCAAATTGGACCAGTGGTTCCTGAGCGCGTTTAAACAAACAAACAAACAAACTCTTCAGCTTTATAATATTAGCATAGATAGTACTAGTGGTACCTACCAATTCTACGGCCGCAACTAAACTTAACTAAAGAAAAAAAAACAACTCTTGGTGTAATTTATTAATTTTTGCATTTGACATGCTATGCTTTTTACTTAATATATCAAATTAGGTTGGAAAAATGTACGTAAAAATATATAAACTCATGCGAGTAACAGATATGGTGATTAATTTGAAAGTGTTACAAGTAGACCGCAATAAGCTCAGTTGGAAGAGCTTCGGAACGGTATTCCGAGGTCGTGGGTTCAAGTCCCACTTGCGGCATTTTCACTTTTTCCACCATAATTTGATTTATTATCTCTTGGTGTATTTAGATTAATTGGCTATTTTGTTGTGCACATTTCAATTAATTAAGGTCTTTAGTCTATATTAAACAGTTTTTAATATAAAAAATTCAGTTGACATGTGTTATCGACACAATCAAAATTATTGTTTTAGTTAAGTTTAGTTCACTTGTGTGCATAGAATTGGTACCAAGGTATTTATTAAATATATCAGCCTAATGGGTATTTGGTGCGAACTTCCTTCGAATTACCTTCTAAACAGTTTGCTTTACCAACGCAGCTGGTCACCTTATTAAAACTGTAGGTATTAATCGGTACTCTATATCAGGTGTGGCCAACTTTAGTGCACGTAAGATCTATATTTTATTTTAAAATTGAGTCGCGATCGACCTATTTCTTAGGTAAGAAGGAGAACGTTTATGCAATACCGCCGTGCACTCTTGAAAATAGCAGAAAACTACTAAAAGTGGTCGCTGACGTCTGAACGTCTCCCTACGCGAAGCATGAACTGCGTACATGCTCATTCCTGTATCAAGTACTAGAAACATTTGGCATTGAATGGGTCCCCTCATGGAACTTGCGAGTGATCGACCAAAAATCGACTTGTTGGCCACTCCTGCTCTATATCTGGTAGCTTGCTCATAAAGTATCTACCTTTAAGTTTAGGGATAGAAGTATTTTCGATTCGTATAATTCGCCACTTAACAAAAAATAGTAATAACCGAAAGAAAATTAAAGCTAGGATAAAGATTAATGGTCTTATTCATAATGACTTATCGGAGGTTTAAAAGTTCGCTAAAATTGGTTCGCGAATTTTGTCAAATCTTGTTATTCAAAAGAGTCTTTTTACGCTAAAACGTTTATTATCTCTCCGATAAAATCTCCGTTTAAACCTCCGATAAGTCAATAAGAGTAAGAGCATAAATCTGTTAATATTTATAAAATCTTTACTTATTATAAAACTAAGCCGTAATTTTTGTAGGTATGTATGTATGTGAGCTTAATACTTCAAAAGTGTGAATTGTGTATATTTCAAATTTTATGCGTACAAGGTTGCGGGCGACAGTTAGTTTCATATAATAAACACCTAGGTTATTTTTGTTGTAAAATTATGAAGTTCCCGATATTTTTAATGGAAAAATAATAAAACGTAATTCATACTGATAGAAAACAGACATGAAATTAAAAACGTTTATTTTTGGGCTGACCCATTATTACAATAAAAACAATTAAATCCATTAAAATTAGTTTGTGAACGTTAGAGAATAACTATTTTGTAATCTTTTGTTTACAAAAGTGTTTCAAATGTGTAATTATGCCATGGAGAATGCGCTTTGGGTAGTGTACATCGATCGTAGCGAACTATGTTTACTTACAGTTGCCTAGCAACAAAATAATTATGGTAGTCTCGCTTATAACTGTTGCACAGTGTTTTGTACTAATTCAGTTTAATTTGATTCCTTTCTCTAACTCATTTACGTCTTATTGTTTGGGCACGGGTCTCCTTCACTCTGAAAGGGATTATGATCTACTATGGCGAGCTGACAAGGCGTGTAAGCATAGGATTTATTTTCTGTTTTCCGTCTCTCACAGGGGATGTTATCTGTGTGCAATGTCCCTTAGCTGGCTTTTACAGCACCCTGTGGAGGAAATGGGGTTGTGACACTTGTATTCTTAATCCGTCACCACACTGACATCGATCGATCGATCATTGAAATTAGTAAATTCAATCTAGTACGTTTTGGGAGGGATTATGGTCTACTGTGCCGCGCTGACCAGGCGTGTTGGCACAGGGTTTATTTTCGAGTTTTCCGTTTCTCACAGAGGATGTTATCTGTGTGCAGTATCCCTTAGCTGACTTTTACTTTGACCTGGTGAGGAGACGGGGTGGTGACACTAGTATTCTTAATCCGTCACCACACATAATTATTCTATATTGTTAGTCAATTGACTAAGTACCTGAATAAAATTATCGAATAGGCACTTGACCCATATTCTGAACAAGCATTAATATTAGGAATTCAACATACTCGTAGTTATATTGAATCTATATGGAGTACATAGAAGTTTCTTCAATAGAAGTTAAAGGGTAAGTATCATCTATACGAGTAATAATATAAAGCTATAATATATATAAAGCTCAAGAGTCTGTTTGTTAGTTGAAACGCGCTAATATCAGAACGCAGCGTTGGGCGGCCCCCGACAAGGTGGAGCGACGATATCGTCAAGAACGCGGGGAGACATTGGATGCAGGTGGCACAGGACCGTGCGTTGTGGCGTTCTATGGGGGAGGCCTATGTCCAACAGTGGAAAATCTTTAAAATTTACGATTTCCAAAATCGATGTTATTTTCCTTAATAAAAAGTAACTACAATGTAATGTCAAAGAACTTGCTATTTCTAAAACGATACTATGGAATAATAATTTTCTAAATTCAAAAACTAAAAAGACATGCTTGTAATCATCTTTTAAAATGATTGCCATGAGTGCAAAATTTCAGATCAATCCGACTACTGTAAGTGGGTGACAATCACTTCCAAAGATTCTATTACATAGATTAAAACATAGATACGTATCGAGCTAATAACAGCGTCTTAAGAGGATACGATACCAAATTATGCTCCATACAAAAATATGGGTATCGTACTCCCTATTTTTCTTTGCGAAAGTTAAACCGATTTTTATCGTTCTTACGATATGTTGTATATGAAGAGTATATCAGATATACTATAAAAAAAGAAAGTGATACAGGCATAGATTCTATGCTTGTATCACTTTCTCATTTGCAAAACATATTAACTAACAGAAATATGAACATTCGAAAATCACGTTTTTTTTGCGGTATTCTTTAGGTAAAGTTGCAGCGACTATCACACATATTTTGTAAGGTTTTACCAACAAAGAAAGTGATAGAAGCATAGATATACTCTTCATCTATGATATATCGTAAAAACAATTAAAATTGGTTTAACTTTCGCGAAGAAAAAAGGGGACTACGGAACGTCTTTTTTTCAAAGCATTTGTAGGTAAAATCTGCTTCAGCTATATTTGTCCCTTTCAGCGCGGCGCTTGAAAATAGGGATAGCAATACCTAAGGCAAATACCTAAATTAGGAGTACAGTACCCTCTATACGATTCCCAAATTGTTGACCCACCATCTTCTGTGTGTATATCTGTGTTATTAGGTTTACCATCCTAAAAAAATAACTACCGCTAGTTTCAGTACCTACAAATAAATCGTTAGGGACAAGTAAATTACAAAATCGTACAGAGCATAGGAAATTGAACATATTTCAATAACATTATTTTGAAAGATCGGAAACATGATTAAAATGACAAAGGTTCGACAGGACCTCGGCACACGGAAATGTGTATAGAAATTTAGACTTTAACAGTAGCCAATTTAACAATAAACTGCATAATAGCTGAATTCACGCGAATTAATCACATAATAAACGTGTTATTGGAGCCTATTCTCTTGCACTAAAACCTAAACAATAGTTGGCTAAAACTAAAACAATTAATAGTGTACCTACTCTTCTGGTTTCGTAGCTTGTAATGTACACATTTTTATATTATTTAAAATCTCCGTTATGTTTTACACATTTATTTTAATAAGAAGAAGTTTTAGTAGGTATATTTATTTATATTATTTTATTAAAAATGGCACAAATCTCGCTTTCAAATTTCTGTAAATCACTATAATCTTGTATGATGTTCCCACAGATTCACCAGGTAATGAGTACGCGGTCAAACTGGAAGACTCGTATAAGATTATTTATGTTTCATATGATGTATGGGCTGGGTCAGAGACGGACACAGATATTTATGTGGCTTTAAGCCGGGTGACTGATGTAGCCATAGACACTCTATCTGCTAAATCTGTGATTATACCCTTTATTATTTCCTTTATACTATAAGTTTGAACATTTCTAAGTTCTAGTGCGCGATGTTTACTCACATCTGTATAATTTATATCCTATTGTGAAACAGGCAGTTAATAAAGGCCTTAAACGTGTCACTAGAAGCCATTATCATTTGCAGAATAGTTGTATACCTACTCGTGACAAACGCAGACACACAACCAAGTTCGCTCTCATAAAACTATTGTTCATAATCATTCTTCTGCCGTTATCCCGTTATTCGATGTCGGCCCAACATGATTACTTGTTCGTGTTGCATTGGAGATTTGGCTGATTCTTACAATCCGCCTCCTACCTGATGTCAACCCTCCTTGGGTATGTGTGCAAGTATCATATGACGTGGTTGCCTCGGTAGGTTTTTATGACTCCCGCGGACAAGACATAGGGAGGTGACGCTTATTTCTTTTTGTCCGTCACACCCCGGACAAACTCTGTTAAACTATTGTTATCATAACGAAAAGTATTTCATATTAGAATCGATTTTCCGTCCACAACTAAAGTTAACTAAAAATGAAAACGACTATGCTGTATTTTGATTAATTAATTATTTTATTGTGGAGATTTACTTATATCTATTAATTACAATTCTTAGTCACTATACACAGTTTGGTTCGTCCGTGTGGTGACGAATTAAGAATACAAGTGTCACAACCCCATCTCCTCCCAAGGGTGCTGTAAAAATCAGCTAAGGGATATTGCACACCGATAACATCTTCTGTGAGAGACGGAAAACTCGAAAATAAACCCTGTGCCAACACGCCTGGTCAGCGCGGCACTGTAGTCCATAATCCCTCCCAAAGTGGAGGAGGCCCGTGAGAGAAGAAGAAGAAGAAGAAGATACACATCTTTATTTTTAAAAAGAAAGTACCTAATTTAAAGTTACCAAATTGTGTTAGAGACACTATTAATTTTAATTATTTAGTTGTGCATGTAGAATTGGTGTAACGTGTTTCGTTTGTTATCCTATCTACGCAAAAAATTTTAGTAACCTGTACCTAACTAACTTGTACCTAGGCTTAAGCCTAATTTCTATTTCGTGTAAAGTGTACAATAAAAAGTTAATCTAATTTTAATACATGCCTTTTTAGTAATAATAATCAAAGTAGCAATTCGTTAACATTCGGGCAATAAGTTTCTACATTCTTCCTCTTTTACCTGATATTTCGCGTTATAAAAAATTATTGACTCGTTAATGTTTCCCGTGCTAGTCTCTTCTATAGCAAACGAAACGTGATTTCAATTTTCCCTACATTTATCATAAGGGAGAAGAGGGGAGGTGGGGGCAATTTGAGCCACTTGACGCGGATTTGACGTGAAGTGCTTTCACGTTGCCGGCTAAGCTGGTGGCTTACTGAATCACCCTTCATTTGCCTTCGATGAGGCCAAATTTATGTTATTGAAAAGATTTGCAACTTTTGATTGTTCGCTTGTCATCATAAGAGGTTTTTCAATATTTTTAAATATCCTATTGATCTAAACTTGCTCAATTTGCTTTTAAGATACGCCGTCAATGTTTTTTAGCAACATTTTGCTTTTTATCCAGGCCTTTGTACTGTTTACAAATTAACAATTTGATAATTTAATTCTGACTATAAATGGCCTGTTTTACCTACAGTTTATTTAATGTAATTTCTTTTAGTCTTCTAAGTAGTTTAATAAAACAACGTAGATCAACAATAATAACAAAATAATGTTCTTTCAGGTGTATTAAAATTTTATTTACAATTGTTCTAATACAGCGCTTTTATGAAATTCAAATGAAGGCTCTAGAGATGGAGGGTACTTCGGATGTTCAGTGCCATTTATATTTATTTATTTCAAGAACAAGCATCGGAATGCTAACTTGCATGATTTATATTAGTCTGTGTATTTTGTAAACTCGGTTATATTAAAATATGTTGTATTTAGTTGCATAGCACGGTGTCGGCCAGTCTTCCCTAGAACAATGGCAACTGACCACATTTTTTATTTTTCAATGAATTCCACTACAATTCCGTTTATTTTACTGGCTGATGTTAATTATGAATGGGATTGTTTTTTTACCCGTACCGTAAAATTTTATAAACCACATAACTTCAACACAACAGCATCAGAACTTCAACTGGTAGTTTGCATGGCAATCTACTGTAGCCTTAGCAAAATATTTCTATAAGCTATTATTATTCTCCCTCTTTGGGCCTTTAATCTCCCACTGTTGGGTACGGTAATCTTCCACTTTGGCAGGTATTATAGACTACTGTATCGCGCTGACCAAGTGTGTTGGTACAGAGTTTATTTTCGAGTACCTATTCCGTATCACACATAGTTATCTTTGTCCAATATCTCTTAGCTGGCTTTTACAGCACCCTGGGTAAGAAAAGGGGTTGTGAAACTTGTATTCTGAACCCGTCACCACACGGACACGCTAAATATTTTAGATTAGGTTATCTTTAATTTTAGTCTTTAAAGAATTCCACTTAATCAATTTAATTTTACAAATAAGATTAAAATGTTTAGATTTGTAATAAAGGTTTATTTGAAAAACAAAACACAAAGAAATTAGAAGCATTATACGCACCCTATTATTAATTAAATTTAATTACTATTCCTATTAGAGGTTAATATCAAAGGGCCTGTCAGTTTGAGGGCTATCACAGGTACAAATCATTGATAAGTACCCTTACGGTTTGTATCGGTATGCTGATTTTCACAAATTAATACGCTTACCCTATTTTTATATATTACTAGCTGATGCCCGCTACTCCGTACGCGTAGAATTTTAGATTCCCGTATATTTTGTCATCGTTTAAACCTTCCCTGGACTTTCATGAATATTTCAAAACCAAAATCACCATAATCGGCCCAGCCGTTCTCGAGTTTTAGCGAGACTAACGAACAGCAATTGATTTTTATATATAAGACTAGCTGATGCCCGCTACTCCGTACACGTGGAATTTTAGATTCCCATATATTTTGTCACCGTTTAAACCTTCCCTGGACTTTCGCGAATATTTCAAGACCAAAATCAGCGAAATCGGCCCAGCCGTTCTCGAGTTTTAGCGAGACTAACGAACAGCAATTGATTTTTATATATAAGACTAGCTGATGCCCGCTACTCCGTACGCGTGGAATTTTAGATCCCCATATATTTTGTCACCGTTTAAACCTTCCCTGGACCTTCACGAATATTTCAAGACCAAAATCACCAAAATGGGCCCAGCCATTCTCGAGTTTTAGCGAGACTAACGAACAGCAATTGATTTTTATATATAAGACTAGCTGATTTCCGCTACTCCGTACGCGAGGAATTTTAGATTCCCATATATTTTGTCACTGTTTAAACCTTCCCTGGCCTTTCACTAATATTTTAAGACCAAAATCATCAAAATCGGCCCAGCCGTTCTCGAGTTTTAGCGAGACTAACGAACAGCAATTGATTTTTATATATAAGATTATTATGTATTTGGTATCATTATTTTTTGCTACTAAAGGATATTTAAGAGTGAACAACAGGGCTATGTGGTGACGGACTAAGAATACAAGTGTCCCCACCCCTTTTCCTTCACAGAGTGCAGTAAAAGTCAGCTAAGCGATGTTGTACACAGATAACATAAATTACACGATGTTAAGTTCATCGTAACATTTAGTATACTACGAGTACTGGCTGTAGCCCTCAACTTTGTATGCGTGGACCCTAACAAATTACAAAAAAATCAATTCAAAAACACCATTCTCATATATCACTCTGGTAGGTACTGTGAAGCCTCTGCTTCACATAAACCTTCTTCTTGCAGAACAATTCATTTATTTCCCTTCTAGGACTTGTTACATTTACAAAATAAAAACATTTAAGGCTTTATAAATAATTGTATTCTTTTTAAATTCATATTTGTTTCACCATATCTATTTTTTCATCATCGTCCATGTCCTCTCCTGTCCCCCCAAAGCTTTTTCTTCTTCTTCTTTTCTTAAATTTTTTTATTACTTTTTAAAAATAAACCATATGTGGCCTGTATCATTGAATAGGTTATATTCAATTATCACGACCTTTACAGTACCATTTCTATATGCACAACTAAAATTAACTTAAAATGAATTCTAATAGTGTCGATAACACTATTCGGCAATGTGAACTGATCTTTCTTGTTATAAAAACTGTTTATTAAAGACCAAATATATTAATTAATATAAATATGCAGAACAAAATAGCCAATTAATCAAAAACACCCATAGTTGTTTCCGTTTCTTAGTTATGTTTAGTTGTGACCATAGAATTGGCAATTCTATCTATTAAAAAAAACATTAAACCCCGTAGCGTAATTTGAAGATATAAGCTCACGTAGAGACGTACATATAAATGTAACTACTTCGTTTTAAAATAAGTAAATATACCTACCGAAATTATAAATTGGATTATAATTTTCGTGATCTAAGTAATAGTATCTACACATATTTGTATCCACAGGAATAAACAGAATAATTGGTCTAGTGCGAGTGGGACTCGCGCACGAAGGGTTCCGTACCATTATCTATGCAACATAAGGCATCGTTATTAGTATCGAGCAAGAATCGGTAAAAAATCAGTTTTTTGTATGGGAGCCCCCCTTAAATATTTATTTTATTTTATTTTTAGTATTTGTTGTTATAGCGGCAATAGAAATACATCATCTGTGAAAATTTCAACTGTCTAGCTATCACCGTTCTTGAGATACAGCCTGGTGACAGACGGACGGACGGACGGACGGACGGACAGCGAAGTCTCAGTAATAGGATCCCGTTTTTACCCTTTGGGTACGGAACCCTAAAAAGAGAAATTGACATCAAGCACGTCACACTTATCTACGTTGAACAAAATCGAATTGCGTGTAATTCAGACATTGACTGCGATTTTCGCTCAACCCACACGTCATGTCACGTCAAAACGTCACGGTGGAACACGGCTTTGTGGAAAAGATATTTATACCTTAATATAACCTGGTATTAGTTCCACACAATCCGCGATTTATGAAATACGTCTCTCAGATTGCATTTCGCCACAGCTGCTCATGTAAATGTCAGGTTATACTTACTTATAATAAAAATATCAGATTCTTTTACGATTAGATGACATGATTTTGACAAGCCTCGAGGCGTAATAATATTAGGAACATTATATTTAGAGATAGAAACTAAGCTTTACTTATTATAAAACAAATTGTTATTTGTGTATGTGTGTCCCTGTAAATATCTTCAAAACTACGCAATGATTTTGATCCGTCTTTTTGAGTAAATACTACAAAATAATTGAAATAAAAAAGGCCAACCTCTTGAACCACTCTGTCTATTAAAAAACCGCATCAATATCCGTTGCGTAATTTTGAAAATATAAGCTCATATAGGAACATACATATCAAAATCACGACTTTGTTAAAATGAAATGATTTATTTGCAGAATATGGGTTACTTATAAGTAATGCTTAGGTGGTTTGGTCATGTGGGGAGGATGGATGAGAGACGCTTAACGAAAGGCATATACACGGCGGAGGTAAGTGGAAATGCTGGGAGAGGACGCCCGAGAAAAATATACTCCGATGTCATCGCCGGCATACTCCAAAAGGGGCAAGTGCGTAGGACTTACAACCGTCGGGCATGTATGACCAGATGTATGAGTGTGGATGAAGCCAAGGAAGTATGTTTGGATCGTAGCAGATGGCGCTCTATAGTCTCTGCCTACCACCATGGGAAAAAGGCGTGATGTTATGATAATGATGATGATGAATATGGGTTAACAAAAAGTTGTTTTATAATAAAGATGACGCGTTGTACTAAATCATGTATAAGCCTATAATTAAATTATGCACTAACAAAAGCTTGTGGCGGGATGGTTATGTAGGTATAGGAGATTGCCGCAAGTAAATGTAATCCGACGAACCCCGATATTTCATCAGAGGGGCTCTATACATGGTCGTCGAAATATTCCAGGCATGCATCCCAGCTTTCATTGATTAATGCAAACTAACATGTCAAGCGTTTATGGTCGAAATGGGCAGGACGATGTTATCTTAGTTCAATTATCGGCATAGAGGCGTTATTATCGGTGTATTGGTGTATATTCTAAGTATAATAATTAGTAAACGGGCACGACAGCAAACTATGTGCCTCTAGATCAACGAATTATTCTCGGAGTATTTCTAGGCTTCTATTACTTTTTTTTTTCAAAACATAATAATTAAAAGAAATATGACCGTCCAAAATTCCGTTTTCTCCGATTTCTCTAAATGAACTAGCAGTGTCTATCACCCAACTTTAGTAAGGTTTTATCAATAAACAAAATAATAAATAATAGGTAATGATTTTAATAATTACTTAATTTCATTTATAGCATAAATAAAATCGGTTTAATTTGCAAACGTTTTTTATTCAAAGATTTTCTACGCAAACTCTGGTTGAAATAATAGTTGTCCCTTTTTTCGCGGCGATTGGAAATAGGGACAGTAATACCTAAGACAAATACCTAAATTGTGGATTGGGTGGGTCTGTAATGGGCTCTTAAACTGGCCAATTTAAGAGCCCGTATATACGTAATCACATTTTTGCCCTTAAGGTGTTGTGAGAGACGGCTAAAAGAATTTGTAAGCCGATGACATCTGCATGCGATGAAATACTCGAATACAAAATCAAATACCCGTCCCGCTGTAAAGTAGATTATAGTCTATAGGCCCTAATGCAAGTTTTATTCGCTAAATAACGACCGCGAGCGTGACAAAGTTGACGGGAAATGAAAGAGATGGGCCAGTACCGCTCAATCCCGCCAGGCAGCGCCGTTCTAATTCCATACAATTTCCCGTCAATGTTGTAGCCCTTGCTATCCTTTACGTAGCGAAGAAAACTTACAATAAGACTTACCGTTTTTACTTTAGTATTAAACTGATTGGTAATATAAAGTTAACTGTATCAGCTGCTGTTCCTGTCACACAACAAGCGCTTTCAGTTTAACTTGAAATTGGCTTGAATAGGCTTAGATGACGAATATATGTAATTTTCACCAACTTGCTGTAGTCGGATTGATCTGAAATTTTTCACACACATTAAAGACCAATGACAATGCAATAATATAAAAAAACATTTTCAAGCGTGCTTAGTTTTTGAACTAAGCAATTCAATAAATTTCTTAACTAAATAAAACTACTTTCTCAGGGCCTCAGCTTCGAGATCCCAGGGGAGGCTGCCTGCGATTAGGCACGCCACCTCATAAGAGACGGTGCGGTACGCTCTGGAAGCCCTCTGTGCCAGGACCCGCTGCGGACGTCGCAGCAGGGCTCTGTTTTCAGCGCTGAGGGCTTCCCTCACCCAAATGGGCGCTCCATATAGAGCCATGGAGCGCACCACGCCGTCATAGAGACGGCGACCGACTTTCCCTGCCCCCCACAATAGGGGAGCAGCCCTGCGAGCATTCCCGCGCACGACACCAATTTGGGCGCCAGGGCAAGGAAATGCTTGCTAAACCTCCACCGGCTGTCGAGGACGAGACCGAGGTATTTGGAGGTTCCACCCACAACAATGGCAAACCCGAGGGGGGGCTTTGTCCGAGGCCCATAGAAGAATATGGCCTCGGACTTCTCGAGGGCCACCTCTAGGCCGAGGGCCCTGATGCGGCTCACAATACGGGCTGTACCCGCCGTGGCGAGCACGCCAGCTTCTCAAGTCGAGAAATGGCATCCAATGTCGATCTCCTGCGGCGAAAGCCAAACTGGCGGTCACTAACGTTCGGGCCCACCGCCCCTAAGTGCTCGACGAGGCGTGTAGCGAGCACGCGCTCGAAGAGCTTGCACGCTTCATCCAGCAAAACGATGGGGCGGTAGGCCGATGGCGAGTCTGCGGACCGCCCGTGCTTCTGGATGAGCACGAGCTTCCCCGTCTTCCACCGCCGCGGGATTTTGCCGGACACCAGGAATTCCGACATGAGGGACAGCGTCTCCTCCTCCAGGACCGGTATTACGTGGGCGAGTAGCCGCCCAGGCACACCATCTGGACCCCGGGCGCGGTTTTTCTGTTTTAGCTTCAAAACCGCCGCCCCTAGCTCGTTCCCAGACACGGGCGGTACAACCTCGCCCGATACCGATCCTTCCTCGGGTGCCGCCATTCTGGGCGGTACACATTCTTCCCTCGATGGGAATAGGGAGCTGACCACCCTTTCGACAAAGAGCGGCTCAAGGGTCCTCGTCAGCGGCACATTACACACACACACATTACATTACACATTACAGCTCAGTCTCACCCGTGACCATGGTGACTGCAAAGTCTCCGAAACGTCGGGCCAAAATTTAAAACAAATATACGCGTCTAAATCCGTAAAAAGTAGTTTTATTTAAACAGATGAGTCGCGCAAGTGTGAAAAAATTTCTTAACTTCAAATATTATTATTTTTTGCAGCACTGTGGTACAAATTAATCCGACACTGCCGAGTCTATTTCTGTTAATTCCCAAGGGTGTATTGATGTGATATAGCGACGTATGAATCTTGCAAATTATCTCGCTGTATGATTACTGAAATAAGATAACCGAGTTAATCTCAATACATATTAGGCGCAAAGGTTAAAGAAGAAAAATATATGAGAAACCACTTGTAAAGGCGCATTATTTTTTAAGTATTCTTAACTGTATACCTAAAGTAATTACTGTAAATTAAAATTATGTATTTCTCGAATATTTATGGTAAGTAGGTACTTTTAAACAGTGATTGATATATTTATTTCATTTTATGATAACCTTTTAGCTTTTTCTCGACTTTTTGTCTATCGCATAGTCTCTCAGTTGATTCTTTTGAGTTATTAGCTTGACCAAGTCCTTCAGTCTTACGAGGGAAGGTAATTTCATATCTATTATATTATTGCAAAAAGCCTGTTGCGTTTTAGTCACCTACGTCTACCACGAAGCTTTCGTTGTTAAACAAGATTTTTTTAAAAACAACATTTGCAATACCAATTTTTACGTACGTTTTCCATTATTTTGATAGTTCTGATTAATCTTCATTTCAATTTTTTGTATTTTAGTGTGGAACTGTTGAGCTGTTGAGAGGAATAAAACAGGAAATTGCCTTGCGAACGCGACATTCTCTACGTCGGATTATTGTCAATTCGGTACGTCATTTCCGCTTTAAGAAAACATCCTGTAATTATTCGGATATTGTCAAACGTAACAGAGAGAGGGTTGTTAAAACGAATCATGTACAGAATGTTAAACGTTTCGAAAGTTTTTATTTAATTTAATGAAGTTAAGTGAGCTGAAATATTATATTATGAAAAGCGATATATTATATTACTAAGTACCTGAATAAGATTATCTGTTGCTTGCCATTGAGTACGCGTGGCATTTAGAAAAAAAAAGTAATATTTATACAAACAAGCCATGCTCTTTAACCACGCACGCTATGTATTAAAAAAAACTATATCAAAATCCGTTGCGTAATTTTAAAGATATACGCTCTCATATGGACATAAGTACAAACAAAAATAAAAACTTGTTTTCTAATTATTCTCTTCTATTTATTTATTTAGAACAAGTAAAGATATAATTTTAAACTTTGTTAAAGAATATAAACAGTTATTAAAAGTTCTTCATAAAGATGTTGCAGGTTATTATAATCCAGATAAAAACAAGTATTAAAACCCCAACATTGATCTGATATAATAGAAACAATACGTATAACATTACATATGCTGTTTTATAGAGCTACATTTTTAGATAGCTTGCAGATAAATATTTCACTACTGAAACAACACCTAGTGCGAATCGTAGTGGTATTGCGGTTCGATGTAACCACATACCAAATGGAATCGGCTCGATGTCAACGCATTGTTCTGGGGCTCACTATCAATTACCCAAATGCAACAATATAAATACCGTAATTGTTGGCTAAAATATATTGCAAACATGTATTAAAAAGTGAGCAAGTTTTAATTTTAAAGTTCATGAATTCAAGATATCTATGACGTCACTTTATTTTCCGAGTTATGCTTAAAAAGCTCTTGCATTTGGTTAAGGGCCTACATCAATATTATCGTATATCATCGCCGACACGTACATATTAACACAGCCAGTAGGCACAGAAAATGAAGAATTAGGGATACTTTTCCTATTTACTCAAAATCTACTAAATATATTTTAATTCTGATTTACGTGTTTCTATACATAATAGTTACCTATGTTTTTAAAGTTATTTCATTAGTTAATACGCGATAATAGACTGACAAATGAAAAAAAATTAAAATTAGAGAGGTTGTTTCGCCTAGATTTTCTATCGAGAAAACTTTTTTCCATCGCGTTTCTGAGTTTATGCGATCGTAGATCATATATTGAAAAAACATATACTTAAAAATTAGAGCTCTAGCCATTCAATCTAAAGAAACAATGAAAACTTCGTACATAGAATTATGCACGAAGCTATTTTGGTATCCTCTTAAGTAGGCAAGCTCTTTTAAAAAGTCAGAAGCTAGCTATCTTATAAAGAAAAAAGTGTTTGTATTTTGTCTAAGTATTTTATATGTAACTAGCTGACCCGGCAAACGTTATTTTGCCATATAAATGTTAGGGGTGGACAACCCTTACCACTTAGGGGTATGAAAAATAGATAGTAGCCGATTCCCAGACCTACTGAATATGCATATAAAATTTCATAAAATTCGGTCCAGCCGTTTTGGAGGAGCAGATATGGGAACGAACATTGTAACAGAATTTTATTATATGTAATTAGCATTTTATAAACATTAAATTTTATTGCTGAAGTGGCAATGGGCAGGCCGCATCGCTCGTAGGACTGAAGATTATTATTATGCAAGCGGCACAAGACTGCGCGTTGTGGTGTTTTATAGGGGAGACCTATGTCCAACAATGGACGGAAAAAGGCTGACGAATGGATGGGTGCAAACATATTTTTAATTAGATTGGACTTTGAACTCGTGGAGTTATTCATGATAGTTGATATTAATGAAATGTGATAATCACGAAAAACGAAAGCTGTAATAGCCAATATTGCTAGGAAGAGTAATGGCTACATCGTCTGTTGTCATTAGTTGGTCATTACTCACTAAGACGGTGAGTTACACCGTTACCCTGGTAATGATACCCTTCAACTATGTTTCAACTAAAATAATTCTTTAAAGATTTAATTTAAACTAGTTATTTTATTCTTAATTCAATTAGAATTTAGAAGAAGAAAGAAGATCTCTTCTCTTAAGAAGAATAAGACAAAAGATCCTCCGCTTCGTCCCATCCACTTCGCTAAATAGAGCGAAGCGCAGGAGGTTTGTACTCCAATAGTTGGAACTATTATTGAGCAGAATCAGAAACGTCCTCCGCTTCAGGAGGGTCTACTTATCCCAGGCCATTTCTCTCATTGAAGACGTGATTATTTCTATTACAACCCCTTAACAGCTTTCTAGGAAAGAAATGGAGTGGTGCCACTGGTTCTTAATTTGTCACCACACTATACTAAATGAAATTTGTACACGATCTCAATAAAATCTTGCTGTCACAGTATTACATAACATTCTTCATGTGATATTTTTGTTTAGTTTTCATCTAGAAATTTAAGGGCCTACATCAATATTATCGTATATCATCGCCGACACGTACATATTAACACAGCCAGTAGGCACAGAAAATGAAGAATTAGGGATACTTTTCCTATTTACTCAAAATCTACTAAATATATTTTAATTCTGATTTACGTGTTTCTATACATAATAGTTACCTATGTTTTTAAAGTTATTTCATTACTTAATACGCGATAATAGACCGACAAATGAAAAAAATAAAAAATTAGAGAGGTTGTTTCGCCTACATTTTCTATCGAGAAAACTTTTTTCAATCGCGTTTCTGAGTTTATGCGATCCTAGATCATATATTGAAAAAACATATACTTAAAAATTAGAGCTCTAGCCATTCAATCTAAAGAAACAATGAAAACTTCGTACATAGAAAAACGCACGAAGCTATTTTGGTATCCTCTTAAAACCATCTTATAAATGTAGGTGTAGCGTAGTGAACGTCTACCCCAATTTTATTTTAATAACTTTTTGTTCATCTCTATAGGTTTTTAACCCTAAATAAAAGAAACAAAAAGATAAAGAAATTGTTATTTCAGAGATTGAAACTGATAATGGGCATTGTTAATATTTTTTTAAAACTCTTAATTCGAAAACCATTTCGGGGAATAGAGTTTCTGATCATGATCCATTAGATTTTTTCGGAAAATTTGCTATATTAACGATTATTTTTCCAAAAAAGCAAATGATCTCTATTTGCCCTTGAAATGAAGGACTTAAAATATTAAGGCGTTTTTAGGGATATACTACTCTGAAGTGGAGTTGAAATTGGTCTATTATATTAACTTGTCAACTTTGAAAAGATAAAGCGCAATCTGTATTAAGTCTATCAAGAAAAGAATATACACAGATTGCGTAAAACGATGACGTCACAACATTTAAAGTAATATCTTCAAGAATTTTTTAAAAATTCTGTATAGTGACTATTTCAATAATATTGAAATTAGTTGCTTAAAATAGTCTATATTTTCTTAAAAGAATATAAAAACAGTAGGTCAAAAATTATGAACAATCCCAGTTCAACCAACCGCCCCTGGTTTAGAATTTTTTAAAATTCTGTATAGTGACTATTTCAATAATATTGAAATTAGTTGCTTAAAATAGTCTATATTTTCTTAAAAGAATATAAAAACAGTAGGTCAAAAATTATGAACAATCCCAGTTCAACACCCAGCTTTTAATTTCCTATTCGCATTATTTGTCGTTGATGAGTGACTTAAGTTTTATAATGCATAACTTTGCGATCGGAAACGATCGCTCGGCTTCATTGCAGGAAGTTTGCTAAGTTATACAATTGACTAGAAATTTATTTCTATTATAACCACAATTGTACGTAACGTACTAGCTGTTACCCGTAACTTCGTACGCGTAATGAGAGACCTAAATCCTAACAAATTATAATAGTTACATAATAAATACAGGCTGACAGGTGGAAGAACGTAAACATTGAAGGACATGATAGTTCATAGTCGTTATATATCCAAAAAATTATGTTATTGAGATATTTGTGTTAACTTTCTTAGAAAATATGGTGACCGTGCGACAGCGCGCTAGATGTGTTTTCTCATGTGTGCTAACATGTCAACATGATGTGTTTTCGCACAAGGTAAACCGAAAACTATAATAGATTAATGAATTATAGTTAGATAGAAATATGCAGAAAAATACGGTGAGTTTAATGGTATTTAAAACAGTTTTGACTATTTTTGGACTTAGTGACTTATCGCTGTACGGGGACGATATATGTATACAAAAATAATGGCAATGTTTTATCATAAGTATATAGTTTATTTCTGACGGTCTTCGTGGTGGAGCGGTTTATGTAATGGACTGCCGATCACGAGGTCTCGGGTTCGATTCCCGGTCAGGACAATCATTTGTGTGATATCCATAAATGTTATACAAATGTTTGTACTGCTTCTGGGTGTTTACTATGTATTATAAGTATGTATTTACAAAAGAAAAGTAGTTTATGTATTATATCCGTATTCTGGTACCCATAACACAAGCATTATAAGCTTAGCTTGGGACCAGAGGACGTTGTGTGAAATGTCCATGAATATTTATTTATTTTATTTTATTTATAAGTAAAGATATGCTACTTTCTTAGTGTATCATGAATACATTAATTAATACACAGATACAAACGAAGCTAATAAAATGATACCAGAAAAGTCTAAATCTACTAATAAAAGTAAATTAAAATTGGTAGAGATTACATGCCCAAAGGGAGATTTGCGTAGTGTAATATTATTACAATCTCATGTATTGTGTATATTACAACCTAACCTTCCTTTTTCCTTTGTAAAATTTCAATGAAGAGGGTGGATTATTTTTGGGCGGAGTAATTATTAAATAGCTCCGTTTTGATAGACAGTTTACCTTTAATTTAAAAGCATTCATATTAATTCTACTACATTTACGTATTAATTTCTTATTTTTAGTACCACTGTGTTTAGTTTTGATAAGGGTACAAAATAGAAAATTTCTGCAAATGGCATAATTAAATAATAGTAGTTAATTTATACTTTCATCTTTATTTTAATTTATTGTACAATGTACAATGTGTGCTCATATCTTCCAAACAACGCATCAGATGATGCGGTTTTTTTTATAGATAGAGTGGTTCAAGAGGATTGCTGTTTGCATATTTATTAAGGATGTTTTATTATCTAAATTCCAACATTTATAGAACAACTAGCTGACCCGGCAAACGTTGTTTTGCCATACAAAGGTCAGAGGGTGAGGGGGGGGGAGGTGTTTGAAAAATAGATGTTGTCCGATTCTCAGACCTACTGAATATACATGTAAAATTTCATAAAAATCGGCCAAGCCGTTAACACTGTGACACGTTAATTTTATATACTTATAAGGAGATAACTTATTTACTGAATAAGTTACCTATTGTAAATTGTCTCGTCAGGACAAGTAAGATAAATACAAAATGTTCCAATAAGATGTCGTTAGAAACGACATCTACTTTACAAATTGTAATATAAAAAGAAAACAACAAATAAAATAAAAATATAAACAGCAGAGACAGAGAAGATCCTCGCGATGAATCTGCTTAGTCATAATTACCGGAGTTTTTAAATACGAAATATAAAAACCGGCCAAGCACGAGATGAACTCGCACAAGAAGGGTTCCATACTGTTACTATCATAATATATTCGTCATACCTTCATAATCAAGTCGGCTAAGGCCATCATCAAATTACACTCGGGATTCTCTAAGGGAGAAATTCAAAGACATAAATATTTTAACGGTCGCTTCACAATATATATATGAAAATTTATTGTATGTTCATAAAAATATTCATAATTTTACAAAAAAAAAGCGACCACCATAATGTTAATACAAGGCATAAACACAATCTTGTGATGCATGTAACCCGTCTCCACAAAATATGTAACTCTTTCATGGGTCATTGTATACGATTTTATAATAAACTCCCTATTGATGTAAGAGAATTAAATAATTCTAAATTTAAAAAATTCATTAAAACTAAATTATGTAAAAAGGCGTATTATAAAATTTCTGATTATATTAAAGATGATAAAGCTTGGGAGTAGGTTGCTCTGGAGCAATACATATTCTATATTGTAAAGTTATTAGCATTGTAAGTATAATTGACATTTAATTTAAAAATATTGATTTGATTAAAAGCTCTGCTGAGTTTCTTACGCCGGTTCTTCTCAGCAAATTGCGTCCTGAACCGGTGGTAGGGAAAAAAATTGGACATGTCATAAGCACATAATTTTTCTGAAAAATTGTGTCTACGTGATTAAAAAAAAAAAAAAAAAACACTGACAACGTAAGATGTATGACAGCACACTTAAAAATAGTATTATTGTTTTTAGTGTTTGGTGTTTTTTTTTGCATCATATACCATCTGTGAAAATTTCAACTCTCTAGCTACCACAGACAAGTGACAGACGGACAGCGAAGTCTCAGTAATAATGTTACATGACACCTTTTGGCGCGGAACCCTAAAAATAAAAACATGGAGGTATAAAGTAGGATGGAAGACTTAAGACCTCTGAAAAACGAGCCTGCATTATTTATTCAAACCCTCTTTCAGTTTTAATTCGGATTTATATATGTACATTAAAGAAAGAGGCTTATATCAGTCTGGGTTTACAAAACTGCTACGAAAGCTCATAATAGGTATTAAATTTAATTTGTTACTACCTGTTAGCGCTGGTATGCATGAAATTTGGATTCGTTCCGCAGTCTTTTTAGCAAAAATTGGCTTGTGTCTGTTTTCTAGGTCTAAACTAATAGGTACCTATTTTTAACATGCTTCATTGGCTTTTAAGGTATCTATGTAAGCAATCTTTGAAAGTAATTATTACCCACTTACTCGTACATTAGTTAGATTGATGTGAAATTTTGAACACATATTAAGAACCGATGATCATATATCAACTATGTATTTTTTTGGTTTTTGAACTAAGAAAATTATTATTTAAATCGGCAAGATAGTTTTGCCGCGATAAAGCGATAGACAAACACGAAAGGCCTTGTCTGCGCGGTTTAGTAGACCAATCCTTCTCATTCCCGATAGGGGACGTTGGGTATCGAAACAAGAACCTAATAAGAGTTATCTACCATCAACAATTAATGATCATGTTAACAATTATTAAGATTCAATACAAATGTTTAATAATCGGAGTTCTATTGACATATATCTATACTGCGCTTATCTCAGGAGCCACTGCCATTGATAAGATTTGAAAAACGATTGCAGTGTTGGATAGCATATCGAAGAAAGGCATGATGATCTATTATCACAGATAGGATGGCTGTGGCTAACAGACCTGACATCGTGGTAATTGGTCGGTCAGAATGTCGTGTAATGATTGTCGACATGTGGGATATTGACTCTTCAATCATTGTACCGATAGTAATAACGGTCAATGGTCTAATGGCCAAGAGCCTCGACCAACATCTGCAGAGGCTCGCGTTAGGTGGTTGGGTCAAGGGTGTGATACAGAAAGCAGTTCTCCTCGGTACGGCACGAATCGTGAGGAGGTTCCTCGCTCTGGAACCCTGACCATCAGTAGCTTGGTCCCTTGGTTTTTTTACGTTTTTAAAATGATTATTATGTATAGCTGTTGCCCGCGACTCCGGCTGCGTGGAATTTAGAAAATTTTCCCAGTTTTTGCAACATTTTTAACTACTGCTTCGCGTCTACTGGTCGCAGCGTTATGTTATATAGCCTGAAGCCTTCCTCAATAATCTATCTAACACAGAAAGATTTTTTTACATCGGTCTAGTGGTTCCTGAGATTAGCGCGTTCAAACAAACAAATTCTTCAGCTTTATAATATAAGTATAGATTGTGTATATCATCATGCTGCGGCAAATAGGTGCGAAGCATCAGTGAAAAATGTTGCAAAAACGGGGTAATTTTCTAAATGCAGCGGTAAAGTAGCGGCCAATGTTAGTTTGATAACGAAAATCAAAGTTATATTTAACATCAAACTATTAAAGTCTATAAGAGTAGCCTATTTTCAAGCTACATTGCCTCTGGGTGTTTAAAATGACTTGATGGCTTGTTTGATATTTTTCCATTATGATGAAATTAAAAAACTTCAGCCTTAAACCAAATAACTTTCTTGAATTCATCGTTTCGGTGTCAGTTGAAAGTGACGGGCTTCTTGGAATTGAATTTATATAAGTGTAGTTTGAAATATGTTGTATTTAGATAAAGATTCGGGATGCAACAAAGCTTACCTACTTATAAACTTTTATAATCAAAACTAAATTAAAATTAAATCTAAAATATTTCAATTATAATTTCATCTAATTAAAGAGAAAGTTAATTATTGGAGATGTAGTTCAGATTTGTTATCGATTATTTGCATTTCATACTTTACGGTTACCGATTGAGATGGACTCTTACATACTTAAGTATCTCTCTCTCTCTCGCTAGCCTGCTAAAGTTTCAGTGTTGGACATGGGCCTTCTCCACTTTAGGGAGGATTATGGTCTACTGTGCACCAAAACTACTGTATGCAATGAATACGGTTTTCAGTGAACGTTGGTAGAGATCTAACTTAAAGATAAGCTACAATTTTTTTCTTGAGATAACATCTAGTTCCTTGAGGAAAACCTGTTTTAAGTTTCTTATTGTTCAGTCATACAAAACTTTACGTGAACGAAGTCATGAGCAACATTTACTATTTAATTTAAATACATGTATAAATATTATAAAACTCTTTTGAACCTTCATAAGCAAACATGATGTTTATTTAATTATTATTTTGAAAACATTTTTTTGCAAATGACATTTAGTGTAAGTGACACGTGGGGGTGCTTTGAAAGCTAAAGAAAGGGACTTTTGTTTTTTGGCGAAATTATTTGAAAGATGTTTGTACTTACATTGTTGTAGATTATCATATACTAGACTAGTTGTTGCCCGCCACCCCGTTGCCTGGAATTTAGACGTTTTTGCAACATTTTAAACTACTGCTTCGTTTTTACTGGTCGTAGCATGATGTTATATTGTCTAAAGCCTTCCTCGATAAATCTAACACTGAAAGAATTTTTCAAATCGGCCCAGTGGTTCCTATTATTAGCGTGTTTAAACAAACAAACAAACAAACTCTTTTGCTTTATAATATTAGTATAGATGTTGCCCGCGACTTCGTACGCGTGGAATTTAGAAAACGTTCCTCGTTTTTTGTAACATTTTTCACTGATGCTTCGCTCTTATTGATCGCAGCGTGATGTTATTATGCCTTCCTAAAGAATTTAACAAATCGGACCAGCAGTGGTATTCAGTAAGAAAAAGTAAAGTGATTTTTCGGTGAATCTTGATCACGTGACAGCGTTCCTCTATTTTTATTGGAGGAGCGCTGTCACGTGATCAAGATTCACCGAAAATTCACTTCACTTTTTCTTACTGAATACCACTCTCAAGAACTACTGCAGTGGTAGTTCTTGAGATAAGCGTCAAAACAAAAAGGACGGATGGTCGGATGAACGGTCGGACGGAAAGTGACGTCTCAGTAACAGGTTCCCGTTTTACCTTTTTCTAGGGATCCCTAAAAATCATTGTTTAAACTGACGAATTCAGGGTTATAACATCATTTGTGATGTGATATAACGATGCAACGTTTATCGGCCTTAGTTCCACCCGCATGTTTCAAATCGATTCTCAATATATCCGAGTACCTAGTCGAATGCCGAATACGCCTGTTTCCGTAATGTAATTTGACATACAGAACATTATAGGACACGGGTTCTTATATTTTATTTGACGACGTTATGTGAAATTTGTACAATAAAATTTCTTTTAATAAAATATTATATTATGTCGTTTACTATAATGTATTACCGTACCTATATATAATATATATATATACTGTCATTATGTCTGTCATTATGTCCCTCGTCTTGATATATGAAAACGCCGGATATTATTACTTTAAAAAAATCTAAAGAAATTGTAACATGACAATTATTTGTAGTTGGAGGATATTGGAAGAAACTGAAGTCAACTAATAACCAAATGCAATTTTTTGAATCTTTGTTTGCCTATTTTCTTTTAATATAATCTACATAATTTCTAAGAACTATACGTGAAGATATTTAAGGTGAATTAGAATTTGAATGTGGTTTTGATCGATATTTTGCTGAAACCTAACTTAGACTATAAATATTTATTTATTTACACACTAATGTATTACAAACATTGCACAGGCGGATTAAACGCCTTAGGCATTAAGACCGCGTGTAGGTATTATACCTATGCAATTTCTTGTGACTATACGTGTATACTAATATTACATACCTAGCTGAAAAGTAAGTTTGTTTGTTTGAACGCGCTAATTTCAGGAACTACTGGTTTGAATTGAAGAATTCTTTTGGTTGGATAGTTAAACATAAAAAAATAAAACTGATTTAATGCCACGAGGAATGCTATTAACCTTGTATACCAAGCACAGTGTCGGTCTGCAATTTTATTAGTTTAAATAAAAAATACTGGTAACATCACAGTCCGTGTACATCTAATGAAATTGCCAATAGGGATGTGGGAAACGAAAAAAAATATCGATGTATCGAAATAACGATATTTATAAAAATATCGATATCGGCTTAAATATTTTATTTGAAAATCATCGATATATCGGCAGAATAAAAAAAACTGGCTACGTGCGAATAGGACTCAAAAGGTTTCGACATCAAATTAAGAATCATCAAATCGAGAGTCAACCAAAAACAAAAGGCAAAAAGTAATTTGTAAAAAAAAAAATTATAATACCTACATAGAAAGTATAGTTTATTTGGTTTTCGGTCTGCAAAAAATATCGATTTTTATACCATTACAAATTTTAAAATTTTAAATCAATACATCGATATTTTTGTTTGTATTTTAAAATTTTTCGTTATCATTTAATGTTTGTGTTTGTGAAATGAACACTGTTTATTTTTTTTATTATCAAACACCTGATCTAGGATTGGATAAAACGGTTAATGGTTAAAAAACAAATGTTATGACAAAGTTTCACTGAATGATGTTTATATTGTCTAAAAAGCGAATCAATAAACTATTTTACCCCTAACAAATATAACTAGTTGGTTGTGAAATTGGAATAACACTTTCAATGTACAGTATAATAAAACAGTAGCTTATATTCCGTGGTTGATTAAAACAAGTCTCCATAATCCAACATATTCCGAAGTCATAATACATTTGAGTGGAAAAACAAAACGCACAAGACTATAGCTTGGAAACTTGTTTAATCTCTTAAATCCTTTAATGGACGTTCGGAAATGTTGTCTAAAAGGTGTAACCACTCACAGAACAGGGCTTAGCGAACCATACATCGCGTTAATTATTCACTAATGAAAATGTACTGTTGTCAATGTTTGGTTGTCATTTATGTATATGTTATTAATTGCGCGCTCGCTCTCTGTATTTACACACAGATATAACACGCTATTGTGAGATACAACAAGCTACCTTTTACGTATTCTCTAATGCCAATATTACTAAACCTGTTGTACTTACTAATAGAAAAAAATTAAAGATGTCAAATAAAACTTTGTGTCTTTAAAAACGTACTTAGAGCTTAGTATCCTTTTGTCAATTATTTCGTTTGATCTTTTAGAAATTGAAACTGCGTCAGAGGTATTAGGTATTTATCAGGAGTGGTCAACAAGATCACTCGCAAGTTCCATTCCCCTAGACACAGTTTCTTAACCCGTTAAATAAATATTCATGTATGTTGCTGGAACTCTCAAGAGTGTGTAAAAGCACAATACATAAACGTCCCCCTTCTTACCTAAGAAATAGGTCGATCGCGACTCAATGTTAAAATAAAAAGTAGATCTTATGTGCACAAAATTTGGCTACACCTGGTATATATGACTGAGCTGCTAAGCACCGGTTAACAAAGTCTATTAGATAGAACACTGCTTCGTTTCGAAAGGCGGCATTACACACTCTGACGAGGTTGGCAACAGTCGGCCCCGGAGCGGTGGAGCTTAATGGGAGAGAAACCGACGGACTATCCGTGCATTGTCCAATAAGACCGCTTTCTGCATGTGCATTATGTTTTTATAAATAACCGAATTCATACCACCATTCAAACCTATAGGTGCCTAATCTTAAAAGTTGTATTTTTTAGAATTCGATTCTTAGTGTTTGCCTGCTGTTTGAAAGAATTCAGTTGAAAGACTTTCAGGTAGTTATATCTGATCTTTGATACAACAATCTGTCTGTCTGTATCAAATCCCACGACCTCGTGCTTCTCCAGACCCGTATACTGCGCATTCTTTGCACAAATCGTTGTGATAATATTATTGGTTCAACCAATACAATAACTTACCATTTAAAATAGATACTTTTAGTCTTACAACTAACAAACATTTATCTCAAAATAATCATTTTCGTGTAGAAATAAGAAGACCAAATTTGCAATTTAAAATGTAGAAGGTATTATTCTAGACGAGTGCATGATCAAAAGGAATATTTCTCTTTGTAGGTTGATTCCAAACGCTGGCGTATATGATGATGCAGTATTTTTATCTTAACTACAGTAAAAATGCATTGCCATTACAGCAAATACTGCCGGTGAGAGAAATTCGTGCTCTCTGATACCCTTTTAAAAGGAAATATAAAATTATGTTCAAATATTCAAGGTTTTTAAGTTCTATCGTAATAAAATTGTACAATTGTAATTATTATTTACTAGCTGTTGCTGGAATTTAGAAACTAAACCCTAACAAATTATACAAAAAAGCCATCCTCTTGAGTAATATCTAAGAAAACAAAACCCCATTAAAATCCGTAGCGTAGTTTTTAAGATATAAGCTCACATAAGGAAAAAAAAAACGACTTTGTTTTATAATAAGTAAGGATAAGGATTGCGTCATGTACTCGTAGTTCTATAGAGCTAATTAAATCATTGTAAAACCAAATTTTTATTCATAATCTAAAGAAAATTTAATTCCGTAGCCTTATAACGAAGAATATAACAATGGGCTACTTATTTTTATGCGTATGTATGTGTTTCTCACCGTAGCGTTAGTTATACACATACAGATACAGATTAAATGATCCCTTGGTCCATAATTAGATCCAACTAACCATTCAATCTTCATCATTATCTGTTCTATCGACTAATTATATTAGTGATTAACTGCCCATCCTTATTGATTTCGCTAACGAGATATGTATTCATTTATTTGCTTTGTCTGTACCTATTTAATTCCTGTTTTTATACCAAGATATTAGTCTTATTGGCACTTCTCTAATTATTTGTAAATCTATATTAATATTAAAAAAATGAAGAGTTAGTTTGTTCGAACGCGGTAATCACAGGAACTACTGGTCCTATTTAAAAAATTAATTCAATGTTGGATTGGATAGCACATTCATCAAGGAAAACTGTAGGCTATTTAGCATCACGCTGCTACTAAAAGGAGCGAAGCATCAGTGATAAAAGTTACAAAATCGGGAAATTTTCTAAATACCACTCGTATGAAGTCTCGTATATGCCTTTAAAAAGTGTAAAATATTGTGGAGACCTAATGTTATCGTATGTAGCGACCAAGTACTTAAAAGTTAGGAATCTAGCGAGAGGAACTTTAAAGAAAATGCTTAAATGATATTGCTAACGGCTTTTCTCTCTATGTTCCTGCTGCAAACATTTCGTAAACGAGTTGATTGTGAGTATTCTTAATCCGTCAGCAATTAGATAAAATATGAATAAAAATAAACAAATAATGAAAGTGCTTATGTGGGCGTGTAATTGTGCAGATCAGCTAAAAGTGTGGGATCGCTAACATATTCAAACTCACGTAGCGTCGTTATCAACCGTTGTCAGCTCCGTCCTGCCCGCACTTCACCACTCCGTCTCTTTTGTTTATTACTCAGGATAATCTTAACAAACACTCGTTAAATGTAAATAAATAAAAACACCCGAAAATTGTTGTCAATTGACATTTGAATTTCAAATTAAGGTAATGATAGGGTAGTGTGATTAAAAATGTGGAATACATTCGATTTGTCTGTTTTGGTTCAAGGTTTGTATAATTTTAGACTCTATATAAATTGTATTTATAAACGACTGTACCTATCTGAAAGATTACGTTTTGTATACCATACAATAATATATTATGTAAACACTTTAAAACACGCATTACTAGTAAGAGGTATTCTAACATATAATATGAAAATAGTTGCAGTTTTATCAAAATTAATTTAATAATTTAAACGTAAAGAAGTTATAAACAGACAAAATAACAAGATTTTAAAATAGTAGGTGTTCAATTCAATAGACTGTTGCTGTTGCAGATACCCGCGACTTCATATGCGTGGAATTTAGAGGATTTTGATTTTGACATTAGTCGCAGCGTGATGTTACAGCCTTTCTTGATAAACGCAAGGCAGCTAGATAGAACAGTGGTTTCTGAGATTAGCGCTTTCAAACAGACAAGCAAATAAACTCTTCAGCTTTATAAATTATGTATAGATTTATAAAAGTTTATAAATTTATATTCTTGGTAACTTTCACATAAGTTCCCCTGGAGTCCATCAATACTTCCATGCATGTGTTATGATTACCAGATTATGGAAGTAACACATCATCTTAGATTACGGTTTTCTGTAATGTAAATAATATTTTCATCAAACAAAAACACTCGGAAATTTACTTTTCAATGGACAATATGTAAAGTAAATACTTATTGAAATAAAATGCTTTGGTAAAGGAGCCCTGATTATCTTTTTGTTACATTCATTGGCACTCCTTTTAATTATATATCATCCCTAATTAAAAAGGGTTCTTACGCACAGATTAAAACAAAGGCGTAATAATTAAAACTGTTTACGGAAATAGCAATTAACTTGTTTCCTTGTTGAAATTTAATCAGCTGCCAGAATCAGAAAGAGGGGACTTCTTTCTTTGTGAAATTTTAGGTATTATCGTTTAGGCTTTTAGGATTCCGTAGCATAAAGTGAAACAGGACTTTATTACTAAGATTTCACTGTTTGTCCGCCCTTTCGTCTTTCAGTTGAAATTTTTACAGAAGATGTATAATCTGTTGATGCCATAACAATAAATACTAAAGACCGAAATAGAACGTATACTTGATAATAGTCACGAATATTTCACACAATTTCCTCTGATCCCAGATGGATCCCAGAATAATTTTATTATTCCTACGTCTGTGTTATTACTTTATTAGCACAAATTACAATTATATTTCATATACTACGTTTCTTTTAATGTTTCTAAAAATAATATTAAAGCAAATAATTATTAAGTAAAAGTTCTTTTATCTGTACAATATTTTAGTAAAATACTCTGTGAGAAGATTATAACGCTTTAATAAATACAAAAGTCAAGTATTTTGAGTGGGCTTCATCTTGATAAAACAAAAGTAAATATTATTCAAGGTATATGAGATTTAATATAATAATTTCAGATACATAAACTTGAAAATTGAATAGTAGTTACGCAAAGCATATAATATAAACCAACTGTGCACCGCGGTTTTAGATATTTTTGCACAACTAAACTCAACTAAAAAATGAAAACAACTACAATTAGTATATTTAGATTAACTGGCTATTTTGTTGTGCAAATTTATATAAATGAAGATCTTAAGTCTACAAAACAGTTTTTTTCACAAAAAAATTCAGTTAACATTTTTGGATTGTGGTACCAGCACAATCAAAATTATTTTTTTAGTTAAATTTAGTTTAGTTGTCTAGAATTGGTACCAATATCAAACCGCCATAATGATGTTTGTTCCCTTACTTTGATGTCAAGTTAAACTGAAAATGTTTGATGTACGGGAGCGCCTTCAAATATTTATTTTATTTTGGTTTTACTATTTTATTTGATAGCGGCAATGATAACAACTGTTTCGAACTGACGGACGGACACAAGAGTCTCATATGATCAATGAGGCAATAGGATTCTATTTTTCCTTGTAGTAAGGAACCCTAAAAACAAAGTATATTTAGTTATGAATACAGAATTATAAAAAGGGACTCGCTTAAAAATAAAAAGAACGACATGTACATAAATTATTTACGAAAAATGGTTTCTCCGCATAACGTGAGATATGGCCAATATAACGGGCACGATGTAAGCTGGATGGGAGTTGCGCGGTCAATATTGATACGCCTTTATGACCCATTTACCTTTTCAGTTTGCGCGTAACGTGGCCCAGGTACCGACGAAATTCTACTAAAGTGCTGTTAAAAATTCACGCTTTTAAAATGTACTCAGTTGTTTACTTTTGTACTGCTTTGTGAAGTTTACTTACGCTGTATTGGAGCGCTTGTTGATGTACCACCTAGCTACCTATATTTTAAACTGTTTGTTTGAATAACAGAAATTGGGACCTACAGCGGCAGCAGCAATTCGCAAGCCAATATTCAGGTGTTTTTTTAACCAACATTATGCTGAGCAGTAGCCCTTTTGTATTCTTAGCATACAAACAATTTTTTCTTTTGTCTATTCTAAATAACCAGTTCTTACAAGACGGACGTCTCAATGCTGTTATTTAAAATCGCCAGTTTATTGAGCCTAATAGGTACCATAACAATTCGTCTTAGTTCATAATTACACTCCACTGAGCAAAGCTTCCTCTAGAATGGAGAGTAATATAAATAAAGAAAAAAGCAAAAGACTTTGCTGAGTTCTTCTTATTTGCGTTTCTGGCATTATATGTCTGGCACCTGTG
This sequence comes from Orgyia antiqua, assembly GCA_916999025.1. Lineage (NCBI taxonomy): Eukaryota > Metazoa > Arthropoda > Insecta > Lepidoptera > Erebidae > Orgyia > Orgyia antiqua. The sequence goes on along the minus strand of OU779863.1, from coordinate 7,646,792 downwards.
GTATCGGGAAAACTATTGGACCTTTCATATTAGCTCCAACTATTTTATTGCGATTCTACCTACCCGTCCGTATACTGACTGGTTAAAAATACAAGTGACACCACTCCTTTTCTTTACCAGGTTGCTGTACAAACGAGCTATGGAATATTGTACTCAGGTAACGTCCTCTGATAGAAGAAAAGCTCGAAAATAAACACTGTGCCAACACACCTGGGGCTCAAGTCTGCTATTCAATGTTGTCACAATGATAGTTCAATGACGCAATTATGGCGCCATAATGGCGCCATTGACTGATCATTAGTGATCGGAATAGGTAGAGCTATTTTATTTACTAGTCGTATTTTACAATAATATGGATATTCCCAAAATCCCGGGATTTACTTTTGAAGTAGTAAATTAATAAAAAGCTATTTACCTAATACGGATTAAGGAGTAACGACAGAATACACTTATTTTACGATGGATAAGTATAAGGATGGGTTTAAAGATAGTATAAGTTGAGTCAATAAACCATGTATATTTTTATATAACAGTTTTTATATTTATACAATACTCAACAATCATTTACAATTTTCTTTATTTTGCAGTTGTACAAGAATATAATATTAACATACAAACTAATTCAAACATGTTCATCAAAAATCAAAGTATTATCTTCTGTTTCATCATAATTATTTTCATGTCTTCATTCTTTGAACTATTTTTATTTACAAGATATTTATTTAAATGCTCAGCATGTTTACTTTTAAACAATAATTAAATGAAACTGTCATTGGTCTGTTTCTAAGTGTGATTCGTCTACAGCGTCACTAGAAGCCTGATTACGACCCAAGTTAAAATAAATGACAATTATTTTTTCTAAATTTTCTATTTTGAGCCTTTTTTTTACATTTAACACCCATTTATAAGTAGAAAATGAGCGTTCGACATCTGTAGATGTTAGTGGAACAAATTTAAATGATAAAATTTCGTCATTTAGTACATTATTCGACAATTTTTCTTCGTGTTCTCTCAGGATATCAATGTCCAGGATTTTTAAAATCCGTTAAAAGTAGTTTTATCCCATGGAATGTCCATATTAACATCAATGTTTGTGGTCAATGAACCTAAATAGCTCTACCTACTCCGATCATTGCTGATCATTGAGACAACATCGAATAGCAGACTTGGCCCCCTGGTCAGCGCAGCTCTGTAGAACATAGTCCATCTGAAAATGGAGGAAGCCCGTGCCCAACTATGGGACGTTATGGGCCGGAGAGAGATACACCTACGTAAATAAACAATTTTGATTTCTTTTTATTGAAAGGGTGTTTAGTTTCGAGCAAAAAATTGAATCTATAAATATAAAACTCGAACACAGTTTAAAAGTCATTTTGTAATAATTGAGCATTGATTGTGCAGCTGGCAATCCGATGCATGTACTGTGGAAAAAAAAGTTGCCAACGTACGGCCAGTCGGTCTATTGTTTTTATCTTTCACTGTGTGTTTTCGTAGTTTGTTAACTGATATTTGATTCGTTATTGAATACTTCCACAATGTAGCGCAATTTGTAATTACTAGGATATTTTTCTTCAAAATATACCAGTAGCAATATACCACGAGTTTTAATTAACACTAGCTAATTCTCGCTAATTCATACGCTTGGTATTTAGAAACTAAGCCATGATAAATTGTGTAAAAAAGGCATCCTCTCGAACTATTCTAGCAAATGAAAATAACCGCATCTAAATACTTTCCGTAGTTTTGATAATATAAGCTCACATAGGGACACATAAAAGTAAAGACATTGGTGTCGATTCTGTGTCCACGGACTTAACTAAATGTATGGATTGATTTACTTTGGTGCTGTCAAACTAAAATTAAGTTTAGTTGGTGTCTTCTAGAATAAGAAAGTGACGTTTGAAAGGACTTAACTAAATTAAGTCCTTTCAAAGCTTGGCGCAAAGCAAGCAAATATTGGCGCCAAAATTTAGGTTAAACAAAGCGCGAAAAACAGACGAATCACAGTCAAGTGCGGAGATTCGTAGAACTAATTATTTAGGTACTTCTTTGTTTACGTTACGTTTTTTGTCGAAATAGTTTTGTAATTTAAATACTTATTAAAATATGTATTTTTACTTTTCCATAGAATTCCAAGTCATCATATATGTAAGTATACAAGTTATGGTAAAAAAATTATAAAGTTAAATACTAATCTGTGATACTCAGTGAATGATTTTGAGGTTAAAGGCGTCTAATGATATAAAAATAATTTTTTCCAGGTCATTCAGTGGAAAATAAAAGTCCAGTTGGTGGCATAATGGAAAATTGTGGTCCAGTACCTATAAATGCAGTTGCTACCAGTAATATTAAGTGAACCACAGGAACAATCTTTGGAAATCTTTGGAACTATAGTTTGGAACATTGAAACTAGTGATAAAATGTGTGTTTGTGTGTGTGTCTACCTAAAGTTATGTAAATATCATTCAATAGTAGAAATAATAATTGTAGCCAGTGTTAAAACTATACTTACCAAATGGTGCTACTTGAACTGTGATACATAGTTAAAACAGTTTGTCTCTAGAACAGTGAGCTATATTTCTTAACAGTAGGTTTCTAGATTTATTATTAAAAATAACTAATGAAGAAATGATTTGAATCAGCCAAGCCAAGCTGGAGAGTTCAGTGGACCAACATTTTTTTATATGTACTTATAAAACGTTCAGATTTATCTAGATAAACATGTATTTAAACAAATATTGCATTTTTATTTGTATAATAAGTAAGTATTAAGCCTTTTACTACATCAAAAAGTAATGTATTGTAGTAGTAGTAATGTAATTTATTGGAATTCTTAACATTCTATTAATCCTTATAGATTGTTTGTAAGAATTTATGGATACATAAATACTGTTGTGTAGCTTCTAGCTAGATCAGAATACTTAACACAGGCTATATTATTTCAACCATATTAGGCTCTATTATTTCAATATAGTAACCACTAGCAGGCTTAGCTAAGTTACAAATAAAAAGAGAAATAAAGTATATAATTTATTGGAATTCTTAACATTCTACTAATCTAAATATATTTGTAAGAATTAATGGATATATTATGTTGCCCTTATGCAAAAACTTATGAAAAGACTGATGAAATTGCTGTTGTGTAACTTATAGATCAGAATACTTAACACATACAACTACATACTAAACTTAACACACTTATATATGTTACAAATAAAAGTAGAAATAAATTATTAGGTTCATTTGATATTTTTTGCAGAATAATACACCACATGGTATCACTAATTTTTATAAAAACAGATTTTCATGTTTACATAAATACACTTTGGCTTTTGTTATTGTTATCTTGATATGGTGTTTCCGTCATCAATTTAAGGTATATGGGAATTAAATATGTGCTTATAAACATATTTTTCCTTAGTTGCTGTAATATACTAAACATCTATTAAATAAATAGTTTACGAATTTAATTGTTTGTTTTTTGTTTAGAGTAATATAGGCATACCACAGATTAAAAGTAGCGCTAATCGCTCCACAGATAACCTAAAAGATTTGATGCTCACTATGCTCATATTTAAGATGAGAAATTCACTGAAATAAGGCCGCCAACTAATTAAATTATTAATAAATGTTCATAATAATGATGCAGAAATATTTGTAAATATTTATAAATAAATAAATAAATATTCATGGACATTTCACACAACGTCCTCTGGTCCCAAGCTAAGCTTATATGCTTGTGTTATGGGTACCAGAATACGGATATAATACATATACTACTTTTCTTTTGTAAATACATACTTATAATACATAGTAAACACCCAGACGCAGTACAGACATATGTATGACATTTGTGGATATCACACAAATGATTGTCCTGACTACTACGAACTATATTGCTCAAATAACGTTTGAAAAGAAATTTTATATTAGTTATTTTTTATTCATTATTCATTCGTTCACTTTAAAAGGCATTTATGTCTGTTAGTGGGCAGCTTTAAATGATTATGTCAAAATCGATTTAGTGCTGTCAACTAAAATTTTTAGTTTTATTTCTGATTGAAACAGAATAGGTTTAGCACTTAACCAAACTAAATATAGTTTAATTATAGTTAAGTTTAGTCAAGTTGAACTTGCACTGGAATCGACACCATTGTTTTATTATATGCAAAGAGGATACGCTAATATATAGAAAATAACAACTTCGTTTATGTACGACCAGGGGGCCATGTCCACTAATTCTGCTATTACAATCATATTACCATGTTGTTATCATGGTCAGTAACTTACGCCATTATGGTGCCATAATGGGGTCATTATGACAAAATATTATTAGTAGACTACCAAATTTGATAAAATTTCGCCATTATGACGCCATTATGGCGTCATTAAGACACCAAACTTGATTTTTTGTCACAAATGATGCCACTATGGCGCCATAATGGTGTCATTGAACTGTCATTGTGACAACATTGTATTAGCAGACTTGACGCCCAGATGTATGACTGTAAATGACGATTGCACGCTGCTGTAGTGTATTTGTATCTACATGGAATGCTCCAAAGCATGAGGTAAGATATAGTTCTTTAAATAATATATTATATGTAAAACAAGAATTTTCGCAGTTAGTTTTACAATAATCATGTTTCTGCACTAAGGATGTAGGTGCCTACCTAAACATCACTTGTTGAATTTGTTACATAGTCAATCTAATATATAAAATTCTCGTGTCACAACGTCCGTTCCCATACTCCTCCGAAACGGCTTGACCGATTCTTATGAAATTTTATATACATATTCAGTAGGTCTGGGAATCAGCCACCACTGACATATGCATGGCAAAATAACGTTTGCCTAATCAGCCAGTAATAAATAATATATGTCGGACGTCAGTTTATTTAAAAGCGTTATGTATGAATGTCTAATGATGTCATCGATTAAACTAATCACATCAAATTATTAACGTTATAAATGAAACAAATATAACTTACGTCATAGATTGACGTAAGCAGCCTATAAATTGTCGCCTTTGTAAATCGATTATGTAAAATGAAATATCTTCTTAGTTTTTACTTATTCTAATAGACAGTCATTATTTTTGTATGTATGTCCCTATATAAGCTATAAGCTAGGCTCTAAGCTTTGAGCTTTTAGCTTACACATATATCTAATATTATCATCATAATCAAATATTATCTTTAAAACTACGAAACGGATTTTAATGCGGTTTTATTAAAAACTAGCTGTTGCCCGCAACTCCGTTCGCGTGGAATTTGTAAAATTTTTTTTTCGCAATATAAGGTAGCCAATGTCCTTTCTCAGGGTCTAAAGATTGTCTGTGCGTAACAGACAAACAAAGTTACTTTCGCATTTATAATATTAGTAGGGATTAATGATTATTAATTTATTAATTAATGCCAATAACTTGCTATGCTTTTTATGAAATGAAATGAAATGAAAAATCATTTAATCAAGTAGACACAATTTTTCAGAAAAATTATGTGCTTATGACATGTCCAATTTTTTTTTCCCTACCACCGGTTCAGGGCGCAATCTGCTGAGAAGAACCGGCGTAACAAACTCAGCAGATATAAAACCGAAACTCTATCTATGTAATAAAACCGCATTAAAATCCAAAGAGTAGTTAAAGAGAATGGTTTTTTTTTGTATAACTTAAATAAAAAAATAAATATTCATTGACATTTTACACAACGTCCTCTGGTCCCAAGCTAAGCTTATATGCTTGTGTTATGGGTACCAGAATACGTATAGACTACATTTACTACTTTTCTTTTGTAAATACATACTTATAATACATAGAAACACCCAGACGCAGTACAAACATTTGTATGACAATTAGAAAAATCATACAAATGATTGCTCCGAGCGGGAATCGAATCCACGACCTCTTGATCGGCAGATCGCTACATGAACCACTCGACCACGAGGCTCGTCGATTTGTTAGGGTTCGATTTTTAAATTCCGTGCGTACAATGTTGCAGGCACCAGCTAGCTTACAATATAATACTTAATGATTCTGAAAATATTTGATCTTATTAATTACTAGCAAGTGAATAATTTAGAAAATTTTCTCCATTTTTGCAATATCTTTCACTGACGCTTCGCTCCTATTAATCGCTGCGTGATAAAAATGCCTATAGCCTTCCTCGATAAATGTACTATCTAACTGTAAAAGAATTCTTCAAATCGGGAATTAGCACGTTCAAACAAATAGGCTCCTCACCTTTATAATATTTTATAAGTATGCAAAGTTTCAGATTACTAGACAAATTGGAAGGGGGTGAAAATCACGTTTAAATGATTCCGTTACCCAGATTAACGAACAGCTATACTAACAATTATATACCTTGATAATAATGAACGAAGCTAAGGTTAAAATATGAATGTTAAAAATAAAATTACTCCGAGAGTGCTGATAGAGGTAAAAATGCCAATAGGCAGGCGCTTTTATGTCAGCATGCAGATAAAAATGTTGGAAAGGAATTCAACTTCATCGGCTTAGAAAAATATCAACCGCGAAAAGGTTACCAAAAGTTCGTCGTTATTGAAATGACAACGTATTAATGTTGCCAAAGATATTAATTTCTAAGCAGGTATTTGTAGCTTGATTTTTTTTATATATAATTGATGTTTGACCAGCTCTATTATAATTAAAGTAATGCAATAAAAGTATGCCTACCTTCTTCTACTACGTTTCTTTGTTTCATCCTTCTTTACTTCTTCCTTAGTTCTATTAAGTTTCATTGTTTTATCTGGTATGTGTAAAAAATATGTGTAGTTATAACGGTACATATCCAAGAGATAACAAATAAAACGTTACAGCTCAATCGTACTCCTGATCATGATGACGGAAAATTCCCAGGAGCGTCGGGCTAGAAAAAAAATATTTGCGCAAAAAGTAGGTTTATTTGTACAAAAGTAGGCAAGTGTTGCACAGAAACACGTTCTTAAATTTTCTATTTCGTGTAATCAACGGTGCATATCTAATATATAAAATTCACGTGTCACAGTGTTAGTTACCGTACTCCTCCGAAACGGCTTGACCGATTGTTCTCAAATTTTGCATACATATTCAGTAGGTCTGAGAATCGGACAACATCTATTTTCAAGCCATTTTTTTTGTACCTATGGCAAAAAATGCTTGGTCTATCAAGATTCGCGGCAGGACGCAGCGGCCTCTAGACGATAAATCAACTCGACGCTTTTATGTATAAAAAAGGAAAAAGAGCGAGAAGGTCGTTTATTTGTTTCCAAACTATATTCGAACGATTCCCAAGCTTCGATACTTTAATAAAAATCTTACTGTGGAATTGAAATTTCACATTTCGTCGCACTGCCTTCAGTGGGGGAAATGAGGGGGTATAAAGTGCAAGTACTCGGGGAAAATGGATAACTGCTCAACTTTTCGCATTTATTGTTTTAATTAGAAAGAATATAAATATGTCATTGCGTTAAATGTTCTGGAAAAGATTTTTATAAAAAGCTTTTCAGATTATTTGGATTACAATTAAAATCGATTAAATGGCACTGTTATAACAGCTGTGCCGTTTTAAATTATTTGGGCTAATTGGGCATTTACTTTACTACGGCACTACTGCTACGGCTACTGGGCACGGTACTTTAATATTATCTAAGTATCGTTCACATTGGATGCAAGCGGCACAGAATCGCGCGTTGTGGGGTTCTATGGGGGAGGCCTATGTCCAACAGTGGACGGAGAGAGGCTGATGGATGGATAGTTCAACCCCTCTTTTAAGATGTTTTTATTTTAAAATTGTCTATGTAACCACGATCTTGGAACATCGTTCCGTTGCTCTGCCAACTGAGCTATCATGGTGCCTGCCACTGAAAACCACATTTTCCACTACAATGTTTCTCTTATACTCGTACGTCAATATGATGTAAAGCATAGCAAGTCAATTACAAAATTAGTAAATTGTTGTAGAATTAGTACTAACTTTATTCAAAAATTGCTATAAACCTAATACTCTCGTAATATTATTACCTAAACTTTAAATATACGATATTAAGAGCTTACCTACCTGAAAGTATGACAACTCAGTATAAGAGCCCCTATTTTAAATACCTTATTCGAATTTATGGGCAATATTATATTACATGTTATGGGAGTTATATTTAATATCATCTAATTTTCTTGTGCCTTGTGTTGGTTAGGAACAAGTTAAAAGTTTCCTTCACCTATTGTATTTGGTACATAATTGACGTTATTAATTTCTTCGTCCTGCCCGTCATTTCTTAGTTTAAAAGTTTTAACTCTTTCGATGTATTTACTGATTATATTTTATTAGTATTAATGATTACGTACTTATTTAGTTTGATATAAATACTGTTATTCTTGCAAATGAAGCTAAATATAAACATATTCAGATAAGACCTAAGGAAAGATGGATGAACTGTATGAACTAGGATATGAAAGAACGGACAGAAGAGTATGGAAAACAAAGCTTGTTGCGCCGACTCCGAATAATGGGATGTGTGTAGGAGAATTATGATAATCGTGGGAGTAGCCCGTATTAGAATTATATTCTTTTTATGATTTTTAGTGAAATATATGTATTTCCCATATGGTCACGGATAAAGAATAAAAATGTCAGCACCCCTTTTCCCCCCAGGATGCTGTAAAAGCCAGCTAAGGGATATTATAGACAGGTAACATCCCCTGTGAGAATCGGAAAACTCGAAAATAAACTCTGATCCAATGGCTGGTGAGCGCGGTATAGTAGACCGTAATCCCTTCCATAGTGGAGGTCCGTGCCCAGCGGTGGGACGTCAATGGGCTAGAGAGAGAACGAAAAATTTAAGCTTTATATTAATTTCAATTATTTATACCGCTTGAATAATTTATAGACAGTTGGCTTATTGCCTAATATCAAAGTTATTAGAGTGAAACTTAGTAAGTACCATTAGTTACAACAACTAGCTTATATTATACCAGCATAGCGAATTAACTGAATGCAGAAGGTGTTGCATAATCATGAAATTTGGTTAGCTTGCATTGAACAAATATTTGGTAAATTGTTGGTAGTTTCTACCATAAAATAAGATCATAATAGTTTTGTTTTATACATTACACCATTACACTATATCTTTTAGGACTTGTAGCTTCCACTGTTCACTATAAAATTATAAGAATTAAATTAATGTTCATTCATCATGTGTTTTTTTCATCAGTGCCTTAAGAGGATACCAAAATAGCTTCGTGCATTTTTCTACGTACGAAGTTTTTATTGTTTCTTTAGATTGAATGGCTAGAGCTCTAATTTTTAAGGATATGTTTTTTCAAAATATGATCTAGGATCGCATGAACTCAGAAACGCGATTGAAAAAAGTTTTCTCGATAGAAAATCTTAGCGAAACAACCTCTCTTATTTTTTATTTTTTTCATTTGTCGGTCTATTATCGCGTATTAAATAATGAAATAACTTTAAAAACATAAGTAACTATTATATATAGAAATACGTAAATCAGAATTAAAATATATTTAGTAGATTTTGAGTAAACAAAAAAAATATCCCTAATTCTTCATTTTCTATACCTACTAGCTGTGTTAATATGTACATGTCGACGATAATATTGATGTAGTTAATGTGTAGTTAATCAGAAATACTGTATTTATGGTTAATGTAGAGTTAAAATTTTACAGAAATATTTACCAACGTACTTTTTTTTATTTTTTTATTTTTGTGTTCGTTGTTCTTTTTCTTACAACTAGAATGAAAAAAAGCTAAAAGCTCGCCTGATGCACCCGGGTGCAAACACTGCGCATCCGGAGCCGTGGACATGGCCGAACATACGCTAGTCGTGTGCACGGCCTGGACCGCCCAACGCGCAAGGCTCACTGGCGTAATTGGGTTCGATTTGTCGTTGCCGGCCGTCATCTCTTCGATGGCCGGCAGCAAAGAGTGTTGGGCCGCCGTCACCTCATTCGCAGCCAAGGTGATGGTGGCAAAGAGAGAGGCCCTGCGGGAGCGAGAGCGCTCGGGTGATACACTGTAAGTGTTCCGGGTAGGGGCCACCCCTGGTCGGGTCATGGTAATACCTGAGTGACTACCATGGCCCGGCCAAGGGGCGAGGAGGAACACCGTGAGGTTTAGTGGGTACTCCGTTTCTGACCCGGGAGTCCCACACGAAGTGTGTAAATGCATTCCCCATGTAAAAAAATAAAAAAAATAAAAAAATTGCTGTAACCTATGGAAGTTGGATGTGTGCTTAAAAATGTTGTAGACGCAGCTAGGCACTCCATCGTGCGTGCATGAAAGTTAACTCGACATCATCGACTCTAAAAAGTAGAAGCTGATAATACATAATATCTTTTCCTTTGTTTAGAGTATCCAAGAACCTAGTCATTAATATAGCATCTGTAGAAAAAATGTGACGGCAATTTATGTTTATTAACAAAGCCATAATAAATAAATAAATATTAAATATTCACAGACATTTCACACAACGTCCTCTGGTCCCAAGCTAAGCTTATTATGCTTGTGTTATGGGTACCAGAATACGGATAGAATACATAAACTACTTTTCTTTTGTAAATATGTACATACTTATAATACATAGAAACACCCAGACGCAGGACAAACATTTGTATGACATTTATAAACATCACACAAATGATTATCCGAGGCGGGAATCGAACCCGCGACCTCGTGATCGGCAGTCCGCAATATAAACCACTACACCACGAAGCCCGTCAAATAATAAAGATTTGATTTCTACATTTTTGCTTTTTTAAATAGGTACAGAGAACGTATTCGATTGTTACGACCTAAATACTCTTAGTTGTAATTGCTACATTGTATTTTACAGCCGATATACGCCCTTTCAAAGGAACATGGTGCAGAAAAAGTTATAAATGAGCAATGAAAACCCTAGACACGTATACAGAAATCGCTAATGGTACCGTAGGTTGAAAATCACCCGTATAGAGCCGAAGCTTTCGAATATTTACCGTCGTTTTTAGGGTTCCGTACCCAAAGGGTAAAAACGGGACCCTATTACTGAGACTTCGCTGTCCGTCCGTCCGTCCGTCCGTCCGTGCGTCCGTCCGTCCGTCCGTCCGTCTGTCACCAGGCTGTATCTCAAGAACGGTGATAGCTAGACAGTTGAAATTTTCACAGATGATGTATTTCTTTTGCCGCTATAACAACAAATACTAAAAATATGTAGGAACACATTGTATGAATTCATTGTTTGCAAGTAGACGTAATGTCAACAAGTCTACGAATGCATAGAGACCATTGTGCTAGGCCAGCTAAGTTATAATAAACAAATATATTTATTACAGTATGTATGGTCCTATTGTTTGCTCGACGCCTAAATTATTGTATACAAATATATAATGTATCAATTCATTGTATGCAACACTCAGCGTATCAGCAGTTTTAGGAATATGTAGAAACGATTGTTCTCCTTAACTATATAAACTAATATTGTATTAAATATATTGAGTCGCAATTAAACTCCATGCAAGTCCGGACGTATTTCATTTTATCCTCTAACCAGACCACACGTCATTATAACCCTAAAGTGGTGAACCCGACGTGATTTATTGTGTTAGAGACGATTTTTTTTAAAGTAATACCACAGATTACTTAATAGTTACTACGTAACAGATAAATCACTCCAAGGAAAAATGACAATACCTACTGCTATAATAACCTACTCCCTCTAGTAGCTAGACGTTGCAAGCCAAAATGAACCAAAGCTTACGAACATAAAGTTGACTTTGCTCTGTAGGTGCGCGCTGCCACGTGCTCAGCGTAGATTGTCAGGGCTGCCTCTTTCGATATATATGTCAGTAGGTATTTGCAGTAAACTTTATAATTGAAAGAAAAAGAATTTCTTCTGTTTTAACATGTTTTATTTTTTAATTATCAAGAAATTATACATAACTTACAAATGTTTTATTTTGATGTAATGTTTAATAAATTTTTTGCCTTGGCGAAATTCTCGGTTATTAAACTTAATTGTGGAAAATATTCTGAATCGTATAAATAATTTAAGTAGGTATTCTTGTGGGAAACAAGGGCAAGGGGAGTTAAAAGGAATATTTTTTTAAAGATAAAGGAGCTTGCGACCGGGTTTTTGTCTCATGTTAATTTCAAAATTTTTAACAAATGTGATTTCTAGATTTTTTACATAATCGTAAAAGGAATCTGAAGGTACTTTTAAACTTCCATAAAAAGACGATGTTTTGTTGAAAGTCACATTCCGGTAACACAAAATATTTCCTCGCGTACGAACGCTCCGCGCGGCTGTCGGCAACCCTCTGAGAAATAAGCAGTCGACTGCCCGGCGGCCGGTAGGTACTTATCGCGCGCAAGTACATGGAGTGAAAGAGGCCTGGTAATACCGGATTAGGAAATTTATAAGCAATATGGCGAAACCTGAACAACTTGTTGCCAGTACTATTAGCAACGATGAAGACAGAGCCCTAGCAGCCATAACCGTATCTTCAAGGATTCCGAAGTTCTGGGTGGACCAAACGCGACTCCGGTTCATCCAGTTTGAAGCCGTTATCGAAAACCAGAGGGTTTGTGACGAAGCCAAGTTGAATCTCGTTGTCACTAGTGTTGCCCATATTCAGTCTTGGTCTTGCAGTCTTGGTCTTGTTCTTGCATTTTTGCAAGACCAAGACCAAGAACAAGACCGCGTATTTTTAGCAAGACCAAGACCAAGACTGACCGTGCAAGACTTGAGCAAGAACAAGACTAATCCGGCAAGACTCTTGCGTCTTGCAGCTAGGACTTAGCGCTATTTCACGGAGTAGTTAGGTATAACAGTTCGGTGTATAGGTACGCTTAGGAATTCTATGAGACGCAAAAAACTGAATCAAAACTGTATAAAAACTTAATTTTTAATCCTAATTTTATGCAAGGAATACTAGTTATTTTACCAGCAACATATGTTCCCGTGAAATTAGGCTTATTGCCGATTCTTTGGATATGCATATTATGTTAATAATTAATTAAATAAATAAAAAAAAAACAATCAAATTCACGTCGATCGATCAGATTCGCAATTTTGTTATTATACGTACGTTATACGTATTTTAGTTATAAAAGTGTTTGAGTATGTTTATTTTATAGTAATTTACTAATATTTTAATAAAAACACGTAAATTAAATAAACACAAGACAATAAAAGTTTACGACATGAACGATTTCTTTGTTTACCCGGCACCGACATTTTGAAGACCAAATTATAGTCGATCTAATTCGTGAAACTCAAGCACTTATACAACGTGAAACAAAACTCCTGTGTTATGCTTGAAACCAAGCATTCGTTAGGTCATCAGTAATGACTATGTGAAGTTAGAAATTAACTTGCATTATAATTTAATACGATTTTTGATGTTGTAAGTTTTTGCAAAATTTTTACGTTGCACAACCCTAATCAGCTGTTTTTATGAACTCTATTTGACCTAATAGTGATCATGTCCCGTAATAGAGATTAACGTAATATGCCTAACTGCTCATTGCCTCTGTGAGGAAAATTGTTTAAAATTTTTCCATGATGGTGAAGAAAATTTTGTTGGATGTTGATGGAAGAAAAGCGAGAAGAATACAAAAATGAGCGAGTTTTTTTGAGGAGTAATATTACCGAAAAAATAATGAATAATTGCATGTCGAAGATGACGAACGTGAATTGAGGAAAAGTTAAGTGTCAACTAATAGCAAAATGTGACGAGGGGGGCGAAGATATTGGCATATTAACGATGATATAATTTTTCATAAAATTATGTTAGGTAAAAAAGTCACATATGCGACTGTCCACTATAAATAATTTAATCACTTTTGACGAATCGTGATTGGTTAATATTAGAAATACGTCAACCAATTGTATTACTTGATTGGCTACTTGAGTCCTTTGTAAAGAGCGACACCTTTGTCAAAAGAAACCGACTTCCTTTGATGTCAATGTGCCGCCCGCGCCGCTCCGATAGTCGGGGAATAACCGACATGAAGACACGTGTACATAGAGATGGGTCATCTCTATTATGTATCGATATTTTATTATATTTTATTGTATCAAATCAATACAACGCGAACGGGGTAAAATACTAGATCACACGATAAAGTGATCGTCGTATCGTATCGCTGGTGTTTATTTAATAAATATCGTATTGTAAAACATGGTCTGTCCACAACAAATATTATTCATATTGGCTTATAATTATTCGTTGTAACATTTTCTTATAAACTTATTTCATTCCATTGAAATCCGATAAACTTTTTTACATGCTAGTAATAGTTACTCAAATTGCAAACACAATATGGTTGTAGCTAAGATACGATTTCAGGAGAAGTTTCGTAATAAATTGTAGGTTAATATACGAATTTGATAGCACATAATTAACACATAGTATTGTTTTTACCGATACAAATATTAAGTGTATTCTATTGTATCGATTACCATAATATCGTAAAAGTAACAGGGACACTTCGCTCTCTGTACCCTCTAAAAAGTTTTCTACCATTCGAGACAAAAAAACTACTAGTACAAACTTTAGTATTCCCAACAATTGACTATGGTGATGTGTGCTATTTAGACCTGAATGCAGATCTGCTCAATAAACTAGACCGACTTCTCAATAATTGCATTCGATTCGTTTACAATCTTCGTAAGTACGACCACGTCTCCCATTATCGCCGACAGCTAAAATGGCTACCTATCCGCCAGCGCCGTAGCTTGCATGCATTGACTATGCTGTACTCAGTACTCTCTTCGCCCAATGCCCCACATTACTTATCTGTCCTTTTCGATTACCTTACTACTAGCTGCGATAGAAGTCTTCGTCCGTCTAGAAATCTTCTCTTAAGCTGTCCTTCCCATTCCACTAATTTTGTTCACTCTTCTTTTAGGATACAAGCCGTTCTTCTTTGGAATGCCCTCCCTCTAGAGATCAGGATGTCCAAAAGTAAGCAAATTTTCAAGCGAAAAGTACATAATTTCTACATTGAAATGCTGGAGAACCCCATCTAAGTTAATTTGTCTGTGTTATTTTTTATTTTTTTTTCATCATCTATTTGCCTTTATTGTAAATATATAAGGATATCTATGGTATAATTGTATGTATATGTGTATGCTGTGTAGATGAACATGTATGTGTATCTATTTATATATGTATGTACGTTTACTGATTATAGTGTTTAGTGTATGTATTGTTTTTTATAAAATAGTAAAATATTAGCGAATATTTAATTTTCATCCTTAAGCACCTACTTTACTTATTCTCTGCACCACCCAAAGGTTGACTGGTAGAAAATGCCTATGGCATTA
Organism: Orgyia antiqua; assembly: GCA_916999025.1. Lineage (NCBI taxonomy): Eukaryota > Metazoa > Arthropoda > Insecta > Lepidoptera > Erebidae > Orgyia > Orgyia antiqua. The sequence goes on along the minus strand of OU779863.1, from coordinate 7,631,465 downwards.
AGTCCGCCTTTGTACTCAAATTGTACTTAAAGAGTTAAATAAATAAATAAATAAATAAATATCGATATGTATGTGAGCATAGCTAAAGTGCATGAGCACAACCCTTTTACAGTATTATAGGTAGTAGTGAGCGTTTAAACGAAAAGCTTAAAATAAGCAATGCTTATTAAAATAAGCAAAAAAGCACGCTGCCGTTTATAAGCAATCATCGCTTAGTGCTTATCTTAAAATTGCAACATAGTTGTGAGAATATTTTCAAAATGTTGGTAAAAAGAGAAGAGGAAAATGTAAAAAGAGATATAAGTGTAAAATTTTTATTTAAACGGTAAGTAAATTTTTAGCAGACAACGTAAATTAAGTTCAGTTAAATGTTTTAACGAAAAAGTTAATAAGCATAAAAGCTAAACAGTAAGCAAATAGCATATTATGAATTTTAAGCAGACTACAAAAATTGTCCTTTAAAATACAGTCAAGTTATTGTAATTAATTTGTTTTTTACATGTTTTAGCACATGTAAGCTTATAAAGCGTAAATGTTTATTAAGAAACAGTTACTCCCATGGAAAACGGCATATAGCTCAGTTGATCACCATGTGGCAGTTAATTTTTCGAATTTCTCATCAAATCTTCAGACATTTATTAATCTGATTGTTCTTTACTATGGCTATGTTAATTCAAGCTCACAATGTTCCAATTCTAATACGTTTTTCTAAGATCTAAAGTAAACTTTAATAAATAGCAATAGTCTAATAGGTAATTGCAAGACTTGCAAGACTCTTGCTGCAAGACCAAGACCAAGACCAAGACTGGGAGCGCAAGACCAAGACCAAGACCAAGACCAGGTGTATTGGCGCAAGACCAAGACCAAGACTGGCTAAGTCTCGTCTTGTTCTTGCATTTGGGCAACACTAGTTGTCACTAAACAACCGCCTTATAGTTTGCGACAGACAGACAGGTATGCAATTTTTAATAGACACTGGGGCTAATTTATCAGTGATTCCTGTGTATAAAAATAGTTTGTGTGATCGTACCGATAAAAAGTGGAATTATAACTTGTGCGCAGTAAACGGAACTTTAACTAATTAACTTATATATTTTATATGTGCTTATAATTTACTACAAATATTCAACACAAAAGTGGTAGCGATAATGTTGTCGCAAACACTCGCGTGCCGAGACCCTTACTTGTCCGTCAACACTTGAATTTGAAGATAGCAATAGCGCAACGGTCGGACAAAGAACTGACGAAGCTGTTAACTGATAAGAATGATAGTTTATGATTCAAGCGCAATGTTTTGCCAGATGCTTTTAATGAGCTTACGTGTGAGTTTCTTACGAATAGTGTTAGGCCTTATTTACCTACGGAGATTAGGAAAAAGGCATTTCACTCTGTATATGATTTATCTCACCCAGGAATACGAGCTACTACAAAATTAGTTGCGTCCAAGTACTTTTGGCCGAATATGAATGTAGACGTTAGGAATTGGACCAAAACCTACATTCAATGCCAAAGTTCGAAGGTTAATCAACACACACTGTCGGGACTAGGACAATTTGAGGCGCGTGACCGGTTTAAACGAACATATCCACGCTGATAATGTTGGACCGTTTACGACAGCGGCTAGTGGTCATAGATACTGACTTACGGTGATAGATGGGGCAACTGGTAGACCTGACGCTTTTGAATTAAAAGATATTAGTGCCGTACAGCCAAGAAGAAGAAATCTAAGAATGTATTACCTAGTGATAAACCCATAACTCATACCACGCGCAGTGGGAGATTTACTCTTTGGGGAGATTGGTCAAACGACCAATAAGATTTTTACTTTAGCTTATCGTATATCATTGCGACTATTTTGTTAGAAAGTTGTAAGTTTATGTATTTTAATGTGCTTTTATTAGTTTTAAATACTTAACTGTATCAGTAAGGTAAAATAAAACTATATGCATTCAATGACTTAGATTATATTTTTTTTCTATATCATAAATATGGTAATGAGTTTGAGTATGGTATTGCGAAATGAATTTTCAGCTTATTTAGTAAACACTATTTTAATTATTTTTGCCTTATATACATTTTACATATTGTCTGACTTTACTGTTTGTTTTATTGTTTCGTTATATGATAAGTATGTTTTTGTGTTTTAATGTAATATAAAGTGCATTTCTTTTAATGGGGAGGCTACTGTAGGAACACATTGTATGAATTCATTGTTTGCAAGTAGACGTAATGTCAACAAGTCTACGAATGCATAGAGACCATTGTGCTAGGCCACCTAAGTTATAATAAACAAATATATTTATTACAGTATGTATGGTCCTATTGTTTGCTCGACGCCTAAATTATTGTATACAAATATATTATGTATCAATTCATTGTATGCAACACTCAGCGTATCAGCAGTTTTAGGAATATATAGAAACGATTGTTCTCCTTAACTATATAAACTAATATTATATTAAATATATTGAGTCGCAATTAAACGCCATGCAAGTCCGGACGTATTTCATTTTATCCTCTAACCAACGACACGTCATTATAAACCTAAAAATAAAATAAAATAAATATTTAAGGGGGGCTCCCATACAAGCATAGAAATATAGCTTACTTTGGGACCAGAGGACGTTGTGTGAAATGTTAATAAATATTTATTTATGTCTTATAATAAATATCAAATATTTTCCGATTAGTATTTTTGGATTAGATGGTTTTGGAAATTGTATGCTACAAACATCTCTTTATTAACTACTACTTACTAGATAGATTAAAAACTTAGAAGGCTATTACTGTAATTGATGTTAAAAATATTTATTGTATTTACTTGTTCACTTCTGCAGTGCGATGTTTTCAATTTAATAGAAAGCATTTTATTTTGACCCAAGAGTTCCCTAGATCTTTTATATTGAAGGATTTGGCTCATAAAATTAAGATTTAAATTTCGACGGCAAAATCAAGTGCAATGACAGTCCGGTCGCTCGGTTCGTAAGCACTCCAAATACGATACAATTTGCGTACAATTTTAATTTTATTGGAATGAAACGCAATTACTTTGAGAATCTAATTTACTTAATTAATTTATACTCTGAATTAACATTTTAAAATCTTATTAGTAGCACATAGCCTAGGTCATAATTAAAATACAATGGGTACGCGTGATCCAAATAGCGAGAAATTTTTTTTACCTGTATATTAAATTTGTCCAGGTTTTCAGGAATTTCACAATGTGGTTTTCGTCTCTTTCCAATAGTCAGATTTTTCTAGGTTCTATAGTCTGTTTTTCGTAGGTCCAATAGTCAGATTTTGCGTAGGTTCTATAATGAGATTTTTCGTAGGTTCAATAGTCTGTTTTTCTTATGTCTAATAGTCAGATTTTCGTAGCGGTATCTACGAAAAATCTGATAGTCCGATTTCTCGTAGGTCCTATAATCTGATTTTTCGTAGGTTCAACAGTCAGATTTTCTTATATTCTATAGTCAGTTTTTTCGCAGATGCAATATTCAAATTTTCGTAGATTAAATAGTCAGATTTTTCGTAGATTCTATATTCAAATTTTCCGTAGGTCCAACAGTCAGATTTTTCGTAGATTCAATACTCAGATTTTTCGTAGATTCAAAAAGCAGATGTTTCGTAAATTCAATAGTCAGATTTTGCGTAGGTTCAATAGTCTGATTTTTCGTAGGTTCAATAGTCTGAGTTTTCATAGGTTCAACATTCAGATTCTTCGCAGATTCAATAGCCAGATTTTTTGTAGGTTAAATAGTAAGATTTTTCATAGGTCTAATATTCAGACTTTTCATGGGTTAAATAGTCAGATTATTTATTCAAGTAATTTTAAATTCAAATTAGATTAATTTGATAGATTGTTGTTTTTTAATTAATCCTTTACACAGAAGCTTTCTTTAAAGCTTAGATACGAACACGAACGTGGGATTTTTTTTTAAAGACGAAAATGTTTTATTTAGTTCAACTTTTATTTATTTTACAATGATATAAATTCAAAATCAAATTATTTTATAATTGATTTTTGGTAATACAAATAATCGTGGTTTTCACTCGATAAAGCAATATTTTAATGAATACATTAGGGATATTGGATAGTGAACCTGACACTGTGGTTTAATATTCACACCTGATGCTCTCTAACTGGAGACAGTTTAAACATATTTTGTTTAAATAATTGTTACTACTGCGAAATTTTATAAAAATCAGATTTTTTATATACCTTGTACGTATTTTGTTAGACATTAGAATACATGGTTAGAATCATTTTATGATTTCACAGTAATAAAATACCTAGTTAGTATTATAAAACGAAATAATGAATTTTTGTTTATTAGTAGATTGGTGTAAAACGTTGATAAAGAATTTTAGTTCTATTGTATAAAAATAGTAATTAATATTACTTATAAATATAAACTTGAAAAGACGATTTGTTAAAATAAAAATCTATATCTTAAAAAAAAATACAATAAAATTTTTAAAATTATTCCTGGTCAAAATTGTATAACAAAGAATTTTATAAAATAACTAGCTGACCCGGCAAACGTTGTTTTGCCATACTAAAAAAAAGAAAAAAATGTTTGAAAAATAGATGTTGGCCGATTCTCAGACCTACTGAATATGTATGTAAGAAGATATAAGAAGAATCGGTCAAGCCGTTTCGGAGGAGTACGGTAACTAACACTGTGACATGGAAATTTTATATATTAGATATAAATAACAATGTAACAAAATTCATGACTTAGATTAATTGTTAACAATTTAACAATAATAACGTTACTTAACGAAATAAAAAACCAAATTACAAAAATTATACATTACAATACAAAAAATCACGTCGAGAACATAAAATAAATGAAAGTAAATTAAAATTCTCTACCAATTAAAACTTACCGTCAAAGCAGTTACACACTGTCGCCACCCAACATTTTAATAACTGTCACTAAGTCTTCATCACAAAAAATTACAGTCACTTTGCAAAACTTTTTTTTTCAATGTCCAGGATTTATACAGGTGTAGAATTCATTGCTACGTCAGAGAAACGCGGGAGCGCAGTTGGTTTTCGTCCCAACTCGCTGGCTCCAAACTCGAATCTGAGGCTGAGCCGTGCCAGCCGGCCCATTTATTTTCAGGGGGGTAGAAACGCGCGCAGGCGTCCAGCACCCTGTTGCTTCTTAGAGATGGGGACCGTTTAATTATTTTTATATCGATAAAATATTGCAAAATTTATTTTGTTACGATTATGTCCTTTTCACATTGCACTAATATTACAACGATCGTAAGTTATGTTTATACTGTATAATACATGTATCTACGACAAGTGGCTGAGAAAATACGGGGTTTTTGGAGGACACTTGAATAACGGTAGTGTAAAAATATTATGTGTATCTGTCAATTGCAACATTGTTCTCAAATTAATAGAACTCTTTTAACTTAAGTTATTGTTGTCATAACTAATTACATTAAATATATTTTATTTTAGTAAATTCTATACAATTTTTATGAAAATAGTCACTTTAAAAGTAAAGTAATAGTACTTTGGTCTTTATTAATAAACATAATCTTGTAAATGCTTGAGATACATACTAAAAAGCATATATTAGTTTTGTTAGGAAGTATAATTTAGTTCGCACGTTTTTAAGTACATACAAAGAAATTGTACTAACAGTTATTTGTTAAAAGTATGTTTTAAATCCTACTAATTAAAAGGTCAACGGTCATTGTATTTCTTAAATATTGAAAAAAAAAAATCATTTGTGACACAAACCGAAAGTTTTAATTTTATCGATAACTTTACGTTTCACGTCACTACGACTTTCCACCCCACGCACCCGGGCAACCTGTAACACCCCATCTCGTCCTTCCTATCGCTTAAACACTGACTTATCAAAAAACTTATGTTTAACTTAGATGCCGTTACAAGTTTTCTTACAGTGACTAGCATGGGAAAATCTGCCATCATCCTAGAAGAAGCCAACATTATATTTAACAATAAGGGCCCTTAACCCTACAAACTACAAAACATTTCAAAATTGTTATAATGTGGACCAAAACGTCCCCCTAATAAAATTTCTTTGATTATTTAGAGACTGCAAGGAATAAAATGAAAATAACCACAATACATAAAGAAGTATAATTTTAAGACACAAGAAGTCCAAAATGGCAGCCAGTACTATTCCATTTGGATTCTTTAGCAATCACTGTTTTACGAATGATGTTTCTACTGTCCATGTGATGTCAAATACAATGCGTTTCCTTCTCAAGGAATTGTAAAAACAAGTGAAGGGATAAACTCAAATCAATTCGCAACTAACGCGAATGCTGATTCTTATGATATTCTATAGGTCTTAGAATATGTAAGTGGTATGTGGCATCTCTCCAATAAATAATACCAGAGAAACTTCGAAACGTAGCTAGTTACCAATTTAACGTACATAATGTTATTATGCTGTCTAATCTAGTAAGCATTTAATCATGCTTTCTATAATAACAATTGAAAATTAATATTATTGCATGAACCAGTTCACTAAATTATGAACAATAACGTGTAAAATGTGAATGTAATCTATCTTCACGGCAACAGTCTTCTTTAATTACTATAATGCTTCTATAAATAACTCCTGCTAATGAACTACCAACATTATCCTAACGATTGTTCTTAGTCAAGTTTTAAGCCACAACTGTTTATTTTCTCGCATTAAAAACTCTCCTAATCCTATTAAAATGAAAATAAAACAGGCTATAGAGTAACAAATATAAAGTCGGTGCCCGTATTCCGTAGCGCCTCGTACCGAACGATAAACTTTTCTAATATATTAAAAATTTTCCGTACAAACATGCTGCATTAAAGTCGGAAACCATCTAGAAAGTTGCTTAAATGCCTACGTAGGGAGGAATTTATTGAGTTTCATACAATGCCACGTGTGTTACAATTTGTATAAAGTATTCGATTGATGTGGGCTTACCGCAGAATAGAATAAACAATTTCGTTTAATAAACAAGTTCGTTAATTACCGGATATCAATAGATTGAGGAATGAAATCATAAATAATAAATAAATATTCAGGACATTTCACACAACGTCCTCTGGTCCCAAAGAAAGCTATATTTCTATGCTTGTATTATGGGAACCAGATACGGATAGACTACATATTATACTACTTTTCTTTTGTAAATACATACTTATAATACATAGAAAACACCCAGACGCAGTACAAACATTTGTATGACATTTATGAACATCACACAAATGATTGTCCCGAGCGGGAATCGAACCCGCGACCTCGTGATCGGCAATCCGTTACATGAACAATTAGACCACGAAGCCCGTCTTAGACCACGAAGCCCGTCAATCAAATCATGATTATGGAATTAAGGAATCGCAGTGAATTGAAAGATGTTAGTAGCAACAAAAGTGAAAAAAGCATGCAATAGTCAATTAACGTAGGCTATGCACATATTTATTTGCGTAGCCATTCGATACTGCTGAGTTGTTGACACATCAAGTCGTAAGTTCTTTTGGAGCGAGGAGTTTGTTACGTATAATCGGATTCGCTTAATGGTTTGTAGTAGCTGGCTTTTTAAAGCACGTCTCTATGGAATGGGGCAGAGAGGTGATTTTAGGTATTGTATATAACAGCTGTTATATAACATATAAATTCACGTCTCTTTCTTGAAAATCCAAATACAATAATGGAGTGTTATTTTTAAATTCACCTTTTATCTAACTCTGATTTATCTTTTGTCATCTTTATCGAAGTAGCATAAAACTTGAAGTCATTGTATTCCATAACAGTAGGTACTTTTCTCACGATAAATAAAAACTCCTACGCTTAAGAACATATTCTTAAGTATAAGTTAACTACTTATGACTTTATAACTTAGTATTCAATTCAAACGCATTCAAATTGAAATACAACTTGAATAACAAAGCTCTGATTGTTTGTTTGAAATAAATAGATTCTAAAACTAGTGAAAGTAAGTGAATTTAAAAATTCTTTCACCTCCGGGTAGCTACTTTATGACAAATAAGTCTATTTTTATACCTACTGCAAATTATGATATTTGATATAATCTTTTCTTTTAAATTATTGTTCTTACCATATAAGCATATATTGTAACATAGTACATATGTAAACATTCTTAAAAATAAATAAATATCTTATCTTATCTTATAGCTGTTGCCCGCGCTTATGCATCGCTCTTATTGGCCGCAGCGTGATGTTAATAATATCATATAGACTATATTCTTTTTCGATAAATGTACTATTCAACAGGGAAATAATTTTTCTAATTGCACTAGTGGTTCCTGAGATCAGCGCGTTTAAAGTAACACACAAACTCTTTATTATAATATTAGTATAGGTAGATATTTTTGGTTAGAGAAAAGTGTTTATTGTTTGGTAACAATAAAGAAATCTCGAATGAACACATTTCGTGTTCATTTGAATATTGATAAATTTATTCTTCGAACCATCACATTGCTAGAAAAATATGTGCTTTTGTACGTCAGGCAGATCTGTACACCAGCTGATGCTGATGTACACCAGCGGTACTATAAAATGTTTTTTGGATAGAACACTGAAACTTAGAAAAGGAGATGGGCCATAAATAGTTTATTTAAAGTTCAATATGAACCACTTACAAAACCCTCTCGATTACTGTGAATTCAACGTTTTGGATAGTGAATCCTGTGTAGTAAACAAAGATTTAGTATGGTATTCTTACAAAGGAAAGCATAACTCAGACATGAGTTTTTTTTGCAGCAAGCCTATGTGAAAATTACTACTATACAAGATTTAAAAACTACAAGAATTTTTGTTGTATATCAAATAAATGTAAATTCTCTCTCCAGAACTTCCTACTGTTGTGTAAGAGCCTTCGCCATTTTTGGAGGGATCATGGTCTGCTATACCACGCTTACCAGGCGTGATGGCATAGGGTTAATTTTAGAGCTTTCTATCTCTCATATACGATGTTATCTGTGAAGGATGCAGCTAGGAAGGAAAATTGGTACTGGCACCTGTATTCTTAATCCTATTTCAGACAACAACCAGCTCATATTATGTACGCAAAATACTTTTGCAAGAATTTGTATTACAAAACAAATTACATGTAATTTTCTCAGCTTGATCACTTTTATTCTACGCCTCAAAAAAACAAAAGGTAATATTGAATTAAATTTTTCGACACTGAATATACAAATATTTATTTAGAATTTTCTCAGTTCTAAAAAGATACGCTCGTATAATATCCGCATGGTAAAATTCTATTTCCTGTCGAGACCAGATAACATTATTATCATAATGAAATGATCGAAAGATGTACTTACTTCTAAAGAAAAGGTTTTCACAGAAAATTAATGTACCTACAACAGTTTTATGAAAAATATTTACACTTGAGTTGAAAACTTTGAGCGAATATTATTGTCCGACTGTTAAGAAGTAGGTCATTATGTTTTTCGTGGGTATCTTTATTGTCACATATGTTTCAATTGGGTGGATCGATTTCGATAATTACGGCGTTCGATTTAATATGATACTAGCGGTTTACCCGCGGTTTTACCCACGTTTATAGAGTATTGATTCCCTACCCCAATCCCCCAAATGTTAGCATATAATATCAAAAAAAAACTTGAGAGGTGTCAAGGGACACCCGGATGGAACGAAGTTCCTTTCGACTAGTAAAGGAATTGTAATAAAATAGTATATAATAAATTATTATATAGTATAATCACAGATAATATAAGTATAATAGATACTCGACAATTCATAATAAAATAATATATATTTTATTCATTTTTTCCGTCTAGCCCTCTTTCGTAACGCGCGATAAGGAATTTCTTTCCAAAAAACCATCCTTTTGAACTAAACACATCAAAACCCGTTGCGTAATGTTGAAGATATAAGCTCAACATAGGGACATACATACCAAAATAACAACTTTGTTAGGTTAGGCGTTTTACGGACAGGCAGGCAAAGATAACTGATGTCGGAAGTTGTGATTTTCTGCTCTAATAATTTTGAAGGAAGTTCCTGAACATTTTCAGATATCAAAACATACTGTAGAGAATTATTTAGAACAACATCAGGTTCACCATCGCTTGTCGAAAATAGAAATAAAACGTGTTAGGTTCAGGAAATTCAATTTAAGTTGCAACAGCGCTCCGCGGCTCCGCGAGCACGTAACATTGGAGTATTATTTACCGAAAACTTACAGAAGATAACGAAACTTACTCGAGCTGAATATAACATAATATTTTTTAAATTCTTTGAAACATATACTTATTTAGCTGTTGCTCGCAACTTCGTAGGCGTGGAATTTAGAAAACAAAAAAACTATAACAAATTAAATATATACAATAAAGCCATCCTCGTGAACTACTTCCCCACTCGCCTACTTCTCCCTACTCTTTCTATAAAAGAAAACCGCATCGAAATTCGTTACGTAGTTTTGAAGATAAAATCTCACATAGGGACATACATACAAAAATAGCGACTTTGTTTTATAATGTTATGTAAGAATGATACAATCAAAAAAATTACATGCATTTTTTTATAAGATCATTTCACCTGGATAGATAAGATAGATTAAGACAGTTAGATTTAGATTCATACTTCATACACTGCCTTAATATATAAAAAGCTAATCCTGAGCGTTTGGTTTTGATTTAATACAAAAGATAAGAAAACTTACTCACAGAAGCACAGAACACCTAATCCTTTTCAAAATGGAGGAGGCCTGCGCCCAGCAGTGGACTGTAATTAGCGTGAAGAAAAAAAATTGCATAAATACAGAGACTCATTGGTTTCAATTGGCTTAAGCGGGCACGATACCAAATTATGCTCTATACAAAATTATGGGTATCGTACTTCCCTTTTATCTTCTCGAAAGTTAAACCGATTTTAATTGTTTCTACGCTATATTATAGATGAAGAGTATATCTATGCTTCTGTCACTTTCTTTTTTTCAATACATAATAACTGACCATCCGAAAATCCCATTTTTTCGGTTTTCTTTAGGTAATGTTGCAACGTCTATCACACATAACGTAACGTTTTACCAAAAAAGAAAGTGATGCAAGCATAGATATACTTTTCATCTATATTATAGCGTAAAAATAATCAAAATCGGTTTAACTTTCGCGAAGCAAAAAGGAGACTACGAAACGTCTTTTTTTCTAAGAATTTGTAGGTAAAATCTGCTTCGGCTACATTTGTCCCATTCAGCACAGTGCTCGGGAATAGGGATAGCAATACCTAATTCAAATACCTAAATTAGGACTACAGTACCCTTTTAAGCGTGATCTGTGGCTGTGAAGCCATTGTTAAAAAAATAAATGGTAAGAAAAACCCTAGAGTTTCTAATTTGTTCTTCTCCTTATGATTCAATTTTGGAACAGACACCTAGCTTCTGACTTTTCAAAAGAGCTTGTTAAACTTAGGAGGATTAATAATACTAATTCTATGCGAAAAACATGCCAATTTTATGACGTTGACTTCAATTTAATTAATCTCAAACCACTCGTATAAAACAACTTACTCCAAGTTGTTTATTTTTTTAACATTATGTAATCTTAGAACAAAATTCAGCAAGTAATTTTGAAACTTAATTTCATGGACGTTTACATGGGTTTGATAGAAATTGTTACTCACACGAAGCAGATTCCTGTAGGGATTCCTTCCGTGATAAGTTTAGCTTATTTCTGCACGATTTGCTACTGATTACAGTCCTACCAAATGAATTCTGAAGGCGAAAAAAGTTTTAAGGGTCCTCCGCTTTTGTGTCGCATTTTTATCACGTGTATTACGTTTTTAACCTAAACGTCAGTCGTGCCTTTATATTAATGACTTTAAAACATTTATCAGATCGTTTAGTTAATTTTAGGGTTCGCTTGCAAAAGGTAAATTGGGACCCTATTACTGAGACTTTTTCTTTTAAATTAAGAATTGTTTTATGCCATGTATTAGTGTGTTGAATGTTTTGCTAACATGTATAAATCCTCTTTGCGTAAGTAGTAAAGAGTGTTACAGTCATCAGTTACCGATATCGTGTCATCTTACAGGATCAGTTTCATCATTACATAGCTGTAGCCCGTGACTTCGGTATGCGTGGCATTTAGAATATTTCTACCCGTATTTGCAACATTTTTGTCTACTGTTTCACTCCTATCAAGGACAGCGTGATGTTACATAGTCTATAGCCTTCCTCGATAAATATACTATCCAACACTGAAATATTTTTTGCAAATCGGAACAGCGCTTTCTGAGATTAGCGTGTTCAAAAAAACAAACAAACTCTTCTACCAAATTAAGTCTTTGAATCTCTCTCTCTCGCTCTCTTTTTCTAGCCCATTAAAGTCCGCTTTTGACCACAAGGCTGCTGCGCTCAAAATAATCAATCAATATATCACTCGAATACTCGAAGACAAACTCTCTTGGAGTTTCTCTTTGACTATTTAATTTAAATGATATTTTACCACTGAATTTCAAGAACAATTCCAAGTATTCTAAACGTTTTAATGACGAAATGTTCATAATATCATTCTGCATTTGGCAAAAGTTGAGAATCGTTTCGACATTGGCGTCAATAAAATGGCAGGGCTATAATTTGAGATGTCAAATACAACCCGGTACATAAGTTGTTTATCTAAATAAATGCTGTACTGCAAGAGCTAACTCTGTGTTTCTGATACAAATACGACGTCTCAATCGAGTAACATTGTAGTGGAAAAATTGGTTACTGTTGGAACGGCCACTACAGCTCAGATGGCAGAGCGACAGAACGGTATTCTGAGGTCGCGAATTGAAATCCCGCTTGCGGTGGTCACTTTTTCCACTATAAATTAATTTAATAATGTTTCTAATTTACTTTTACTAACTTAAAAAGCATACAATTGCTAGACCGTACGTAAGTACCTACGTGATTATAAGAATATCGATTGAATTGTGTGCCGATTTGTACCGGTAAGTAATTTGGAGTAAACACGCCGAAAGTTGTCACCCCAAATTGCCCGGGATGGTCAAATGCTTCACAGTTATATTTCGAAGGAAAACCTATCTGTAATTTTCGCTACTTTACCGTGACCGCTTCGGTTTTATGATGATATTGTTATTTATGTACTGTCACTAAACTTATAAAACAGGGAATCTGGTGCCACTCTTTGCCTACATAAATTTAAGTACATATCTGAAAATAAAATCTAGTTACCTTAAGAGAGCACGACAGCAATCTATGCTCGATACAAAAATATGGAGATCGTTGTCTGATTCGTAAATATTGTCTCTAGCTAGACCAAGGAATTTTTCCAACAGTATCTAGGTCTTATAAATATGCTTCTATTACTTTTTTTTTTTTCAAAACATTATAACTAAAAGTGATATGACCGTCTAAAAATCCCGTAGGTACTTTTCGGTTTTCTTCAGATGAACTTGTGTCTATAACACAAATTTGGTAAGGTTTTACCAAAATAGAAAGTGATTAAAGCATAGGTACTCTTTGTCTGTAATATGGCGTAAGAACAGCGGACTACGAAACGTCTTTGTTTCAAAGACTTTCTAAGTAAATCTGGTTGAACTATAGTTGTACAATTCGGCGCGGCATAAGGATAATTTTTTGACGCATCAAAATTGGCTTCTATAAAGTTCTAGTTACAAAAACTTATTACACACAAAAAAACTAAGCGTCTATTTTAGTTTCTATTTTAAAAACATTCTACAAAATTCAAATATTACTCCACTGATATGTTTTCTTTCCAACTGTAGTTCTTTTTATAATAATACTACCAAGTTAGTACGTGTGAAAGAGGGTAATGTAATACAGAATAACAATAGAATAAACGTTCGCGACCTACCCCCATCTTGTTAAACGTACCACTTTCAATGCAAGAGGGTGTTCTTTAATTTCCGTCGTGCAAAATATATCGCTTGGAATAAAATGAAAAAAAAATCACACAGTTTTTAACAAACATTAAAAAATATATTCTTATCAGGATTTTCATTTCACTTCGTTTTTATATAAGTAAATCCACAGAAGGTAACGGTAACGGTTTACCAGATAGTTTCTATAGCATGAAGCCACCTGAATAGCTATCTGTGGCGTGAAACATATGCATTTATGTGTGTCTCTGATACAAACCATACGCATTCATATAAAACGTTATTATTCTATGAAGTACGATTGACGAAAGCTAAAACGTCTCTTCAAGTTCACTATCTGACAAACTCTGACTAAATCTTCCTAAATACAAAAGTTTTAGATCTTTTTATTACGAGTACCTACAACTTTGCCTTTTGACTTCTTTCCATAGGACTATTAGTTTTGCCAGAAATCGAGAAAAAACATTTTTTACCGTTAAAATCCCCCATCCCCTCCCTACCTCAGATCGCCCGTAAATTATTTTTCCTTTCATTTTTATAATATTCTACTCCTTTTCTAATGGGTTTCATCCTACTATTATTTTTTTCACTTTTTATTATTTTTAAAGGTATCAGCAGGCGTATTATGAGCTTTCAAAATATCATGCAAGTTCCAGGCGATTCTGTTGACAGCGGCAAACGGCCTGACTTTTATTTCTTATTATGACATACATAAAACTAGCCGACTTTTTAATGGATTAAGTGTCTATGACCGTGTAAAGCTTTTTGATAGAGTCGTTCGGAAACTTAATTATTGTGTTTATCGGCTAGTTACGGTTATATTTTACAATTTTTTTTGTATTCTATATAATACAAAAATAATATATTTGCTAAACACAAGTTACTTAGACTATTATATAAATAATAATAAATATTCAGGACATTTCACACAAAGTAAGCTATATTTCTATGCTTGTATTATGGGTAGCAGATACGGATAGACTACATAAACTACTTTTTTTTTGTAAATACCTACATACTTATAATACATAGAAAACACCCAGACACAGTACAAACATTAGTATGACATTTATGGATATCACACAAATGATTGTCCCAAGCGGGAATCGAACCCGCGACCTCGTGATCGGCAGTCCATTACATAAACCACTCTACCACGAAGCCCGTCGATAAAAGAAAAGAACGGTAATATTATTATCTATTTTTATATTTAGATTTTATTATTTTACTAGCTGGCCCGACAAACGTTTTGCCATACAAAAGAAAAGTAAAAAATAAAAAAAATAAAAAAGAACTATAAACCTCACGGAGCCCGAGACCTTTCCAACGAATGCAAAACCGTGGAAATCGGTTCGTGCGTTCTGGAGTTATAGCGTCAGGCAGGAAAATCCGACTTATTTTTATATAGTTGACTAGCTGGCCCGGCAAACGTAGTTTTGCCATATCAAAAAAAAGGAAAAAAAAAAAAAAAAATTAACTATAAACCTCACGGAGCCCAAGACCTTTCCAACGAATGCAAAACCGTGGAAATCGGTCCGTGAGTTCTGGAGTTATAGCGTCAGGAAGGAAAACCCGACTTATTAGGGTTCCGTACCCAAAGGGTAAAAACGGAACCCTATTACTGAGACTTCGCTGTCCGTCCGTCCGTCCGTCCGTCCGTCCGTCTGTCACCAGGCTGTATCTCAAGAACGGTGATAGCTAGACAGTTGAAATTTTCACAGATGATGTATTTCTATTGCCGCTATAACAACAAATACTAAAAATAAAATAAAATAAATATTTAAGGGGGGCTCCCATACAAAAAACTGATTTTTTTTACCGTTTCTTGCTCGATACTAATAACATTGCCTTATGTTGCATAGATAATGGTACGGAACCCTTCGTGCGCGAGTCCCACTCGCACTTGACCAATTTTTTTTATATAGTAAGAATATAATTCATCTATGTTTTGGGATTTAGTTTTGGAACGATACCGGTCACTTGAACTGTCAGCTGATATAGCGGGAAAATAGGCTTAGTTTTTCATTATCCTAGAACGGACATTTAAGTTTTTTTTAAATATTTTTTGTTTGATTATTCGCATAAAAGTAACTTTGTATGGAATTGTAATGAATTGTAATAATATATTAATATTATTTTTTATATTTAACTTATTTTGCATTCGACTAATGTTTGTTCATCATCGTCGCTCTCCGAAAATTCAAACACCTCCAATTCATCACCCATCGTTAATATGTAGATAATTGTTACTTTTAATTCTAAATAAACCAAAACAATTTATTATACGTAACAAGATTCTATTCTATTGAATGGATTTACTTGTCACTTCTAGATAGTTAAAACGATCAACTACGTGTCAAATTTGTGCTCGTAATACGCTTAACGCCAGCCAGTGACACAAAAGTCGGGCCGATATCAGTCTGAAGTCACATGACCACTGATTCGCTGTCAATAATATATACTCATAATACAAATGCCAGGCTGTTCCATTCACGGCGTAAACGGCCTGTGAATAAGAGCTCATAATACGGCCGTTGCACTAGTCTAAATAAGTTGACCGATTGTTTGATAAATCGGCCGAAATTACTGAAGCTAAGAAGCTGAACATTATAACTATTCTTTAAACATGGAATTTCTTTTACGCGGTGTAGGCTTACTTTAGAAAATAACTAGATGTTACCCGCAACTTCGTACACGTGGATTTTAAAAATCAAACCCTCACCAATAGAACAAAAAAAATTCAGTTAAACCACTTTATTAATTAAAAAAAACCGCAGCAAAATCCGCTGCCTAGTTTTTAAGACATAAGCTCACATAGAGACAGACATACAAAAGTAACGACTTTGTTTTATTTTTAGTAAATTTTCTACAATTTATCACTCTATTTTGTTAGGTTTTCCAAATACAAAATTGATGCAGTTAATGTGTGAAATATATATTTGATTTGGTGCTGGTAGAGTCTATAACAAAGCTCCATATGCTACAATCTAAACATGTACAACTGGTCATACAAGTACGACGGTTTTAATGGTATATGGTTGTAAAAAATAAACATAATGATATGTCTTAAAACGAGATAAAGTAGCCAACTGAGACTTTGGGACGACATCGCGTCAGTCGCGTTGTATACATTACATATTCAGAACACTTTTAGTATTTTAGTATCTCTTTAATACATTTTGCCTACTATGTTTCGTGTAATAACATTGCAGTTAATAAATAATTTGTTATATATTTATGTAGTTCACACTTGAGCTATGTATGAGTGTAGGTGAATTCCTTAGATTTCAAAGTTCTTCGTACAGCGATATAGTGTTTTACATATTTTGGTGTGCTAGTATTATATTCGACGGGAATATTGCGAGCAATTCCTTACAACCGTATTGTATATGTATACAATAATCTAAAAAAACAAGCATAAAATCCAGAATTTTATTATTGCGTTGTTATGGGTCCTTAATATGTCGGCAAATTTTCAGATGAAATCGACTGTTATAAGTGGGCGAAAATTACTTTTTCAAAGATTCCGTTACATAGATTAATACATTACCATATACATTATACGTATCGAACTAACAAGTGCGTGTTAAAAAAAGATAATAAGCAGCTACACTGGTACAAAGGTAACATTCGCAAATCCCGCAACCTGGTTTCGCAGCTAGCTCTGATTTTGTCTTGAAAATGCAGTGCGACTCTTATATTCCGTGACCGTAGTTGTCACTGCTTTGTATCAATGAGGAGAGACCGCAGTGACCGCAGAATTGGCACCGGTCACGATGCGGCAGGTTCGCGCCAGATCGCGCAACCTATATTCGACATTGCATGGGCCGTGTGATCGACATAAATGTATTATTGTTGCATTGTCTCCTTTTTAAAAACGTGAAAAATGGCACAAATTTAAAGCGTCACGCGTCGCAGTTAAACGTCGCGAGCGCGATACTTCGGAATGCTACCTTAAGCACTAGTAATTTCATGATTTGCAATCTTTTGAAAGTTAAATTTTAATCTAACTACTGTAGTTCAAAATTTTATGCAATATTTTTCATAAAAGATCCCCTGTCTTTTGGTAGACTTTAAGTCGATGTCCAATGTAGAGAGGGTTCACTACCCTTACCTTTACCTTATCCTTGGCAACGCCCCATGTCTATAAATCTATTGAAATCATTGTTCTACGAACATTTTACCTACAATATTAAACTCTATTTCTAATTTCATTAAATATTACAAAGTAGCCAAAGTTTGGGTTTCAAACATAATATTAACTCAATTAAGTGAGTTGGAGGATGAAATGAACGTATTAATAGAAACATACGGTATTTAATTAGTAACTTTTCTACCCGCTTTGAACGCTACGCAGACAGGGATTCTACTCGCTACTTTAAAACCTTTTAAACGAATTGGAAATTTTATTAGAACTAATTAGATTATTTTTGTATTTCTAGCGTTTAAATAAATCAAATGTCACTACCTCCTTTCCATTCCATGAGTGCTGTAAAATCCAGCTCAGGGATGTAGCACAGTGATATCATCCTCTGTGAAAGATGGAAAACTCAAAAATAGACCCTGTGCCGAGACCCAGTCAGCGCGGTACCGTGAACCATAATCCCAACCCATGCCCAACAGTTGGACGTTAAAGGGCTGTGACAAATAAGTCTTAGTTGTTACTCTTTTTAGGGTTCCGTACCCAAAGGGTAAAAACGGGACCCTATTACTGAGACTTCGCTGTCCGTCCGTCCGTCCGTCCGTCCGTCCGTCCGTCCGTCCGTCCGTCCGTCCGTCCGTCCGTCCGTCCGTCCGTCTGTCACCAGGCTGTATCTCAAGAACGGTGATAGCTAGAGAGTTGAAATTTTCACAGATGATGTATTTCTATTGCCGCTATAACAACAAATACTAAAAATAAAATAAAATAAATATTTAAGGGGGGCTCCCATACAACAAACATGATTTTTTGGATTCCGTACCCAGTATCTCAAGAACGGTGATAGCTAGACAGTTGAAATTTTCACAGATGATGTATTTCTATTGCCGCTATAACAACAAATACTAAAAATAAAATAAAATAAATATTTAAGGGGGGCTCCCATACAACAAACATGATTTTTAGGGTTCCGTACCCAGTATCTCAAGAACGGTGATAGCTAGACAGTTGAAATTTTCACAGATGATGTATTTCTATTGCCGCTATAACAACAAATACTAAAAATAAAATAAAATAAATATTTAAGGGGGGCTCCCATACAACAAACATGATTTTTTTACCGTTTCTTGCTCGATACTAATAACGTTGCCTTATGTTGCATAGATAATGGTACGGAACCCTTCGTGCGCGAGTCTGACTCGCACTTGACCAATTATTTTCTCTTCTTTTCAGTCTGTTAATGTCTTGCTGTTGAGCACGTGTCTCGTCCACTTTTTTCATTCAGGTATTCTATATACAAGCTGTTGTCCGCAACTTTATACGCGTGGAGTTGAGAAATCAAATCTTAACAAATTATACAAAAAGCCATCCTCTTGAACCATTCTACGTAACAAAAAAAGCCGCATAGAAATCCGTTGCGTAATTTTGAAGATATAATATGTTCATATAAGTACGTTAAAAGAAAAGTAGTTTATGTATTATATCCTTGTTCTGGTGCCCATAACACAAGCATAATAAGCTTAGCTTGGGACTGGAGGACGTTGTGTGAAAATTTTTTTATTATAGGTATTTATTTATTTATTATATAGGGACATACATACAAAAATAACGACTTTGTTTTATAAAAAGTAAAGTTGTTATGCTGACCAGGTGTGTGGGCATAGGGTTCAATTTTGAGATATCCGTCTTTCATAAAATATGATTTTTTTTGTCTCCTCACCCTAACCGGGCCATGGTGTGTGCCCTGAGCCTGACCATGAACCGGCAAGGGGTAGCCCCATTACGAGGGGCTCGACGCTGTCATAAAATATGATACTAAGTTTAATAATAATATCTGTTAAAGTATGTCGATGTTATACATGATACATAAGTGTGTTTTAAGCCTACTAAAGTATATGGCAGTGATGTGAATATGCTGTTGGCCCAACCCCTGTTACTGTCTCAACAGCGAATAAATTGTTTAAAAGCATTAAACTAGCCCTTCAGACGGGGGACAGCCAGCAGCACTGACTTTTTATGAAAGTCCCATGAGGCTGGCATGGGCACCTAGAGTGACTACAAACCGAAATAAAAAAAAATTTAAAAAAACTTAGAATGCAAGATTATGAGTATAAACGCTCCTTTATGATCAATTGATCACACACAATAACAATGATGACCAAAGAGTGAAAGACTTGTTGCTCCAGTTCGTCATTTCTTTCTTGTCAACATCTTTTTGCGCTCCCTATGGGACATTTGATTTTGGGACCGAAAAAGGTTATTTTAATATCTATATACCTAGCTGTTTAGTTGACAAATAGTTGTTATGTCATATAATAATATGGAGGTTGTTTTAGATTGTATTGTTACCATCTATTCGTCTTTATACTTGCACAAAAATTAAAAACCTATAAAGTTTTTTTTTAAACGCGCTATTACCAGGAGCTATTAGAATAGAATAGAATATTCTTTCAGTACAACAATATTACAGTAGGTAATTAATATTATACAATTTTAGAATTTATGTAGATAAGTACAATAGGCGGTCTTATCGCAAGTTGCGATCTCTTCCAGACAACCTTTGGGTGGACTGAGAGGAAAGAAAAATTTGGCTAATTGTGATGTACATACATAAATACACACATACCTACATATACATACATAATTAAATAACTATAAATACACGTACATATAAAAATATACACATATAAACTTTAAATATAGTAACATAGTGACCTATTTGGATAACAACGACAAATAACGTTCCTTCAGGTACTTCTTTATTACACATTATACAGCTATTGGTTCAATTATATTAATTAATAATTCAATTATATTAATTAATTTTCAATTATATTCTTTTCCTTCCTAGGGTGCTTTAAGGCCAGCTAAAGGATATTGTACATAGATAACATCCTCTGTGAGAGACGGGAAACTTGAAAATAAACCCTGTGCCAACACCCCTGGTCAGCGCAGCAGAGTAGATCCCTGCCAAAGTGGAGGAGGCCCGTGCCCATCAGTGGGACGTTAATGGGCCGGAGAATCAGAACTAAGCTGTCTTGGAACTCATATTTTTAAAATAAAAATTTAGTTTTGCTCATTTATATGCGTTTTAATTCAATAAAATAAAAATACAAAGAATTCATCATCAAATTCATAACAATACTACACTTGCAGTACACTGCGTCCCCTTCGTGGGGTTACAAACAATAACTACAAATGTACAATAGAGTCACGCATAATAATGCTATTGATTTGCACGGCTGACCGATACTTTAATCCTATATAAACCCCCGGAAACATATTGCTTACAGCTGAGACCAATAAAAAAATATAAGGGTGCACCAACGCAACGTAATCTACAAGTGTAATAAATAATAATGACATTATTATTCACAATATTATAGTTTATTCACAGATTAATCTTATAGTAAATATTATTAAATAAATTTGTGGGTTTGGTATAACCTGTTATTATAACCTCTAAAATTTTATAAAACAAAGATGTATGTCCATAAGTGAGCTAATATCTTTAAAACTACGCAACGGATTTTGATGCGGTTTTTCTGAATAAATAGTGGTTCAAGAAAGGATTTATTCTATTCAATTCATTGTTCTGCCAGTATTAAAAGGAATTAAATTATATCTACGCGTGTAATTTATAAAGCAACCACTTAACTCACTCAACAACAAATTTAACAACATTCCATCCTCTTGAACCGCTATTTATTCAGAAAAACCACAACAAAATCCGTTGCTTTACATTATTTAAAAAAAAATTGTAGACACTATTCCTTTTCTAACGAAGTGTTTGTTATGTGGTGATGGTGGTTACAAATGGAAGTGTCACCATCCTATTTCCTCTCTCAGGTGCTTTACGAGTCAGTTAAGGGATAATTTAAACAAATAACACGAATATGTGAGTTGGTATAATCAATTCTAAATACTAATACTAAAAATACACACGAAATAAGAGAGGCCTTTGTCAGTGAATTAGAAAGAACACATTATTTTTTGCATAATATACTATAATTATCCTCAATCTAGCAAATTGTACGAGAAACTAATCCGTTTCATTGAACATACCCCTCTCTCTCTCTCTCTCTCTCCAGCCCATTGAAATCCCACTGTTTGGCAAAGACCTCGTCTACTGTGGCGGGGGGGGGCTGGATTATGGTCTACTATTCCGCGATGACTAGGCGTGTGACTTATCCAGCTCTCATAAAGGATGTTAAGTTTTTCATTTTGACAAGTAACGAATTAGTTCCTCAAATTAAAAAATCATTAAATTAATTTTCAAATTATAAAGATACCTATTGTATACTATTGACAGGTAACCAATTTATTTGGACGTAATCCTACCGTAGGGGAATAGCTCATACCACTCAATACTCCGGGCTATTTTTGTTGTTTTGTACGTAACATGGTCGAGATGAGGGAACTATGCGTATCCGTACGTTATTTGTTCAATCATTGTAATACCAGCCCCTCTTCGTAGTAGAATATTGCAAAATATATGATGTTTTATTTCGCAATAAAACGTTACGTGTACAGCTGCAACTTGCTATTAGCCAAGCTAGCAATGATTGTATCATTCCCTCTTGTTTGTATGGATAAAGTTTCACAGATGTTTTCACTAATTAAATTATTATGTTCATACAATACCGTACCTTTAGAAAATTTACTAGAAACCTTCTATTAATATTTAATAAGTTCATTCGGATAACTTCTAGGTAGTTTCGAGAGCAAGTCTTGTATTATTTACTCGGTGCGTGAGTATGTACTTAGCCATAATTACACTAATCTAATCTGAGATGAAATAGACAAATTTAATAAATATATAATTAAGACAACTGGAATAATAAAATGTTAATGGTCTTATTCATAATGACTTATCGGAGGTTTAAAAGTTCGCTAAAATCGGTTCGCTAAAATTGTCAAAAATCGTTATTCATAATAGTATTTTTACGATAAAATGTAAATAAAACCATAAATAAATAACAAAAACTAATTAACTATTAAGCCGCTTACATTAAAATGTTATTAGTTTTTGCTGACGATTTCGATTAATGATTTTTTTAAAACTCTAATATATTAAAATGCCCGGGTGTTGATGGATTAAGAATAGAAATGCCACCACCTCATTCCCCAGATAACATCTTCTGTAAGAGACAGAAAACTTGAAAATAAACTCTGTACCAACACACCTGGTTATTATATTCAGCGCTGACCAGGCGTGTTGGTATAGGGTTAATTTTCGAGTTTTCTGTTTCTAACAGAGGATTTTAGGTGTGTACAATATTCTTCATTCTTCAGCTGACTTTAATAGCACCCTGGTAAGGAGTAAGAGTGGTGTAACCTGTATTTTTAATCCGTCACTACTCGGAAAATAGTCGAATAGCTAATATATGATAGTCTATTGCAATCTAAAGTACATATGTATTGTATAGAATAGCTATAAACCTACTCTTTCATCACGTTAAAAATGAGCACAATATATCACACAAAGTAAAAAAGACCGCAGTAAGTATGCCATGCATCATGTTTAGCAATAAGTCCTTTACTTTATCGATTCGGGACGTATTTACCCGGCTCTTTTTCACTAAGTGATATTATTTGAAGTAACATAAAGCTTTGTTGAGACCCCCGCACACAAACAGAGGCATAGGGTAAAGATTACAGCCATTGTGAGCGGAGAGCCCGGACCAAATGCCATTTCTCGGAATAACGCTTCTCTTTGATTCATGACAAATAGTTATCTTCAAATATTTTTTCATATGTTTTCAATACAGTCGGTTAAAAGTCAAGTAATAAATTAAACACGAATCCATAAATTTATAAGTTTGTATATACGAGTATATTGCACAATTTTTCGTATCTCTCTCTCCAAAGCACGGGCTTCCACCATTTTGGGAGGAATTATGGTCTACTGTGCCGCGCTGACCAGGCGTGTTGGCACAGGGTTTATTTTCGAGTTTTCCGGTTATCTGTGTACAATATCCCGTAGCTGACTTTTCATTTTTCGTATAATATTTGCTAATGTTAAAAGGTAAATAAATTCATGGATATTTTACACAACGTCCTCTGGTCCCAAGCTAAACTTATATGCTTATGTTATGGGTACCAGAATATGGATAAAATACATATACAATTTTTTTTTGCGAATACGAACTTATATAAAGTACATAGAAAACACCCAGACGCAGAACAAACATTTGTAAGGAAAAAAAAATCTGTAAATGCACGTTTAAAGAGTTCATTACAAGAAAGTAAAACAGGACCCTTACTGAGACTTCTCTGGCCGTCCATCCGTCATCAGGTTGTATCTCTGGAACGGTGATAGCGAGAGAACTGAAAATTTCATAGTTTATTTCAGTTGACGTTACAACAACAAAAACTAATCATTTATTTATTTTATTTATTTAATTCTTCATGCACAAATAGAGTGTACAAAGGCGGCCTTAATGCCTGAGGCATTTTCTGCCAGTCAATCTTAGGGTTGTACAGAGAATATGTATTGGTAGGTGCGTATTAATAAATACAAAAAAATAAACTTACTTACGAATAACTACATACACCTATATACGTATATATAAATAGATACTACAAAAATACATATAAACATAATCATAAACATACATGCATACTGTTCACGCAGAACAAATGAAAAACCCTTTGCTGGTTTTTACTTGATTTATTGGTATTTTAACCATATTTAAATGTTAACAATAGTGCTCTTGAAGCGAGCGGTAGGTGTAGTATATATGAGTGTCGTTGGACGAATGTATGTCAGATGACGTATTTGACTGTTTAGTTTGTGTGTGTTGTATATGTATGTAAGGAGTATTTGAATGTGTGTGTAGCGCGTTTGTGGAGTTGACAGAAGTACTGAAGCGTTTGCGAAAACGGCGCGAACATACTCCCGGGCGTTGAAAGGCTGAAGCCTTTCAAAACTCTTCTCCCATTGTAAGTAGGCAGTAGTAGATAATGATGGTCCGTAGTACCAGACCATAAGCTGAAGAGATGCAGCGACTCGGTGTGGTTTGTCTAAACCATAAAAGAGCTCAGACACTCGTCCAAGCCGCCAGCACCGATGTGGAGTGACCGTCATCAAGTTTTCTGACTCGATGCGACTGCGCAGATGGTCGCGCTTGGGCTTGATGCTTGTAGAGATCAAGGCTGGTGGCGTTCGCTTCTGGTTGACGGGCACAAGGGGCTGGAACCGAAGTATGCCTGCCGACGTAAAGTATCCCGGGGTAAATGGAGTGAAAACATTCGGCAATAGGGAAAGGATAAAGGGGTTGGCTGCTTAGGATCGCTTTTATTTGGAAAGATACAAAAGACAGTTCCTCTAAAGTAAGGTGAGTATTTTAGAGCAGTCTAAAGTAAGGTGAGTATTTTAGTATAATTATGAAGGCCTGCAGATACGGCTTTGACCTCAGCCGGCAAAGCGAGGAGCGTATGCGAGAATAAAAGACGCGCGTATGCGATCAGCTGCAAACTCAACATTACAATTAGCGTATGTTTAAAATAGCCCCAGTATCCCTTGGCGTGACAACGAGATTTCTACCATTGTCACTATAGGTAACCCTGGTTGACCCCGGCGACTTGTATAACCTCTATAGTGTGGATAAGAAGACTACTGTAATGAGGTTCCTAACTAATTATAGATAGACCTATGAGTATCAAAAACAAAATTAAATGTTAATTTAGTTTTGACTTAAAATAAGGTTTTGTTTCATAACAATAGGGTGCCTTTTTTCAAAAGCGCACATTGTTAAGTCGATTAGACCTGTAACTCTGAATCTGTCTTCAGGGTTTATAGAAGGGTAGAAGAAATATAGGGTACTTACTGTTAAGCAAGGATGATTCCTTTTAAAGGCGTAAGTTTTAAAGTTACTTATAAGGAACGATAGATTAGTTTCGTCAAAAGACTGGTGCCCCGCAATGAGGTAGGCTAAACAGAAGTGTCCATCGGAAATTCTAGGAGTGACGTAAGTCACGTAACTATTGGGTAGCCACTTATTGACTTTTGATTGCAGTAGGACCGACAACAAGCCAGCCGAGCTTAGAGCTTTGTAGTATTGGGTTGTTGACACCTAGTGACTGACGTTTTGAGCCCACTAGGTCCCAGAAGAGATCAGCTCCGATGAGCATGTCTATCTGCGAAGGCTCATTAAAGGTAGGATCAGCTAGTTCCCACTTGGATAGGTCGAGGTGCTTTATGTCAAAGGCAACCTTAGGCGTCTTCCCGGCAATGGCGGGCAAGACAAGACAAGACATTGTCACACCATATGAATTGTCATTGGATTGAAGTCGTATAGAGCACCGTTCGGATTTAACCTCTAGAGGTGCATTACCGATTCCTACGATATCGGCATTGGTTGGTTGAGGAGAAAGTTTTAACTTCTGCTTTACAGCTTCAGTTATAAAGGTAGACTGACTCCCGCTGTCTAGGAAAGCGCGCACTGTGGCGGTCTCTTTGGATATAGGGTTAACCAATTTGACTTTGGCTGTACCTAACAAGACTTCAGAAGAAGTAACTTGCATGGAAATAGGCTCATCTTTCTCGGGCTCGTAGGTTTTGTGTAGAAGAGAGTTGTGTCGCTCTCTACAGACACGACAAGAGCCTAGAAGTCTACAGTGCGATGCCTTATGGCCGGCTCTCAGACAATTGTTACATAGATTATTGGATTGTATTATACCGTTTCTCTCTTCTACGGATTTACCCATGAAGGTGGAGCATCGGTGGAGATAGTGGTCAGCATTGCACGCGACGCAGCGCCAAGACGAGCTGAAACGGGAATTGTGCTGCCTTTGAGATGTCATAGTGAGCAGGGCCTTAATTTGACCTCTATGGATAGGCGGAGGATGGTGTTTTATTGTTTCAGATTTATCGTGCCTAGAACGCTGAAGTGACATCTCCAGAACATCGGCACGACTCTTCAAAAAGGAGAAGAATTCATCTAAGGTAGGTATCTCAGGTAAGTTATTTTTATTTTCCTCCCATTTAGTATAAGTTGTGTTGTCTAACTTACTAGAAATAATGTGTATAATAATTGTGTCCCACTGTTCAGTAGGTAAGCCTAAACTATGTAAGGCTCTTAGATTTTTAGTGACGTGATCGATTATATATCTAAGTGACTTTTCAGTCTCACGCACTGACTCGATGCTAAACAATGCCTTTAGATGCGCATTTATTAATTGACGCTTGCAGTCATATCGCTGACACAATATATCCCAGGCGTCGTCGTAGTTACTATCGGTTATCTCTAAATTCGAAATTACACGAGCTGCCTCACCTTGTAAGTATGAGCATAGGTAATGAAATTTGTGTATATTTCTAATTTTAGGGTTTTCATGTACTAAAGAGGAATAAATTCCTTTAAACAGTAACCATTTTTGAGTAGAACCATCAAAAAACGGCACCTTAATTTCTGGTAGGCGAAAACCTAACGGGTTATCGATTTTAGTAGTATCGTGATGACAGCACGGCTTAGAATCAGAGTTATTTCCTAATAACGACTTTGCAAAGGCTAGACATTGGTAGAAATCTTGTTCAATAAGTTCCCTGATGGCAAGTTCAGCATCTTGTTTTTCAGAGTTTAAAATTTCTATTTGATTTTGCACCTGATCAAATTCCTCGAATAATGTTTCAAATTTAGGCAATTTCATTGCAAGCTTACTAAGTTCAATTTGTGAAATAGATTCTAAAGTATTCAAAATATCCAAATGATTTTTAAACTTCGTAACGCGTCCTTTAATAGAACCGCGTTTAGATATTAAATCTCTAAGACTATCTTCGCGCGACATTATAAATACGCTTGCACTAAAACTACACTCAATAACGGTTTGATATTAAATTAAGTTAAGTATTAAACAAAAGGCATACGATACGCTCCTCGCTTAGTCGTCCCAGCTGATCGGCTCGATAGGTATCAAACCGGTTTGCTATGATGCACCGCGGCGTCGGCGCACCCGGCGTAGATATGCAGTGAACGCTGGACAATGCAAATAGCGGACGTCTGCGGAAGCTAGTAGTGTATGAGATGCAATACGGATGGGGGATGTGCAGATTGTGCAGTGCCACTGGAATAGAATGTTTAGGAAATCTTAGGAAAAATACGTAATAATCTTAGGATAAATTAGTTAAGTGACTTTCGGAACGATAGATATTAAATTTATGCAATAAAAGCAGTGATTCTTGCGATTGGAATGCGATACAAATAGCGTGCGGATAACATAGGCTATAAACTTGCTTACGATTTGATGCGATTATAAAAATAAGGAAAATTTTTTATAAATTAGTTCGTTAAATTCGTTATTTTAAAATTTTAAATTAAATTGATGGGTAGGACGTGCAGACAAAGGTAAAAATTTTATTATTTTTTTAAGTAAGAAGTAGGTAGTCAAAAACGATTATTTTATTTGAAATTAGTTAACTTTTAGGCCTTTACTTGGGTAAATAATGATTGTTTGATCATTACAAGTGCTGTGCTATGAAAAATGATAAGCTATAGGCATAGAACAGCTGATAGGCTACGGCTAAACCTAGTCTAAGAGGAACTAGAAATCCGTAAATAACCAAATAAAAGGGGAATTAACTAGGAATAATAAAGGAACGGGCTCACAGTATAGATAGGCAGGCCAAGCGATGAGTCCAGACTTCACCACGGCCTTCAGGTAGGCTGCGAACTTGTTCTTGGGGTAGTTTCTGTTGGATGCAGACGTTCCCGACGGACGACAGGAATCACACGTTGCCACTCGGTGTTCTTAACAGTGTCCACGAAGAAGTTCTTGGGTTTTCATGCGAAATTGGTTTGAAAATCTTCTAACTGCGCAGCAACACTGCGCGGTGACTTCTCTGCGACCTTGGCTCGAGACCGTTCAGTTTAAATCTTGAAAACCTTTTAGTAGACTGCAGGTCCTGTCACGGTCGCCAGTTTTTGTTCACGCAGAACAAATGAAAAACCCTTTGCTGGTTTTTACTTGATTTATTGGTATTTTAACCATATTTAAATGTTAACAATAGTGCTCTTGAAGCGAGCGGTAGGTGTAGTATATATGAGTGTCGTTGGACGAATGTATGTCAGATGACGTATTTGACTGTTTAGTTTGTGTGTGTTGTATATGTATGTAAGGAGTATTTGAATGTGTGTGTAGCGCGTTTGTGGAGTTGACAGAAGTACTGAAGCGTTTGCGAAAACGGCGCGAACACATACATATACATAATATTATGGTATGGTACACGACGAAACACTATGGCGAATTATACCGATAAGTCGAAGTAGAATTGATGAACTCGTTTCTTAAAAATATTCCGACTTTTGGCTTGAATCATCACTCACTCGAAATAATAACGATTCACAACACTTCGTCTACAAGTCCAATTTGGAATTGACCGGTTATTTACTACTAGCTGTTGCCCGCGACTCCATCCGCGTGGAATTTAGAAAATTTCCCCCGTTTTTGCAACATTTTTCACTACTGCTTCGCTTCTACTGGTTGTAGCGTGATGTTATATAGCCTAAAGCCTTCCTCGATAAGTGCCCTATCTAACACTGAATGAATTTTTCTAATCGGCCCAGTGGTTCCTGAGATTAGCGCGTTCAAACAAACAAACAATATATAGAGTGCATTTTGATAAGTAACTACTGAAAGGTTTATGAAAAACACTTTCAAAAATTTCCTTTACTTAGTAATAACTGAAGCTTAAAAGCATTTTAAAATAATAACTTTATTAATAGTGATAAAACACAAGCCAATTAACCGAGGCACTATGTGAATATTTTTAGATACCTGTTAAAGCCAAGTCCAAGCTTCACCCAATAAATAATTAATAAATATATTGGGACGTCCGTAAACAGAATTAATTGAATTTCTCTCCTGCGGTGTTGGTTAAATAAAACCATGTCATAGTACCATGTCATGTCCAACGGTGAACCACAGGGGAGGTTATTCAGGTAACATTCAATATTTGTGGTCAACAATCCCCTTCTACGAACAAAAATGAACCGTAACACATATTTTTTGAGTATATTTTTGTACCTGATCTGATGTTAAATTGATCCTCATTTTCCGTAATCATAAATAATAAAAGATAACTGAAAACAGCAACGAACTTCGTATCCTTATTTTAGTACACGTGCCAGATTAAAGTTCGTGTGCTGCATTAGAAAATCAGTAGATTCATTATAATCAATTTACATGTTATTTTGTTTATAGCTCCGTTATACATTGAATTCTTCACTTTGTTACCATTTTTCACAGAAACAACTTTGCTCTCTCTCTCTTTTCCAGCCTACTGGGAACGGGCTTCCTCCTCTTAGAAGGGATTACGGTCTACTGTGCCGCGATAATCAGGCGTGTTGGCACAGGGTTACCGTCTCTTACAGAGGATGTTATCTGTGTGTCTCTGATGAGATGAGATTGCTTTTGGAAAGGCCCTGGGAAAGAAAAGGGGTGGTGACACTTGTATTTTTTATCTGTCACCTCACGGATTGTTATGTCAATTGTTGATTTTTATGTTATTATATAATATTGTCAAAAGTGATTGTCATTTGTCCGTGATGTGATGGAAAAAAAGAATACAAGTGTCTCCTCCATATATCTTGATAACTCTTTATTTGCACAAACACCAATAATACACAAAATTTTAAAAATACAGTCTTAAAAGCTATTGTACAAAAGGCGGCCTTATCACTGATGTGATTTCTTCTAGGCAACCGTTTATTGGATAGAATCTAAAATAGACATTGCGGAGGTTTTTGGTGTATTCTACATTATATATAAATTATATTGAAAATATGATCAAATGCATAAAATATAAAATAAATAAACATACAGAAATACATAAGCACACTAATAAATAAGTAAAAACTACTATATAATATACATACACTCTTTATAAAAACTAAGATACAGATTACATAAACACTATTATAACAATAGATAATAATTCGATAGTTTCAGCTTAAAATTAGAGAGAGACTGTGCTTGTCTTATTTGTATAGGTAGATTGTTCCATAGTAATATAGCTTGCACAGTAAAGGATTTGCTATAAAAATTGGTACTATGCTTCGGAACATTCAATCTCAGATTTTCAGATGTTCTCAGTTATTTGCATGCGTGTCATGTCGGAACACAAAACGAGTTTTAAGATATTGGGGAGTATTAGGATTAAATAATATGTTATATAATAGCGAAAGAATATGAGTACCTCATAAAATATATATTAAAATATAATTACCTCATAAAATTTCATAAAAATCTTAGCTTAGTAACTAAAGCAATTTGTTGGTTTACTATAACGCTGTGAAAGCTTTATTACACAAAGGAAAATACTCATAATATGAAAATGCTTGACTTTAATTTATCAGGTACCCATTTCCGCTATTTCTTCGTTGCAATTTAATATTTTTTGCCAGTTTTTACATTATATTCTACTTTATTATACTAAAGAGATCTTGTCGAACAGTATACTTATTCTTTGACAAATTCTAAATAGGCAAAACTTCGTTTATCGACGTCCCAGTATCGAACACGTTCTTCCTCAACTTTGGGAGGGTATTTGGTTTACTTATGCCACGATGACTAGGCGTGATGGCATAGGTTTTAGTTATCACTGTTATGGTTCATAAAAAGAAAGATTTTTGCTACTATCTCCATGCACATTATCATATCTTACAGCACCTTACCTTGAGAAAATAGGGGAGTTTAATTTTTACGCTTATTAGATGTTGCCCGCAACTTCGTACGCGTGAAAAAACTAAACTAAATTAAAACTATTAAAACTATAACAAAAAAAACTATCGTCTTGAACTACTCTATCTATTAAAATGAACTGCATTAAAATTCGTTGCGTAGTTTGGAAGATATAAGCTCATATACGGACATAAATACAAAAATAACGACTTTATTTTATAATAATTTGTGTTCTTATTTGAATATACCGATTGAGTAATTAGATTTCTATATAATATCTGATCTTTAAATGGAATATTCTATACTATCAAATAGGATGTCATGTATAACGATTCGAGGTGCAAATCGTCCACATGGGAAATCATGGGAGCTCGCTGACCTACGTTCCCTGTTATCTGATAGAGTCAGAAATACACTATAGTGTTTACATTAGTTACTTTATCACATCTGATTCAGGCGTTTTATTATTTTTTATTTCATTCATAGCTGTTTCCCACGACTTCATACGTGTGGTATTTAAAACGCGGACACGCGGGGACTGCCGCGGTAAAGCTATTGCATAGTATTTTTTATCAACTTATGCAATTATAATTATTTATTTATTATATTTATGCAAGAATCTAAATACCATAAACTAAAATAAGATTAATAACCCTAATTTAATGATGCTTACATCTGTCCATTGTTTATGGTAATTATGATAAAATTGCGATTGTCAATCAAATGTCAATAAAATAAAAACTACCGCCAAAACTGACATGAGTCACCAGCGCGAACAGATGCTACGCATGCGCAGTAGCGCTGTGTGTAGTATTTTTTAGTTATAGTGCCGCCAACTTATCTGTAGAATGTAGCGATGGCGCCACGATCGACAAGTGTTGCC
This sequence comes from Orgyia antiqua, assembly GCA_916999025.1. Lineage (NCBI taxonomy): Eukaryota > Metazoa > Arthropoda > Insecta > Lepidoptera > Erebidae > Orgyia > Orgyia antiqua. The sequence goes on along the minus strand of OU779863.1, from coordinate 7,598,884 downwards.
ACAGAAATTATCAACTTTGGCCACCTTTAACTTTTAATACTCGTAAGCATACCTTTTACCGTCCCTGTTGCTCGCTATCACAGATATAAGATATATTATATAGGTTTATGAATGATAAAGAGAAAGGGCTCGACTAAACGGTAAGGATTTTCAGCCATTTGGCCTTGGAATAGTTAAAGAATACGAGTATGTAACTTTTTAAATAATTATTTATATTTACTAATTTTTAAAATATGTATTACATGTTAAATAAAAATAACTTTATTTATTTTGTAATAATTTTCGTTTTACTGAAAACCTTTCATGCAGTAATTATGGTCTAAGGCAGCCGAAGTATGTGCAATAATACCATAACTGTGGTCCAGTGGATATACTCCACTAATTTCTTCAAAATCTGAATCACTGTCACTATCAGTGTCGGAGTCACTGTCTAAATGAACTATAAACGGCTGATCTAAATATACGTCTTTTCGTCTATATTCTTCTTCAATTTTGTTCACATGTGCACAATATTTTTGCCATTCTGAAGCATCAATGGAACTGAACGCTTCAGTTATTAATTGTTGCATACTTTGATTTTTGTGCTCTATGTTAACTGCTGCCACTTTCCTTTTCATTGAACTCCATATCATCTCAATAGGATTAAGGTCGCAATGATACGCTGGCAGTCGTAAGCATTTGTGGCCATGTTGTGCTAATATACTATCAATCTCATACACAGGATCAGGTTTATTTCGTTTGACAATCTCCAGCAACTGTGGTTTGGTCAATTCTGACGAGAAATCGAGGCGTTTATCAGTTAACCACTTTATAATTTCAGGTTTGTTAGTGTTGGTAGTTGGTGTTTTATTAAATCGAATGCTGTGATAGGGAGCGTTGTCCATTATTATCAGAGACGGTTCTTCAAGATTGGGGAGTAATTTTTCAGTTAACCACTTTTTGAAATTTGTGTTGTTCATTTCGTCGTGATAGTCCCCGCTTTTTGTATTTGACTTAAATACAAGATTTGCGTTTTGGACAAACCCCATTTTTCCACCTGCATGAACAATAATAAAACGTTGGCCCTTAGACACAGGTTCTAGAACGCCATCTGTTTCTTGACTTTGCCAACATTTATTACTGGTATGTGATGAATGTATATACGTCTCATCCAAGTATATTACTGGCCGAGGATTACCTGATAGTGAGTTTTGTTTTAATTCTTGTAAATATTTAGCTCTCCACGCCGAAATATCATTACGCTCGGTTAAAACCTTGCGATTGCTTTGTGTTTTTCGGTAATGAAACCCAATTTTACGCAACAATTTGCGAAGTGTTTCCCTGCCACCTTTGAAATTTATTTCATCTCTCAGTACCGTAAGTAGCTTATTTATAGTAGGCAATTCCTTTTTCAACGCATAAAATTCATGTACTTTTCGCCTGATTACCCCTTGATCAAAACTGTCCACGTCTATTTTGCCACATGTCCTTCGTCTCGACTTTCCTGGTGTGGTTATTCTGGTACCCGTTTCTGCAGCCGTTTCGCCTTCTTGTACAATTTTATAAATTGTTGAAAGACCAATACCTAAAACAGAAATAAAGTTGTCATTAAATAAATAAAAATTTAGAAAGTCAGCGTGTAATGAAAAGCGTCATTTTTTAAATTCATGAATCATAATATTTAAATAAAATATTTCTGATATAATTGAACCCTAAAGAATTGTATCCCGAATTATGAGTGCTTTCGAGAAAGTGGTAACCTAATTTCACATAGGCCAAGTCGCAAGCAATAACTAGTTATTTATTATTGTGACAATGTCGTTACTTAATAAATAAATAATTTATACTAATATATATCGTAAATAATGTATAGCGATTCATGAAATAATAATCTGGTAACACTGACCTGTAGCGGCAGCAATGCGTTTGTATACATGAACAAATGGTATTATTGGGGCTGTTTGCTCCTTTTCTGCATCAAAGAATGATTTCATTTTGATAATCATTTTTCGTACGTCACTTTTGATTGCTTTCGGCATGATTTTCACACAAAATACTTGCAAATTAAAAAGAAAAACTAGAACCCTCGAACGAACACCCGACTACAACGACTGACAACAACAAAATTACGTTTTCAAAATGGCGTCAGTAGTTCCACTTTTAGCCGTTCTACAGATAAGTTGGTGGCACTATACGCTATCTTTGTTACGGAATTTAAATTTCGAATTTTGTGCATCTGTCTAAATCCTTGTTCAACAAAGTTCATAAAATCATTTTTTAAACGCAGTTTGCCTGGTACTTTTATCCCGATGTAGCATTTGACATCAGTTACGTAATTCCTGATACGATCTAGTACATTTTTTAAGGGCCTACATCAATATTATTCAATATCATCGCCGACACGTACATATTATTAACACAGCCAGTAGGCACAGAAAATGAAGAATTAGGGATACTTTTCCTATTTACTCAAAATCTACTAAATATATTTTAATTCTGATTTACGTGTTTCTATATATAATAGTTACTTATGTTTTTAAAGTTATTTTATTAGTTAATAAGCGATAATAGACCGAAAAATGAAAAAAATAAAAAAATAGAGAGGTTGTTTCGCTAAGATTTTCTATCGAGAAAACTTTTGTCAATCGCGTTTCTGACTTTATGCGATCCTAGATCATATATTGAAAAGACATATACTTAAAAATTAGAGTTCTAGCCATTCAATCTAAAGAAACAATGAAAACTTCGTACGTAGAAAAATGCACAAAGCTATTTTGGTATCCTCTTAATGTTTTATTGTAATGTTTTTCTTCATTTAGGCAATTACACTGCGAATTGCAATGACAAGAAATTAGATAAAAACTGAATATAGCTATGTACACGACACTTTCCATTATAGCCTCTACTCTTAATGACTGAGTTTTTGCTATTGGTAGTATTTACTGTTCAAATCTTGTTTTATTATAAGCCACAGAGGAGTGAACAATTGTTAATCACCAGAAAACAATTGTGAATAACAGTGGCTATTGTGTTATGACGGCATGATGTTTGATCATTCAATATGAAAGAACTGCACTTTTCCAGTGTTTTTATTCACCTGAGCATTGATTACGAATATTATAAAACTAGGTGATAGCTGCCACTTCGTACGAATGAAATTTAGAAATGATGCTCCACTCCTATTAGTCGCAGCGTGATGTTATATAGCCTAATAAATTAATGTACTATGCAACACTAACAAATTCTTAAGCTTTATAATATTAGTCATCATCATCCTCCTGCCCTTATCCCATTATTTGGGGTCGGCGCAACATGTCTTTTTCTTCCACAGTCTTCTATTAGCCGTCATGTCTGTGTCAACTCCTCTTTCTTTCATGTCCTCTTTCTTTATCCTATAATCTTTGTCCTCTGTCTTTATATTAATATTAGTAAGACGGGCCTCGTGGTGGAGTGGTTCATATAACGGACTGCCGATCATGAGGTCTCGGGTTCGATTCCCGGTCAGGACAATCATTTGTGTGATGTTTTTAATTGTCATACAAATGTTTGTACTGCGTCTGGGTGTTTACTATGTATTATAAGTATGTATTATAAGTATGTATTTACAAAAGAAAAGTAGTATATGTATTATATCCGTATTCTGGTACCCATATCACAAGCAATATAAGCTTAGCTTGGGACCAGAGGACGTTGTGTGAAATGTCCATGAATATTTATAAAAAAAAAATTGTTATTTATTTATATATTACATAGATACGTTCATATGAGGTTTAAAGATTACATTTCTAAAAATTCTGTCACATGTCTACAATGTATTGAAATGATTGTTAATTAATTATTATTAATTTTTAATTGTCATAGTACGGGATCCGTAGTACATTTTTTACACTTGATTACTATCAAGCTGATTTTCCGTGAGTAGCTTTATTATGACGAAACGCCCAATAATTTTCTATTCCAAAATCTCGATTGTGGTAGCTAACAGAGGTAACAAGGATAAAATATCGTACTATTACTGGAAGAAAGCAGTAAGTGATTTTTTTGAAATTTTTGTTTTAAATATTTGACGCAAGCTCACTTACGTCTTTTTTTTTAATATAAAAATAAGTCTTATAAGAAATAAGTCTTTTATATAATTTTTATATATTTTTTATTATTTTATTTTTTTATAGATTTTTTTATATAAGTAAGTCTTTTTTTTCTAATGAAATATTTATGATGGCGGTTATTAAATAGCTAATTGTTTCTTCTTTGTATTCTTAAAATATTAATCACATCACTATATACAATTTCTATTGACCAAAGTTCTTTTCTTTCACAACATGATGAAATTGCACGTTTTTCAATTTACATGTCAGCGGCCGTATTATGAGCTCTTATTCCCAGGCCGTTTACGCCGTGAATGGAACTGCCCGGCAAATTCGTAATATGAACATAAGTCCCAGCCATCCAGTTCGCTAAAACAGTCATAGATTAATATGTTTATAGTGAAGGTACAACTAAAAGTTTAAGTACTAACAAAAATTTTTCAACTAAATGTTTTATGTTTACCATAATACATAATTTAGTTAGGCAGTGTACGGCCTGCTTGGAACGTGCATGATTTTTAAAAAGCTCATAATACGCCCGCAGAGCTCGGACGTCATAACTTGTTGACAATACATCTGATGATAAATAAATAAGTGATAGTGGTATTGTAACAGCTTGTAAATTATCTTTCGGTGGATGTTTCTGCCCATAAAGCTCGAAATTCTTTATAGTACCAGAATCAAACCACCTAAAAGACCCGCCAATTGCCAATTGCATAAAATGTTTAATTGTTTTCGCTGACCCTATTGCTGGAACATGTGCAATAACGGCTTGCATTATGCCATCATCAACGATATATTGCCCACCATTTGATATCAATATCAAAGGATTTAAACAAATCAAAATCTTTTCTTTGCAAAAATCATCAATTATCCTTTTAGGAAAAGTCCTGATGGATGTGAATTCCATTTCATCTATTATAGATAGAGTGTTTACATGTCTGTGAATATTTGCTATATCTTTTAATGGACCTTTTACGTGGAACATATAAACTAATGGTGCAATAACAATGGCTGACTTCAACATAAAATTGTACACAGGGTTTGTTGACAGAAGGACGAATAAAGCTGGCACCCATGGAATGTCCAATATAATACAAATCCGAACCGTTTGCGAGCTCCTTGATATATGTTAAAACTGCTGGCAAGTCATAAAAACCAATATCATGCCAAGAAAAATTCCAAAAATCATATGTATCTATAGACTTATTTACGTGCAATCTAGCATATTTATTACCTCTTGCGTTTAATAACCAGACTTCATAACCATGATCATTAGCTAACAAATAAGGTAATGAGTAACCTTTACCTAAAATCAGCCAATCCTCTGAAGTCCCAAGTATACCATGATGAAGAATAACTATTTGTTTGGCAGGTTTACCGTGTGGTAGAATTCTTTGAAGTGTCAGTATGTACCCATCATGTGTAATTACCTTGTGGGATTCAGCTTCGTAGCCATTTTCTGCTATAAGTTGAGTTGCAGTAATGATCCTTGGAGATTTATCTCTCAAATACTGTATAGATACTGTAGTAGTAGATGGGTGTACTGATACGTGTTGATTTATATAAACAATATCTTTGTGCGATATTTTTCCATCAAAGGATTTTATCGATCTGTCTGGAGTATAAGTGTCGTTTGTGATTTCTTCAAATAATTTAATAAAACTTGTCTTTATACGTAGTCTTCTTTCTTCTAAACGTGAAGTCTTATATTCTATGTAGCTCCTTATGCTAACAAAAAAATCTTTTATTCTATTAAAAAGTCCTTTTGTTTGATCGATGATAGAACCCATTGAGAAAATTTCGGCATCATTTCGAAAATAATTTATAACAATAAGCATAAGACTTAATTTATGTAACATCTTTTTTTCGGTATGCAACTGAGCCCAGATTTTAGAAACCAATGCTCTTTATATTGACATTTCTTTTTTAAAATTATAAATATGAATAACAATAGCGAACAATTTAGTCATCATAATCTTATTATATTCTTGTTTAACGGTAATAAAAGAAAAGTCATATTCTAAGTTGTTTTAGACATTGGCAAACATAACATTGGCTATTGTTAAAATAGTCATAACATTGCAAGTCGATTTATCATATAAAAAATATATATTTAAACAACAATATAAAAGTAATAACATTCTTTAATACTTATTTATTCACCTAGATATTGTATACATACTGTAAATGAAACATGATATTTATTATTTAACGTTGTTCTATTGTAGGCTCTTATAACTAGCGAAAAGTCGGTGTAAACAAAAATAAATGTTTAATGTTATCTCACTTACTTATTAAGAGGATACCAAAATAGCTTCGTGCATTTTTCTACGTAAGAAGTTTTCATTGTTTCTTTAGATTGAATGGCTAGAGCTCTAATTTTTAAGTATATGTTTTTTCAATATATGATCTAGGATCGCATAAACTCAGAAACGCGATTGAAAAAAGTTTTCTCGATAGAAAATCTTAGCGAAACAACCTCTCTAATTTTTTATTTTTTTTCATTTGTCGGTCTATTATCGCGTATTAACTAATGAAATAACTTTAAAAACATAGGTGACTATTATGTATAGAAACACGTAAATCAGAATTAAAATATATGTAGTAGATTTTGAGTAAATAGGAAAAGTATCCCTAATTCTTCATTTTCTGTGCCTACTGGCTGTGTTAATATGTATGTACGTGTCGGCGATGATATACGATAATATTGATGTAGGCCCTTAAGTTAAATAAAACAACTGCATGTCTAAAACACCTTTTTGGAATTCGAGGAAAATATCACCTATGTCACTTTATTATTATTATTTTTTGTACCTCTCTGTAAAACGTGTTTGCCTTGTAATAGACAGAAACATGATAAATGTAAAGTGTTCAGACGTGAAAATTATATTCACATCTTTACTTTTTGTAAAAGAAGGTCGTTATTTTTGCAATTTTTTCCCTATATGAGTTTATATCTGCAAAACTAAGCGAAGGATTTTGATGCCGTTTTTTAATAGGTAAAGTGGTTCTAGAGGATGGTTTTTTATTTAATGCGAGTGAAACTGCGGGAATTAGCTAGTAAATATATTAACATAATATAATTTTAAATTGATTTATTAAATCTCATTAATAACAAATTATGTAATCACAGGCAACCTTTCGTTGGCACTAAATTACGGAATTCTGTATATCAAAGACCACCCAAAGGGATCATAATTTATCTAGAAAGAAATTCTGCCACTAGAGGCGTAGTAAAGTAATTATAGCGAAATTGATCTGATCTGATCAAATACATTTTTACAAGAGTAAACAAAATAGAGAAGTAAAATGCAATTAAATATAACCTGCTGCTTTAATAAAAACTTAATTATGTATATGAGATACTAGCTGTTGCCCGTGACTTTGTACGCGTGAAATTTAGAAATAAAAGCTTAACAAACAGAAAGTTACTATGTCACTCGATAGATGGCGTTGTACCGTTTTTTGAAATCGCATAAAGTTTTGTTACATACATTAACACTTAAGCTCGTCAAAACTATTATTGTATCATCTTCCGGAATTCGCATTTATAAATTAGTAAGGATTAGAAGCTAACATCAAAGAATGTGTAAGTAGCATAAAGGTTTTAAATAGATTTTGGTTCCTTTGTAATTAAGGCAAATATTAGTTTCTATGTTGCATTTTCTGAATTATTTGCGTTGATATAAATCGTAAAAGACATGGCAATAATATTTAAAATTAATAATGTAATTGTGGTTCTAACGGAGAACATTGAAAAATTAAGAAAGGAAAGAAAATTATATTTAAAACTTCATATTAGAGTTTGTTTAAATGTATTTATATTCGTATATGTGTATTTATATTCGTACGTTCTATATTTTATATATTTGTAAACATATACCTATAACACTTTCAACTACTATGTATATTTCAATTATTTGTCCATCCTAAGGTTGCCTGTAAGAGATTGCATTTCGCGATAATGCCACCCTTTGTGCATTTGTGATTGTAATCAATTAATTTATATGAAATGTATATCATTAATGTGCAAATAAAGTGTTATCTATCTATCTATCATATTTTTAAATTGTTGGGTAAACGTTAGTTAAAATTTGATTATATCTAATTCAAAACTTTTAATGAAATTGAATGTAATTTAAATATTTTAAATTACCCTATCACCTTTTGTCTAGACCTCTCGCTTCCATTTGGACGTGTTAATAAAAAAGATTTTTGCCCGAACCCTAACTTTCTGTTAAATTTTAATATTCTGGCTTTATATTTGCATTAGAATGATTATTTAGTGAGGGAAAATTAAAGAATTCCAGTTAAAACAATGTGGCCCGGCTAATGTTCTGCGAATGGCATAAATGCAAATCTGTTTTGCAAATTTTATTCTCTCTTTTTAGTCCGCTTCACATTGTTTCCTTCATTATAGTGGTGGTTTCCTTTGTTTTATATTAAAGGAAAACTTTATCTTTATTTATTATCATTCCAACCTCGTTTGGTTTACTCATAGACTAATTTTCTGTAAGTATATTATTTATAGTGAACTGTTTAATTACTTTAATAGCATTTAGGTTTCGTCAAAGTAAGTCTTCTAATTAAATTTCTTTATTTAAATACAGATAACATAGTGGTTCAAAAAGGTGGAAGATCAAGTAAGAGTTAGATCAGATGAGGTCGCCTAGTGTGATAAAGGATATGCAGAAGTAACGAATGTCAAAATTCGTCCTCTATTTCCAGTGATGTGTTATAAGTTGGAGGACTACTGTTATAAAGTAAACTACGATTGTACTTCAGGAATAGTATTGGTATAATATACGTTTCGTTAAAACTAATATCAGTTATTATGATCATAGTGCCATTGTTCTGTCTCATCAATAAAAAGAGCAAAGGACTGTTGAAAAATTACGATTACCGTGGTCAGTTATATGTGCATAGTGGCCTGTGATACATGTGTCATAATGAAGTTTATAATACTGGCTATAATTATTCTTATATATCAAAATAACCACGTGAATTGTACTTTCTATGAAGATATGAGCAATAAGATCTATGACTTTGCCGACAATATCATGTCCACGGTTAGAAAAGTTCGAGACCACGTGAAAATCTTATTTCAAACTCATCCAGCAGATAATCAACTGTCACTGCCTTCACACCAGTCTGGACCTAAATACCATTTTAAGAAAATTTTAAGGAAATTTGCTCCACTTAAAACCTTTGAAATAGAAGATGTTTCACCAGAGTGAATGAACATTTAAAAGAGGAACCAACCGCAAGTATGTCGACACCACAACTTGCGTCTTTCCATGGTAAGAAAGTGGAATCTCATGTTGTTACGACTAGAGACGGTTACCTACTTACAATTCATCGCTTATCACCTGCAAAAAACTGTTCACAAAGATTCTCTAACCAAACTATTATCCTTCATCATGGCTTACTTGGTAGTTCCGCAGACTGGATATTATTGGGTCCTACCAAATCTCTTCCATATTTACTTTGGGATGCCGGATACGACGTTTGGATGGCTAATGCTAGAGGCAATTATTATTCCCGTGGACATACATGGAAGAAAGTAGATTCAATAAATTTTTGGAAATTTTCTTGGCAAGAAGTCGGACAATTTGACCTGGCTGCCGTCATTGATTATATTCGCCAAGTTAAAAGTTTCTCAAATGAAACTTATGAGAAAATAGACTATGTTGGTCACTCGATGGGTGCTCCGGCTCTTTTGGTGCTATTATCGACTGCGCCAAATTACAATAGCTACCTAAGAATGGGCATTTTACTGGCTCCTCTTGCTTACATGACAAATACTACGGGACCTTTGAAAGCTGTGACATCAATGCTAGCGAACCCACCAGAACATTTAATGAAAATAATAGGTGTTAAGGAGTTTGTATCTACACGCCGAATACCAAAGTGGATGGCTATTAAATATTGCACTGGATCTGTCTTATTTTGCGGTAATCCTTTGTATTTCATTAGTGGTGGAATTCCCAATGAGGAATCTTTAGACAAAAGTTTCCTTGCGCAATTACTTTACCATGTGCCTGCTGGGGGATCTAGTCTAACAATCATGCACTACACACAATTGGTGAAATCAGGCAAATTTCACCGGCTTAATAATACCAACGCCGAGTTCAAGTTAAATAATGTTGTCTTACCAATAGTTTTATTCAGTTCTGAGGACGACTGGCTGGCTACAGTACCTGATGTATTGAGATTGTATTTCAGCATTGTAAATCCATTAGACCATTATTCAAGTTTTTAATAGCTAATAAAGGTGTTTATAGAAGCCATTCATAATTTTCGTTTCACTGCTTTAAATTTGCAGCATTTAGTCTGGTCATCTTGAGAAAAGCTAATCGTTGAGTGTGATAGGTATACTAAGATTAGTTTGTAATAATTGCGTCAGAGGGAAAGTAAAAGATGATGAATTTCACTATACCTAGAAAGTTTTTTTTCTATTTGATTATTATATTAGACATTGAAAACCGTTGTACTATAACTACATAGGCATTGTACTTACAACGATGATAACTCATTTTATAGTTCTTACGAAGCATTAGTGAAGTCCTAAAGTATAAACTGAAATTAGGTCACAATATTCCCATACGATTATGCGAAAAATTAAATACACCAACATCAGCTAAGAAGTTTTCTCCCAGTTCAAGCGAACTTTCTTTCTTAACGACGTAAACAATTTAAATCTAATGCAATATGCAGGTACTGCCGTCGACTTCTGAACACCCCGCTTTACCCCTCCCGAAACACACCCCACCTGCGTACTTATAAAAAATTCACTAATTCTGAGCCCAAAGCATATCTGAAGCTTAAGGTTACACGGTAATCACAAAATTGCTACTATTTCTATGTCAGAACTTTTTATTTTCTTATCACTTTACTTGTGTATAAAATTGACAATTTAATGTTTTACCTTTTCCAAGACAGTGTTTTTACCAATGTCTATTTGCTTTATCAATTGTATGTTTTTTAAATAACACATATTGGCACTTGACCCTATGCGACTTGATGATAAGCGGCAATGGAATCTATGATGGTAAGGTTAACTATGTGAGAAGCCTATTTGCCTTATTTTTGAACGTGTATACATTATAAATCTCTTACATGTCCCTTATGTAAGGGATATCAGGCGCTTCTCTTATAAGTAAATATGTCACGAAACAATATCATGCTTTCCTAAAGCTCAAATATTTATTTAGTTGTAAGTACTTACTTCAAGACTATGATTTAGTTACGTTTCGTTAAATCACAAATGGTTACAATACTATAAAAATTATTATAAGTACATAATTGTAAAAAAGTATTATGATTTCAGTCAGTTCAGTATTTAATGCTTGAGAAGTGATATCATTCAGATCGGGGACTCACATTGAGCTCATACAAAATGTAGCAGCATACCTTTCCCCTCGCAAGGCAACGCGTGGAGTTGATCCCCCCTATTTATAAATGATTCTGGCTCAATTTCACCGGCACTCACCCACCTCGAATATTGTTTGACTCGTGGACGTAGTATCACAGTATAAAGTTAAGCTAAAACAGTAGTGCAACTACGCCTTTTTTTAGGGTTCCGTATGTAAAGGTAAAACAGGACCTAATAGGGTCTTATTTCTGAGACTTTGCTGTCTATCCGATCGTCTATCACCAGGCTGTATCTCAGGAATGGTGATAGCTAAAAAGTTGAAATTTTTACAGATGATGATGCTATAACAACAAATATGAAAAACTAGACTTTAATAAATATTTAAGGAGACTCCCATACAATAAACGTTTTCAGTTTAACTATATGAAGCCCTTAGATGATATGATTATGATGCTATCATAAATATATGTGCCTGTATGTGGAAAATATAAAATAATAAATAAAATAAAAAATAAAAAAGAATAAATAAATCTTCCGGATTCGGTCCATGACGCTGCTCTCGTTTCAGAACAGAACAATTAAGCACAACACGCGCTCTTCCGAGTCCGATGCATGAAGTACAGCAGCTACTATTTCCGTGGTCCAATGAGCCCATCGAAATTCTCTTTGAAACTGTGTGAATGGGCGCTTCAATCGTTTTGATCCTAGTTTCCGTACTGTTAACATGTTTACTGTGCTGTGAGTACTTAGCCACCTATACTCCGGTTCATTTCTTTTTTACTTAAATCAATCTGTGTAATTGTACCTGTCTCTCTTTTATATAGACACAATCTTATTCTTAAGCCGTGTCTTTATCTGAGTTGTGTTTCTTAAATATTTCTAACAAGTTTTAGAAGCAATCACTTAGCGGCCCACTGGCGGACTCAAATTCTTTCTTGACTAGGTACCGTAAAAATAACAATTTTAATATTGTACATATTTATAATTCTATTTAAAAGGCAATTGCAAGGATTAATGTTTTAATTTTCATGTTTATTGTTTTACTTTTAACTTCAAAACTAATTGTCTGCAAAAACCACGCACATTTAATTGAAACCGTCTAAAGGTCTTAATTAGAATGAAATGAATTAATTTATTATCTAAAAGCTAAGTTAAATAAACTAAATTATAGTGGAAAAAATGATAACCATGAGCGGGACTTGAACCCACGACCTCGGAATACCGTTCCGTTGCTCTCCCATCTGAGCTATCATGGTTCCCGCATATTTTATTTCATATTTATTTAGTAAAAGCATGGCAAGTCAATTGCAAAAATTCATAAACTAATGTAAAAGCTAAGTTAATTATTTCTGCATTTTCCATCAGAGTACCCACTATAGTAATGAATTATTTCAAGGCAAGCAATGAGATAATTATATTAGCAGTCTTAATCCATCACCACACGTACATGCTGCACATGATGAATGATCAAATGCAATACCTAAATGCAATGCAATAGTTGTCAAACTTTTGCGATTATAAAAATGAGACATCTGTTCTGAATAGTTGATATTCTAATTCTAAATCTATACCTACATTATTAATTAAGCCTCGTGGTTGAGTGGTTTGTGTATTGAACTGCCGATCAAGAGGTCGCGGGTTCGATTCCCGCTCGGGACAATCATTTGTGTGATTTTTCTAATTGTCATACAAATGTTTGTCTTTATATTAGTAATTAGTAATATAGTATTTATTATGTATGTATTTACAAAAGAAAAGTAGTTTATGTATTCTATCCGTATTCTGGTACCCATAACACAAGCATAATAAGCTTAGCTTGGGACCAGAGGACGTTGTGTGAAATGTCCGTGAATATTTATATTTATTTATTTAAGTTGAAAGGTCTGTTTGTTTGAACGCGTTAATCTCAGGAACTACTGGTTTGAATTTAAAAAAATCTTTTGTGTTGGATTGTCCATTTATCGAAGGAGGCTTTAAGCTATATAACATTTCGCTGCTATCAATAAGAGCATATCATAGTAAAAAATGTTGCAACAACGGGAAAGATTTTCTAAATTCCACGCGTACGGAGTCGCCGACAACATACCTATAGTTTCAAATAAAGCTTAAGTAGATGATGTAATCGAAACTACAAATACAAATTTTATGTTAATTTGCAGTGTTGTTTCTCGTCCAAACTTTGATTGCAAGTAGAATGCAGTGTCGGCAAATTTTTGATTAAACTTTGCTGTGGTACTGCAAGACTTCTGACAGAATTAGCATTTCTTGCCAGAATTTAATAAATACATCTTGGCGTATACTGATATTTTATACTATAACTACAGAAAGATGAAAAACTGAGGCAAGGTGGTGTCGTAGGTCCGCGTTTTAAAAAGTTTTCACAAAATAACATAGTTTCCTTCTACAGCTGTTGCTTTCTATATGACAATGACACTTAAAAATACGAAATAAACAATTAAAGATTTAAGGACAGTTGACACCACATCCTCTGATCCCAATCTAAGCTCATAATTCATAGAAACGCTCAGACGCAGTACAAACGTTTGTGTGAAATATATAAACATAGAAATAATTGCCCTGCGCAGTAATCGATCACAACTTCGTGAACGGCAGTCCATTACATGTACCACTAGGCCACGAAACCCCTCAAATATTTAGGTTATAAAATAGGTACCTACAAGCAAAATGCTAACCCTTATGCATAAAAAATGCAAATAACGACGTCTCTTGTTGGAACGACTTTACTATATGGGACCTGAGGGAGTGAGACTGTATCTATCGGTTTCCGACCTTAAATGACATCCCCTCATATCTTCCCCTGGGTGTCGTAATAAGCGCCTGTAGGTTTACCAGGAGTAAGCTGTAGCAACATTTTCCTGGTAATAGCACAAACTAATACAATCACCAACCACTGTAACGTTCACTAAGAGAGCTAAATGCAGCTAATGACCTGAGAGATTGATAAAGCCAGCTAAGAGACATTTTACACAGATCCTTTGTGAGAGCCGGAAATCTCGAATATAAACCCTCCATATAGACCGTGACTAGACGTAGACGTATACTATAGTATACTATACGTGTGGTGACGGATTCAGAATACAAGTGTCATCACCTCATTTCTTTCCCAGGGTGCTGTAAGAGCCAGCTAAGGGACAATAAAATCATTTAACGTCTGCTGTGAGAGACGGAAAATTCGAAACTAAGCCCTGTGCTAAGAAAGCGCGTGTGCCGCGCTGACCGGGCGTATACCATAATCCCTCTCTAAGCGGAGAAGGCCCGTGGCCAGCAGTGGGACGTCAATGGGCTGAATAGAAGGATGTAGACCGTAGTCCCTCCTATAGTAGAGAAGGTCAGTGCCTAACGGTGACATGTTTATGAGCTGGAGGGAGAGCGAGGGAAGTCTTTTGCTGAACCTACAATTGATTTTATAAGGAGCTTAATTACTATGGTTAACTCTAAAACAAAATTAACGAAAACATAGTAATGCCGTATTTTAATCTTAAATGCAAAGTACAATCACTTTGTGGTAACAAATAAAAAGCATAGCGTATCTATACAATACTGTAAAAATACATTGAAACGGCGTATCATATTTTAATAAGTTTTGTTGGGGTGCATATTTAAATAGATAGGGTACATTTGTTCGGTACATACCTATCCGAAACCTGTAATAATATTGGTTAGAGTGTGTTGTTTTTTTATACGAAAATGTTTATAATTTTTTTTATTATATAAGATTTTAGGGGCTTAAACAAGCGCTTTGCAGGCCGATAAGGTTGGCACAGTTAATACTTGGACACCTCGATGAATACAACGTTCTTCAATTAAGACACTGTCCAAACAACCCAAAAAAAAATTTTAAGTTCCACCCAGTAGCTGAGATTACCGCGAACAAACATTTATCACTATCATCGTTCTCGTGCCCTTTTCCCATTATTTGGGGCCGACGCAAAAATGTCACGTGCTTTCATACTAAATCTGTGCTAACTCCTCTTTCTTTCATTATCCTTTTTCACACAGTTCATTCTTCTTTTCAATCACATAGAGATATATATATATATATATATAAGATATTTTAATATTTTTATTTCTATAAAATGTTATAGTTCCCGAGCTAGACGCTAGAACACACACAAACCATTTTATAGATGCCAGTCATTCAAACCATATTAAACTTTACTCATAATTATTTTAAAACGACAATAAAATTAACTAATGCCTACGTCATTGTTTTAAACGTCCAATAATTTAAACTTCTAAGCATTTGTTTTAGAAAATGAAATTTACTTAACATTCTGAGTTTGAACGAAGCAAATAGGGCGGGGGTTCGCACCAGTCATATAATTGGATCGACACGATGAACTAAATTAGCTGGTGAAATATGCACAGTATTATTAAAGGTCTGTTTTATTTGGCATGGCATTATGACTATTTTTAATTATTCATAACAGTACCAAAAGGGACGTCGTGAAGGGGAATGAAAGCTATTAAATTTTGCATGTTTATTTTAATCTAAGTATTAGAAATATTAACTTTGAAGGTGTCAAATTTATTTTAATTAATTATCAAGACAATTATTCTAGTACCTACTAGCTTATGTTAAATTTTATTACAAAGTTTCTCTTTCCAATTAAAATTAGATAAAAATATAATATTCTCTAAAAGTTGCGGGACTCCAGTTTTTACATATTTAATCTCGATACTAAACTGAGTACCAACACGCATGGTCAGCGAACCACAGTATACCAGAATCCCTCCATAGGTGGAGGAGGCTCGTGTCTAACAGTGGGAAGGAGAGAGAAATACTAAAAAATTTATAGAGTTGTGTCATTTAGTGCTATCGAGTGTTTTATTTAATTGCAGTTAGTAACTATCAAAGGACAAGTTAATGATCGCTGCACAAACTTTAAGTGCCTGGAGTGAATTTCTCCTTACAATTTACCAATGGCAATTTGGACAGAAAGTGTATCGGCAGTATCTAGTTTTATTTATATACTGCCTGTTGCCCGTGACTTCGTACGCGTTAAATTTAGAAATCAAACCTTAGCAAACAGAAGTTTACCATATCACCCCATAGATGGCTTTATACAGTTTTTTTAAATCGCGATATGGTTTTGTTACATACATTAACACTTAAGCTCGTCATGATTTTTGTCACGTCATTAACCCGATTTTACAATTTTATATTAGTAAAGATCTTCCTGTCTATTTGTTTATGAGTTTTAATTGATTTGGTTTACAGTTTACACCGAATAAAGTAATGAATCATGTTATTATTCTTTTGAGAATGCATTTTTTAATTAGCAATTTCTTATTAACATAAAATATTTACATTATTTATGTAATAAAACCGACCAAATACAAAACGAGTGGCAAAGGAATGATTCTATACCATTTTTATCGTAATATTGTCATACCGTTATAATCATGTTGTTTAAGAGTATCAAGTTACACTCAAAACTTTTGTTGTATGAGAGCCCCCTCAAATATTTATTGCAATCTGGTTTTTAGGGTTCCGTACCCAAAGGGTAAAAACGGGACCCTATTACTGAGACTTCGCTGTCCGTCCGTCCGTCCGTCCGTCCGTCTGTCACCAGGCTGTATCTCAAGAACGGTGATAGCTAGACAGTTGAAATTTTCACAGATGATGTATTTCTATTGCCGCTATAACAAAAAATACTAAAAATAAAATAAAATAAATATTTAAGGGGGACTATACAACAAACATGATTTTTTTACCGTTTAAGCTCGGTACTAATAACGTTGCCTTATGTTGAGTAGATAATGG
Organism: Orgyia antiqua; assembly: GCA_916999025.1. Classification (NCBI taxonomy): domain Eukaryota; kingdom Metazoa; phylum Arthropoda; class Insecta; order Lepidoptera; family Erebidae; genus Orgyia; species Orgyia antiqua. The sequence continues at coordinate 7,581,651 of OU779863.1, read as the reverse complement.
TACGGAACCCTACGTGCGCGAGTCCGACTCGCACTTGACCAATTTTTTTATTTAGTATCTGTTGTCGTATCAACAACAGATCATTACATTATTTGTGATCGACTCTCTAGCTATCACTGTTCCTGAGATAAATCCTGGTGACAGACGGACGGATAAACAAAACATTTTTTATTATTCCAAAAATTCACTAAATTATTCAAAAGAATCGTGTCTACAGGTACACGTTACTTTCAGTAACTTACATAGGTAGGGAGATAGTTTGTAAAACAGAGATGTCATCTAGAAAACTAATTAAAATATATTATTAAAATAAAAGTTAATTTCAAACCAGTCTGCTCTTAGTTATTAAAATTTAAAATGTGTTAAAACCTCTCTAAGCATTGATACTTACATTAAAAGCGGCCATATTTCTTAGCGACGCTGAATAATCTTTTGTAATTAATAAAACGAAAGGAACAAAGACTCGCAGAACCATTTTTACTTTAATAATGGAGAATAGGCATAAAATTAAAGACAAAAGAATATATAACAGTTACTTTGGTTGTACCTACAATATTATTCTTTTGACAATGAATATTTGTGATATAACTATTTTCGATTTTATCTAGATTCACGTGTTTTCTATTATAATGTGTAGTGATACTAGTCTAGTCGAAAGTCTAGTCTAGTAGATGAGAAATTATGAGGATTGATACGATTCAGAGCGACGCACCGCCGCCTGACTAATCAATGCAAATATTTATACTAATTACTGCAGTTTATAAGTTATATCCCAAAGTTTCTACAAGTACTTCTATCTGCTTCTTCTCATATATTACAGCTATTATGAATTGAGATATTTTTTCAGTTTTAGCAACATTTTTCACCAATGCTTAGCTCCTATTGGTCGCAGCGTGATGTTATTCAGCTTAAAGCCTTTTTCGATAAATGGACATTTCAACACAAACAGAACTTTTTAATTAGAACCAGTAGTTCCTGAGATTGGTGAGTTCAAACAAACAAATAAACTCTTCAGCTTTATTATACCTATTAGTTTAGAAATAAAAATTGGTAATTAAATAATTATTATAGAGTTTGATGATTCAGTTTTACATAAAACTTTTCATTTACTTGATATCATTAGTACCATAAGTAACTAGGTATACATGTTTGTTATTGTACGTTTTAACACTTTTAAACTTTGGTTAAACGATTTATGTATTAGATGTATAGCTTAAGTTCCATTTCAGAATCATATTTCTTTTATAATACCATTAACAATAATTCATTTGTAAATCATAGTATAGTGTGGGTTTTGATCGGCCCCACGCCACAACCGACTTCCTTCGAAGCAGACGTATAGCATAACCCAGAGTTCCAAATGTTATCTGACGTTTACTGTGTTGCCGGGTAATTACACTTTTAAAATAGTTATGTCCTCCAACCGTTATTAAACAAAAAGCTATACGTAAATCTTTAGCAGATTTATTTAATTTTGTAAATAAATTAAAGTTATGTAACTATTTTTACGGATTCATACGACCAGTGCAACCCTGTGTATTACTTTATTTCTGAGGTATGCGCGAACAAACTCACTCACGCGAACAAATAACTAATAACCTTACTAGAGTTCAGCATGGTGCTATGCTCGCCAGAATTATAGAACAATGCAACGAGAATCAAATAATGACCAACCGTAAAATGGCGAATTTTTAATCTTGTTTGTTTTTGAAGACATGTTTATTTTACTTTATGTTATATTATACAAAGCAGGGATTCCCAATTCCACGCGTACGACTTCGCAGGCAATAATCGGTAATAACCGGGATACAAAATTACGGTTGGCCAGCACTATTGCCAAAAATGTGGCAGCATTATTTTCAAGTTTGACATTAGTAACTGTCAAATAACATTTCGAATTCTGGGATGGATTATACCATGAAGGTATAGATAAAAAATAGGAGGCCATACTTGGAACATCGGTTTGAGGCAAATACCTACGTATCTCTATCTCACTCTCTGTGGTCTGACCTCTCTTTTTAGTGTGGCCTTAGTACTGCTATCTCCTTATTAAAATCTCCTAGTAAATTCTTAAAAAGAGTCACCACACATATCAAATCACAAGTTAAACACTGTCATTTGATAGTGTTTAATCGTAACTATAAATAACTAGTTGAAATACGATGAATGAAATTAAAAATAATAAAATAGTAGATCACGGATGCTTTTCATGGTTGACGAATCAGTGAATTATTTTCCCCATTTCCTAAGGATTTCGTAATTTGGCAACATTGGTCACCATATGTCAAGTTGTCGACAAAATTGTGCCAATATGTCGGTTGTTTACTTTACGGTTCACAGCTTCGTTTCAAATTTTCGACTCTAATTATTTTTATAATTAAAGAAATGGTGCAAACTTGTGTAGTGCGTGGTTGCGGTAGTACATGGTGTCCAGGAGGTGATATACAATTTCACGCGTAAGTGTTTAGATCGTGATTTCTGGCATTGAATAACTGCAAACATATTTCTTTGTATTTTCAATTAAATACTTCATAAAATGATTAAACAATGTTTTCAGCATATTTCTAACTAACTATACTGATAACGATGTAAAGATCTAATAGTCTTACATTGAATTTCATGGACTTAGTGCAATTTTATCTTTCTTGTTTACAAGAAGTAATTTTGAAATAGTGTGACCATACTGAGGACATATCTAGGACTTTCTGTGGGACCTGAACTAAATTATACATGTTTGCTTAGTCATTTAATTTTTATTTCACATTATTTACAACATTAATATACTTACCTACAATATTATTTTTTTAGATTTCCTAAAAATAGTACCCAGAGGAAATTATGGTTATCCATTGTACCATTGAAAATGAAATTTTATGAAAGTGCAAGGATTTTTTAAAACAAACAGCAGTTCCTACTATAATTACAAATCAAGAAGCAGTATCACCTTGCAAGGTAAAATTTCAAGTATCTATTTACAAACTCCTTTAATTGTCTCACATGTTATACAATGTTAAATATTTGAATTTATAAGGAATATAAAAACTAGTATGAAAAAAAATACCCCACCAGTATCAGAAACATTTTCCAAACTACCGGCGCTCAAGGCTCCAGAGATAATTGCTGCTTTCTGAACCAGCCCCCCCCCCGATCCGACTGCCTAATGAGAGCCTTACATTATTATTATGTTTCAGAAATGTAGTAGTTCGAATATATGGCAAAAGGCTATATTTTGTAAAATATATTATAATTTTCAGATAGACAGTTCATTTCAGGAAGAGTCTATGGGGCAAATAGCTACTCTGGGTGTACCAAATCCTAGCTCTGGCATTTATGAAAGTAATCCTTCCTGATGGGCCAACTCAGAGAAAACAATATAGAAAACAAATTAATTAATGTTGTATCACAACATTTTACTCCTCTGTTGCAAGAAATGTTTAAGCATCCCATCACGGACTCAATTTATTGCAATGATTTGCATGAAAGCGTATTAATTAAGAAAATTGCAAATTCATTTTTTAACACTTAAAGAGTCATACAGAAAATATACTTAGTGATTTACGTGGTAAGAGACAGAAATTACACAAAACAATAATATTTAGTCATGTATAAAAGAAAAGTTATTAAATGATTTTAATTTGGAAAGTGCTGTTGTTTCTTTTTTGCCCTTTTTTTGTAACTTTATTATCGTTCCTATTATAGCCCCCTATGATATATGTCACAGTCAAAACTTAGTTCTTCCGATCTTCCGTCAGCCACTTTTAACCACATTCATATTGTCAGTTAAAATGACTATTAACTACAGATTTTCCGACAAACTAATTTTAATCAACGTAACGTATTTTTTTTTTCAGAAGTATTATTGACCGAATTTGCCCTTTAACTGACATTAATAAATAGAAATACATTGGCTAACCCAGAAATCTAGGAAAAACTATTGTCCAGTATGTATTCATAATGTTTAATTAATCTGCAAAATTAATGAAACATATATCTTTTGCGATTTCATGGTTGGTCCCTTAATAACAGTACATGTTTAAAAATATGAGTACAATAACCATTTTTCGTTTTTACGCTACCTACACAAAAAGTTATGTTTCCACTTAGGTATGCCAAATAGATTTTATTGTGTAACTTGTTTTGTTTACTAAGAAATTACTAACACCTTGTTATTTTTAACCGGCTTCAAAAAAGGAGGTTCTCAATTCGTTGGAATCATTTTTCTGTATCTTTGTAACATGTATTTAGGTCTGAAATAAAGGTAAATTATCATAATTTTATCTCAAGCAGATCTCACAATCATTCATTAATTTCGTATTGCCGTAGGAACTACACCTTTGTTCTAGTAATTATCTATTTCCCACCAATATTCTATAGGTACATCGTACATACGAACTAGGAAATTTTACGTGTTTATAAATGTAAAAAGAATAATAAATTTAACAACCGAACCTCCAGTTACTGTTAAAAAACTAGAATTATCCAAACTTTCACGCGATAACAAACAGTTTGTTTTTTGAGTATTTTTTTTACGCACAGTACATAAAGTATCTCGACACATAAAATCTATACGGGCTAGGTCTTAGAAGTGAACATTTTGTTGACACTATATGGAACACAACTACTTGAAGTTTTGTCCTGGAAGAAATACAATAAAGGTTACCCTACTTAGAAAGAAAGGGTTTGACCACAGTGAGCGAGATAGCCATACATCATTTTTGCTTCAAGTAGGTATTCAGAGTCTGGACTCCACTTTTATCTGTACCTTCATGGATTATACTTACCTATAGTACGATTTAAATGTACTGGCTGTTATTAATATTATTAAACCTTTTTATGTCCGTTTTACGCATAGAGCATAGATCTAATATTTATGTCAAAAACTGTGTAGCAGCTGTCGAATTATAAATATCTTGAAGTTTACGTAAAATACGTTAATTTAGTTTCGATTTGTAATATTTTAGATTATTGTCTAGTATTAGCTATTAGCAATAGTTTGTATAAATACCTACGTCATGCCTCTACAATTTTGGAGAAATATAGATAAGGATAAACCTCATAAAACAAGTGTTGAGGGTCTACTAAACAGTGATACTGAAGTTTTGTCACCTTATCAAGCGGAATGTAATCAGCGACTAAGTCATACATTGCAGTTGGAACAGGAGTTTTATCTTAGCAGTCATCCAGAGGTTTAAATTGTTATCCATTTTTTAGGGTTTCGTAATTTATTGTCCATCCATCTGCAGGCACAGAAGTACCAGATAGTGTTGCCGATCGATAGTCGACTATCGATGATTAATCGATAGTCTATCGATAGCCAACCAATCGTAAGACTATCGATCGGTCTATCGATAGTATCGATACTATCGATAGCACAGAATAAGGCAATACTATCGAATGGGTACAATACTATCGATAGTATTGCAGTTCGTTAATAACAAACTATCGATAGTATCGATTGTTTTGGACTATCGATAGTTTAAAAATTTACAATAGTATTATTTACAATTTTCAAATATAATAGTCAATCACAATCAACTATGAGGATATAGGAATAAATAATATCAAACAATTTTCCTTGCTTAATAATAAAAAAAAAATTAACGATAGTTTAACAACATGCAATAGTATTAAGGTGAGTATAGACTACAACATTTACTTGTACCAGAACAACGAGCCGCTCTATGATATGTTTGTAACAAAGAGAGCAAGCGTGCTCGATGTTTAGTTCGTAAAAGTTAATACACTAGAACTAGTATTGGTTATGTTTTAATAGTAGGGGAGCCCACGATGCTAAATGGGGATTCAACCCGACAAATGTAATGCAAAATTATTTTAGCTTTTATAATTTTTTTCTTATTATAACGCAAGGAAAACTGTTTGATATTATTTATTCCTATATCCTCATAGTTGATTGTGATTGACAAAGCCATTCTCTCGAATCACACTATCTGTTAAAATAGTTGCATCAAAATCCGTTGCGAAGTTCTCAAGATTTATGCTCATACGATTTTGTTTTATAATAAGTAAAGATGGACTACGGTCCCGCTCTATTAACGAACATCTTATATATAAAATTCACGTATCACAGTGTTAGTTACCGTGCTCCTCCGAAACGGCTTAACCGATTTTTATGAAATTTTACATGCGTATCCAGTAGGTCTGAGAATCGTCCAACATCTATTTTTCAAATTTTTTTTTTTTGTATGGCAAAACAGCGTTTGCTGGGTCAGCTAGTATTATTATATATTTAGAGTATCTTTTAGTTGGCTTTTGCAGGACTCTGGAAAGGAAATGGGGTTAGTGACACTTGTATTCTTAATTCATCACTACACGGAAACTATAAATTACTAAAAATCTGGATGCTATAAATATTTCCTTTCTCCATTCACTGCTGGACATTAGCGTGTTTATTTCACTTGTCACTAAACATACTGTACCTTAGGTTTATTTATACCCATACATCCGAAAATAGAAGCATGACAGTTGTAACTGCTAAGCACCTGAACCGGGTTTAAACGACATCTTGTGCTTCTTTTACAGGTGCTACATGTAATGAAGTTATTTATCAAGAAAGCAGTGCAGAGAAGTAAAAACCAAAACATTTACGCAAATATGGCTCATTACATAGCAAGACCAATTGCAATTCTTCACGATGAAATTAAAGACCTCCTTAATTTACCAGATGATGAGTATTACATGGACGTTAGTAAAAACTTTGATATACAAGTTTTGTAAATATAATACTCGCTATTTATAGACATTTAGCTACTGCCCGCAACTTTGTGCGTGTGGAATTTACAAACCAAACCCTAACAGTTTCAACAAAAAAACATCATCTTGAATCATTGTATCTATAAAAAAAACCGCATCAAAATCCGTTTCGTAGTTCTGAAGATATAAGCTCACATAGGGACATACATACAAAAATAATGACTTTGTTTTATAATAAGTAAATGAACAAGCCATGAATCTCCTACTGTTGAGTCCGTGCTCAACAGTGGAAATTAAATACCCTCCTAGATGGCCCGTGTCTTCTAGGAGGTTACTATGCCACGCGGACAAAAAAGTTATTTGTTTTTATCTATAACTGGCTTTTACCCTAGGGAAGTAATGGATGGAACTTGTATTCTCTATCCATTACCACACGGATATCTCTTTCTCTCTTAGTCCATTAACGTCTGCTGTTTGGTATGGGCATCCTCCGCTATGGGAAGGATCTACTGTGCTGCGCTGATCCGGCGTGTTGGCATAGGGTTTATTTTCGAGGTTTCTGTCTCTTACAGAGGATGTTATCTGTGTAGAATATCGTTTAGCTGGATGTTACAGGCGTACAGGGAAGAAAGGATATACACACGGATATAGCATAACTTAATTTGCTATAGTTTAACATAATTTATGTCATTTTAGCCGAATAAGGAACGGGTATATGTTGATGAATGGTTGAATAAAGATCTATGGGATATTAAAAATAAATTTTATAATGCGCTACAACAAGAGAAGGCAACAGAATCTGAAGAGGGAACACATTTTACAACATCTTCTTCTTTCTTGTCAGACCAAACGTCTGAATCAACTCTACCGACTCCAGGTAAAATAATGCTTAGTTTTCTTTTAACCACAAAATTGGTATAAACTTTTTTTCAATTTCCTAGAGACTTCTGCTTTTTATTCTGTTATTTATCTGTCTATTCTGTTGTTTAGTCTGTTTCTCGGTTTAAATAACTATGTGCAATAAGGCTCTATCGGTCAAAGTCTTGTCAAAATTCTTAAAGACTAATAGTAATTGAAAAATAATCGGTTATATAGAAGTAACTGGTAATGTTTACAATTACTGACTGCACCTATTTCTTTCGGTTTAATTACTACGACATCACGCTATGGGGCTGTGTACATTGTTAATTTGATTGCGTAGTACAAAAGTGTGGAAAAAAAGAAGAAAATTAGTATTTTTGAGAGTCTGGTAATCTATAAGAAACAACTACAACAGATACCAGTCTCTCACAAAGGAATCTCTGGAAATTGTTACTAAATATTTTATTCTATTTGCAAATGTTAGTGAGAAAAAAATAATGTTTATTTATTTATAAATAACATTTCACAGAACCAGTAAGGACCCCAGAGCCTACTACATCGGAAGTACTCTTCAAATTTATTTCCGACGCTTTCAACAAAGCTACATACTGTCAAGTAACCGATAATGATCTAAAATATGACACTGCTTATGTAGAATTAATGAAAACAGTAGAAAAAGCTATGGAAATACCAGTTATAGAAATACGAGAAGATATCGAAAACCTATTTAATACCGCTTATAATACATTTGATCTGATAATTAGGGAAAGAGAACGAATAGGTAAGCGAAATTACAGTATTTTCAAAAACATAATTATTTACCTTCTAGACGTTAATAAACAGCAGCATATTTTATTTCCCACTTCAGAATATTTATAAAATACTAGCTGACCCGGCAAACGTTGTTTTGCCATACAAATGTCAGGGGTGGATCACCCTTAACATTTAGGGGGATGAAAAATAGATTTTATCCGATTCTCAGACCTAACGGATATATACACAAAATTTCACGAAAATCAGTCGAGCCATTTCGGAGGAGTATAATTACAAACACCGTGACAGGAAAATTTTATGTATTAGATTAGCACGTTAGTAGATGTGGTATAGATAAATCAATCGCCAAACATGCTGCTAACTGAAAATCTCAAGAACAACTAAATCGATTTCACCAAGTCTTTTTTAGAATATTCCTTTTAGTACAAGGATGGTTATTACGCAAAAAAAAAAAAATTCTGTCAAAGTACGGACGTTAACTGTGGGTCAGGGAAGTGAAAGTATAATGATGAATTGGCAACCTAAATTACAAGAGTAGGTAAACTGTCAAAAGTATTTCTAATAAGTCAAGTTCTTATTTTAGCCGCAGAAATAGCTTGGGAAAAGAGAATGAGAAAAAAATTGAAAAAATCTTTGAGGCGACAAAATAATTTTAAAGGTTTGTATCCGTATAATTAGCCTGTTAAGTTCTCGCTTTTGGGCACGGGCCTCCTCCATTCGGGAGAATAAATACGCTGGGTCTAAAACAGTACTACTTACATTACGTACTTTGAAATGTCGGGATTGTAAATAATCCTATTCTGAA